>CM059814.1:77764718-78390978 GCA_030435695.1 Brachymystax lenok tsinlingensis
TCTCCTAGCTTCGTCACTTACAAGGAAGGAGTTTGAAACTTTGGCAGTTTTTCTGGTCTTTTTAGGTCTTTTTGGGGGTCTAATTCTTCAAAACAAGCATGTGGTGATTACCACGAAAGAGTCTGATATGCCTAGAGACAGTAATGCTGCAATGAGGACACATCAATGGACACATTATCGAGTCAACATAATGCCACAGTAACGCTGGACCCTTTGATATGTACTGTATCAATTCAGTCATTGTGTACCCAATTATACACTTATTGCTATTTTTGTACCCTGTCCATTCAGAACAGATCACGTCCTTTACATTATAAACATATTTTAAGATCTCTTGTCTCCAGTTTAGTGGGTTGACAAACATGTCTCTGAGAGGAAAGGCTGGCTGTCGCAATGCTTGTTATGGCTGGCCGTGGTTTGTGTGGCATGGTGGAGAGTAGCATACGTTTCCCATGACTGTGAATTTACCATGCAGTCATCAGTGTATGAGCAACATATGAAAAGATATATGTTGGAAAGTTCCCCCTTTTGCCAACAAAGATGCTCTTGTTTTTTTGTTGCTGTGTCTGTAACAGGAAAAAATACCCCATGTCCAACCGTTGCTTTGGGTGAATTGTGGAAACACTGCTGTGATATTTCGGTAGCCAGCAACTCGCAGGGTGGTGTATCTGAGATCAAGGATAGACAAGGGCAGACACACAGACAAAATAATATAAAACCCAAATCTCTCACTGACTGGGCCTACAGTGTAAGCTGTTTTCTAGGTATACATACTGTAACATGAGATTGATGTGTGATTTGGGTTGGCTACGATCCATTAAGCTTGAGCTTCAATCATGTCAAAGAAACATGCAATACAAATCCCCCAAAATGACCTTCCTGTCTGTCTGACGACTGAATGTTCAAAAAGGTGTGTATATTTTTTTAGGTAAGTGTGTAAAGACTAGAACCTAATGACCAGAAATATAACAGAGTATCTCAGGAAATGGGAATGACATCTTTTAATGATAGAGCGGTGGATAAATTGTTTATGGTGCTTTTACGGGGACCGTATTCCAACCACTCTCTCTGTGTGTTCAGTGAATTATTCAGAGAAAAAGCCGTTTGTTTCAGAAGAAGGAAGGCAGCAGCGTCTGAAGCATATGGAGGGAAATCACATTGAAAGCAGTGAGCAGTAAATTAATAGTAACAGATGCCAGGATGTCTGGCCACTGCTTTCTTTTGTTTTTTTCTTCCACTTTTTTCTCCAAGGAGTCTTGCATTCTTTAAGTTTTGAAATAATACTATTACAATTTCTTTCTTTCAGTTTAGTTTCAACTTTTACTCCTGTACGAAAGTGTTTGTTTACTTCAGGGTTCTCTCATGATATGAAACCTTTGGGAAATGATTCCATCTCAGGCCCTTAAAATTAGTTATCTTGATTTGAGGTAAAGTCAACACTGAGCCTTTAAAGTCTGCCACAATTGTAGTTCTAATGTTCACTTCCTCTTATTATTGTTTCTCCTAGCATAAGGCACCCTCATGCATAGGATTATAGTGTAGTAGAATATAAATTGAATAGAAAACCTCTTCTACATTGCCAACTCCAGCTCCTAAATTGTAAAATGTTAGTCAGTGTATGATGTATGACCTATGACCACGCTGTTTGTGAGGAGTGTGTGGTTTGTATCTTTTACCTGAGATTTATTTTTTTAATAAATAACTGACAGAAAAATGGTGCAGAAAGACATTGGCCTCCTTTAACTACAGCAATTACCGTCTAAGGAATCAACCTTGCTGCAATGGCAGATAGCATCTGTCTGAGAGAGGCAAAACACAATCTCTGTGATCTCTACACCGATAACAATTATCCTTCAGGAAGCATAATGACAACTGCAAACCGTAATCAAGGGTATGGTGGAGCAATTAAATCAAACGCTTTCATAAACCTTTTAAGATAACAAAGAACGGTGACAAGACGCAAGAGGAAAATGAACAACAAACGACTAGATACTTGCGAAGTGCATGCTTGACCTAGACAAAGGGGAGGAAGAAAAAAAAAAATGGTATTAATATTCTGGTATTAATCTATTCTAAATGCGAGTACGGAGAGACTTGCGGGGCTGTGGATGGGCCGGGAGGCTGAGGCAAGGCTGGATGATGATTGAGTGTGTGGGGCTATTGTGATGGGGAGATACATGGCCCAATTAAAGCTAAAGGATGCAGTTTACGCTCTGTCATCCGTGACAGTGTAAGGTGTCTTCCATTTCAACCCTAATGGAAAATAAGTCAGGTAATTGTCATTGTGCACTGGGTGTCATCATTTATTAAATGTGTAATTCATCTTCACAGCGAAGCGATGAAAACAGGTGCATTGATTTATTATAAATAAACAGGTTTCATTGAACTATTTGTGTTGGTCACAAAACACCTTATGACGTGCATATTAATGCAAATCATGCCAACACAAAACACACACACACACAAACAACACATATGTACACACAAATGCATGCATACACGCACGAATGCACGCGCACACACACACACACACAAAAGGCACGTAATTGTACATAAACACATACGTTTTCTTTTGTAAATATCTTCTCCAGTGGGGAGCACAGTGGAGCATCACGGCGTCAACTCAGATGGTTTTGAACAAGTTTGAAGGCCTCAAAAACCTTAGTGTGCTGTATGTTTTAGGTGTGAGACAGAGGGTTGACAAAAAAAAGAGATTCAGCATTCAGTGTTTTCTTTCCCAGTTACAAAGAGGCGCATAAAAAGTTACAAGGTTGTCCCCTGTGGGGTTACATTCCAAACAGCACCTGTCTAAGCAGATGGGGCATTTAAATAACATTCTTTGGGAGGTATTTGTTACACTGTTACTCAGGAGTACCTGCTGTGCTCGGCGATGCTTTCACCGCTGTTGTTCTTTTTTCTGTGTGAATCCGTTCAGGAAAAAAAGCTCAGTTTCATTAAACACTCCGGACTACAAATTACAATGAAGAACACGGCATGTGTTTATGTTGGTATCATTGCGAGCTTAAGTGCAAGTGCTTTGCGTGAGAGGGAGGAGATATAGCTTTATTTAGGATAGGGAAAACACTTTGCCACTGTAAGTGGATTTACTGTCTACAGTGCCTTCAGAAAGTATTCACACCCCTTGACTTTTTCCAAGTTTGGTTGTGTTACAGACTGAAATTAAAATTAGATTGTGTCTACACACAATACCACATAATGTCAAAGTGAATGATGTTTTAGACATTTTTTTGTATTAATTCAAAATGAAAATCAACCCCTTTGTTACGGCAAGCCTAAATAACTTCAGGAGTAAACTTTTGCTTAACAAGTCACATAATAAGTTGCATGGACTTACTCTGTGTGCAATAATAGTGTTCAACATGATGTTTTAATTACTACCTCATCTTGGTACCTCACACATACAATTATTTGTAAGGTCCCTCAGTCAAGCAGTGAATTTCAAACACAGATTCAACCACAAAGACCAGGAAGGTTTTCCAATGCCTCACAAAGAAGGGCACCTATTGGTAGATTGGGGAAAAAAAGAAGAAAAGCAGAGTATCCCTTTGAATATCCCTTTCAGCATGGGGAAGTTATTAATTACACTTTGGATGGTGTATCAATACACCCAGTCACCAGAAAGATGCAGGTGTCCTTCCCTAACTCAGTTGCCAGAGAGGAAGGAAACCGCTCAGAGATTTCACCATAAGGCCAATGGTGACTTTAAAACAGTTACAGAGTTTAATGGCTTTGATAGATGACTGAGAATGGATCAACAACATTGTAGTTACTCCACAAAACAAACATAATTGACAGAGTGAAAAGAAGGAAGCCTGTACAGAAAGAAATATTCAAAAACATGCTTCCTGTTTGCAATAAGGCACTGAAGTAAAGTTGAAAATAATGTGGTAAGAAATTAACTTTATGTCCTGAATACAAAGCATTATGTTTATGGCAAATATAATAACCCATCACTGAGTACCACTCTTCATATTTTCAAGCATGGTGGTGGCTGCATTATGTTATGGGTATGCTTGTCATCGGCAAGGAATAGGGAGGTTTTTTTAGAACAGAAAGAAACGGAATAGAGCTAACCACAGGCAAATTCCTAGAGGAAAACTTGGTTCAGTCTGCTTTCCAACAGACACTGGGAGACACATTCACCTTTCAGCAGGGCAATAACCTAAAACACAAGGCCAAATATACACTGGAGTTGCTTACCAAGATGACATTGAATGTTCCTGAGTGGCCTACAGGTTACAGTTTTGACTTAAATTGGCTTGAAAAGCTATGGCAAGACATGAAAATGGCTGTCTAACAATTATAAACAACCAACCTGACAGCACTTGAAGAATTTGTTTAAGAAAACATTTGCAAATATTGTACAATTCAGGTGTGCAAAGCTCTTAGAGACTTACACAGAAAGACTCACAGCTGTAATCACTGCCAACGGTTATTCTAACTCTCAGGGATGTGAATACTTATGTAAAATAGATATTTTTGTATTTCAATTTTAATCAATTTGCTTCAATTTCAAAAAATATATTTTCACTTTGTCATTATTGGGGAGTGTCTGTAGATGGGTGAGGATGAAAATCTATAGTGTATTCGGAAAGTATTTTTCAAAATGTTGTTAAGTTACAGCCTTATTCTAAAATGAATGCATATTTTTTTTGATCTCATCAATCTAGACATAATACCTCATAATGACAAAGCAAAAACAGATTTTTTTTATATTTTTGGAAATCACATTTACATAAGTATTCAGATCCTTTACTCGGTATCATGCTAAAAGCTTGGCACACCTGTATTTAGGGAGTTTCTCCCATTCTTCTCTGAAGATTCTCTCAAGCTCTGTCGGGTTGTACATTATGGGGAGCGTTGCAGCACAGCTATTTTCAGGTTTCTCTAGAGATTCAATCGGGTTCAAGTCCCGGCTCTGACTGGGCCATTCAAGGACATTCAGAGACTTGTTCCGAAGCCACTCTGTGTTGTCTTGGCTGTGTGCTTAGGGTTGTTGTCCTGTTGGAAGGTGAACCTTCGCCCCATTCTGAGGTCCTGAGAGCTCTGGAGAAGGTTTTCATCAAGGATCTCTCTCTGTACTTTGCTCCATTCATCTTTCCCTTGATCCTGACTAGTCTCCCATTCCCTGACACTGAAAAACATGATGCTGCCACCACCATTCCTCACCGTAGGGATGGTATTGGCCAGGTGATGAGCAGTGCCTGGTTTCCTCCAGATATGACACTTGGCATCAAGCCAAAGACTTCAATATTGTTTTCATCAGACCAGAGAATCTTTTTTTCTCATAGTCTGAGAGTCCTTTAGGTGCCTTTTGGCAAACTCCAAGCAGGCTGTCATGTGCCTTTTACTGAGGTGTGGCTTCCGTCTGGCCACTCTACCATAAAGGCCTGATTGGTGGAGTGCTGCAGAGATGGTTGTCCTTCTGGAAGGTTCTCTCATCTCCACAGAGGAACTCTGGAGCTCTGTCAGAGTGACCATCGGGATCTTGGTCACCTCCCTGACCAAGGCCCTTCTCCCCCCGATTACTCAGTTTGGCCGGGTGGACAGCTCTAGGTGGTTCCAAACTTCTTCCATTTAAGAATGAAGGAGGCCACCATGTTTTTGGGGACCTTCAATGCTGCAGAAAATGTTGTGTCCCCTTCTCCAGATCTGTGCCTTAACACAATCATGTCATGGCTCTACAGACAATTCCTTCAACCTCATGGCTTGGTTTTTGCTCTGACATGCACTGTCAACTGTGGGACCTTATATAGACAGGTGTCTGCCTTTCCAAATCATGTCCAATCAATTGAATTTACCACAGTTGTAGAAACATCTCAAGGATGATCAATGGAAACAGAGCTCAATTTCGAGTCTCATAGCAAAGAGTCTGAATACTTATGTAAATAAGGTATTGTTTTTTTATGTTTAGTACATTTGCAAAAATAAAAACCTGTTTTTGCTTTGTCATTATGGGATATGGTGCGTAGATTGATGAGGAAAATGTTTTATTTAATCCATTTTAGAATAAGGCTGTAACAAAACAAAATGTGGAAAAATTCAAGGGGTATGAATACTTTCTGAAGACACTGTATAATACTGTACATCTCTGCACTTAGTGAAAAGATGCCATCTGCACTCCTATTTCCAGTTAATCTGACTATTCTCTCATCATTGATTTAATTAAAAAAATTGTATAGTTGTCAGTTGTTGGTGTGGCATATTATTCTGTTTTAATCTTACTCCTGATTCACTATGATAAATATAATAGTTTTTCTTGAGTGTATTTTTCACAAAGCTGAGATTTACTTTGAAGTCCAGTGTCGGAATACAGGTGAGTCATTGACACAGAGATGGTGGCATAGCAGGAAGTTCATAATGCCGTGAACCAAGAAGTTGAGAGTTCAAATCCCAGGTGAAGAAGACAAGTTGAATAATAATTACTGTTTAAATATGTAAGTTGAAAACACTGCAACTGTTTTGTGACATCCTAACGACAAATTTTTGTTTGCAGGGCGTCACCTGTTAAATCTCGTGAAAAATGTTAAGGTTGTGTGATCACATATGAAAATCCACGTGAAACTTAATGTGAAATATCATCACATGTGAACTATTGCAAAACCACATGTTTTTTTACTGAGAAATCATGTGATTTTCCACATGAAATCATGTAGTTTTTCCGTAAGTGTCCCGTAAGTACAAATACAATTTTATTTTAAACTCATTGGTGGGAAAAAAAAGTCCTGAGTCTTCAGGCCAAGCACCAGTGTCAAACCCACCCAAAAACCAAAAAAGAGCATCATTTGTGTCCACAAATTAACAAAACCACCTACCATCTCATCTGGAAAACAAAACAACGTTTCTTTCTAGTCGTTTAAGTGATTCTCTACACTTCTAAGTGAATCGTTCATGTCCCTTTATCATGTTATTCACTATTTGACAAAATCTACGACAAGTTCAAGGGGTTGTTGTCATTGACAGGCGAGAGAGGAGTGGTTTGACTGAGTGGTCGTCTAGGAGAGGACGAGGAGAGGAGAGTGATCCCCTCTTGAGATGTCTTTACTGTCACTTTGGCAGCTTCCGTGTTTCACCACTTCTTTTCAATTTCTCCGGGCTGTGACCACCAGGGAGCCCGGTGCGAGGCTGGGGAGAGCTGGGGGTCAGCGACGTTGTGTCCTCCTACGCCACTCTCTGCTCTAGCCCCTGCTTTCTGATGACAGGATGAGAATTCCTTAATGCACTGAGGGGTTCAGCGACCGTTGCTCCGCTGTCGCTCTCCTCTCGCTCTCCTCTCGCTCTCCTCTCGTTCTTCTTTCTCGCCCATCTCCTCTCCTCTGTCATTTCCATCTCTTTTCCTCTCCCCGGCACCTTCCCTTCCATCAGAAGAAAGGATGCCCTGGCCTCTTGTTCCTAGCATGCTGAACTTCATTCAGATTGTCACACACTTAGGAACTGACAAAATGCTTTCTCAGCCCCCTCCGTCAGTCAGACAATATTAATAAATAAAGGTCTCCATTGTGGACACAGAGGACAAGACGAGGAATAGCAAATATCAAGAGGGATACAAACAATCTGAAGAAAGCTAAAGGGTTGGGGGGACACACACACACACACACAGAGACATACAGACAAACACAGACACACACTTCAGACGTTGTGGGCTTTTGTCCCAAAAGGCTTATAATGGGAATAGGCAATGTGACAAGAGTTAAAGCTGAGGCAAGCCAATGTGCCAGATAATAGGACATACAACACACAGCTGTGCGTCCAGAGTTCTTGGGTTCCTGTCTGGGTTTTGGTCATACTGGTCTAACGCGCCAATACTGCCACCATTTGGGGTTTGAGACGGAGGGTGGAAAGGGGTTGTGGGGGAGCGGACGGGGGAAGATAACTCCCCTCCAACTTCTTTCGAGAACTTGCTTCTAATGCCCGACTGCATTTCCCACTGCAAGCCCTGGACACCACAAACCCTTTCACAGTCCGTCACTCTGGCACAGAGTGGGAATGTTATGAAGGCAAACCCACAGACAAAGGCAAAAATAGACAAATGTAATACAAGAAAACACTACCACGTTACAAACAAGTTAAACAAATACAAATGCAAGAGCTGATTCATAAAAACCCACAAACTTAGCTACAGTATAACACATGTATTAGTTTGGGCTACAGACACTGAATGCCCTTGCTTTGTTGCTACTGTATGGCTTTGCTTTGCAATAGTTAGTTGTGTGACTGAAGGACAATTGGTCCTTGGTGTAAAGTGAGTTTGGCTTTTAACGGACCTCTGTATGCCAAGTCCTCAGCAGCATGGCTGGGAGAGGATAGGACGATGCTAGCCTACTGTACCTTCACTGTCATTCAGGCCCATCTAGTTATGCACTAATCTTCTTGGTGCAATGAAAGAGCTTAACAGCTTTGCAACAGTATCCCTTCCCAGATGTCACTATCGCAATGTACTGTAGCTAGAACTGTCTCTCTTTGTTTATGAATTTCTTCATGGAAAGTTAACAGCTACCGCCATTGACATTCACAAAACCTCTCGTTCTCCATCACCATCTCTCTCTCCCATTCACACAAATCTCTCCCTAAAAAAATCAGTGTGGTCTCAGGGCATTTTGTATTATTCTGTACGTAAATCTGTGGCACTCCATTTAGTATGATATGTTACGTTACGTTATGAATGGAATAGCGGTCATACAATATCAAACAAATTAGGGGACGTATAGTATCATATGTCGTACCAGGTCGTAAAATAGCATCCGATTTGGATGATATAGCTAATCATATATCTTGGAAGATGTATAGAACTGAACGTCTTCATTTAAGACCTGGTTGCTTGTTGCGCCATAAAAACAAAGTAGAATTACGGGGAGATTTTACATTTGGCGGCTAGGGGAACTAACCACAAAGGTTGGGAGAACTAAAGCAACAAAGGTCAGGTGAATTTAAAACTCAAACAAGGAGAAGCGGCAGGTTACAAGTGTCTGATTCTCCTGTAACCTCTACATTACAACATGGCCTTTTCCTGAACTACAAAAATCTCCTCTGCTTACTACTTTCAGGCCTTGGATGAATAGATCTTGACCAAGTCAAACAATGTAGGGTTTCAACATTTCAGTGGAGTGAAAAAAGTCTCCGAGAGGTATCGGATCATAACCTAAACTCATACAGAATAGTTGCTCACTGAACAGTATACACTGAGTGTACCAAACATTAGGAACAACTGTTCTTTCCACAGCACAGACTGACCAGGTGAATCCGGGTGAAAGGTATGATTTCTTAATGATGTCACTTGTTAAATCCACTTCCATCAGTGTAGATGAAGGGGAGGAGACAGTTTAAAGAAAGATTTTTAAGCCTTGAGACAATGAGACAATTGAGACATGGATTGTGTATGTCTGCCATTCAGAGGGTGAATGGGTAAGACAATAGATTGAAGTGCCTTTAAACTGGGTATGGTAGTAGGTGCCAGGGCACACGGGTTTGGGTGTGTCAAGAACTGCAACGCTGCTGGGCTTGTCACGCTCACCAGTTTCCCATGTGTCTCAAGAATGATCCAAATGACATCCAGCCACCTTGACACAACTGTGCAAGGCATTGGAGTCAACATGGGCCAGCATTTCTGTGGAACGCGTTCGACACATTGTAGAGTCCATGCCCTGACGAATTCAGGCTGTTCTGAGGGCAAAAGGGGTTGCAATGTTTTGTACACTCAGTGTACAGTATGTTTACTGAAATGAGTGAGTCTATATAGTACATTGTGCAGATAATTTATAACCTGAGAATATGTTGCATTAGTACACAAGTTACTTCGCGACACATTTAATGTAACAAATACATTGCACAGCTTTACTTCTACTCAACACGGAATACCTCCTCAACAACACATTAGTCAACTAGCTAAGCCCCTAACTGGTGTTCTCTCTAGGCACAGCAGGAAGTGAGAGCAGAGGGGGATTGATAGATAAAGGATTTGTGGGGGTCCCTGGAGTTGATGCTCTTGCTCCTCTCCTTCCTGTACACACCGTCTTTGTTTACTCTCATACAGAGTCTGTGATAAGAGCACTTAGACATAGTCAGGAGGCAGAGCACATACATTCCACCACCTCATTACCCAGGGCAGGCAGGCTACCTGATGATAGAATCTCTCTCTCTCTCTCTTTCTACTTCCTTATTTATTTATCTATCGATCGTGCCACCAGACCCAGACTTTGCAGGCTACTGTTTTAATATCGTTACTGAAACATGATTATTACCTCTTAATGCTGAAATTACGGGGGCATTCTTTTTGTCTTTCCTCAGCCGTTGCCATTTTTCCTGCCTCGCACCCCATGGCATTAACATCTTTATCTCTCCATGTGCTCCTAGTTTTAAAACCTTTACCCCTGCTGTTTGAAAAATATTTCTCATTTTCCTCCCCCCATGGTGTAGCAGAAAATCCCCATAGGCAAACCATTAGCGATCTCTTCTGCCTTTCCCAAACACTTATTACTATCACCCGTACTCCTTGCGCTGCCTCATTGGTTTTTGGTGAATTATGCAAATAAGGTGATGTTCAACATATAGTTCTCTGGTTTCTGCAACTGCGCAAGTTTGCACAGTTTTCAAGAAGCAGAAGAGAGAGGCCATTAAAGTGACTTGGATCTGTCAGCAAGATTTATGCATCAATGACAAATTATAATGCTTTTGTTCCTAATTTTCCTCGGCACACACTTCTCTACTCAGGTTTAGTTAAGTTATGTGTTTGCCTTTTGGGGTCTTTCAGTCAAAGTTTCTTCTGTTTGTTTTTGCACTCGAATGTGCCACTTCACAAATACATCTGCGCTGTCTTGATGATGTGCATGGCTAGAGTTGCTTAAATCAGTGTTATCGTAAAAGTTAATTCATACATCTCAGGGATAGATAGAGTCAATGTCTTAAAACCTCGATATGAGTCATATAAAAGTAGTTATGTTCAACTCACAACCAACATTCTAAGTGCAAGTGCAACAAAACTCTTAGAAGTTTCACTTTTTATCCAGAATAAATGTGTGGCATTTAATGAATATATAAAATACATATAGCCATTATAGGCCTTGGAATTTTTACTGTATGTTTCTTGTACCTTTAACATTGTGGGGACTCGCAGCCATTTTACCCTCCAGTACTTTCTAATCATATTGGTGCTAACTTGTACGCTTGATGATACCTTTTAAGTATGTCTCTTGCTAAGCTAATGACCAAAACAGTGATAATAGTATTCATCACTTAAATACACGGCTGTCATTAAGGCAGTTTGTATTTGGGAGACGAACGCTTCCATAGCAGCACGATGTGCATCTAGGGAGAGAGAGTTGCCGGAAAAACACGTTGACAGTCTCAGGATCGTTCATGGCCATCTGAAGGAGGGAAACTGTAGGCATATTTCACAGCAACATGGCTTGCTCCATCTGCATGCAGCGTGCTGTATAGTTGTTTTTCATTTACTTCAACATGGCTAGTTGAAAAGATAGGCCGTTTCAATGAACAGATTAGGCCCTGTGAGTGCAAACAAATGACAAATCCCTCTTAACCCTGTGAGCCTCTCGATATATGCCCCCTCCCCTCCACCACCATCAGACGTCACTCTCCTAATGTTATTAAACACAACTTTGTAGATTTACTTCCTTCAAAGTGCTATTTAACCAAACAGCCTGGTCCAGGAAGGAAGAGCTGCGAGGGGAATTACAGGTTGCCAGCGTTGTCTCTTACTGGAGGAATGAGGAGGAGTGACAGGGCCATCATTTCCAGCACAGGGCCACCTCCCTGTGTGTTGTGACAACCAGTCATTATACCTCGCAGAGATGCTCTCAGCTGCAGGTTCCTTCAACATGCAAATGGACACAAATGGCCCACGACTGTGGAGAGGCTAATAACGCCTTTTTATCAGCTTTTCTCCCCCCTTTCTCCCCCTTTCCTTTACTCCCCTGCTTTCTTTAAGGTGGAGGGGTTTCCATTGAGAGGGGAGACTCGCTCCCGAATACGATGAATTCAGTTACTGTCAGCCTTGTGTTAAAGGAGATGGCATGCGTTGATTTGACAGATCCATTGATATACACAGAAGTTGTACATACAGAGAGAGTTATAGTGAAATAATAAATAAAATGTGCTCTCCCTCTGGAGGTCACCTGTAAAATGTTGCACACACTTCTTCCTGAATATCCTATACACCACTCTCCCACGAAAAAACATCTTAAAATTCAAGCTCTCAGATGAAAAATATAGGAAAGAGAAGAACGCCATGTGACATCACTGCAGGTGTGATATCCTATACCTGATGGTGACAGTGGTAAGTACACCACGTTCTATTTCTAAGGTAAGCGATCCAACATGAAACCACATTTCATTTAATCAAGGTCATTAACTATAGGTGGCAACCATGTATTTATTTTTAACGGAAACAGGTCTATCACACTTCCATTGCCATTTTGATTAAAGTCAATGATGCAGATATGTTTCAGGTACCGTAGACAGTACTGTTGCATGCAAGGCATAATTTTTTCATCAAAAGAGACATCTTCTGCTCTGATGTTGACAAGAGGTGGATTGCTGATTTATGGAGTCATGATGACCAAACGTAATATATCTGCACATGCATGAAGAAGCACCTTGACACACAGTCTCTAAACAGTTTTTATGTAAACTTCGGTATAGATGAGCAACAGCACACCACAATTTTCCTGCTACAGCAGAGTTTCGCCTCTATGCATGATATTTTAGAGAGAAATAAATATTTACCCTCTACCTACCACCTATAGTTGAAGTCGTAAGTTTACATACACCTTAGCCAAATACATTTAAACTCAGTTTTTCACAATTCCTGACATTTAATCCTAGTAAGAATTCCCTGTCTTAGGTCAGTTAGGATCACCACTTTATGTTAAGAATGTGAAATGTCAGAATAATAGTAGAGAGAATGATTTATTTCAGCTTTTATTTCTTTCATCACATTCCCAGTGGGTCAGATGTTTACATACACTCAATTAGTATTTGGTAGCATTGCCTTTAAGTTGTTTAACTTGGGTCAAACGTTTCGTGTAGCCTTCCACAAGCTTCCCACAATAAGTTGGGTGAATGTTTGCCCATTCATCTTGACAGAGCTGGTGTAACTGAGTCAGGTTTGTAGGCCTCCTTGCTTGCACATGCTTTTTCAGTTCTGCCCACAAATTTTCTATGGGATTCAGGTCAGGGCTTTGTGATGGCCACTCCAATACCTTGACTTTGTTGTCCTTAAGCCATTTTGCCACAACTTCGGAAGTATGCTTGGGGTCATTGTCCATTTGGAAGACCCATTTGTGACCAAGCTTTAACTTCCTGACTGATGTCTTGAAATGTTGCTTCAAAATATCCACATCATTTTCCTTCCTCATGATTCCATCTATTTTGTGAAGTGCAGCAGTCCCTCCTGCAGCAAAGCACCCCCACAACATGATGCTGCCACCCCTGTGCTTCACGGTTGGGATGGTGTTCTTTGGCTTGCAAGCCTCCCCCTTTTTACTTCAAACATAACGATGGTCATTATGGCCGAACAGTTCTATTTTTGTTTCATCAGACCAGAGGACAAAAAGTACGATCTTTGTCCCCATGTGTAGTTGCAAACCGTAGTCTGGCTTTTTTATGGCGGTTTTGGAGCAGTGGCTTCTTCCTTGCTGAGCGGCCTTTCAGGTTATGTCGATATAGGACTCATTTTACTGTGGATATAGATACTTTTGTACCTGTTTCCTCCAGCATCTTCACAGGGTCCTTTGCTGTTGTTTTGGGATTGATTTGCACTTTTTTCGCAGCAAAGTACAAACGTGTCTCCTTCCCGAGCGGTATGACGGCTGCATGGTCCCATGGTGTTTATACTTGCGTACTGTTGTTTGTACAGATGAACGTGGTACCTTCAGACGTTTGGAAATTGCTCCCAAGGATGAACCAGACTTGTGGAGGTCTACAATTTACTTTCTGAGGTCTTGGCAGATTTCTTTTGATTGTCCCATGATGTCAAGCAAAGAGGCACTGAGTTTGAAGGTAGGCCTTGAAATACATCCACAGGTACACCTCCAATTGACTCAAATTATGTCAATTAGCCTAACAGAAGCTTCAAAAGCCATGACATAATTTTCTGTAATTTTCCAAGCTGTTTAAAGGCACAGTTAACTTAGTGTATGTAAACCTTTGACCCACTGGAATTGCGATACAGTGAATTACAAGTGAAATAATCTGTCTGTAAACAATTGTTGGAAAAATGACTTGTGTCATGAACAAAGTAGATGTCCTAACCGACTTGTTGCCAAAACTTGTTCTTGTTAACAAGAAATTTGTGGAGTGGTTGAAAAACGAGTTTTAATGACTCCAACCTAAGTGTATGTAAACTTCTGGCTTCAACTGTAGGTGAAATAACATATCTACAACTATGTCATCCAGATCCAAAATAACACATTTCCAAAATAACACATTTTATATTCGTTTTCCTTGAATTAAGCATTATAGCAAACGGAAGCTGACTTTTTATTGCAATTTTGAATGATTGATTTTATTCTGTTGGTCACATTTTATTTACATTTCAGTCCACAATACATGTTTTTGATAAACAAAATCAGCAGGGGGAGAGTTTACCTTCTATTTGGCTTCAAAATGGGAGAAAGGTTATATGTACATGCAAGCCACACTTGGTTTACTTAGACCATGTAACAAACAGAACAGAGTTGTTGCACGGAAGAGACTGGAAAAAGAGAGAGCTCTGTCAATGTAGATTCAACAAAGAAAGTGATATAGTCAGATGTTTTTATTTTATTCTAATGGTAACTGACAGATCTCTTTAGCATCAATTACATTCTCTGAAGGTGATGGTTATTGTGATATCCGTAATAAAATACTGCATAACCATAATCTACTGTATATTATGAACCAGGTAGTTTGGGTCCTGGATGCTGATGGGCTGAAAGAATTTCAGCCGTGTATCCACTGAGTGTACAAAATATTAGGAAAACCTACTCTTTCCATGAAATCTATGATCCCTTATTGATGTTACCTGTTAAATCCACTTCAATCAGTGTAGATGAAGGGGAGGGACAGGTTAAAGAAGGATTTGTAAGCCTTTAGACAATTGAGACATGGATTATATATGTGTGCCATTCAGTTGGTGAATTGGCAAGACAAAAGATTGAAGTGTCTTTGAAGAGGGTATGGTAGTAGGTGCCAGGCGCAATGGTTTGAGTGTGTCAAGAACTGCGAGGCTGCTGAGTTTTTTTTCCACGCTCAACAGTTTCCTGTGTGTATCAAGAATGGTCCACCACCCAAAGGACATCCAGCCAACTTGACACAACTGTGGAAAGCATTGGAGTCAACATGGGCCAGCATCCCTGTGGAACGCTTTCAACACCTTGTAGAGTCCATGCCACGACGAATTGGAAAAAAAAAGGTGTTCCTAATGTTTTGTACACTCAGTGTATATCAGACATAAACCGGATGGTTCGAGCAATGAATACTGATTGGCTGAAAGCCGTGGTATATCAGGCGTATTACCACGGGTATGACAAAAAATAATTTTTACTCTTCTAATTACATTTGTAACCAGTTCATAATAGCAATAAGCCAACTCGGGATTTGTGCTATGTGGCCAATATACCACGGCTAAGGGCTATATCAAGGCACTCCGCGATGTGTTGTGCATAAGAAAAGCCCTTAGCCGTGGTATATTGGCCATATACCACATCTCCTAGGGCCTTATTGCTTAAGTATATAGTATGAACAGCTTCTCCAAGGACAGCAGTCAATGGTAAAAGGGTTTACTTTGAGGTTTTATTGTGAGAAGGCATTCCAACACACAAGGCTTTCTTACCGCGCCATTATACATTATCTCATTTGAGTGGGATGCATGAATTCCTTTGAAACTCAAACTATGAATTTGTTAAATAAGAAACAAATGCTCACAAACATTAAATAATACCATAACAATATTAAAGGCTCCTTTTTATTGGGCCTTGAAGGATTTCAAGCTTTGTCTTAACACATCACAAGCCATGTGTGCATAAATTCTGTCTTTAATTGGATGAATCAATTCCGAATGGATTCATTACATAAATGTGGACTGTAAAGTTTAGACGCCCCCTCCCGTCAAGGATGGTCTGAAAGCCCTACTAAGTCGTTGAGGACTTTTATAGCTAGAACTTTTGGATCCTCTTGCTTTCCGGAGATACTTTTTCTTAAATTAGATGACTATTAATATTAATATTGGATGCAACTTGTGTAAAGCTAAGCCCCAATGAAGGCTTGAAACCCTTCTAAGTGGTTGAGTCGAGGTCATACCATAACGTTTAGATGGTCTAGCTATCCGGAGAACGACTTAATAAAACACTTATTGTCTCAAATCTGATTATTGAACTAGATCTATTAGAATAAGACAGTTGTCACTGAAAGAAGAAACACTTGCCGTACTGTGACCTTTGAATTATATTCAATTTGTATTAGATTCTATTCTCTTCTATTCTTTTCTCTTCAGAGTTTTTGTAAGGGGGTTTCTAACCAAATAAACTCTAACACTATCAGTAATATCTGCCTCCTTACCAAGTTGTAAGGTGCTTTCTTATCAAGTACAGCAGTGATTTGTGTCTCTCAGAAGCATATGCAACCATAGATTCACATACTTGTGGTCAGTCACCACATTTTAAAACCGAATGCCTCAGTTGCTAAACATCCAGAAAACTCTCCCATAAATTCATTGGATTGTGAATGGACTATGTATATCATCTGAGAAAATAAGATTATTTAATTGATTTAAACTTCCGCTGAACCCTGTCATTTTAAATGATAACTTGTTTGTTTTCTTTTTTTTAATCCTTAAGATTTAAGATTATTAAGTGTGCTGAAATATGGAGTGAATAAATAAAACGTTAGAATTCCATGTCTATAGACTTTATACACTTTTTACACTGTTTATATAAAACAGGAATTGGTGTTTGGAAGGTCAGAGTGGGCACTGCAGAGCAAAGCCACACTCCATCCCCACAATGTCCTTGAAAAGACGAAGAAGCCATGCCACAATGAGACACGTGTGTAAAGAGAGAGCGAAAATAGGATTTAAAACGTCTGGGCCAGAATTTATACTTCCTCGTTCTGCGATAAAGTGGCCCATAATCAGGAAATTTTGTTTTCTTCAAAAATATTATTTAAAAAAATACAAAAAACAGACGAGCTCGAAGCAAAGCAGTGACCTCTTAATCTAATTAATTGATTTGCAATATCCTCTAAACTTTGAACTGACAAATGTTGGCCTCCCTGTGCTGAGCTCTCTCGCTCTGCGCCTTGCCTCCCTCCCGCTACCTGCTTAATGTAGTACAGCACATTAGAAGACAAAGGGATGCCCCAGCAGTTTCTAAACTATTTCAGACTAACCATGGTGTCACTGTACCGATTCATCGGGTCTCTGCCAGTGGTCACCTAAGGATTAAAGGGGGATGTACTCATAAGCTCTGTTTTCACAATTTCTATTCTTTGACCAAAAAGCCACAATAAGCCCGAGACAAGGCATTAACATCGCTTGCAAATAAAAAACTGATTATCCTTGGATACCAAATCCCATGTTCTTCGATGCTGGACAGCTGTATGAAAAATGAACAATAAGCGGTTGACTTGGGGTCTGTAGCTAGTATCATCTGCACCAGCAGATTGCAGGGAAGAGAAATAAGATACAGTGACTTCACAGGGCCATTATAACACCATGCAGCCCTCTGTGTGTAAAAAATAGAATTAATCTGAAGCCCAATAGACCCGCGGCTCATTCCTAAGTAGCATGTTTCTGTACAGGGAAAGATTTACCACCCATGGCTCCTTTCGGTGCAGTGTGAAATATGTCAAACCTTTTTCTAACTCTCTCTCGAATACATATACACACACACACTCACAGATACATACACACACCCCAAAACAACAAAAATGAAAGATTTCCACAAGCAAAAATCCTCAAGTCCTCTGAGAGTAGCATGAAACGAGTCTTTTGGAATGTTTGAGTAATCTCCCAAAAGTGTTAGTCATCGCTTGATGGTTTAGCTGTTGTTCTGGCTCCAGTGTGTACCTAATGTTTGGTACCAGGTGTACCTGACTGAAACAGAGGCCTGAACGGGATTATTACAGTAATCACAAAAGAACACCGAATGTGGATCAGTGTCAAAAAGTATAGAAAATAAGACGTGGGGAAACACAGAACAACACTGGCGCTATTCCTTCTTGGACCACATAAGATCATCAGGGACATTCTCATTCTCAAACATGAAATACACTAAATCTCCTCTCAATGTATTTAATAAATTCCACTTGACATTGGGAGGCTTTGGTGTTGTCCTAGCTGTTTTTGGAGTCGACTGCATGAGCGAGGAGGAGAGAGGAGAGGAGAGTTCCTGTGGATTTGGCCAGTTGGAGGAGCCTCATATCTCTAGCTTGGCAGAAGGCAGGCACCAGGGATTTCATGGCTATTTGCCCATCCTGGTTCTTTTCTCTCTTCTTCTGCTTTCCTCAATGCGCATAGTTTTTCTATTTCTCCTAACCTAACCAATGAGTCTTTTCTTTGATTTACAATATGTGTATATTTTTATTTGTATTAATATTCATTCTCTTTGAGAGAAAAACATTGTAACCCTTTTATAGGGTTACTGTACAGACGACTGCAGCTGATCTGTTATTTGGTGGGCACATCTGCTTTCATGCATACAAATAACGTATCTCTTCTTGTAACGCCTCGCAGACATCACATGCTAATGTAGTGCCGGAATATCTTGCATACATATTCCTCACCTGCGACTTTGCAACTCATTTTAACAAAATCTATTAAAATGAACATCTGACACCATAAGATACATAGCAATGTGCAAGCAAGCATTAGGCTATGACTTTAGTTGACTAGCAATAATTGGTCTGAGAATTGAATATCAAAGGTAGGTATTTAATAACATTTTAAAATGAATGAATTCACATACAAGGCATGGCCATAAGTAACAAAGCAATACTGGCATTAACAAAGCATTCATAATCTAAGCATGATCAGAGAGAGAGAGAGAGAGAGAGAGAGAGTGTAGGTGCAGTATCTCACTAGAGCAGTTCAGGAACAAAAGAGGAAAAGATAATGAATCTGAGACGCTTTTATAACCCTCTGAGTTGTTTGGATTCTAAATCTGAGTTGTTGACCACTAACATTACTGTAAAGTTAACTTCCAATCAGATATCAGACCTACAGGATGTTATCACAACAGTGCCACTGCTTCTCAGAGGTGTGACAGAATGGGGGTTGGAGAGAGCAGCACAGATCTTTCAGAATTCCTAAGAAACACATAATAATTCTGAAATACAACTGATACAACTGAAGTCAGGTCGGAGGCTGGACCGCAACTACACGAATCACAGTACCCTCTTCTTTAAAGAGAAGTTTACTCTTGTACTGAGAGATGCTAAGTGAGACAGAATATGAAATGAGTGAAATATTATGAAGGAGTCATACATGCTCATGACAAGTCTTAAGATGCATTATAACGGCATCATAGTGCAGTTTAACTGTAGGCTATAAGTGTTACGGAATATCCCTATCAACTTTGGGTGAAGCCAGTGAGATAAAAAGCTGAACTGAAGAGGCAAAGCCTGTTCTAACATGGCTGCTGGGTCTCTGGGTGTGTTCCAAACGGCACCCCATTCCCTAGTGCACTACTTTCGAAAGTAGTGCCCTATGTAGGAATTAGGGTGCCATTTGGTACTCAGCCTGTGTCTGTACTGGATCACGATCTCTCTCCGCAGCCAAAGGCAGTGTTAAACTGGCCAGCCCAGCCACAGCTGTGGCCTGCCTCAACCCACTGCGGTCATGTGTGTCTCTCTCTAGTCTATCTCCTACGTGACCTTTTTGATGTTCATCACATTTTTCCTGCGCTCTTTGTGAAACTTCAATTGAATGGTTTTTCTTGCGCTGCCCGGTCGGTGAAACGTACTTATAAATACCCTGGCATGCTATGGCTCTGTGATTATGCCTCAACTACACCGCAGTCAGACCAGACTCGATGGAAAAAAGTCCCAAATAGTTGCAACCTGTGTTCTCACACGAAGGCAGTGCTGCTGGGGTGTGTCGGAGACCCAGAGACCACAACAACCACTAATGTAACGTTTGACTGCCAAACCAATACGGAGCAGAGGGAATATTCAGTCTCGTCTCCATCTTCCTCTACACTCAACGACAGGATGATATTACCCACTATTTTCCACCTTTACACAGCTCTGGCTCATAAAAAAACCCTCTTGGCTTAGCTAAGAACTGCAATACCCAAGGTACAATTACAAATCAAATCAAATGTATTTATAAAGCCCTTCTTACATCAGCTGATGTCACAGAATGCTGTACAGAAACCCCACCTAAAACCCCAAACAGCAAGCAATGCAGGTGTAAAAGCACGGTGGCTAGGAAAAACAAGATTTTAAAATGTTCATAAAACAGGCAGAACAATTGAAACTGGAGAAGCAGCACGGCCAGGTGGACTCGGGACATCAAGGAGTCATCAGGCCAGGTAGGCCTTGAGGAATGGTCCTAATGCTCAGGTCCTCCGAGAGAGAGAAGAAAAAGAAAAAAAAAGAAAAAAAAGAAAGAGAGAGAGAGATAATTAGAGAGAGCATACTTAAATTACAGGGTTGAGTAAAGTAAAAATGTCCTCGTCTGTACGTTTTAACACCCCTGTTCCAAACACTAAAAGAACTGATGGTTCCCCCCAAAAAACTGAGATTCCAAACGAACTGAGAGACAATGGTTTCATTACATTAGTAGGGTTTGGAGAGAATCGAGAGGGAATCGAGAGATAGGACATTGATGGATGAGCAGATGTGTTCCAGACCGCTGGACATCAGTGGCTGGGCTGTTATGTGCTGAGTAACCCCATTTCCTGGCTGCAGTTGACCCTTCCTGCTCCCATCAGCCACTGGACAATAGGCCACTGGTTCCACACCAGGGGTCATGGGAGGTCACGGGAGCTGGATGGGAGGAGGACAGCTAGGTTCAGCTCAGAACTGAGGAAAGGCAGAGCCGTTTTTATTTGTCACATGTGCCGAATACAACAAGTGTAGACCTTACCATGAAATGCTTACTTACAAGCCTTTAACCAACAGTGCAGTTCAAGAAAGAGTTAAGAAAATATTTAACAAATAAACTACAGTAAAAAATACCAGACCTCTAGGTTGTGGCCCAAATGGAACCATATTCCTTATGTAGTGCACTACAGTTGACCATCACTATTCAACATTTTAGTCATTTAGCAGACATTCTTATCCAGAGCGACTTACAGGAGCAATTAGGGTTAAGTGCCTTGCTGAAGGGCCCATTGACAGATTTTTCACTTAGTCAGCTCAGGGATTTGAACCAGCAACCCTTCAATTACTGGCCCAACACTCTTAACCGCAGCAGTAGTGCACTATATAAGGAATAGGGTGCCATTTGGGATTCATCCTAGACATTTAGCTACCGGCCTGGCTGTAGTCTCACCACCAAGGCCTGGACAGAAGCACTACTCACATGCTCTCTGGTCCAGACCAGGCCAGAAGTTAGTCTAGTTTTGTGTCATTAGAAATTCCTACATAACTGAATTCTGAATTCTTGTATATCCCTGGCCATTCTAGATTAATTAAATGAGTACTGTCTGTAGCTTTTAGTGAATACAATAATACAATAATATAGTCATTTTTCTTTTACGTTTTGAATGTTGTACTTCGCTACCTTATTAAAACCATCTGTTAAAGAGTACCATTTTGTAGGCTATCCATAATAGTAGATCATGAGTTCACGGAAAGTTTTACACTCTGGTACAGTAGCTAGCTAAGATAACTAGCTAGCTAGTTATGAATGATCAAAATGTTGCTGTGGATGGATTTAGCACCTAGTATAGCTAGCTATCTATATATTTCAGGGGGGTTTGCTCATTAATTTTGCATTTCCATGATGTTCTGTTGTTGCCTACAGAGCTAATTTGACATCAAATATTTTAGCTATATCCAGTGTGCCCTGGCACTCCCCATTTGGCCTTGTATGGGTGGGTGGGCGAGTGAGTCCTTATATATGAGCTATTTTTTACTTTTAATTGAGTCGTTTTACTTCTACTTGAGTAAAATGTAATTAAAGTCACAGTACTTCTACTTGAGCAGGATATTTCTGTACTCTTTCCACCCCTGCCGTTAACGTTGAAAGCAATAATTGATGAAATCCTATAAGGAGCGATAACCGTATCAGCCTTGGTCACTGCCTGTTTTTCCTATAGGCATTTCAGAAGATGATATTTTGAAATCCAAGTATAACACTAAATTGGGGCTATACAGTGCCCTTAGAAAGAATGAATATGCCTTGACTTAATCCACATTTTGTTATTACAACCTGAGATCATCTACACACAATACCCCATAATGAAAAAGAGAAAACATGGTTTTAGATTTTTGTTGGCAAATGTATTGAAAATGAAATACAGAGATATCTGATTTTGATAAGTGTTCACACCCCTTTGCTATGACACTCCAAATAGAGCTCAGGTGCAGCTGGCCATCTAATCAACCTGAGTAACTGTCACGCCTGCTCCCGCTCTTCCCTCCCCCTGGCGCTTGAGGGCACCTGGTTACCCTGCATCACGCACTCCTGCCATCCATCACGCACACCTGCCTTCCCTCGCCACGCGCATCAGCGATATTGGACTCACCTGGACTCACTCATCCCCTGTTTATTACCTCCCCTATATTTGTCAGTTCCCTAGCTATGTTCCCTGCTGCTGCATTAATTGTTTTTGTCTGTGTTATTAGTTTACTGATGCTGTCTCGTGCCATGTCCGTTCTTTATTAAATGTTAACTCCCCGTACCTGCTTCGTCTCTCCAGCGTCATCTCATGTGACAGTAACCGGGCAAGATGGACCTTGGTCAGGGTGGTGACAAAGAACCCAATGACCACTCTGAAAGAGTTTCTTGGCTGAGATGGGAGAACCTGCCAGAATGACAACAGTCTCTACAGTGCTTCACCAATCTGGGCTTTGTGGGAGAGTGGCCAGACGGAAGCCATTCCTGAGAAAAAGGCGCATGACAGCATGCCTGAAGTTTGCAAAAAGGCACATGAAAGTCTCTGAGAGCATAAGGCAAAAGAGTACGTGGTCTGATGAGATGAAAAATGTAACTCTTTGGCCTGAATGCAAAGCACTGTGTCTGGAGAAAACCAGGCACAGCTCATCACCCGTCCAGCACCATGCCTACCGAGAAGCATGGTGGTGGCAGCATCATGCTATGGATGCTTTTCAGATAAAGGGACAGGGAGACTGGTAAGGATAGAGGGAACAATGAATGTAGCCATCTACAGGCAAGTCCTTCCTTGATTAGAACCTGCTTCAGAGTGCAAACAACCTTAGACTGGGGCGAAGATTTACTTTCTAACAGGACAATGACCCCAAGCATACAGCCAAAGCAATGCTAAATTGGCTTCAGAATAAGAATGTGAAAGTCCTTGAGTGACCCAGTTGAAGCCCAGACCTGAATCCCATTGAACATCTGTGGAAAGACTTGAAGATTGCTTTTCACCGCCACTCCTCATCTAACTTAACAGAGTTGGAGAAAATCTGCAAGGAAGAATGGGAGAAAATCCCCAAATCCAGATGTGCGAAGCTGATACAAACATATCCAAGGTGACTCAAAGCTGTAATCGCAAAGTATTGAATCAGGGGTCTGAATAAAAGAGATATGATTGTATTTCATTTTCAACCAATTTTCAAAAAACATTATCAGTTTGTCGTTATGTGGTATTGTGTGTAGATGGGTGAAACAATAATAATGCTTAATCAATTTTGAATTCAGGCTGTAACACAACAAAAAGTGGAATAAGTCAAGGGGTATGAATACTTTCTGAAGGCACTGTATTCGTAGAGTTCCTTTCCTAAAATGTTATGTATCAATTTTCAGAAATGTTGGCAAATTAGCTTTTATTGTTTAAATCACTTATGAAAGATTGTGTTTTTTACTCTCTAATCTGTTCAATGACAGACATATATTTGTTTGAAATCTATCACTTGATGGTTTCATTTCAGAGAGAAACAGTGTACAAAACATTAGGAACATTGGCACTTTCCATGACATACTGTAGACTGACCAGGTGAACCCAGGTGAAAGCTATGATCCGTTACTGATGCTGCCTGTTAAATCCACTTCAATCAGTGTAGAAGGGGAAGAGACAGGTCAAAGAAGGATTTTTAAGCCTTAAGACAATTGAGACATGGATTGTGTATGTGTGCCATTCAGAGGGTGAATGGGCAAGACAAAAGACGTACTGTAAGTGCCTTTGAACGGGGTATGGTAGTAGGTGCCAGGCACACCGGTTTGAGTCAAGAACTGCAACGCTGCTGTTTTTCCCCCATGTGTATCTAGAATGGTCCACCACCCAAAGGACATCCAGCCAACTTGACACAACTGTGGGAAGCATTGGAGTCAACGCTTTTGATACCTTGTAGAGTCCATGCCCTGACGAATTGAGGCTGTTCTGAGGGCAAAGGGAGGGTGCAACTCAATAGGAAGGTGTTCCTAATGTTTTGTACACTCAGTGTAAGTAGTACTGCTAGGGTTTCCACAGTCAAATGTAACAAATAACTACATTTTTTATAAAGAACTGCACAAAATCTTTTAACAAATGTATCAATACAGTAATATGAGATCTGTATGTAAAACATTAACGGGGGGGGGTATTGTGTTTTGGAAATAAACTTCATTTTTTTTCCTAATGTTTTGGAATATTGCACAGTTCAACCTTTTACATATCCTCATATCCAAAAAAACTCACAGTTAATTATTTTTGCAGAACAGCTACAATGAACCCCTTTTCCCCCTAGCAGGACCTGTAATTTGTGTACATGGCCTCCAATGTTGTTTTAGGCACTAATCCAAATCCAACGAAAAGGTACGTGGTTTTTGCAAAAAGAATAAACAGCCATTTCATTTTACTCCCACATCTCTCTCGGACAGTTTATCTCTCTGCTCTTCTCCACCTTGCCGACTCTAACTTTGTGTCCCAAATGGCACCCTATTCCCTATTTAGTGCACTTCTTTTGACCGGGGCCCTTGGACTCGTAGTGCACTATCTATAGGGAATAGGTTGCCATTTGGGAGTCATTTCTAAGTCCTGAGCCCAAAGAAAAGCACACATAAAACACTTTGGGGAAATGACGAAGTGGCGGAACTGAAACAAAAAAAGGTTACAATAAGAACGTAGGAACAAACCAAAGTCTAGTTTAAACACAGCCCACAACACTGGTCTGGCACTGCCCTGCAAAATACAACATAAGAGGAGAGGTTTAGGCGGTGTGATCATGTGTTCCTTCTTCTGTGTTTTGTCTTGTCCCAAAAAGGTTCCCTATTCCCTACACAGTGCACTACTGTCTCTGGTTAAATGTCGTGCACCACATAGGGATTAGTAGGCCATTTGGGACGCAGACTCAGTTTTCCATTGTCTGTCTGAAGGTGATTTGCTCAGACGTTAATCAATTACAGTTGTTTTCAATTGCTTATGAATCTATTTTCACAAGTATGTGGTGAATTTTTTTAACTCTTAGTACAAAACTCCAAACTGGTAACACTTGTAACGCAGCAAGTCTTATATTCAAAACCTTTTATTGAGCATTCACACAACCATTGATTCAAAATACACTATATATCCGAATGTGGACATCACTTCAAATTAGTGGATTCGGCTATTTCAGCCACACCAGTTGCTGACAGGTGTATAAAATCGAGCACACAGCCATGCAATCTCCATAGACAAACATTGACAGTAGAATGGCCTTACTGAAGACTTTAGTGACTTTCAAAGTGGCACCGTCATAGGATGCCACCTTTCCAACAAGTCAAGTCGTCAAATTTCTGCCCTGCTAGAACTTCCCAGGTCAACTGTAAGTGCTATTATTGTGAAGCAGGAACTTCTAGGAGCAACAACGGCTCCGGAAGTAAAGTCAGCACAATAACTGTTAGTCAGGAGCTTCATGAAATGGAGTGAGGTCCATACAGAAATTTTTGTCAAGATTTTTTTAAGTCTAATTTCAATCATTTCTATCCCATGTATAATCAAAGATGTGATCATTAAAGCCATATTTTACAATAATTGATACAAAAATATATTGTTCAGATAAAATTACAACTTAGGTGTACTGTAATCAAATGAAGCAAATGAAATGAACAAAAGAAATATAACGTTTAGCAGGCACTAGTTTGCATCAAGCCTGTCTTGAGCATTTGGACATAGGTTCTTATCGACATGTCCTCATTGTTCATGCGCTTGGGGAGAAACCTCTTGGCATTGCGAATCCAAGCCTCATATACAATAGGTCTGGATTGATGTCATTGCATGCCTCATCCATGGCCTGGAGGAGGGTGGCAATCGTACGCCTTCCACCTGTATTGTATTTTACAGTATTGTATTTATGTATTATAGTGGTCCTGTGCTGCTCAGTTAGTAAGAACGTGGCACTAGCAACACCAGAGTTGTGTGTTCGATTCCCATTGGGGTCACATACGAAAATGTGTGGACTCACTGGTGTCACGTAGCGTCTGCTACGTAAATGGGATATATTACAGTACTGTATTGGCCAATGCAATTTTAGTAAAGCAGTGTGAAATCCCCCATCAAAACGAGCCCAGCAACATCATTATGGATACGTGTTAACTGTAAAGGGGAGGCATTACATACAGTTCATCTCCGATGTCAATATCAGATTTTATTTTTTTTACTTACTGTGAAGTAAAATCACAATAGTCATAATAATACATTACAGTATATATCATACTTGACATGTTTATATTTTACAAACATACATTTTCATTATGTCTTATAGTTCTCAAAATCTGTAGCAGACAAACCAGTATAAACATCTATAGGTTTATCGAATGGTTCAGGGATGATCAATTAAGAGCAGTCAGATTAAGTAATAGTAAAATGTATTTGAACAAATGAGGAAAAAATGATGTCAAAATTAATGTGAGCATTGCATTGTGAAAGGCAATTACTTTATATGAACATGTATTGCAATGTGAAACAATACTTTTTCAATGAAACACTGACTAAGTTTGAAAAAGGGATTTTGTGTGTTGTACTTAGCCAATTGAAAATGTGCTTAGTTTTGAAACAACTGCCTTTCTGATGATCTGTTTTGGTTGTGAAAATGTATCACATACTTGTGCAAATTGCACCAAAGCAATTGAAAAAAACTGTAACTCGGAGAACAACGTCAGTATCACATTTTGGAAACTTGCTGCAGAAAACATGACCAACCCATTGCTGCACTATGAGTAAACACAGACTGCAGCTACTGCAAATATGTGTGTGTGTGTGTGTGTGTGTGTGTGTGTGTGTGTTCACAGGCCAGCAAAGCACTAGGAAGGAGAGCTGGGGAGGGAGAGCGAAGGCTGTACAAATCCACACTGACAGATTCACTGCTACCTGGGCCTTATTGGTCATGTCAATGTTTGCATCGTCTTAGACTGACACATAACTGCTACTGGCAGACATGTAGTAGGGCCAAATTCCGCACGTCTCGGGGAATACGCTCCCCTCCCCCACTTTTCACTTGTCATGAGGAGGATGTGTGTCGGAGGGAGGTCAGCGCTGTTTCACCTGGTTAAAAGACACTTAGCGCAGTTGGCAGGGTTGTCGGTAAGACGGTGAGCACAGCACATCACACCGCACGGCAGGAGAGGAGAGAATCTAGCCCGGGGACCCAGAGCGAATGAGATGGTGAGGAGCTGAACTGAGCTCACCTTACATCAACAGTACAGGAATGAGACAAGCAGGCCAAGGCCCATGTAGGAGTGCTGATCTAGGATCAGTTGCCCTCTGTCCATACTCGTATATAATTCATTATGATCTAAAATGCTAAACTGATGCTACATCAGCACTCCTTACGAGACTCAGGTCCTTTTTCCTCTAAACCAAGTAGACATCCACAGGTTAAAGGTTAAAGTTACACTTAGGTGTTTCACATGATCAGAAACACTGTAACAATCGGGCACCACATCTGAAGGAGGAATTTATAGTTAAAGGTCTTTCATATTCCCCCACACAGACCGACTCTACCACTGTTCTTTCCATTGCCAGCCAATTGAGATTTGTCTGTCGGAGTTCAAAACACAAGGTGTTAAATGCAACGTTCTCCTTCATTTATTGTTCCTTTTGATGGAATCCTCTTCAAAGCAACTACTCCTTACATCTGTAGATCTGGGCTGAGGGCTCAACCCCCTTATTTCAGATCTGTCAATTGGTTGGAGCACCCACCACGATCAACCCATCAGCCTACCTCATTTGCATGCCGAGGTACTTTACCTTGAGGAACTGAAATATCAGAACGTATTAACCGAGAAAACAGGAGATTCTCCTCAAACACGTCTGGAATATTCCTCTCCCCAGGAGACTAAACAGCAGCAGAAATAACTTGAGTAGTAAGTATTAATGCAGTCTCTTTGATGTCTGCTTCTCTTCTCACAGTCCTGTTATCCCCATTAACATTTTAACTGAAACATCACATTTGTCAGAATTAAATTGTGCATCTAAGATAGAAAGGGAACACGGTATATGTCTACCACTGAGGCGAAGCGGGGAAGGGGAGAAAGAGCAAAAGGCCCAATTAGAATTGTTTTTGAACTGGAGTGTGTTCAAAAATGAGAGGAGAGAGAGAGAGAGAGAGAGAGAGAGAGAGAGAGGTGTGCAGAAAGAAAGAGTGGTATGGCACATTAACCTAGCCCCCCTCCAGTGGCCATTTAGAGCACCCGTTCAACATTTTAATAAACCGTGATACCACACACCTATTACAAGGTAAAACAACATTACATGATTGCTCTATCAACCACTATTAGCATTATTTTCCTTATTTAAGACCACTGACTTTCTTCAAAAATAAATATCAAAACTGTGAGTAGGATCCTCTCCAGGGATTCATATTCACAGTAAGTTGGAATGATTGATCAATTTTCATGTATTCATCTTTGATCATCTCCTAAGAGATTATCAACTTGTCATTGACGTGAATAGGAGGGAGGACCATTACGCCTGTAAGCAAGTGCAAGTATTATAAAGATGACAGCTTTGCACACTCTTGGCATTCTCTCAATCAGCTTCACCTGGAATGCGTTACCAACAGTCTCGAAAGAGTTCCACATATGCTGAGCACTTGTTGGCTGCTTTTCCTTCACTTTGCGGTCCAACTCATCCCAAAACATCTCAATTGGGTTGAGGTCGGGTGATTGTGGAGGCCAGGTCATCTGATGCAGCACTCCATCACTCTCCTTCTTGGTCAAATATCCCTTACACAGCCTGGAGGTGTGTTGGGTCATTGTCCTGTTGAAAAACAAATGATAGTCCCACTAAGCCCAAACCAGATGGGATGGTGCACCGCAGCAGAATGCTGTGGTAGCATGCAGGTTAAATGTGCCTTGTATTCTAAATAAATCACTGACAATGACACCAGAAAAGCATCCTCACACCATTCAACCTCCTCCTCCATGCTTCACGGTGGGAACCACACATGCGGAGATCATCCTACCATGCGTCTCACAAAGACATGGCAGTTGGAACCAAAAATCTAAAATCTCAAATTTGGACTCATCAGACCAAAGGACAGATTTCCACCGGTCTAATGTCCATTGCTCGTGTTTCTTGGCCCAAGCAAGTCTCTTCTTATTATTGGTGTCCTTTACAAGTGGTTTCTTTGCAGCAAAGCCTGATTCACACAGTCTCCTCTGAACAGTTGATGTTGAGATGTGTCTGTTACTTGAACTCTGTGAAGCATTTATTTGGGCTGCAATTTCTGAGGCTGCAGAGGTAACTCTGGGTCTTCCTTTCCTGTGGTGGTCCTCATGAGAGCCAGTTTCATCATAGCGCTTGATGGTTTTTGCAACTGCACTTAAAGTAATGATGGACTGTCATTTCTCTTTGCTTATTTGAGCTGTTCTTGCCATATAATTGACTTGGTCTTTTTCCAAATAGGGCTATCTTCTGTATACCACCCCTACCTTTTCACAACACAACTGATTGGCTGAAACGCATTAAGGAGGAAAGATATAATAAAAATAAAGAAAAACCCTTGAATGAGTAGGTGTGTCCAAACTTTTGACTGGTAATATAGTTCTAACACCAAGTAAAATTATTTGATACAAGAGTCAAGTTACTGTAAAAGGCACATTGGTGACGCACTAGAATAGGAAACACAGTGCTTGTTCCATGAGTAATATTTAGCAATTAATCACTTGATTAATGTGGTTTTAAACACACAATGAGACAGTGACAAATTGTATTACCACATTTGCGATCGCGGAAACGATAATTGTTCAATGAACATCTCATTTGTCAAAAGGAGAGGCAGGGAAACGTCGGCAAGCCACAGGTTTAACTGTAGTTCACTCCCATAAAATAGTGCAATCATAATAATAACAGCAAATTTAATTGTATGTTTTTTATATGGCGGCTAAGTCTGTTTCATTATGTCTCGATACATTCATTACAGTTTCATTACGGACAGCCTTTAATAAGAAAGTCACTCTCGTATCATATCACATATTTTAGCCACCAGGAAATGGCCGTAGTTTCAACTCTGAGACCAGTAGGATTATGATAAAGGGTTTAGTATGAGGACCTCACAGTCTCACTGCAGTGTTAACACTGTTAGTGTTAACACGGTGATGCTGAGTGAAGTACAGTACACTGCCACTTTGGCCTAGAAAGGACACCGTACACTTTACTTGATAACTCAGACAGCAGTTCTAAACGTAACATTAAGAACACAGGCTGTAATAGAGTGTAAGCCTATTTAATAAAGGATCTTACGGTCAAATAAATCTAGGCATAATATAACAGAAACAAGGTCATACTGAAGGAGTGCAGCTAAATTTGTTGAAGTTGTGATATGACGATATGGAAGAGAGAGATCAAGGTCTCCGTGTCATAGAAGTTCTAGATGCTGTAGACGCTGTGGCCCTAGCCCAGCGGAGAGCACTGGGACTAGGGTAGAGGGGGCTGCTATGAGCCTAAGGTCCCCTGGTACCCTGCTAATGAGCTTTGCTACCGCTCCTACCATGTTTCATTCTCTTTCTCAAGAACTTTGAAAAAGACACAAACACACACACACACACAGACTCAAGGCACAGCAGCACTCTTCTTTAGCATACATCTGTATGCATGCACACCCCACATGGGCAATCTCCCAATCTCCATTGGCTGAGGGTTATCCACAAGAGTGCGGCAAATAAGATTTTCTACAATTACCAACACTTACACTGCAATGGCCAATAATGTCTTCCTGAGCAAGAAACAAATTGAATTCGTTTTTATTTCAGTCAAAGAAATAAACGTCCCATAATTGCCCTGAAGAAAAATGTGCAAACTGTATCATTTTTGGGTCCATTTTGACTAATGATATTGTAATAAGATGCTTTGCAATAGACTTCAGATGGAGAAATATAATTACATGCATTAGTTTGTCTAAGCATTTATAAGATCACAAATCCATCAGTTTTTCAGAGCCCATCTTGGAATCCATACATCACTGTCAGAGCTGGTTTGATGATGGAGAATGTGTTCATTTGTTAGCTTAGTTTAAAAGATGTGGCTCACATTCATTTAGCCTTGAGTAGAGAAGAATAGTTATGACAGCACCATTATAAAATGCAAAGGTTTCAGACAATACACTTTCCCTTTTGGCAACTTCATAAAACGTTGCATTTGGATGATTTCAAGCAATGGGAATATGAATGTTCTGGGCACTATATTACCACAGATGTATTACTACCATTTCAATTATACTTTGCCTATACTGCCACTGCTACTGCTGCTGCTAATACTGCTACAGTAGTAGTGCTACTATACAAATCATATTTATTTTGAATAATAATATTAGTATCCATAATAACTAATGACAACAATGTGTATTGTCAGCAAACATTTGAGCGTTGCAAACATCTAACTGTTGTTTTCAATTAGACCTAAGTCAAAGATTTGACCTTATTGTACAGCTGTAATTGCATTTACATTGGCAGGTTAGGGAGTAAAACAGCTTTTTGCAGACTTACCTAATGCAACATCCCCACCCACCTCTTACCCCATTGCCTGCCCTACACAAATCGTATCAGATAATGTTCTGCCGTTGCCATTACTCTGCAGCAGAGAAGAGCCATCTCAGAACACAAGCACTGATGACATCACTTTCCGGTTGACCTTTTGACACTTTGGCCTCTCCACTGGCTTTGGCAGATCTCCAGAACACACACGCACACATGCACAGACACACACAGACACACACATGCACACTGCCTCTCCTGTCCTCTCCTCTCCTGTCGTTACACCATGGTGAATTACAGACACTAAAGACGCAGTCACAGACACTCAGTTCTGCATTTCACAGAGACAAGTTATTTGTGAAAGGTAGTTCTCCTGTGTAGGATATAAGGGGGGGAGTCTCCTGTGTGTATAGGTCCTGTGTAGGATGTTGAATGTGTCTTCTGTTACATCAGTTATTACTTGTGATCAGGAAGAACACTGATTGACGATTTACAGTTGTAAAATAAGCATGACACACTATGAAATCCAGGATGAACCTAAAATTCAAATGACAATTTTTTTAAGTTATAGCTAACACATATTTTTATATATACATATACACTACCGTAACTTCTAACAATAACATATTGGTAAAAAAATATTGTAGGGGTGACTCATTTACCATAGCCTATATATGGCATCATACCATATTATCAGGTAGGTGCACTGTAAAAAAATATATATATACATTTTTTTTAAATTGTCCATTATAATAACTAGCTGTAGCTGGAAACGGCTGATTTTGAATGGAATATCTACATAGGCGTACAGAGGCCCATTATCAGCAACCATCACTCCTGTGTTCCAATGGCACGTTGTGTTGGCTAATCCACGTTTTTTCACTTTAAAAGGCTAATTGATGCTTAGAAAACCCTTTTGCAGGGCTGAAAACTGTCAGCATTTGTGGGTTCGATTACAGGCTCAAAATGGCCAGAAACAAATAACTTTCTTCCGAAACTTGTCAGTTTATTCTTGCTCTGAGAAATGAAGGCTATTCCATGCGAGAAATTGCCAAGAAACTGAAGATCTCATACAGCGCTGTGTCCTACTCCCTTCACAGAACAGCGCAAACTGGCTCTAACCAGAATAGAAAGAGGAGTGTGAGGCCCCGGTGCACTTGGATTAGCTAACACAACGTGCCATTGGAACACAGGAGAGATGGTTGAGGACAATGGGCCTCTGTACGCCTATGTAGATATTCCATACTCCAGCCGTTTCCAGCTACAACAGTCATTTACAAAATGAACAATGTCTACACTGTATTTCTGATCAATTTGATGTTATTTTAATGGACAAAAAACAAATAACTGGCCAGAAACAAATAACTTTCTTCCGAAACTTGTCAGTTTATTCTTGCTCTGAGAAATGAAGGCTATTCCATGCGAGAAATTGCCAAGAAACTGAAGATCTCATACAGCGCTGTGTCCTACTCCCTTCACAGAACAGCGCAAACTGGCTCTAACCAGAATAGAAAGAGGAGTGTGAGGCCCCGGTGCACTTGGATTAGCTAACACAACGTGCCATTGGAACACAGGAGAGATGGTTGAGGACAATGGGCCTCTGTACGCCTATGTAGATATTCCATACTCCAGCCGTTTCCAGCTACAACAGTCATTTACAAAATGAACAATGTCTACACTGTATTTCTGATCAATTTGATGTTATTTTAATGGACAAAAGAATTTGCTTTTCTTTCAAAAACAAGGACATTTCTAAGTGACCCCAAACTTTTGAACAGTTAAGTATATATATATATATATATATATATATATATATATATATATATAGTATTGTAAATACACACTGTATATTTGCCTGTACAATATACGTACATTCTTCTGAATAAAAAAAACACCCAACCAATATCTCAAAACGCTTGGTAAAACGGGTCCATAAGATTATGTCAATCAAAGGTCATTTTATCCTTGTTTCATATAATGGCTTATGAGAGAGTGACAAGGCAAATGCAATTAAAAATAAGACATTTGCAGTAATTGCTCTTAAGAAGCCCATGAAAAACTGATGCTGTTGTGTAGTGTGCAGCCTGAACACTCACCATTATGCTTTTCAGGCGTGGCGTCTCCAACTCTAAATGGACATTAAACACTGAACAGAAGAAATATATAAGTGCAATTGAGTTAGCAGGCACTTACTGGGAGAATGTTCCCAATACATTTGCGTAACAACACATAAATGTCACCGAGATTGCATGTCATTAGCAAGGGGGTTTGGATTCCCTTTATTACGTTTAATGGTATCTTTTTAACACATGGCTAGTACAGTATTTATAGATCATGTCCAAGTTTCATTGGCCTCAACCAAGGAACAGGCTTATTCAATTATTATTTCAAACCAAGCAAACCTCCATTTCGATTTCCTTTTGCCATCATCTCATTAGCTTTGTGAAGATGTTAGGCTGCCACTGGCTTCCATACATGACTTTAGTTCAAACTCTACTTCCCCCATACAGTAGATGCATCTTTCTCTGAGTGTCATATTTAACACTTGCAAATCAAAACCTGATTTTCAGTGGTGACCCCTCCCCTGACATGAACTATGTATTTTTGTATGATATCGTAATCTACATTATGAACCATTAAGGGTTACACATTTTCCTCAACAGTATGCTTAGGTCTATCACGGAAAAAAGTGAGACAAAATCGGCATCATTTCCATAGTCATAAATCTTTTACTAGGAGCAATCAAGCACAGAGTTCAGAGGAAAGCAATGGAAATTAACTGCTCCGTCAGAAACTATAGGGGACAAACTCCCCCTACTGGTCGTAATGGGGAAGTGTCGTTTCACTCGCCTGCCTCTCGGCAAAATGGACTTTCAGTGCAAAAAAATGAAGATACAATATCTGATGTATATTCGGGATTGGGGAAAATCTCCATGCATATGAAAGACGCTCACAATCCATAATTTGACATTAAACCGACACTTGAGTAAGTATTATTGTCCATAAGCTTAGTTCTAAAATCTAACAGTGGACTTTATTTGAGGAGACCTATGTATATTAAATGAAGTGTCGGCTTTATCTTAGAAATGGAGACTGTATCCATTGGACATGTTAAACACATAAGAAAAAGATAAGAAAAACAATCAACTAGAGCAATATTCTGTCTACAACAGAATCCTGTTCTATCGCTTTAACTAACCTCTTCTCCGTTCATTTGAAAATCCAAGGGTTGCAACCAAGATACAGCGGCGATCTAGATGAAACTAGTTATAATCCAGACACACACAGACCACATCAGGGATATTAACTAAAGCAAATTGCCTGATTCACTAGAGTGTGTCTCTGTCAGTAGTAGCATAGGCCTATTGCCAAGTGCTTAAAGTCATACAGTAACAGCTATAACTGCATGGGAGTACTTTCCCTTCAAATCTAAGGCATTTGATTTATCGCATTTTGAAAGCCATGTCATGTTATTACTTACAGTACATAGTATGATGGGGGATTAAATAATGCACTGAGCAGTTAGGAGCCCAAACATGGGGCATGTCTGAGACACATACTGTATAATAGTCTCACAACCCACAAAGACTGTATTCATCCCAAATGGCACCCTATTCCTTAGTGACGGGGGGAATAATACATATCGCAATATTGTTTTGGACGATATTAGATCGATACTTTGACTCCGGTATTTTTCATCCCATAGCTTGTTTTCTGTCTTCTTTTTAAATAGGGAGCCAACACGTGTTCAGCACTTTAATCTCCATGAATGATCAAAACAAACGTTCTCATGCTCTCTCTAGTCTCTCTGCAGCAGAGATATACGTAGTTAGCAATATGTTTGGAACGTCAAATCGCAATAGAATCGCAGTATCGACTCCCAATACATATAGAATCGTGAGAATCGCAACACATATTGTATCGGCAACTAAGTTCCATGATCATATCGTATGGTGAGGTCCCTGGCAATTCCCACCCCTATTCCCTATACTACCCTACTTTTAACCATGGAGCCCTATGGGCCCTGGGCAGAAGTAGTACACTATAAAGCTTGGATCATCAACTAGATTCAGCTGCGGGACGATTTGTTTCTGGAGTGGATGTGCAGGGGGATGGAACATAATTGCTAATTATTTGTAAACTGTAAATTGTCGGCAAGAAGACCAGACAGATATTTGACTAAGACATAATCATTTCAAATCTTGCTTTCATTTGTATACGATCACATATCTCTCTATTATGCATTGGAATGATTCTATTTTTTATTATCACTTAAAGCTGATTTGCTGGTGTTTTTACAATCTAAGAATAAAAATTTAAAAAACATTCTTTTTTTTTTTGCTCAGAAAACTTGGGAAGCCAAATGAAAACGGCCAGTTGGGTAACCCTGTTATAAAGAGTCCCAAATGCCATGCTATGACTGTTCCCAATATAGTGCACTACTTTTGACCACAGCCCTATGAAACCTGGTCAAAAGTAGTACACTACATAGGGAATGGGGTGCAATTGCTATTTAGACGTTTAGATGCTAGTCAGACATTAACTGCTTCTACCACATCACCAAGTGTTCCTTTCCAGGCAGCTCCTCCTGCATGATTCATGAAATACCGGTAGAGGGTCTAATTGTTGAAATTAATTTGCGTAAATGACTAAGCAAGAGATAACAGAATTACATCTGCACTTTTCTGGCGTGGGTTCAACCACAATGCTAGCAATATGGGCCCACAGCCGCCCCAGCCCACCCAACAGCCAGCTGCTTCAAGACAGGCATTCTTTGCCAGAAATTAAAAGCCACAAACATTAATTAATATACTTTTTGTTACGTTCATTTGCACCAAAAGGTTCAAGACTGAGTGAAGGAAGGGGAGAGGGAGAGAGAGAAAAAAAATGCTGAGAAGACAAGGAACCAGGGACGGGATCATTTGAATAAATTAGTTGGATGCAACGTTTTTTAACAGCTGAAAAGTGTTTTAAAATGGGGGTAAAGATGGGGGGGCGAGGGGGCAGGGGGGCTATAATCGGGGTGGAGAAGTTACATTTTGACAAGGCCATTAATCTCCATGATAATGTAGCTGTTACAATTAGAGGTATTAAGTCCCAGTTCAGCGGCGTTATCCATCACACAGCGTTATAGCAGCCCATCTGTCACTGCTCAAGTCAAATAGTGAAGGCTGTCCTTGAGGTTGCAGGACTGAGGAACCACGGAACAATAGAAGCCAAGCCCTGGGAATTCCGGAATACGTCGGAACATTCTGTAGGAGCGTGCCAGAGTCAACGAGTGTTCCTAAGGAGCATGAACAGCCTTCTCCTGGCCTTCTCTCTCTCTCTCTCTCTCTCTCTCTCTCTCTCTCTCTCTCTCTCTCTCTCTCTCTCTCTCTCTCTCTCTTCTTGTTTCCAAATGGAGGGAGCCAGCCCCATACTTTGTGCTTGTCAATTGAGAGTGTTATCTATATGCTTAGGCCTAATGAGCCATCTCAAACTGATCTAGTGAGATATGGGCACTCAGCAGTGGTTAAAGGGACTACTGATCTGACTGAGGTTTTATACAGGGGCCTCTCACTTAGGCCTCAAGCTGTGGCTTGGTGGACAACATACTAAGATCCCATCCAAGCTTTCAGATTATATTGATGCCTAGCCACCAGGAAGATAAAAGTGGCTTTTATGCAATAGGCATTCATACTAGTCATACATTATCAATACATTACCAGTACAGCATACGTTACCCAGACATTGTCCATGCTAACCCTCACTGTCAGCCAAAGTTCATGATCACCCATCCAGGCTAACTATTTTATTGCCTGGTGCCTGGCTAGTCTGATGGATGGGAGGAAAGTAGGGAGCCATTTGTCCTCTCCCTCCTTTCCATCTGGCTGAAAGGGAAATCAATGAGTGTAGCGCAGGGGGCTATCATTTATGTTTGCTTTTGTATGGCCCGCTCTCCCACGTCCCACGTCCAAGCGATGGCTCACCTGGGTCCTGTGCATCTTGTGTTTATACATCATGTTCATATCACCCCTGAGAGGGGAGGAGAGGAGAAAAACTGCTCTACCTCATACCCTGACCAGAAATGGTAATGTTTCCTTTCATATCCACAGCTGACAGAGTCACGCCATCTCCTACAGTAGTTGTAGGGGAAGAATACACAGCAAGTATCTAATGCTACCAAGTTGTGACAAAGGCTATAGCACATGGATATAAACATCACATGAAAATGTATAGGCCATTTTACTCAAAAACCTCTGGATTACACCTCCGACAATGGTTCATTTATTCATCCAAATTCAAAAGATGAAGGTGTGTCATCGTGTTTGTTCTGCATCTTTTGTCCCTCTCCTTTTCTTCTCTCTGCCTCTGTTAACTAATGTATGCCAGTCAATGTTTACATCCCAAATGGCACCCTATTCCCTATGTAGTGCACTACTTTTTGTCCAGGGCCCATCTGCTATTGTCAAAAGTAGTGCACTACACAGAGAATGGGAAGCAATTTGGGACGCTAACACAGTCTCATCAACGTATTCCTTCTTGATTGTGGCTGCTGCCAATTAGCCATCGTGAGGCACCAGCAGTCCATCCATCAGTCCTAAAGGTTCTGTGGCACACATTTTGATGATTGGGTCAAGTAGCCAAGGGGTCCATTAATTGCAATAATGAAGTCTTCAGTGAGTGATCATCAATGGCTTTCAGAGTGTTATTAATTCTTTTAGAAATCCGCTTTTAATGTTTAGCTTTATCTTCCGTCGGTCCTAACCGGGAACTGCACCCGCCCCCTCGCCCTACCGCCCGACTCTCGGCAACATCTCATTTACGCAGGGCTTAATAAACATCATGGATCTCTGATCCTCTCTCTCTCTCTGCTCTCCCCTCCCTGACTCTCTCTTTCTCTACCGCTCTCTCTGCTCTCTCTCCCCCTCTCTGTCGCTGTCTCACTCTCCCTCTCTCTGCTCCCTCTTCCACTCTCTCTCATGTAGTGCCACTTCATGTCTTAAAGGTTTATTTTTGCTGTTTCACTGGACAAATAGAAGATCTTATCTATCTGTGTGAAGAAAGCCAAGCCTGCGTCACTACACAATTTACTCTCTATCTTCCCATTCATTTATTTTCATGCCAGCCCAGTAGACAGCTTTAATAACTGAAATGACAAATAAACTAGAAGTCATTCCAGCTCTTTTCACTTTACTGACAAGTTGAACACTTCTTATAATGAGGCAATGACTGCGCTTCTTCCCCCTACTCCCCCTCCCTCCATCTCAGACACCCCGCCCCTCCTGTTCAGACACCCCAACCCGGCCCCCTCCTGTCCCCCGCCTCTCCTCCCAGCCCCGTTCCACTCTCCACAGCCCCCCTCCCAGCCCCTCTCCTGCCATAATAGGTTCATTTAAGAGCATCAGGGGCTTGACATCTCATCATTTATCGGCATTATTTCTCATCCTCCTTCAAACAATTTACTGGATACTACAGTGCACTGCACACATGAAAATGAACCCACCCTGCTCGAAGCCTTCACATCTTGGCTGTCTGTGAGATACAACTGTGGGGAACAAATGTTTTGTTGTGTTTAGTTTTTCTCCCTCTCATCTTTCTAGGTGAGCTCAGTAGTCTACAACAGTGTGTGGCCAATACGGTGGTCTTGCGGTCTAACTCACTGCCTCCAGAACACATATACCACTGCAGCATGGGTTCAAGTCTATAAACTGGTCACTGCCTTACGTAGTGACCAACTCAGTGGCCTTGTGCTCAGAGTGGCTGCCCTGAGATTGGAAGGTTGGGATTTCAATCCCTGGCTGAGTCATACCAAAGACTGTAAAAATGGGACCTGATGTGTCTCTGCTTGGCCTTAAGAAGATAGATTGGGGGTAAGGCCCTTCGATAGAGTAGTGTCCTGTCCAGGGGGTCTACTGGTACATCAAGCTGCCTCATGCTACAGAACAGGAGACAGGCTCCTGCTGTTCTGGCTCGTGCAAGCTACTTACTTACCTTATGTAGCCAGGGACTAAGGGTCTTGAACAAAATCTTGGATGTCTCCTTTCTGTGGTTCATGCTAGAAGTATTTTAATCAAGAAACCAACTTAAGAGTTAACATGGTCAATAATCACGCAATGATAACATGTCAAAGCCAGGCTGACTACATTGGACTCCACAATACATTTTTATAATTCAGAATAAAGGATGGACTTGGAGTGTCTCGATCGCACACGTATAAGATCTTAATGCCTTTATCTCATGGCTGAAGTGAAACTGTTCATTTTACCTCTAATCGTGTCATTTATCAAACTGCTGCTGAAGCACGTCGATATGTGTGATTACACTAACTAGATTTAAGCAAGGGCACAGGGGGGCTGCCATCACTAAACTTCAAGAAGTTTAGCAGAAAGCAACTTTACTTGAAGCTAAATCAACCATGGCTTTTCCTTCGGTTGACCACTTGTTCTTTTGTCACTGCTGTCGTTGATATTCAAGATACTGTAAGTACCAATGTAAACATAGCAATGCCACGTTTTAGGGATACCTCATGTAGTCAAAACGTTGTATTTAATGCATTTATCCAAATGAATATACAGTATAAATTCAATTGATAATGATCTACTGTATATGTGCATCAGAGGGATATATGACCAGAAACTATTCATAAACACTCAACAATCAGAGTGAGACGATTTGTATCCTCTAATTAACACATTCATTACAGACGAATCTAATCAATCACTTGCGTGCTGCAACACAAATAAAAGCAGTGCTTCCCCTAGAATGTTCTTTAGCAGTGGTGGCTTTTCTGTAGAAGGACTGTGAAAAGGTAATTTCTAGTGATAATATTTTGGTAAAAAAATATTGTAGGGGTGACTCATTTACCATAGACTCATGCACCATACCATATAATCAGGTAGGCGCACTGTACTTTTTTTTTACATATATATATATATATATATATATATATATATACTACAGTTCAAAAGTTTGGGGTCACTTAGAAATGTCCTTGTTTTGAAAGAAAAGCACAAAAAAATTGTCCATTAAAATTGATCAGAAATACAGTGTAGACATTGTTAATGTTGTAAAAAAAAACGACCTTTATTTTACTAGGCAAGTCAGTTAAGAACAAATTCTCATTTTCAATGACAGCCTAGGAACAGTGGGTTAACAGCCTGTTCAGGGGCAGAACGACAGATTTGTACCTTGTCAGCTCGGGGATTTGAACTTGCAGCCTTTCAGTTACTAGTCTAACACTCTAACCAGTAGGCTACCTTGCCGCCCCTATTGTAGCTGGAAACGACAGATCTTTTGTTCTGTTGTTTGAGGATTGTGGGTAATTCAATATTTGTAGACTTTATAATACTTTTACACAACGTTATACGCATGTTTGAATATAGAAAAGTGTATTTCTATATCAGTATTAAGCAGTTTGTTGTGCTATGTAATGGATCATGATGAATCGGGGTCCCTGGGCATGTGCCCTGTGTGCCAAGTCGGTAATCCAGCCATGCCAAAATAACTAAATTCATCATTTTATTTTATTGGGTACATTCTTTTCGATTCTTTTTTTTTTGTGATTTTAAGTTCTCAAATATTATATGATTTAAAAATATATAGGTCAATTATCTTTTCTACAAACTTTCTGTCTGATTTTAGTCATTTAAGTTATATATATAGATTGTTGGTGTGGCGGCAACAATTTAGCAGTGCGCCGCAGCTAGATTAATACAGGGGGGGAAACGCTGAAAAGGCAATTTATTCTCCAATTTAACATCCAATACTTACAAATGATTATGAAAACCTTGTTCCTGCTGATGGAAAGATTAATCTTGTTTTGATGGAAATATGTCAGTTTCAGAACGACCATGATGGATGTGATTTATCATTCTGGACAAACCTACGATCTAACGCGCCTCCTTGACAGCTCTATTGTGGCTAGAATGTCCCAAAATGTCACCTGTTGTTCACAGAGTGACCTTCTAATTTTCTAATTCAATTTCAGCCTCCTTCGGTCCCCCTCAACCGTCTCCAACTCCCTCTCCACCCCCTCTCTCAACGCCACATTCATATCATCACCAAGTAATGACAATTACATTCCGAGACTGCACGGCTCAAACCTGCAATTCCCTTTAAATCAAACCAAGTAGACTTTTATTAGACTGCTCTGTTAAATCAATCTAAATCCAAGCATAATACATCTCTAATCAGGTAGTAGGAAGAATATTAGGTTGTCACGCATGAGGAAAAATAGGCAATCATGGAATGTTTTCTTTAATTAGGTCTGGTAAAGTAGAAGGGCAGGCTCCAAGCTGGGGACACATTCATCATGGCCAAGGTGGGAAATTACTTCAATTACTCAGGAAGGAGAGAGGGAGAACTGGATAATAGAGGGACGCACGCAAGCAGAAGAGAGAGTGGGGACACTCTGAACCGTAGAGAAAGTCCCAACGACATGACACCTGCTCAACTAAGGACAGCGATTGAAGGAAGGAAGGAAGGAAGGAAGGAAGGAAGGAAGGAAGGAAGGAAGGAAGGAAGGAAGGAAGGAAGGAAGGAAGGAAGGAAGGAAGGAAGGAAGGAAGGAAGGAAGGAAGGAAGGAAGGAAGGAAGGAAGGAGGAAAGGAAGGAGGGGACTGAAGGAGCCTCACATAGCCTATTGCACTACTGATAGGTGTGATAGAGCACTCCTCTGACAGTTACAGGTATAAGGACAACTATCAAATGAAGGAGGGGTGCAGGGAAAGAGATGTGTGAGTCCGTTCTATGTGGCTTCTATCGTTTACAGGTAAGGCACTCTCTCTACTCTGACAGTTGTAGAATCTGTTTCATGGTAACAAGACTCCTATGCACCTACAGAGATGTCAAACAATTTGATTCTAACGCCCCCAGGCCTATTTTCTTCTGTGTCTCCTGTGTCTGTCTGTCTGTCAGACTACCCAAAATGCAATAATGAGACTGAGTGTCTGGGCCGCATCGCACTTCCTCCTAAGATGACAAGATAAACGACCTCTTACAGTAACTGGATTCATTGATTCTGTGAGAGAGAGAGACAGAGAGAGAGAGAGACAGACAGACAGACAGAGAGAGAGAGAAAGAGAGAGACAGACAGACAGACAGACAGAGGCTGAGTGACCACCAATTGGCAATAGAAACCAGCAGACATAAAAAGACATGGCTACCCAAAGAGGAGCGTGTATGTGGTCACTGCACGACAGAGATGCACTCTCTCCTTTACTGTGATAAATATTCCTCACCAAGAGATACATTATTCACAGAAATGACTACATTTCTTCCAAATTTTTATTTATTAAACCCAGAGGAAAAACTAAAAATACTTTGCCTGCCATAGCCTGAGGGACACTGAATAGTAACGTCTGCATAGTAAGCAGTAACTTACTTATTATTGCTGTTATTGTTATTACTATTATTGTTACTACTATTATTATTGTTGTTTATCATTCCATATAGTAGGGGTATGGGTGGTAATGGTAATGATAGCAGTTTAATGATGATGGTGATAGCAGTAGTAGTGTTGATGATGGTAGTAGTGGTAGGGGTGGTAATGGTAATGATAGCAGTTTAATGATGATGGTGATGGCAGTAGTAGTGATGATGATGATGGTGATGGCAGTAGTAGTGATGATGATGGTAGTAGTGGTATGGGTGGTAATGGTAATGATAGCAGTTTAATGATGATGGTGATAGCAGTAGTAGTGATGATGATGGTAGTAGTGGTATGGGTGGTAATGGTAATGATAGCAGTTTAATGATGATGGTGATAGCAGTAGTAGTGATGATGATGGTAGTAGTGGTATGGGTGGTAATGGTAATGATAGCGGTTTAATGATGATGGTGATAGCAGTAGTAGTGTTGATGATGGTAGTAGTGGTATGGGTGGTGTGGGTAATGATAGCAGTTTAATGATGATGGTGATGGCAGTAGTAGTGTTGATGATGGTAGTAGTGGTATGGGTGATAATGGTAATGATAGCAGTTTAATGATGATGGTGATAGCAGTAGTAGTGTTGATGATGGTAGTAGTGGTATGGGTGGTAATGGTAATGATAGCAGTTTAATGATGATGGTGATAGCAGTAGTAGTGTTGATGATGGTAGTTGTAGTACAGATGTAGATTACCTTTATTTAGTTATATTTATTACATTTCTACTATTGACTGTTACCATTTTATTGTTATTATTTTTGTATTCAATTTTGTATTATTATTTACTACCATTTTATATTATTATTTGTTGTTGTTTATAATTTTATTACAATGTATATTGACACAATGTTTTTAATGCCAATAAAGCAGCTTTAATTTGAATTTGAGAAATAGAGAGAGAGAGAGAGAGAGAGAGAGAGAGAGAGAGAGAGAGAGAGAGAGAGAGAGAGAGAGAGAGAGAGAGAGGAATTGGGAGAGAGAGAGAGAAATTGAGAGAGAGAGAGCAAGAGAGAGAGAGAGACATTGTTGCTTTGGCAATATTGACACAATGTTTTTCATGCCAGCTTGAATTTGAGAGAGAGAGAGAGAGAGAGAGAGAGAGAGAGAGAGAGAGAGACAGACAGACAGAGAGAGAGGCCTGGATGAGCTGAGGAGATGAGAGGATCCAGAGACTTCAGTGGCTGAGCTCCTGCCAGCAAAGCCCCTCTGTAGATAAATATAGAGATTATGAGTTTTGATAACTGCAATTGAGTACCCGTCTAACCGAATAGCCTGCTTTAGTCCAGAAATATATAGTTCAAATCTAGCCCCAGCCAAAACAGCGAGAGCTGTTCCCTACATAGTGCACTATTTTTGACCGAAGCTACATGGGCCCTGGTCAAAAATAGTGCACTATATAGGGAATAGGGCACCATTTGGGACGGAGAAACATACTAATATAACCATACAGAAGAGGGGATCATAATAAAAATCCTAAAAAAGAGACCAAGCCAAGAGAAATAGCCCTGATAGTGCCAAGATGGAATGACTTGAGTCAGTAGAGCAAGAGGGATGGAGGGGCCTGATCTCACAGGGATCTGCAGTTCACTCACAGAATCAATAGTGCTGTTGTGCATCACAACGTGCGGCTGTGCAAGATATCCCGTTCAAATGATCAATCAGGAATTTACATCAATACCCCCGCCACGTCATCTACAACAGCATCCGAGCTATAGGTTCCTGTAGCCTAAACAGAGCCCATGTTAGTCTTCACACATCTGTGTCATTAGACATGGACCTTTACTAATGTCATAATTAGACTTTGACACTTGAGTTGGTACCGATATGTGAATTTTGACCTTCGGGTCCATGGACTATCTGGGCCTAGGTCCTGGGTCCCACGGACAAACAGCGCTTAGAATCCTCTTGTCCCAACACCACCAGCGTCATCAAGGGCTACATTTACACAGTCCTCAAAGTCATTCATCTATGAATTAGTAGAACAATTTCCCTTCATTACCATAGTGCCAGGGAGCAGCCCAGGCCAGAGTGATTTAGTAGTTTTACAGAGCAGGGGGCCTGGCAGAGGATAGTCTCCCAGTGCTGCTCCACCGCTAATGAAGAACCACCCCACCAATCACCTTTCTGTCATCTATCCCTGAATCGTCCACCTTGTTTGAGGTGGGTTCAGCCTTTTGTCTATGACTATGTTAGTGTGGACCCGTGAAAATGAAATAAAGACTGAAGACTAGCTCTCTCTCTCTCTCTCTCTCTCTCTCTCTCTCTCTCTCTCTCTCTCTCTCTCTCTCTCTCTCTCTCTCTCTCTCTCTCTCTCTCTCTCTCTCTCTCTCTCTCTCTCTCTCTCTCTCCCTCCCCCTGTCCCCCTCTCCTTCTCTCTAGTTCTCTCTGTCTCCCTCCATCTCTCCCTCACTCTCCCCACTCGATCTCCCTCTCTCTGTCGCTCTCTTTCCCTCTGCCCCCTTTCTCTCTCTCTCACTCACTCACCCTCCCTCCCTCCCCCTCTCTCTCCAGCTCTCTCTCTCTCACTCTGTCCCCCTCTCTCTCCCTCTGTCTCCATCCCCACCTCTTTCTTTCTCCCTCTCTCAACCTCTCCTGCAGCGCTGTTCATGAGTGACCCGCGAGGTTCCATCGTAGACATTCGGCCAAACAGCAATAAATCATTTCATCTTTCATCTATTGTTATTGATGAATGGGCAATTATTTGTCATCTAATATGCTGGAAAATGATGACCTAAGAGATGGATCAACTTATTTTCCTCTCCGTCGCAACAATAGACAGGATTGATGGATCATATCCTTAAACTGTTATTACACTTTTAATGCCCCGCTCTGAATTGACAGCAGGGGTAGTCTCTGTCTTTTTTTCAAATACAATTTCCATTGTAGAACAACGACGACTAGAGACGCAAGGCTCATAATTCATGTTCACACATACACACACAGTGTTTTTCCGGGCTTTGGCATGGCAGGCAGTGAGAGTGAGATGAACACGTTTAGTATTGCTTCAGAGAGATTCTACCTGACTGGCCTAGTGATTGCTGCTGCTGCTCTCTCCGTTGTAAAGTAAATGGCTTGTGTGCTGAGGCAAAACTGAAGTCTGTCATATCATCCCACTTCCTTGACTGACTCCCTCTGAAATCGGAATGTATGAAAGGCAGCGAGAGATAGAGAAATAGACTCGGAGAAAGATACACTTGACCGATTTGGTTCAATTTTCCTCAATCAATCACAGACACGGTCATAAAGCTGGACTCAGACGCTGGAAAATAAAGCCTTTGTTCCATTTGCACTGAGAAGACTGTAACATTGATTAATAATTTCAATCATTCAGTGATTAATTAACTTCACTGTTGTTTGTACTGTACACTTTCAACAATGAAAAAGAGGTAGGCCTACACCACACAAAGCATGCCAAGCATGGATATGTTATCTAAAATTATGAAAATTATGACCATAATAGACCTCTAAATAAATACAGTGAATCCAGGGGAGCCTTCAGGCCTTCAGCCTTCACAACATTTCGGAATGTTCAGATAGAAATACGTTATGTAGAACAAACATGCCTCTCCGACATGAAGAACAAGAAATCAAGTTGGCTCTATTCATAGCATTTCTATCTGCAACGTTCAACGACGTTTGGCTGCTGAACGTGGCCCAGGATTCAGGACAGAGACTAATCCTGCCTGTCGCTAAACGTGTTCACTTCCTGATGTCCTGATTTCAAAATGCAGAAGACACTGTGCACCGTGCGCACACACACACTGACACAATAACACACATACACACACATCGTTCATGCAGGCAATAGAAACCTTATTAATCAGAAGCAAATGTTACATTTGTATGCATGGTGCAACTTTACATACACTTTTGATGTTTGAACGAAAATCGAAAGTTGATTGGGAGCTCCAGAGACTAGATCCTCTTTAATAATTAATAAAAGACACCAGAGAGTGGAAAGTGGAAGGGCTCAGTGCTCCTACACACACAAGGCTGTTCTTGAATAAAATACCTAGTTTATAAAAGATCAGCTCCACTACTGCTTCCACATAGATTACCCTTCTGGTATCAAATAGAACAGGAAAGTACTCATACCCCTTGACTTATTCCACATTTTGGTGTGTTACAGCCTGAATTCAAAATAGATTTTAAAAAATTATAATAATTACCCATCTAAACACAATACCCCATCATGACAAAGTGAAAACATTTGTTGGAAATGAAATACAGAAATATCTAATTTACATACAGTAAGTATTTAATAAATGTGTCAATAAAATCACCTTGTGATTACAGAGTCTTTCTGGGTAAATCTCTAAGAACTTTGTACACCTGGATTGTACAATATTTGCACATTATTCTTTTTAGTTGGTTGGTTGTTCATCGTTACTAGACAGCCATTTTCTATTCTTGCCATAGATTTTCAAGACGATTTAAGTCAAAACTTTAACTAGGCCACTCAGGAACATTCAGTGTCATCTTGGTAAGCAACTCCAGCGTATATTTGGCCTTGTGTTTTAGGTTATTGTCCTGCTGAAAGGTGAATTTGTCTCCTTGTGTCTGTTGGAAAGCAGACTGAACAAGGTTTTCCTTCAGGATGTTGCCTCTGCTGAGCTCTAGTCTGTTTATTTTCATCCTTAAACACTCTCTACTTCTTACCAATGACAAGCACACCCATAACATGATGCAGCCACCACTATGCTTGAAAATATTAAGAGTGGTACTCAGTGATGTGTTGTGTCTGTCCCACACATAACGCTTTGTATTCAGGACTTGAAGTTCATTTCTTTGCCAATTTTTGGGCAATTTGACTTTAGTGCAAACAGGATGCACGTTTTGGAATATTTTTATTCTGTACAGGCTTTCTTTTTTTCACTATGTCATTTAGGCTAGTTTTGTGGAGTAACTACAATGTTATTGATCCATCCTCAGTTTTCTCCTATCACAGCCATTAAACTCTGTAACTGTTTTAAAGTCACCATTGGCCTCATGGTGAAATCCCTGTGCAGTTTCTTTCCTCTCCGACAACTGAGTTATGAAGGACGCTAGTATCGTTGTAGTGATTGGGTATATTGATACACCACCCAAAGTGTAATTAATAACTTCCCCATGCTCAAAGGGATATTCAATGTCTGCTTTTTCTTCTTCTACCCACCTACCAATAGGAGCCCTTCTTTGCGAGGCATTGGAAAACCTCCCTGATCTTTGTGGTTGAATATGTGTTTGAAATTCACTGCTCGACTGAGGGACCTTACAGATAACGGTATTTGTGGAGTACAGAGATGAGGTAGTCATTAACAAATCATGATAAACACTATTATTGCATACAGAGGGAGTCCATGCAATTTATTATGTGACTTGTTAAGCAAATTTGTACTCCTGAACTTATTTAGGCTTGCCTTAACAAAGGGGTTGAATACTTTAATTAATTTGTTTAAAAAAATACTACAAACATAATTCCACTTGGACATTATGGGGTATTGTGTGTAGGCCAATGACACAAAATCTAAATGTACTCAATTGTAAATGCATTCTGTAACAACAAAACGTAGGAAAATTCAAGGGTTATGAATACTTTCTGAAGGCACAATATATATATATCCTCTCTTTGGGACCTAGATGAGGGGAAGGATGCCTTTCAGACCTCCGTTTCTGAGAGACTGAGTTTTTGTATAAACACAGAGCCTTCACTCTGCTTTCCACCAGACACTGGGAGATGAATTCACCTTTCAACAGCACAATAACCCAAAACACAAGGCCAAATCTACACTGGAGTTGCTTACCAAGACGACATTGAATGTTCCTGAGGGGCCTAGTTACAGTTACAGAAAGATTCACAGCTGTAATCACTACCAAAGGTGATTCTAACACTCAGTGGGTTGAATACTTATCTAATCAAGATATATTAGTGTTTTATTGTTAATAAAATATATTTCTTTTCTCCACTTTACAGAGTATTTTGTGTAGATCGTTGACCAAAAAATACAATTAAATACATTTGAATCCCACTTTGTCAAGGCGTGTGAATAATTTCTGAAGGCGCTGTATCGGGTTTAATTTCACAGTGAGCTCTCAAAAACAAGCGGGAAAACAGAGATAGTTCATTTACCAAACAAGAAACTCCAGCCGATTCAAACTCTCAAATTAACAGAAATGTATAGCCTACGTTGAGTAAGTATAGCAGAACTTACCACTCTGAAATATGTGTGATTTCATTCTCGCTGGATCAGCTGTAGCCTACATCAGCGTTCACCTTGCCTTGTCTCAATCAAAAAGTAGCATATGGAAGCTCCTGTAAATACAAACAAATGTTTATTTTGTAGCTGAGTGAAAATAAAGCATGAGCCCCATATATTCAGTCATTTAACTTAATCCAAATTCAAATAAAAGTTTAAACAATGTGATTATTACCATAAACACACAGGTGCATGTAGGTCATAGGTGTGTGAGCGAATTTATCCCTTCATGTCTACAGTTAATAACAGTAAGTAAAGTTATTTTAACAGTAACGCTCCGTCTTAGCGCATGACATTGGAGAAGTGTTCGAGTTAAGGACGCTGCAAATGATCTGTTTAACAGCATGTGTCTGATGTTGGAAGGTATGTCCGCAATCAGTAGGCAGGTCTGATTACGAGGTCCTCATTTGCATCCCCAAGCAGTAGCCCGAAAATTATTACATCCAATTGTTAGATGCTACCACCCCCTCCAAATCAAAACCAAACATGTCAATGTTGCACGCCGGTGCTCCATTCTACTTCCTGTCTACTTCCTGTCTGCGAGCTAGGAGAAACAGCTGCAAGAACACACCATGGAATCCATGTTTAGTTTTGATTTGGAGGGGAGGTGGTAGCATCTAACAATTGCATTTAATTCTTTCTTGGGCACTGCTCAGTGATGCAAACGGGGACCTCTTAACCAGAACCATCTACCGACTACGGATATAGGCTTGGACATTGTAAACGTGTTGCCAAGCAGCTACAGCCAAGCTGAGTTCCAATTGGGTCTAGAAAACTGGGCTAGGGAAAACTGAAAGATCTGTCATTTTGCAAAACATAGGAAAAAGGGCGTGCCTATGTGCTCTATATAGCTACATCGTTTTTCTTTTTAAAGCCAATCAAATTAAACTATGGCTTTTTTATGCATTCTGCCATTTGTCATACCCGTGTGGACAGAAGGCCTAAACATATGATAGTGAGGATGTTGTTTGTGTGTGGGCAGAGTAGCCTATCCCTTTGCTTTGTGCCAAACTTCTAATGTAGGCTGCTTGCTCTAGTCTAGACATAGCTGCAACCAGAACCACATTATAGAAAATAATACAGCCTAAATACATGGCTGTGCCTGGAATTAAACTAAGATTCCACTAGATGTCAGTAATAACACATATACGAGAAGCGAATTCAATCAACCATTCTACCCATTGCTTGCTTTTCTTGGTCCCTTATTGTGGTATTATGGTAATACTTTAAAATGGCCACCAGAAGGCAGCATTTGACAAAGCACTGCATTTTATACTATATAGAAAGATCAAAAACTATATGCCAACCTGAATCACTTCTCTTGATGTTAAAATGGGGTCCTTTCTCAAATTGCCTTGGCATTGAACCAACATAAATGGGATACACTGTACTCTTGGTATGGCAAAAGACTACCTATAAACATCACCATCTCTCTGCTTGCGTAGGCACTAGGTACGATAGATCCATTCACATCGCTATATGAAAGAAGAGAAAATACACAGAGGCCATATTTGTTATATGATCATTCTATCAATTCCTATGATTCATACAGGACAAGAGGCCTCTGCTTTGTTGTTCGGTAGTAAGTAGCAAAGCTCAAAAGCTCAAAGCTTCTCAGGGTTAAATCTGGAGATGAAGAGACGGCTTGGCGCTTTTGAAGGTCAGACATTATATTAACATTCAGTAATAAACCATTTATAAGGCCGTTATAATAGTGTGTTCAGCATTTATTTATCATTACTCCCACATTTTTTAACAATTTACTAATCATTAGTAGTGTTTTTGCAGTCTCTAATCTAAAGTGAGCTCTGTTTATACTTTATTAATGCTTTGTAAATGTTTTGAGTGACCAGTGTAATTTCTCACAAAAAAAATATGGACATGCCATTGGTAGACATTCCAGCAGTACATGATGCTCCTTAAAGACATGCTCCGGAACTTTGGCGTTTTTTAACGCTCCTGCTTTGGGCTGGATGTGTCAATGTGTAGTTCATACATGCATAATCTATGAGCAGGACTACTGTTTTACCATAATTAGCCATAAAATCCCTAGTCTCAAAGCAACTTTTTCTGGAAGCTGTGATGCTCCATTTTCCCCAAAAATTTTGCCGATGTGGGCCAGCCCCCTAGCAATTCAAGTTCTAGCAAATGAGCTTCAGCCACTCGCCATGTAAGTGACAGCTAGCAAGAGGCATACACAGCAGAGCGCGCGAGAGAGAGCTATGACGCGGTACACATATCTGCACATACAGGAATGTGAAGTAGTATGCATATTTCGGGGACCACTTTTGGCTACTTTCAGAACTGCTGGCTAAAAAGTATACAAAAGTATCGGAGAATCTCTTTAAGGTCTCAAAATGGCCTAGAACATGTTAAATTTGTAAAAGAATAAGCAGGATGTTTAAGGAAATATATTGAACATTTAAAAAAAATGTGAATAACTAGTTTACTAACATTTACAAATGTGGGAGTCAAACTGTTTGTAAATGCCTTATGAATGTATTACTGAACGTTAATATAAAATGTTACCTTTTTGAAACAACATTACATTTGAGTGGCTTAGAACAGGCATGGGGACATACAGTACTATACATTTGGAACCCTATGGCTTAGTGCTTAGTCAAAAGAATGAAGCAGGAGATGGCATTTAGGGTGATGGCAGCAATACAATGATTCTAATTCTATGGCCAGCTCACTTCCCGTCTGACTTGGGATACAGACGGTGGGGCACGGGGGACATGGGAACATGAGTCAGAATGGTGAAGCCAGCAGAAACACTGCATCTCATGATGAAATGAATAGTAGGATCAGAGAGAGAGAGAGAGAGAGAGAGAGAGAGAGAAAGAACACAGACCAAGGGTGACCGATGAGCTCATTTTGGCTGGAGTGGGAGGAGCCCAAAGCATAATTTATCTTGCACATGACATCACCACTAGCCAATCGGCTGCTCTCACCCCGGCTGGGGACATCCATTAACTGTACTGTAGACTCCCAATGTAATATCTTGGGTTTTTTCATCCTTTGTGTGTCAGACAATGAGGGGAAACAACAGTGAAACATAGAAATAGATCAAATGTTATTTCACGCAATGCACCTCTTCATCAGCATCCTGCTCTGCAGAGACATTTAAACTCATTAAACCAGTAAAAACAATGTTATGCGTGTTTTAGTTTGAAGCCTCAAGGCAAACAGGGCCCATATGAAATGACACTGTGTAAACATCAACAGGAGGCATGTTTAATCTTTCACCGTTGAGCTGCAAATGAGAGAGGGCCACACACACACACACACACACACACACACACACACACACACACACACACACACACCTCATCAATCATACCGTTGGTGATATCGGATTCCTAGAGTGACAGGCCTCAAGGTCTCACCCTCTCAGGGGGACGATGGGGTGACCAAGGTCTTTTTCTGTTAAAGAAAAAACATCTCGGTAACAAGAAGAGTGTGTGTGCAAGCAAAGAAGCTCTCCACACTCACACACCCAGCTGCCCATGAACCCCTTGCCCTCCTGCAGCACCTTAGCAGCCGCACATTGTCCATCAAAGCGAGGTTTATTTTGCCTCGACATCGCCGTGTACCTTGGTAGCAGCGCTCTCTAAAATAGGACCGGGACTGACTGTGATGAGAGAGAGGAGATCTGTGGGCTAAAGGCTTCTTTGAACAGAATGTAATCTAAAGTGACAGAGGGGAAAGCACAGGGAGCCTTGACCCTGGTGGTGTAAATGTGGTGTTGTCATATAAGACGCCTATCAGGCTGAGGCGTTGTTTTAGTGGAACAGTCCCGTCTGTGACTGTCAAAACCTCCTGTACATGCCGTGCACCCCACAGGGCAGGCACACACTGGCTAGGAGCCCATCACAGTAGCCAGTCTTGTCCTGAAGAGAAGGGTTCATACAATTTAACAGCTGAGACATTTAAAACCCTTAGAACCAGTGCTAACCACGCTGTCAGTGTCACTTTACAAAGCAGGCCTCCGTTCATACATATCCCGGTCGAGGTTTTGAGGGAGGTGGCGGCCGCCTGTGATATTCTAGAACAGCAGTCAGTGTGGTGTTAGAAATGACAACCAGCCATGTGCTGTCCTCATTACCGCTACCATTTCAGTCCTTCACAGGCACGGTTACATGAGGTCAACCCTCATCCACTGTACCCCTTACCCCCCTATCCCTTACCACCCCTAGTTATGGGGTCGTTTGTGTGTGTTTCTCACTGGGCACGGACGTCAATTCAGCCTCTATTCCACGTTGGTTCAATGTCATTTCATTGAAACGACGTGGAAACAATGTTGATTCAACCAGTGTGCCCAGTGGAGTGTGTGTGTGCTTCACACTGTTCGACACTGACAGGGCGCAGCGGGACTTGGAGAGTGGCCATGTAGTGATGTAAGCTGGCTGGGAGCCAGCAGAAAGGGTGGCGTGTGATGATGGTGCATGGCGCCTGCCTGACTTGTTGGCCAGGGTGTTGGGGTTCAGGGGGCAGGATCTGGAGCGGCAGCGGGAGGCTAGGGAGGTCAGGTGTTTGTGTCTGTTGAAAATAGTCCCGACGACCCCCCCAGCCAGCTCCACACACCCATAGCCACACACACACACACTCCTGAGCTGGTTGCTAGTTCATCAGCATCTCTAATCCAGATTTCTCTGGTCCAGGCGAGGAATGCTCAGGCCATTTTGTGCTCCAACAACAACATGCACAGGGCTCGAAGGGACATGGAGGAACATCCGAGAACCAGGACATCTAAACACAGGGCCTGCAACGACCCTCTGACCTCTTACTATGACACACATACACTCTTTGATTCCCTTCCACATGTTATTGCAGCTGACTGCAGAAACATACAGTATATACGGGTTGAGTCCCAAATCGCACGCTATTCCCTATATCTCTCAAACTCAACTCTGGACCTCAAATCCAGTTCCACTGCATTGTTCCATTGATTTAGACCAGGGACACCAGGTGGGTGCAATTCATGATCAGGTAGAAGAGCAAACCAGCAGGCTCTGGACCTCGTAGGGTCAGAGTTGAATACCGCCGCCCTACATAGTGCACTACTTTTGAGCAGGGAGAATAGTGAGTGTGGTGTCTCCTGCAAATCCAAAAGCATTACTGTTGTTTCATCTCGGCACGTCACATTGTTTTCACCACTGGCTGGTGGATCGCTGTTGATGATGTCTGATGGGATGAGTTGTGGCAGAAACTTGTCAGTCATGCTAAAATGTCTACAAGGCCACTCATTATCACTCGCACACACACAGCACAGTAAGTTCTTATTTACAATGACGGCCTAACCCGGCCAAACCCGGACGACGCTGGGCCAATTGAGATGCAGTGCCTTAGACCACCGTGCCACTCGGGAGTGAGTGTCTGCACTGGATCTTTGAGTCTTTATCATCTGACGTCTACTGAAGATGGTGGACGGTTGCAGAGCTATATCGTTGGATGACTAGCTTGATATCATCCCAAATAAATCCCATGTTAGAACTATCGCTGTTGATAGAACAACAACATTTCTAACCCTGTAATGAACTGTCACAGCAGTGGATTCTCTTCAGATGAAAAGTCACAAGGTTCTGAGCCTGTTGCTGTGTGATGAGAGATGGCAGAAATGGCAGGTTGGGTCATAATGCATTGGCAGAAGTGGTGGCAGGGCTACAGATTAGGAAGTGGTGCCAGATAAGGAATGAGTCCCAAAGGACCACCCCTCCTCACCTACTCCCCAGGATGATTAGAATTCCATGCCCTTTAAGACAGTGCATTGTGTACCATGTAGCTCTTCCTAGAATAGAACCAGGACCCATCACTGGATAATGGGCCCACCAGGAGCTCCTGGACAGCAACATTAATTACAGAAACAAATGGATCTCATCACAAACCACAATTGTGTTTGTCGCACTGGGCACAGACGTCAACTCAACGTTGGTTCAATGTAATTTCATTGAAATTTCATTGCCCGGTGGGGTGTGTTTCACACTGTCGGACACTGACAGGGCACAGCGGGACTCAGAGAGTGGCAATATAGTGATGTAAGCTGGCAGGGAACGAGCAGAGCGGGTGGCGTATGATAATGTTGCATTACATTTTACATTTGTCATTTAGCAGACACACTTATCTAGAGCGACTTACAGTAGTCGCTCTGCCAGTGGTCATATGAAGCAGATGCTAAACTACAGGACTGTTTTGCTAGCACAGACTGGAACATGTTCCGGGATTCCTCCGATGGCATTGAGGAGTACACCACATCAGTCACTGGCTTTATCAATAAGTGCATTGAGGACGTCGTCCCCACAGTGACTGTACGTACATACCCCCAAACAGAAGCCATGGATTACAGGCAACATTCGCACTGAGCTAAAGGGTAGAGCTGCCGCTTTCAAGATGCGGGACTCTAACCCGGAAGCTTATAAGAAATCCTGCTATGCCCTGCGACGAACCATCAAACAGGCAAAGCGTCAATACAGGGCTAAGATTGAATCATACTACACCGGCTCTGACGCTCGTCTTATTTGGCAGGGCTTTCAAACTATTACAGACTACAAAGGGAAGCACAGCCAAGAGCTGCCCAGTGACACAAGCCTACCAGACGAGCTAAATCACTTCTATGCTCGCTTTCGAGGCAATCAACACTGAGGCATGCATGAGAGCATCAGCTGTTCCAGACGACTGTGTGATCACGCTCTCCGTAGCCGACGTGAGTAAGACTTTTAAACAAGTCAACATAGACAGGGCTGCAGGGCCAGACAGATTACCAGGACGTGTGCTGTTCAAATGGCAGGTGTCTTCACTGACATTTTCAACATGTCCCTGATTGAGTCTGTAATACCAACATGCTTCAAGCAGACCACCATAGTCCCTGTGCCCAAGAACACAAAGGTGCTCCCGCACATTGGCTAACCAGGCTATCTATCTGCATTGTGTCATGCCACCCGCCAAACCCCTTTTTTTACACTACTGCTACTCTCTGTTCATCATATATGCATAGTCACTTTAACCATAACTACATGTACATATACTACCTCAATCAGCCAACTAACCGGTGTCTGTATGTAGCCTTGCTACTTTCATAGCCTCGCTACTGTATATAGCCTGTCTTCTTTTTGACTGTTGTTTTTATTTCTTTACTTACCTATTGGTCACCTAATACCTTTTATGTTCACTATTGGTTAGAGCCTGTAAGTAAACATTTCACTGTAAGGTCTACACCTGTTGTATTCAGCGCACGTGACAATTAAACTTTGATTTGATTTGATTTAGTGAGTGCCAACATATAGTCTTATTTCATACTGTTGCCCTGTGGGAATTGAACCCACAACCCTGGCATTGCAAGCCCTAAGCTCTACCAACTGAGCCACACAGGATCATAGCACTGACCTGATTGATCTGTTAGCCAGGGTAATGGGGTTCAGGGGGTAGGATCTGGAGCGGCTAGGGCGGTTGGGTGTTTGTGTTTGTTGAAAATAGTCCCTATAACCCCCCCAGCCTGCTCCACACTCCTGAGCGGGTGGCTGGTTCATCAGAATCTCCGATCACGATTTTTCTGGCCCAGGCGAGGAATGCTCAGGCTATTTCTGCCTCAAACAACAACATGCATGGGGCTCGAAGGGACATGGAGGGACATCAGAGAACTAGGACATCTAAACACAGGGCCTGCAACGACCCCCTGACCTCTTACTGTATCATGACACACATACACTGAGTGTAAGAAACATTAGGAACACCTGCTCTTTCCATGATATAGACTGACCAGGTGAATCCAGGTGAAAGATATGATCCTATATTGGTGTCACATGTTAAATCCACTTCAATCAATGTAGATGAAGGGGAAGAGACAGGTTGAAGAAGGATTTTTAAGTTTTGAGACAATTGAGACATGGATTGTGTATGTGTGCATTCAGAGGGTGAATGGGCAAGACAAAATACTGAAGTGCCTTTGAACGGGGTATGGTAGTAGGTGCCGGGCACACCGGTTTGTGTCAAGAACTGCAACACTACTGTGGTTTTCATTCTCAACAGTTTCCTGTGTGTATCAAGAATGGTCCACCACCCAAATGCCATCCAGCCAAATTGACACAACTGTGGGAAGAATTGGAGTCAACATGGGCCAGCATCCCTGTGGAACGCTTTTGACACCTTGTAGAGTCCATGCCCCGACAGATTGAGGCTGTTTGGAGGGCAAAAGGGGGCACAACTCAATATTAGGAAGGTGTTCCTAATGTTTTGTACACTCAGTCTATATAGTGCACTACTTTTGAGTAGGGCACAATGGGAGGAACAGTGTGTGGTGTCTCTTGCAAATCAAAAAGCATTACCGTCGTTTCATTTCAGTACGTCACATTGTTTTCACCACTGATTGGTGGATTGCTGTTGATGATGTCTGATGGGATGTGGTGTGACAGTGTTGGGAGAAACTTGTCAGTCCAGCTGAATTGTCTGCAAGGCCGCTCTTGATGACTAGCAGCACACAGTACAGAACGTGTAGTGTCTCCATTGAGTCTATATCATCTGACGTCTAATGAAGCTGGTGGACAGTTGCAGAGCTATATCGTCGGATGACTAGCTTGATATCATCCCAAATAAATCCCATGTTAGAACTATGGCTCTAGATAGAACAACAACATTGGATTTCTACCCCAATAAAGAACTGTCACAGCAGTGGATTCTCTTCAGATGAAAAGTCTCAGAACCTGTTGCTGTGATGTGAGATGGCAGCAATGGCAGGTTGGGTCGTAATGCATTGTCAGTAGTGGTGCCAGTGCTACAGATTAAGGAATTAGTCCCTAATACCCCTACCCTTATACACACCTACCCTCCAATACCCCTACCCCTGCACCCCCCAGGATGATTAGAATTCCATGCCCTTTAAGACAATACATTGTGTACCATGTAGCTCTTCCTAGAAGAGAGCCAGGACCCAGCACTGGATAATGGGCCCACCAGGAGCTCCTGGACAGCTACATTAATTACAGAAACAAATGGATCTCATCACAAACCACAATTCATAGACGCAGCATGCATTATAGGCTAATCTAGGCTGTTCCATGTTTGCAGCAGTGGTGACAGGCTTGGCACATTAGTGTGGGCAAAGTTGTGGGGTAGGGTGTGTGTATGTGTATGTGTGTTTGTGTGTGTGTCCCACTGCAGATTAAAAACCATTACCGTTGTTTCATTTCAGCAAGTCACATTGTTTTCACCACTGACAACCCAATGGTTTGTTGTTGATGATGTCTGATGGGATGTGGTGTGACAGTGTTGGCAGAAACTTGTCAGTCCTGCTGAATTGTCTACAAGGCCACTCATTATCCCTAGCAGCACACAGTACATCTTCTGACGTCTATTGAAGATGGTGAACGGTTGCAGAGCTATATCATCGGACAACTAGCTTGATATCATCCCAAATAAATCCCATGTTAGAACTATGGCTCTGGAGAACAACAACATTGGATTTCTACCCCAATAAAGAACTGTCACAGCAGTGGATTCTCTTCAGATAAAAAGTCTCTGAACCTGTTGCTGTGTTGCTGTGCTGGAGCTCCTGAGTGGTGCAGCGGTCTAAGGCACTGCATCTCAGTGCAAGAGGCATCACTATAGACCCTGGTTCAATTCCAGGCTGTATCACAACCAGCTGTGATTGGGAGTCCCATAGGGTAGTGCACAACTGGCCCAGCATTGTCTGGGGTTAGGGTTTGGCTGGGGTAGGCAGCCATTAAATAAATAAACTGTGCAAGGTCAGAAGAGGTGGCAGTGCTACAAATTAAGGAATGAGTCCCAAATGGCACCCTATGCCCACCTATCTTCCAGGACCCCTAACCCTGCACCCCCCTGCTACATTTTCTCCCTCTCAAATAGCACTCCTTTTGACCTATGCTCTTTAGGGAATAGGGTGCCTTTTAGGATGCAGATTATGTCAGATCAGCAGAGACACATGATCCGTCTCCCTACAACATCCAGGTTTCGTTCCAATTGGCACCGTATTCCCTATATAGTGCACTACTTTTGACCAGAGCCTTATGAACCATCCAACCCTGGTCAAAAGTAGCGCACTACATAGGGAATATAATGCTATTTGGGACCCTGTTGGGTGCAAAGTGCAAAGTGCTTATCAGTATATTTTAAACCATAATAAGTGGACCGTTGTGTGGTTTTGTGTCTTTTTGCAGCGGCAGCTGCTGTGGCAACCCTTGAGGGCCCAACTAAAACATGCATGGATGCCTTACTGCAGAGTAGGAGCACGTGTAACTCATTACATGGCATTTAGATTTTACAGTTCAGTCTCTCTGGATAAGACTTACAATCAGTGCTTTCAAGTAAAGTAGTAAAAACAACCTGATCAAAGAATGTAAAACCTACTTCAAAACTAGCAACCATCTGCAACATCAGGGCCACTAAGAGGAAAAGACACGTAACATTATAATAACAAATGCCATTTAGCAGACGCTTTTATCCAAACTAACTTGCGGTCATGTGTGCATACATTTGACCTATCGGTGGTCCCGGGATTCAAACACAATATCCTGGCATTGCAAGCATCATTCTCTACCAACTGAGCTACAGAGGACCCATTCCCCATCAGAATAGGTTGTTATGTGGGAGAGGATTTGTCTCTGATATTAACCTGAGCTGAATCTCTCTGATGTTAGCCCCATGAGGATGGGGAATACGTATAACAACAGCAACAACGAATGTGTTGAACGAACAGGGTAATTCATATGGCTGCTGTGTTGTGTTTTCTCCTCCCTGTGTCTCTTGTTACTTACCTCTCGCTCTCTGTCTTAATTCAAGTGGCTTAATTTGTTGTCAAATCAGGAAAATTATAATCTACTGTCTAATTGACTATAATTATAAGAGGTAATTTCACAAGTCAGGTTTCCTTATTAACGTGTGTATGTAAATACACGATATGAAGTGAAGTCAACCGAAGTATTGTAGTAGTATATAACAATAGCTACAGTAGTGCAGCTTACAAAGTGGACCTTTAACTGTGCTTTCACATGGTCTAAATGTTATGACAGTTATAGGCTCACCAAGTGCACTTAAATCTAGAATCTGCAGTTGCTACTACATCCATTTTTTAACCCTAATTATAACCATTGATTCTTAAAGATTATAACTTAGTTCAGCTGCCATACCCCATCAGAACCCACAATATAAGCTTGTTTGACTCCAATGTTTGTAAACAACATAAATGTAAAACAAAAAACAAAAAACGGTATAGCCTCAAAACTATCATTTTGATATCATGGATGGTCAGTGCTTGCATCCATAGCACTGTCTATGAATTTGAGAGTGGCTACATTTATCCAGGTCCATCCCTCAGCTTTTTACCAAAACAGAGGTGGGGTGTCCGCTTTGTTATTGTTTCAACTCCGGATTCTAGCTTTAAGTTCTGAAGCTAACATAATGGTGGCTGATGGACCTGATTGAAAGCACAAGTCTCCGGGATTATTTTGCTCTCAAAACGTAGACGCTCTTCATCAGTAACCTTATCCCTTCTCTGCGGAAACTTGGCTGTAGGCCAGCGGCTGATCATTCAATGCGTCCCAAATAGCACCCTATTCCCTATATAGTGCAATACTTTTGACAAGGGCCCGTAGGGCTCCATTTCGGATTCAGACTGTGACTCGTGTACTGTTTTATTTTTTATCAGACAGACAGCTCTTAAACAAACATTTCACATCCCAGACCTGTCGCCTAGGCTATTTGTTGGATGCGGGAGAGAGTTTTCAGTCCTGTGAAATATTTAAGTGATAATGCCAGAGAAGCCGGTGTTTGGAGGATATATTGGCACGGTGTTGTTAGGCCCAGACGAAGTCAAGGGCCAGCAAACCGTGCCAATATATCCTCCAAACACCGGCTTTGAGGGCATTATCATTATCATATAATTTATCAGTTCGGTTGCCAGAGACGCGATCCAGTTGTTAACTACTTTTGTTCTGTATCTGGACAAGACACAGTTGTTCGTTTTAAATGTTCTATTGCTGGCAACGGCTGGCAACGTTCTTATCCCTTAATTGCTAGCTTGCCAACTACGGCTAACTTACAGTCACGTCAAACAGGGCAGCCAGAATAACAACAAAGTACCTGCATTTGGATGTCTTTAAGCTGTTTTCTAGTGACATTTATTTTTGGTACATCCATAACAATGAGCTGATGATGCGCAATTTCACCTGGCATAGAAAATGTGCTCTCTAGTCAGGACACTGTTGTTCAGAGGAGCTAGCCAACAACACAGCTAACACAATTACTTCAAACTGAAGCTGGAAAGACTGCAAACTAGTAGCACTTTGTTTTGTTTTACCAGATTTCTATTGACATTTCTTTGTATGTATACATAAAAATTATGCCAGCTGATTCATGATTTTGACTGGCTGAAAAAAGCTGCCTGCCTGTTTGTCTCATCCTGACTACCGACCCCTATACGTTTATTACTATGGGGCAGCTGGAGATCGAATTTCAAAACCTGAAACAATGTTGCAAATATCAGAGAGACAGACAGCAAGGTTTGTACAAATCTCAGCTATTGAAAACCAATTGCTATTCTAAAAGAAATGGGAGATAATGTCTAGATGCCTTTTATAGTGAAGATCAAGTTTATAAATTGTCTGGCTGGGCTGATGACAGTGGATTGCGCAATGAGATGGAATAGAGTAAATAGGCATTTCAACATAATAGCTTTAGCTGGTGGTAACTTGTGGAATAGACACCATTTGGAATGTGGTTTTAACCAATCAGGGCCCAGGATTAGACCCACCTGTTGTATAAACTGTAGCACTCAACAGTTCTCTGGAAACGTACATTTAAAAGTATAGGCTTTTATAGCATGCGAAAGGCAGGAAACGTTCAGTCAAATGATTTAAATGAAGTGTTTAGTTCACAACAGTAACAATGGAACAGCTGCAGTAAGAATGAATATATAGTGTATTCGTAAAGTATTCCGACCCTTTTGACTTTTTCCACATTTTGTTACGTTACAGCTGTATTCTAAAATGGACTAAATAAAAATAAATCCTCACCAATCTACACACAATACCTCATAATGACAAAGCGAAAACAGGTTTTTAGAAATGTTTGCTAATTTAATAAGGAAATAAAAACAGAAATACCTTATTTACATAAGTATTCAGACCCTTTGCTATGAAATTGTGATCAGGTGCATCCTGTTTCCATTGATCATTCTTAATATGTTTCTACAACTTGTTTATACAACTTGTCAGGAGTCCACCTGTGGAAAATTCTATTGATTTGGACATGATTTGTAAAGGCACACACCTGTCTATATAAGGTCCCACAGTTGACAGTGCATGTCAGAGCAAAAACCAAGCCATGAGATCAAAGGAATTGTCTATAGGGCTCCGAGAAAGGATTGTGTCAATGCACAGATCTGGGGAAGGGTACCAAAAATGTCTGAACACAAGAACACGGTGGCCTCCATCATTCTTAAATAGAAGAAGTTTGGAACCACCAAGACTCTTCCTAGAGCTGGCCGCCCGGGCAAACTGAGCAATCAGGGGAGAAGGACCTTGGTCAGGGAGGTGACCAAGAACCCGATGTTCACTCTGACAGAGCTCCAGAGTTCCCCTGTGGAGATGGGGGAATCTTCCAGAAGGACAACCATCTCTGCAGCACTCCACCAATCAGGCCTTTATTGTACAGTGGCCAGACAGAAGCCACTCCTCCATAAAAGGCACATGACAGCCCGCTTGGAGTTTGCCAAAAGGCACCTAAAGGACTCTCAGACCATTAAAAACAAGATTCTCCGATCTGATGAAACCAAGATTGAACTCTTTGACCTGAATAGCAAGCGTTACGTCTGGAGGAAACCAGGCACCATCCCTACGACGAAGCATGGTGGTGGAAGCATCATGCTGTGGGGATGTTTTCAGCAGCAGGGACTGGGAGACTAGTCAGGATCGAGGGAAAGATGAATGGAGCAAAGTAAAGAGAGATCCTTGATGAAAACCTGCTCCAGAGCGCTCAGGACCTCAGACTGGGGTGAAGGTTCACCTGCCAACAGGACAACGGCCATAAGCACACATCCAAGACAACGCAGGAGTGGCTTCGGGACATGTCTCTGAATGTCCTTTAGTGGCCCAACCAGACCCTGGACTTGAACCCAATCGAACATCTCTGGAAAGACCTGAAAATAGCTGTGCAGCAACACTCCCCATCCAACCTTACAGAGCTTGAGAGGATCTGCAGAGAAGAATGGGAGAAACTCCCCAAATACAGGTGTGCCAAACTTGTAGCGTCGTCAAGAAGACTCAAGGTTGTAATCGCTGCCAAAGGTTCTTCAGAAAAGTACTGAGTAAAGGGTCTGAATACTAATGTAAATGTAATATTTCAGTAAAAAAAAAAATGAAATCTGCCCAAAATTCTAAAAACCAGTTTTTGCTTTGTCATTATGGTTTATTGTGTGTAGATTGATGAGGGAAAAAACGATTAAATACATTTTAGAATAAGGCTGTAACGCAACAATACTTTCTGAATTCACTGTACATACAGTACCAGTCACAAGTTTGGACACACCTACTCATTCCTTGGTTTTTCTTTATTTTCACAATTTTCTACATTGAAGAATAATAGTGAAAGAACACATATGGAATCACGTAGTAACCAAAAAAGTGTTTAACAAATCAAAATATATTTTATATACTCTTCAAAGTAGCCACACTTTGCCTTGGTAACAGAATTTGCACACTCTTGGCATTCTCTCAACCAGTTTCATGAGGTAGTCATCTGGAATGCATTTCAATTTACAGGTGTGTCTTATTATTATAATTTTTTTAATTAACCTTTATTTATCAAGGCAAGTCAGTTAAGAATAAATTCTTATTCACAATGATGGCCTACAAACTTGTTAAAAATTAATTTTTGGAATTCATTTCCTTCTTGATGCGTTTGAGCCAATCAGTTGTGACAGTTGTGTTGTGACAGAGTAGGTGTGGTATTCAGTGGCTTGCGAAAGTATTCACTCCCTTGGCAATTTTCCTATTTTGTTGCCTTACACCCTGATAGCACAACATGCCTACCACTTTGAAGATGCTAAATATTTTTTATTGTGAAACAAATAAGAAATAAGACAAAAAAAAACTGAAAACTTGAGCGTGCATAACTATTCACCCCACAGCATGATGCTGCCACCACCATGCTTCACTGTGGGGATGGTGTTTTCGGGTGATGAGAGGTGTTGGGTTTGCGCCAGACAGCGTTTTCCTTGATGGCCAAAAAGCTACATTTTAGTCTCATGTGACCAGAGTACCTTCTTCAATATGTTTGGGGAGTCTCCTACATGCCTTTTGGCAAACACCAAACATATTTGCTTATTTTTTTCTGGCCACTCTTCCGTAAAGCCCAGCTCTGTGGAGTGTACGGCTTAAAGTGGTCCTATGGACTCCAATCTCCAATCTCCACTGTGGAGCTTTGCAGCTCCTTCAGGGTTATCTTTGCCTCTAGGATTAATGCCCTTCTTGCCTGGTCCGTGAGTTTTGGTGGGCGGCCCCCTCTTAGCAGGTTTGTTGTGGTGCCATATTCTTTCATTTTTTTTATAATGGTGCTCCGTGGGATGTTCAAAGTTTTGGATATTTTTTTATAACCCAACCCTGATCTGTACTTCTCCACAACTTTGTCCCTGACCTGTTTGGAGAGCTCCTTGGTATTCATAGCGCCGCTTGCTTGGTGGTGCCCTTTGCTTAGTGGTGTTGCAGACTCTGACTTTCAGAACGGGTGTATATAAACTGAGATCATGTGACAGATCATGTGACACTTAGATTGCACACTAGTGGACTTTATTTAACTAATTATGCAACTTCTGAAGGTAATTGGTCGCACCAGATCTTATTTAGGGGCTTCATAGCAATTTTGTGAATGTCCATTACATGAAATCCAAATACAAATCTATTTAAATTACAGGTTGTAATGCAACAAAATAGGAAAAATGTCAAGGGTGGAGAATACTTTTGCAAGGCACTGTACAGAAGATAGCCCTATTTGGTAAAGTACCAAGTCCATATTATGGCAAGAACAGCTCAAATATGCAAAGAGAAATGACAGTCCATCATTACTTTAAAGGTCATGAAGATCAGTCAATGCGGAAAATTTCAAAAACTTTGAACGTTTCTTCAAGTGCAGTCGCAAAAACCTTCAAGCGCTATGATGAAACTGGCTCTCATGAGGAACACCACAGGAAAGGAAGACCCAGAGTTACCTCTGCTGCAGAGGATCAGTTCATTAGGGTTAACTGCACCTCAGATTGCAGCCCAAATAAATGCTTCACAGATTTCAAGTAACAGAGTAACAAAATCAACTGTTCAGGGGAGACTGCGTGAATCAGGCCTTCATGGTCGAATTGCTACAAATAATCCACTACTTAAGTACACCAATAAGAAGAAGAGACTTGCTTGGGCCAAGAAACACGAGCAATGGACATTAGACCGGTGGAAATCTGTCCTTTGGTCTGATGAGTTCAAATTTGAGATATTTGGTTCCAACCGTCGTGTCTTTGTAAAACGCAGAGTAAGTGAATGGATGATCTCTGCATGTGTGGTTCCCACACAAAGCCAATTCCTCCTTTGGCCGCCTTTCCTTCCAGTTCTCTGCTGCCAATGACTGGAACGAACTACAAAAATCACTGAAACTGGAGACACTTATCTCCCTCACTAGCTTTAAGCACCAGCTGTCACAGCAGCTCACAGATCCCTGCCCCCGTACATAGCCGAACCAACTACCTCATCCCCTACCGTATTCATTTATTTATCTTGTTCCTTTGCACCCCAGTATTTTTACTTTGCACATTCATCTACTGCACATTTACCATTCCAGTGTTAAATTGCTATACTGTTATTACTTTGCCACCATGGCCTATTTATTGCCTTACGTTCCTTATCTTACCTCATTTGCACACATTGTACATAGTTTTTTTTTCTACTGTATTATTGAATGTGTGTTTGTTTACTCCAATGTGCAACTATGTGTTGTATGTGTTGAACTGCTTTGCTTTATCTTGGCCAGGTCGCAGTTGTAAATGAGAAATTGTTCTCAACTTGCCTACCTTGTTAAATAAAGGTGAAATATATATATATATTTTTTTAAACGTGAAGCATGGAAGAGGAGTGATGGTGTGGGGGTGCTTTGCTGGTGACACTGTCTATGATTTATACCCTGCATGGCTACCACAGCATTCTGCAGCAATTCACTGCATTTGTTTATCAACAGGAAAATGACCCAACACACCTCCAGGCTGTGAAAGGGCTATTTGACCAAGAAGGAGAGTGATGGAGTCCTGCATCAAATTACCTGGCCTCCACAATCTACCGACCTCAACCCAATTGAGATGGTTTGGGATGAGTTGGACCGCAGAGTGTGGGAAAAGCAGCCAACAAGTTCTAAGCATAATGTGGGAACTCCTGTTGGAAAAGTTGGAAAAGCATTCCAGGTGAAGCTGGTTGAGGGAATGCCAAGAGTGTGCAACGCTGTCATTAAGGCAAAGGGTGGCTTCTTTGAAGAATCTAAAATAAAGAAAAACCCTTGAATGAGTAGGTGTGTCCAAACTTTTGACTGGTACTTTTACAGTAGGAAGTGAAGTCTATGTTCTATGACACTCTGGATAAGTTGGACCTGACTTCAACAGGCCTACAGTGTAGCCTGTAACAAATGCCAACCCAGTTTAAAATCATAAAAATATTAAATGAATTCAAAACATGGAATATTCACGATTGCAACCAAATCCTCATACTGTATAATACCTAAAATGAGATGATCCGTCCTGATTACAGTTTATTGAGGCGATGTCAGTGGTCTTTAGCATAATGACAGATTAATGAAAAGGAGCTTTTGGTGAAAAGAACCTTTGACATGTAATCCATTTTATCAACTCAGTACATTTTCTCCATCTCAAAAAGCAATCAGACATACAGTGCTGAATCATGCAGTTATGGATGGTAGCTATAGACACTCACAAACACGAATGCCATAGGAAATGTTTTGCTTCATTGTATAGCAACTAACATGTAGAATGATCTATATCTGCGTCCCAAATGGCACCCCTTCCCTATATAGTGCTCTACTTTTGAACAGAGCCCTGTGGGAATATGGTGCCATTTGGAACATAGCTTATATTATTTTATATATATGGCGCAGTGGTCTGAGGCACTGCATCTCAGTGCGTCTCTACAGTCCCTGGTTCGACTCCAGGCTGAATCACATCCGGCCGTGATTGGAAGTCCCATAGGGTGGCACACAATTGGCCCAGCGTCGTCCGGGTTTGGCCGGGGTAGAAAATTGTAATTGTAAATAAGAATTTGTTCTTAACTGACTTGCCTAGTTAAATAAAGGTTAAATAAAAATAAATAAATACATATTCAAATTATTACGCCCATAGAGTATGGTGCTGCATACTAAGAGTCCAATGTTCAGATATGGGCAGTAGAGGAACACTGTGACCCACATATTGCAGTCAGAAAACATACAGTAAAGCCCACACTACACCACACACGCACACACACACACACACACACACACACACACAGCTAAACTAGCTCCCCTTCCCCTACCCTGCCCAGCCGCCTAAAATTCTGGAATATTAATCAAGCAGAATGCTGTTAGTGTGTGTGCATGTGCGTGTGCTCAGCCAACAAGCTGTCCACCTCCTATTCTTCCTCCTCAATTCAATCTCTAGATTCAGAACATGTCATACCACGTTATATAATCTGTAGAATGGAACACAAACTAATACATTTAGGGCAATATAAAATGTCTACCAGGAACAATACACTCAGAAAAAAATAGTTCCAAAAGGGTTACTCCGTTCTTATTTTTTGCAGTGTACTGTAGGTTTATGTACTCGGTTCTTATTTTTTGCGGTGTACTGTAAGTTTATGTACTCGGTTCTTATTTTTTGCGGTGTACTGTAAGTTTATGTACTCGGTTCTTATTTTTTGCAGTGTACTGTAAGTTTATGTACTCGGTTCTTATTTTTTGCGGTGTACTGTAGGTTTATGTACTCGGTTCTTATTTTTCTCGGTGTACTGTAGGTTTATGTACTCGGTTCTTGTTTTTTGCAGTGTACTGTAGGTTTATGTACACGGTTCTTATTTTTGCAGTTATCCAGTTTACTGTAGGTTTACCAGAAACCATATTCATAGAGCACCACTGTTAGGTGAGGGAATCTTACCTAACGTAACAGCATTCTAACAACATAAGGCCTCCTCTAAAGGGTGAAAGAAACCACAGGCTGGCTGAGTAGGTAGTGAAGCCAGTTTTGTGGTGCTATTGTTGGTATACCAGCAGAGGGGGCTATAAATGCCAGAAAGCATAAGGTTATTGTGACATCAAAGAAACCGTGCATTGGCTTGGCTGAACACACAGACGACTCTGACTAGGGTAGGAAACAGCATGTACAGTATGAACAGATCGAGGTCTACATGGAATCGATAATGCTGTGGGATGCTGCCACAGTGAAAAGGTTCCACATAGACCGTATGCCAAGCCACGCCCTGTAAGACGGAGTAAGGGAAGGAGGAAGAGTGAACCATTTAAGGTTGGCGAACAAACAGAGCTCACACAGTGGACTTTGGCATGCAGCTACCTGGATGAAGCTGAGAGAGCTTGGCTGTCACTCACTGGGTATTGATACAGCCATGATGCAGATAATGAAATTACCAAGAGTCCATTGCTCCCCTCCAGGCCTCCTCTCTTCCGGGCAGCGCGGGCAGCATGGCAGGCCCTGGGTGCATTTCAAAGTGCACTCTATTCCCTATGTAGTGCACTACTTTTGACCAGGGTTTATTCCAATGAATATGTCTATGCTAAGAGATTGAGCAATTCGATGATAGTCTAGAACAGATAATGTAATTGTTTTGCAACACATTCGCCAACACTTTTGGGGCAGGATAATGATCATTCTTAAGACTGGAGAGGCTGTTATCACTAATCGGATGGATTAAAATGGGAATCCGTCTTTTTTATGACATCTGGTGGATCTTTAGGAAAGGACGGAGGGAGTAAAGCAAGTACACAATGAGGATCGTTAACGACCAGGGAGTTATCATATGTCATATTGTGTGTAGATACTGTCCAATGTCCTATCTTTGTCCTATCTCCACATCTAATATCCATATCTACTGTATATGTCTACATACAGTGCATTTGTGCAGCAACATTTCATCCATGATTATTTTCAAAATTCTTAGAGCTCTGTCAAATTGGTTATTGGTCATTGCTAGACAACCATTTTCAGGCCATATATTTTCAAGTAGATTTAAGTCAAAACTGCAACTCGGGCATTCAGGGACATTTACTGTCTTCTTGTTAAGCAACTCCAGTGTGCTGTAGATTTGGTCTTGGGTTTTAGGTTATTTTCCTGCTGAAAGGTGAATTTATCTCCCAGTGTCTGGTGGAAAGCAGACAACCAGGTCCATAACAATTACAAGCATATAGATCACTTGATGCAGCCACCACTATGCTTGAAGATATTGAGAGAGGTACTCAGTAATGTGTTGTATTTGATTTGCCCCAAAAATAACACTGCATTCAGGACAAAAAATGAATTGCTTTGCCACATTTTTTGCAGTACTACTTTAGTGCCTTGTTGTAAACAGGATGCATGTTTTGGAATATTCGTATTCTGTACAGGCTTCCTTCTTTACACTCTGTCAATTAGGTTAGTATTATGGAGTAACTACATTGTTGTTGATCCATCCTCAGTTTTCTCCTATCTCAGCCATTAAACTGTTTTAAAGTCATCGTTGGCCTCATGGTGAAATCCCTGAGCGTTTCCTTCCTCTCTGGGAACTGAGTTAGGAAGGAGGCCTGTATCTTTGTAGTAATTCATAACTTCACCATGCTCAAAGGGATATTCAATGTCTGCTTTTTTTTACCCATCCACCAATAGGTGCCCTTCTTTGTAAGGCATTGGAAAACCTCCCTGGTCTTTGTGGTTGAATCTGTGTTTGAAATTGTATTAATTTGCAAACATTTCGAAAAACATAATTCCACTTTGATATTATGGGGTATTGTGTGTAGGCCAGTGACAAAACATCTCAATTTAATCTATGTTAAATTCAGGCTGTAACACAAGAAAATGTGGAAAAAGTCAAGGGGTGTGGATACTTTCTGAAGGCCATGTATTTGTGGACTCCGCGAGGCAGTTCTCACTTCTCTCCGTATTGCATTTTCACCAGTGACAGTCTGTCCTTGCCTGCAGAGACAGAGAGAGAGAGAGAGAGTAGTCAGTAGATTTCTCCTGCTTCTTCTCTGTTTTTCACATTGCATAATGCCGCCCTCAGGCCCAATGCTCAAGGGTAATAATGTTATCAGGCACTAAATTACTTTTCATCACGCCAAATGCTGCCTGTAAAATTACTCCGCGACTATTGATGTTTAGATGGGCTGCTTATGAAACTGGAGACGAGAGGTGTGTGGGGTTAGCCTAAAAAGTGTCCAGACAGCCATGGAGGACTAGTGTGATCATCTGATCCTGTCTAAATCTTTCTCTCTCACACACACACACACACACACACACACGCGCACGCATGCATAGAGACACACAGAGTTGTGTATATACTGTAAGATCCCTATAATATGTATCACATAATAGAAGTGTTTTACTGCAGTGCGCGTTTAATCTTCCATATTTAACACCTTGGTCCTATTTCGGGAGCTTGGGGAACGCTTCTTGGCAACTGCATTTGCTTAATTACAGTAGAGCCGAGACTAGAGAGTGCGGTCTGGGACCTGGGAAGCTGGGTAGGGAGGGACTCTGCTGTGCTCTGACCTCTTCAGTGAAAAGTGTCTCATTATGGTTTTGTTGGAGAAACGAGGACTTCAGGAAACCTTCATGCTCTGCAGGCATTCTCTATTCATTGGATCATTTCTCATATTATTGACTTTTTTTATACTAAGCATCAGCATCAGCTCTCCTCTTAAACATGACTAAAAGCTGTAACAAACGGTCTGTATCCTGTCTGTAAGTAAGTACTGCTGTGAATGACCTGACAAAGGAAAACCCATTCTCAGAGTGAAAGGGCAATGCTCACCACTGGAAAATAGGCTATCTACTGTTCAGTGCTCAGACAAGGTAGCCAATCTTCAGGATGTCTGGGGTAGCCATTTCCTGAACACATTAGTTGTCTGAAGGAAGGATCCCCTCTCCACTTCACCCCGGGAGGTTTTCCTCATTGACTTAGTAGCAGCGTACAATACATCACTGCCATGCCTGGCTGGATCTCTGCGCGTGCGTGCAAACACTGAGAAACACACACATGCACGCACAGAAAAACAAAGGACACATGCACGCACACATGCAGACGCACACACGCACAAGACCTGTACATCACTGTGACACTGTCAGAAACAGAAACAGCTTGGAAGGTAACCAATCCAATATTATCCTTAAAAGATCACTAGAGAGAAGTAAGCACTGGTCTGGTCGCTGACTGCTTTCTTTGTTAACTTTTCATTTTTAGTTGGATTGATTACAGTACGGTTGGTGTTTGCAGATATCACACTAATGAACATCCACTTGGCTCTGGGAGAGAAATATTATATATGAGGAAAAACATTTTGTTTTAGGTGGGCAAGAAGAGAAAGAAAAGCACCATATTACTAGTCTACAATACCTGCCCAAATTGCACTGCATAAAATTATATTGTAGACCTACTGAAAGGCTGTGAATTACAGACGCTTAGTAATGAAAGATTTCCCAGGCCGGAAGGCTAGCTTCTCATCAGTCTTTGTGCTCTCCTGAGATGGCTGTAATTGATTACTGTGACAACACATCGGAAAGCCAAGCATCTCTGCAGGCTTCTTTCCTCAGAAGTGCTTGTATTCTATTTGTTCTGCACCAAGTGTGCAATGTAAGCCAATCTTTCCCACTGGGCATAGACGTCAATTTGTCAGTCTATTCCACGTTGGTTCAACATCATTTAAATGAAATGACGTGGAAACAACGTTGATTCAACCAGGTTGTGCCCAGTGGGTTGTGCATGAGACCTAAGACAACAACATAGCAAGGCAGCAACACATGACAACACAGCATGGTAGCAACACAACATGACAACAACATGGTAGCTACACAACATCGTAGCGGCACAAAACATGGTACAAACATTATTGGGCACAGATAACGGCACAAAGGGCAAGAAGGTAGAGCCAACAATACATCACGCAAAGCAGCCACAACTGTCAGTAAGAGTGTCCATGATTGAGTCTTTGAATGAAGAGATTGAGATAAAAATGTCCAGTTTGAGTGTTTGTTGCAGCTCGTTCCAGTCGCTAGCTGCAGCGAACTGAAAAGACGAGCGACCCAGGGATGTGTGTGCTCTGGGGACCTTTAACAGAATGTGACTGGCAGAACGGGTGTATGTGGAGGATGAGGGCTGCAGTAGATATCTCAGATAGGGGGGAGTGAGGCCTAAGAGGGTTTTATAAAAAAGCATCAACCAGTGGGTCTTGCAACTGGTATACAGAGACGACCAGTTTACAGAGGAGTAGTGATGTGTCCAATAAGGAGCATTGGTGGCAAATCTGATGACATCTAGCCGCTCGAGAGCACACATACCTGCTGATCTATAAATTATGTCTCTGTAATCTAGCATGGGTAGGCTGGTCATCTGAATCAGGGTTAGTTTGCCAGCTGGGGTGAAAGAGGAGCGATTACAATAGAGGAAACCAAGTCTAGATTTAACTTTAGCCTGCAGCTTTGATATGTGCAACAAAGATGTAAACAAATGTGTGCCCAAAATTTGAGAGAAATAAGCTTTTTGTGCATATGGAACATTTCTGGGATCTTTTATTTCAGCTCATGATTAATGGGACCAACACTTTACATTTTGCGTTTATATTTTTGTGGCATATAAAAATGGTCAAAGAGACAAAAATAGCTTCTTAGCAAAGAGCCATTTCTCAAGCAAAAATGTTGCTAGGACCTTCTGAGAGTGGTCTAAAAACAATCTGTCATTGGCAGAGAGGTTTCTTATTGGTCTATTAACTAATTTATCACGAGGCGGGACAAAACTGAATTACCCCAAACAACTCGTACACTAAAATGGCATTATCATAATTTTCACAATTTCACAGTATTATTCAACCCTCATAGTGTGAAAATATACACTGAGTATACTAAACTTTAAGAACATGACATAGACTGACCAGGTGAATGAGGGTGAAAGATATGATCCCTTATTGATATCACTTAACCAGTTCAGTCAGTGTAGATGAAGAGGAGGAGACAGGTTAAAGAAGGAGTTTTAAGCCTTGAGACAAATGAGACATGGATTGTGTATGTGTGCCATTCAGAGGGTGAATGGGCAAGACAAAAAATCGGAGTGCCTTTGAACGGGCTATGGTAGTAGGTGCCGGGTAAAAAAAAACATGAGCTGGCGCACACCCAGAAAAGAGTTTGTGTGGAGGTGCTGACTAACGGCGAATAAACTATACACTATCAAAATAAAGAAAGTGGCACACTACATATATACTCTCCCAACAGTTTAATAGGTATTTACCAACGTTTCAGCATCACTGTGTCTTCCTCAGGCACACCGGTTTGTGTCAAGAACTGCAACGTTGATGGGTTTTTCACGCTCAACAGTTTCCTGTGTGTATCAAGAATGGTCCACCACCCAATGGACATACAGCCAACTTGACACAACTATGGAAAGCATTGGAGTCAACATGGGTCAGCATCCCTGTGGAACGCTTTCGCACCTTGTGGAGTCCATGCCCCGACAAATTGACCCTGTTTGGAGGGCAACAGGGGGTGCAATTCAATATTAGGACGGTGTTCCTAATGTTTTGTATACTCAGTGTATATTAAACAGAGGAAAATCACATTTTTGAATGCACTGGGCCTGTAAAGAAATATCTGGCATGTCCATGCCTGACCACACTCTACTTCCACAGCATCTGCTTTTGGGAAGATCTCTACATTTAGCTAGTCTCCCTAGGTGGACTTGTTGCTCAGGGTCGGATTTATGATTTATGATTTAACAGGGTCCCACCACCGATCATGTCATACTTATTAAAAGCAAGATTGCTTTTTCTAATATCGAGGAGTCTAACTGAGCTGAGCTTTATATAATTTGACTGGAATTTAAATGGAATAGACCCAACCTGGGTAGGTTTAAGATTCCAAAATCCTTCACCACCTGCCACTTGTCACTTTACATGGACAGATCATCATTTTAATCTATAAAGAACAACCTCAACCTTTTGTTCCCAGGACTGTATATCACTCTGATCATACAGGATAATATGCAGGCGAAGATGACGCCCGAACACTACACTCTCTCTCTCTCTCTCGCGCGCGCTCTTTCGCTCTCTGTCTCTTGCTCGGTCTCTCTCTCTCTCTTGATCGGTCTCTGTCTCTTGCTCGGTCTCTCTCTCTCTCTCTCCCTGTGCAGAACTGACGGACCTTTAGACGCCCACACATAGTGATTCTTGGTGGTCCGCGCTCCATAGCAGTCGGGGTGTCTGATTTCAAAGGCAGTGGAAGATTTGTGGTCTCTTTAAAACCCATGGGCTGGCTGGCGCCTCTCATTCCAGCTCATTGAAAGAGAGCAGCACAGATCCAAAACACCATCGACAAATTACTGTACAGCAGAGGTGCTGGGTCATTAAGATAAATCTAAGATTAATTCAAATGTTCCCTGTTAGAATTAGAACGAAAATGTCTGCCTGACACACACAACATCTTCACTGAAAAGTATAGCAACAATGCATTGAAACAGAATCCCCCAGTGAATAAATATTTTAAGAGGCAATCTCTGAATACAGAGCGTGGCCCTAGCAACACCAGGGTTGTGGATTCCTTCAGAAATGTATGTACACACTATACTGTAAATCGCTGGCATACATTAATATGCATAGAGGCATGGAGCAGGGAGCCAGAGCAAAAACATAAGCATCAATTCACCTGATGTGAAAAGTGGGTCATATCCCTCTTATGGAGGACACAGTGTTCCTGAACGCAGCAGACAGCCATTGACTTCCCTCATCGTAACACTGTTGCATTATACAACGGATTTAATTACATCTCCTGATGGGAACCAGTGATGTATGGGTGTATAGAGAGAGAGAGAGAGAGAGAGAGAGAGAGAGAGAGAGAGAGAGAGAGAGAGAGAGAGAGAGAGAGAGAGAGAGAGAGAGAGAGAGAGAGAGAGAGGCAGAGGTGTGTGAGAGAGAATGAGAAAGAGGGAGAGAGAGAGACAGTGAGAGAGAGAGAGACAGTGAGAGAATGAGGGAGCGAGTGAGAGAGGGAGAGAGAGTGTGTGTGAGAGAGAGAGAGAGAGAGAGAGAGAGAGAGAGAGAGAGAGATTACATTATGTCACTGTATATTTCTCATAGTACATGGTGAAGGAGAAGATGGTTCTTTCAGTACTGTACATGCCAAACTCACAGCTGTGTTGAGACATCTGCCTCATCCTTTCATTTGATCACAGGAGACGTGAGATGAACCGGTTCAGAACACTATTGTGCCAATGGTTTGACCCGGTCTTCTCTGAGCAACTCTCTGTCTTTCTTTCCCACATTATTAGAAAGCCCATGAGGAGAAAATGATCCACTGAAGAACATTGAGTTTCTTTGGTTTCTTTGGTTTCAGTCGTTGGTTTTCCCCAGGTTGCCATGGTGGTATTATTAGCATACACAAAAACACACCAATCAATTTATACCAAGAGACTGCTATATGGAGATTATTTTAATGCATGGCTTTGAATTACAGTAAGACGAGTCCACTAGGATGAGATAATGCATAGTAGATACTGATAGCAGTGTGCAAAGTGCTGTTTGAAAATCCATTTGTTGACCACAGAAATATACAGTCCACCAACCAATGAGTCGTCAAGGAGGAAGTCAACTGGTTCTCTGTAGAATCATTTTATTCAAAGTTCCCAGAGAAACTGAAAGAGAGCATATGGATAACAACAAGATAACAAACACCCTAATAGAAACATACTCTTCAAATAAAGCACACCCCTATGTTTAGCTAGTCTCACATCCCAGAGCTCGGTCGCACCTCCGCCTCCACACCAGAGAGGTGTCTAAGGAGGATAGGAAACTGCTAATCTGATCTTCTCCTCATTTAAAAATCACTGGGAACAGAGGAACAGATGGCAAGATTCAGCCGTCCAACTCCTGAGCCTCCACTAGACCCGATTTACAGCTCAACGTTCAAGGTTAGGAAATGAACAGTAGTCAATGAGCAACGGCCGCCACGTGAACAACACCTGTAGAGCGTTGACTGCGCCTCCTCTGGAAACCAGCTGACTCAAAGAAAAATGCCAAGCTGTTCTGCCAACATATAAAGGGAAGTCAGTAGTATTAACTCCTTTCGAAGTCGATCCAGTGGGGCAGAATTCTGCCTTTCACTGGTATGGGCGACAGCCAATTGGCTACCACTTGGCATGGCTGAAGATAATTGCCCTGTGTACGGCCTACAAAGACACCCTGCCAGGATATATGTTGAGTGTGGCCATCCTGGAAAGGCTTCAGCTGTAGCTGTGAAGGGGCCTAGTTGCCACTAGATGCTATGGAGCTGGGGAACACATCCGCCTCCTCAGCCACAACAACTCTGTCAGCCTGCGACAGATGGCCCACACACACACCACCACCCCCTCCTCTCAAGAGACCCAGCCACTGGGTAAACCTCAGACAGCAACATTACCCACTCCACTCAAACCCCATCGTTTACCAGTTTGTCCTGTTTTGTGGGAATACTTGGCATTTTTGGTGTGCGGCCTGCGAGACTAAAGGAAGGGTCGGGTGAAACGGGCCATGTCCAGAGATTGTGAGATTGTGAGAGAGAGAGAGAGAGAGAGAGAGAGAGAGAGAGAGAGAGAGAGAGAGAGAGAGAGAGAGAGAGAGAGAGAAACTAAGGGGAGGGCAGAGAGAGATCACTGTCGGGCTGGCGCCACTTTATCTAAAGCAGGATCTCAGACTGCCCAGGAGTTTCCTGAATGAGTCGCTACTGCTTCCCAACTGAGGTTTAGGTGGCTGTGTTAAAAAATTATCTATGAGCTGGGTAACACCACAGGGCTGGAGTTAGACAGAGCAAGTGCTCTGAAAGACAGCAACATTCCAGTGATCCTCTCCACAATAATCTGACACCCTATGTGTGTTCCTATGTGTGTCATGGAGGGATGGGATTAAGCAGAAGACTCATTTCCATTTCCCTGTGAAAATGGACAATAGTTATCTTTTTCTTCTTCTTATCAGACAAATATTCCAGGGCTGTCCTGAAGTAAATTCCATTAACTCACCCTGGATGTGTAAACTGTTTCTATATAGTACAGCTAGCCATCACAGCATGGTAGAACAACAGCAGAACAGAGGGCACTTGAATAAATCCTTCCCGTTTACCCGTTTTGTCTTTCTCCCCCTGCCTCTTGACAGATATTCTAGTTAGTCGGGGTCTGCTATCTCCCTCTCTGTCTGTCTGTCTTCCACCCCCCCACACACACACACCCCTCTAACAGGGTATAATGCTTCTTGTTTACCCTGCAGTGACAGCTCCCTGCTCCCCGCCCATCACCCTCCCTCCGCCACGCTATGGATTAGCTCGACAACAACACTTTCCATGCCTCTTGTCTGACTAGACAGAAAAGGACAGAAAGGACCGGGGTAAATCCCATTTAGTCTGGAAATATGCAAATGCTGATGGTGGCAGGATTCTGGCAGAACTCAATGGGTACAGAACGTAGCAGGCCTATGTGGCGGACTGGCTAGTGGGTGAAAGAACCCGGACGTTGTTTGAGCGAGCAGGGTTCTCTGCTGCTCAGGCTAGCACAATGCCTGGCTGCTGTCTGTGTCAGTGTGTGTCTGTGTGTCTGTCTGCTTGTCTGTCTGTCTGCCTGCCTGATTTCCTGTCTGTGGGGCCAGGGCAGCTATGCGAATGTACTGTCATGTTCAAAACATGCTTGATCGTCTGCCAACCAAAGCAAAACTGATATTCTTCTCAAATTAGCCCTCATGAGAGGAGCTTTACGAAAATAATAGTGCGTATTTCGGGTGGTGATGGACTAAGTATAGAGCTGTCAATGCTCTGTCTGTCGTGCTGTCATCTCCCCAATGAGAGGAAACAACATGGCTGGGTCCCAAATGGCACCCCATTCCCATATAGTGCACTATGAGACAGCCTACACTTAAAAAAAAAAAGTAGCACACTTGGGAATAGGGTGCCATTTGGGACTCCTTATTTCAGGAGTAGGTCTATATGTGAACAGCCATCACATGCTGATTAATACTCTAATGTGGTAACGGAGGTCACATTTGTTGGAGACATCACAAAACTCAGCATGAGGTTGAACCCTAATTGGGAGCAGCGCCAATAAGTGTCCTCTCAACACCAGTGGGCTCCTAATTTAGGGGCGTCTTTAGGCCCTGTTGACAGGCTAACGCTAGCGGAGAAGTATTTCAGCGTGACACCAGAACCAGCTGAAGAGGAGGAGCAGCTACTGTAGACCCCTGCTCGCTCAGACCCAAGTCAGCAACACACAGCGGTGTATGACATATTTATGACCCTGTTGCCCTTACAATTATATATTACGGCTTTGCAATTTGCCAATACTGTATGTATATTGCGATGTTATTTTACATGGACGACATAAAGAGATACTTTTTGTTGTTGGCCTTTCCACAATGTCAATATATCTCATAACATTGTGAGTTCATTACAGGGAAAATACATCAACACATGCTTGGATTTGAGAGAAGTCGGACCCTGTGGTCCAGGAACTCCGACTGCACATACATTATGATGGCATTGCCAAATACAACCATCTTCGATTTAAGGATGTGACTTTTCAATGCAGTGTCACACGGTTTGCTTATCTAACATTTCGTATATGTATTTTCACCCAAGGTTCTTAGAATGAAAAGTGACTGTGCGAATTCAAATTCTATGCAAGGATATGCAAGGATACGAATTCATGAAAGGCTGGTGAGTAATAACCTTCATTGCAATATGTAAACTCAAATAACTGATTGCTTTCATCTGTAGATGCAATTATGTTCCAGTGGCTCCCTGGAATATGAAAAGAAAGATGAATAGGCCTATGGGTGGGCAGGCCTTCATCTACCTGATGGATGGCCTTTACAGTAAAAGCCCTTGATGCCATGAATGGCGATGGAACAGAAAGCATAAAGAGATGAAGATGAGAAGAAGATGACATGAACTGATGCTGAGAACCCGTTGACCCCTATCAACTTCTGGTACATATTGGAGTGAGTTGAAATGACAGCGGCTGTGCCAAAATGGTCAACTTGGAAAGTGTGCTCCACTGCTCACACAATTGTGTACACACAAACAGTTTTGTGCTTTCAAGAGTAAAATCCTTCTTGACTCCAAACTCTAGTTGTGGCAAAAAGTTTGCCATCATATTCTTTGGGAAGATCTTCGCACTGTACCAGGAAAAAGTCTAGGTAATCGAAACACTTTAAAACCCTTATATTGATACAGATATAATGCCTGTAATCATTTATCCCTGCCTGTCCTGGCAATGCCTGGTAAATAAATAGGTCTTGCCTGTCTATCTAGAGTGCAACAGGGGCAACAGTAGCTAATGCTGGGCATGCTAAGATTAAAGAGACACTGATACGTGCTTTGCTTTAAAAAGCACTGAGCTTGCCAGCTTTAATGTTGAGCATGTTCATCAAAGCCTCCCTGCACAGAGGGACAGAGAGGGGGAGGAGGAGAAAGAAATCAGAGAGAGAAAGCAGAGGGAGGGAGAGAGAGAAGAGAGAGATGAAGAGAGAAAGAGAGAAAGCAGAGACAGGGAGAGATAGAAAGAGAGAGAGAGACAGAGTGAGGTGGAGAGAGAGAGAGAAAGATAAAGGGAGAGAAAGAGAGAGAAAGAAAGAAAGAAAGAGAACGAGAGAGAGAGAAAGATGGAGAGGGAGAGAGAGAAAGAGAGAGGTGGAGAGAGAGATGAAGAGAGAAAGATGGTACCTGGGTTCATGTAAGGACATGAGGAGAGCAGTGCCAGATAAAAGCAGGAATTGGGACAGCATCCACATAGGCTTTGGGTTTCAGATGCAGTCCCGCCCCTCTTACAGGGATGAGGAGCAAAGCTGTCACTGATACCATCACTCATGTCAAGCGCCTGCTTTGACAAATAGGGGAAAGAGAGACCCAGAAATACCATAATAACTATTTTGGATAGTTTGCTCAGTGTAGGTGTGAGACATGTATGTGTGAAACATGTAGAGCACATAAATAAATAATTTAATTAACTACTATTGTAGTATGGTGTCACAGGAGGCTGCTGAGGGGAGGACGGCTCATAATAATGGCCGGAAAGGAGCGAATGGAATGGCATCAAACACATGGAAACCATGTGTCTGACGTCTTTGATACCATTCCACTGATTCTGCTCCAGCCATTACCACGAGCCCGTCCTCCCCAAATTAAGAAGCCACCAACCTCCTGTGTATGGTATGTAGGCTGTAAGCCCGATGTCAACAGAACATCAATCAGAAAAACAAACCCAAATTCTTGTTTCTGACGCTGAAATAGAAGTAGCTATTATGTGTCAACTTAATCAGATAGTGGAGTATTAGGCCTCTGAGATGTATAAATCACTCTGAGATGTTCATAAGTGTCCACTCCACTCTTTGCTGGAGAGGCTGAAGTGAGGCGCATGCCTGCTCTGTGCGTACATTTAAGGACATACTTAATGTACGTACTGTATGCGGTATGCCAATCACGAACAACCTAGCATCATCATATGCAATGGCTGGATGTGTAATCCTGTTACAGGAGATGTTGTTTCCTAATGAGGTTATGAGGAGGGTAATACTGCGTTCCAAATGGCACCCTATATAACCCTATGGGCCCTGTTCAAAAGTAGTGCACTTGGTTGGAAATAGGGTGCCAATTGGGACACATCGGGTGCCAGTAGGATGTAGCCTATATGTCTTGTGGTGTATGTTATCTCTGTGCCATGTAGCCTATGCCTGTACTTCATTTCAAAGCACATTTTCCTACGGGATATACTACTCTATTCTTCCTTCCCATACATTGCTGCCCTACTCAAGAAGAGAGAAAAAGGTCAAAAAAGCAAAAGAAGATACTTGTGATGTGAAAGAAAGGAGGACAACTTGACTATGCCATGTGGTAAGGCTGTTAGTCTTACACAGTGTACTCCATCTAACCCTATTACAATTGTATCCTGGGGCCTGGAACTATAGGATAGTAATGGCTTTGGCAGAGATCAGCTGCAGGCAGGTGGCAACAATTACCAGGTGTGAATAAGATCAGGTGTGTCAATGGATCAAGCTGTTTAGAATCTGCTTCTGATCCAAACGGACTTCCTGTCACCACTTGTCTTTGACTGTAAGATTTAGCAACGTCATCAGTGGGCATTACAAGGCAGTAACTAAGCGATATATATTCAGTATTCAACTTCAAGATCAAATTTCCATATCTCGCTATTGAATACTGGCCTGTTCATACTAGCTGTAGGGGTACTATATTCCACACTACTGAAGCTAATTTGTTCTCCCTGAATGTTTTGGATAAAATCATTTAACAAGCCAGGACATTGGCAAGTGTCCTTCTCAAGTGATTACTTTTGTTACACACACATTGCTTATGTAGCAAGCTCTAGGCTAGGGATAGGAATGCAGACAGTTTGTCAGAGCAGTACTGTATGAACAATTTCACATTCCCTAACAAAACCTAAATATAAACAAACAGCCAACGGTCCGCCTTTTTCATCCTTCAAATACATAGAACATTTTAATGTTAAAAGGAAGACAATATCCACAAACTGGAATACAGGGGATTGGTGAACTTGGTAAGTTATAGGAAGAAGAAGTAGCCAAGGTTTGTAGAGAAGTTCTCATAAAGATATTAAAACAAAGAACATTTGGACAAGTGGGGATGAGGAAAAAGGCTATTTTAGGCTTAGGGGTTAGGTTTAGGGTTACAATTAGGGTTAGGGGTTAGGGAGGGCTCCCGAGTGGCGCACCGGTCAAAGGCACTGCATCTCACAAACACCCTGGGGTAATCCAGGTTGTATCACATCTGGCTGTGATTGGGAGTCCCATAGGGCGGCGCACAATTGGCCCAGCGTCGCCTGGGTTTGGCCGGTGTAGGCCGTCATTGTAAATAAGAACTTGTTCTTAACTGACTTGCCTAGTTAAATAAAGGTTAATAATTTTTTTTGTTTGTTTTGGGGTTAGGGGAAATAGGATTTTGAATGAAAATCAATTGTTTGGTCCCCACAAGGATAGTAAAACAAATGTGTGTGTCTGTGCGTGTGTGTGTGTGTGTGTGTGTGCGAGCAGTGGGAGAGAATTTATCTTAGTGGCATACTGTAATATCTCCTGTGCCAAGATCCCCGGCCTTGTTTGGCGGTTGGTCCATTTGGCATGTGGAATTGTTTCAAATCTTAAATTGTTGGTTCCGGTTGTGCTCTTGACATACATTTATATAGACTGCTGCTTGACTACAACTGACAAAGAAAGTGTTCTAGGTGTACAATGGGGGTCCTCAAGCCAGTGGGCCTACTGTAACATTGGCAGGAGGACATCCATACTCTATTCACCTCACATTGTACTCTTAGCATACTACGTAACAGCAGGAGGACATGGCTGCCCGGTTGGGTCATAGTTGAAATCCTGTGTGACCTCTTGGCCTTTTTAACTAAGAACTAGTCCTCATGTAATTAGGATACGCTGCTCTAGTCCAATTACAGTCTCTTATGCAGCCAGAGATTGGGATTGGGAGTGAGAACATATCCCAAGTTTAAGTGCATGCGTGTGCCTATGACCTATTGGGTCAGAATCTTTCAAACCAGAACAATAAACACTTGAGCAATAATCCATAATAATCCAAACACTTCATGTTAAAAGGTATTTCTACTGGCTAATGTGGCGTTCCTACAACACAATGCTACTCTATTTTGCCTGGCAACAAAGTAACTAAGACACAGTGGTGTTATATTTGTGTAGGTATGACAGCATGTAGCTTAGAAAAACACTACAGTATGACAAATCACTGTTGACATCAAAGAATTCCAACTATCCCAAACACTGAGCCTTATGTGTTTCAGTAGCACACAAGTAGAATGGGTACAACATAGCAGATGCCTTTGTGTGTTGAGGGAGGGGGGGTGGGGTTTGGGGCACTGTTGCCTGAGCACATTAATCATAGCCTAATCCATCAAAACCAATTTAGCCTGATAGATCACCTTGTGCAGTCAGATAAATCCTTCAGCTACCAACATGCAGGAGGGAAATACATTCATTGAGACACAGGGTTTATGGGTAAATGAACTCAGTCCTACACAATCCTTTCCTCTTCCCATATTACTCACATACACTGTATGTCAAAAAATAAGCATTTCAATGCATTGTTTACACCTGCTGTAAACTGGGTACGTGACAAATACAATTTGATTAGATTTTTTTTGAAAATACAATGGGAACACTATAATAAGCCTCAGGAGGCTGTGATCATGAGACAAATGTTCATGCAAGCACAGCACATCCGGTTCTGATGACTTCTTTCACCACAAATCATTATCCACCAGTCTACCATCATGAAATTGTAAAAAAAGAAATCCTGCTTATGGTAGGCCTACACTTTTCCTTGCTCCACTAACCATTGATTTTCCAATCAACTCCAGAGGGGTTAGCTGTCTAAACTCCACTCCATGGTGAAGGAAGTGGAGCAGAGACCAGGCTTTGTGGAATTCAGCTCCGACTACATCAATTCGCCCAACATCAGTACTTAAGAAATTGTTGCGTGCCTTTCTTTGTAGTTGCGTGCCTTTTCGTCTGTAGTTGCGTGCCTTTCTTGGTTTGCTGATATCCATACTTTTTCAATAAACGTGTTGCACGTGGCAATTGAATCTCAACAAGTAAGCAGTCTGTTGTTATATTTGATTCATGTTTATTGAAATAGTATGAATTTCAGCAAACAAAAAAAGGCACGCAACTACAGAGGACAAACATAGTTACAAGGTAAGCGTTTCATCATTAAAATGTTGAAGTATTGACCTTGTGTGAATTGATGTAGTCGGAAGCGAGAGGTTTTACTCCGCCCAAAATCTGTCCATGAAAATAAGCCCAAGAAAGAGGGTTTTAAACAAAATTGGTTTTGAGAGGCTGGCTTCTTGACTGGAGGCTTTACTGAGTTTGAAGTGGAGGGAGTACAGGGCTTAGCATGTCTCTCTGCTAAAAAGAGATTTCGTCTTGGAAAAGTTTAATATTTTCAGAAGGAGTCAGGGCTTGCAAATCATTACAGACTACAAAGGGAAGCACAGCAGAGAACTGCCCAGTGACACGAGCCTCCAGACGAGTTAAACTACTTCTATGCTCGCTTCGAGGCAAATAACACTGAAACATGCATGAGAGCACCAGCTGTTCTGGAAGACTGTGTGATCACTCTCTCCGCAGTCGATGTGAGTAAGACCTTTAAACAGGTCAACATTAACAAGACCGCAGGGCCAGATGGATTACCAGGACGTGTACTGCGAGCATGCGCTGACCAACTGACCAGTGTCGTCACTGACATTTTCAACCTCTCCCTGTCTGTAATACCAACATGTTTTAAGCAGGCCACCATAGTGCCTGTGCCCAAGAACACTAAGGAAACCGGCCTAAACGACTACCAACCCGTAGCACTCACATCTGTAGCCATGAAGTGCTTCGAAAGGCTGGTCATGGCTCACATCAACACCATTATCCCAGAAACCCTAGACCAACTCCAATTTGCATACCGCCCCAACAGAGAGATGCAATCTCTATTGCACTCCACACTGCTCTTTCCCACCTGGACAAAAGGAACACTTATGTGAGAATGCTATTCAAAGCTCATCAATAAGCTTAGGACCCTGGGACTAAACAGCTCCCTCTGCAACTGGATCCTGGACTTCCTGACAGGCCACCCCCAGGTGGCAAGGGTAGGTAACAACACAACCGCCATGCTGATCCTCAACACAGGGGGCCCTCAGGGGTGCGTGCTCAGTCCCCTCCTGTACTCCCTGTTCACTCATGACTAAACAGCCAGGCACAACTCCAACACCATCATTAAGTTTGCCGATGACACAACAGTGGCCTGAGGCCTGATCACCGATAACGACGAGACAGCCTATAGGGAGGAGGTCAGAGACCTGGCCGGGTGGTGCCAGGACAACAACTTCTCCCTCAACGTGATCAAGACAAAGGAGATGATTGTGGACTACAGCAAATAGAGGACCGAGGACACCCCCATTCTCATCGAGTCTGAGGAGGCCGACACAAACGATATACTGCTTTCTCGGGAACAGGCCCAGATCCCAGTGATTTGCGTGAAGAGGAGGCGGAGAAAAAGGTGCCAGAGGGCGGGCTGCCTTCTGAGAATTCATAGGCGACCGAAGAAACCCCCACTTCCTTCCATTCTGCTAGCAAAGGTGCAATCTTTGGACAATAAAATAGATGACCTACGAGGAAGATTAAACTACCAACGGGACATTTAAAACTGTAAAATCTTTTGCTTCACGGAGACGTGGCTGAATGACGACAATATCAACATACAGCTGGCTGGTTATACGCTGCACCGGCAGGATAGAACAGCGGCGTCTGGTAAGACAAGGGTCAGCGGACTATGTATATTTGTAAATAACAGCTGGTGCACGATATCTAAGGAAGTCTCAAGCTATTGCTCGCCTGAGTATCTGATGATAAACTGTATACCACACTACCTACCTAGAGAGTTTCTATCTGTATTTTTGTAGCTGTTTACATACCACCACAATCACTAAATCAAATCAAATCACATTTTATTTGTTACATACACATGGTTAGCAGATGTTATTGTGAGTGTAGCAAAATGCTTGTGCTTCTAGTTCCGACCATGCAGTAGTATCCAACAATTAGTAATCTAACAATTTCCTTGTACACACAAGTGTAAAGGAATGAATACGAGTATGTACTGTGGCGTACAGCAAGTCAGCCACCAGGGGGAGACTCGTCAAGGCCTGGTGACAGATGGAGTGTACATCACGAGGCGATGGCTCCATCTGCTGGACGTGCCAGGTCTCGATGGGCTCTCCGGCCAGGACTAATTGGGGCTGATTGGGGAGTTGGTGAGTAATCAAGGGCTGATTGCTCACCAGCTGTACAAGCCCCATAAAGCTGCCAGAAGGGCAGCACACAGGGAGGACTGGGGGAAGTAAGGTGACTTCCGTGTAGTTGGAGACGGTGCCCGAGCTAAGACGAGGGAGTTGAGATTGTGTGCCCGAAAGGATACGGCAAGACCCGGAGCCCAGAAGACGGTATCCCGGAGAGGGTCTCATGGGGGAGACCTATCCTTTTCTTTTGATTTATTATTTAATAAACACCCTTGAAACCGAGCTAATCATACTCTGTCCGTGTCTGATCTGTGTAAACGTCTTGACCAAAACCCCTGGTCTGCCACAGTACATATAAATATATGGATGAGTGATGGTCGAACGTCATAGGCAAGATGCAGTAGATGGTATAGAGTACAGCATATACATATGAGATGAGTAATGTACGATATGTAAACATGATATAAAATGGCATTGTTTAAAGTGTCTAGTGACGTCCAATTTTTTATTATTAAAGTGGCTAGAGATTTGAGTCAGTATGTTGGCAGCAGCCACTCAGTGTTAGTGATGTTTAACTGTTTAACAGTCTGATGGCCTTGAGATAGAAGCTGTTTCTCAGTCTCTCGGTCCCAGCTTTGATGCACCTGTACTGACCTCACCTTCTGGATGATAGCGGGGTGAACAGGCATTGGCTCGGGTGGTTGTTGTCCTTGATTATCTTTTTGGCCTTCCTATGACATTGGGTGCTGTAGATGTCCTGGAGGGCAGGTGGATTACCCCCGGTGATGTGTTGTGCGGACATCACTACCCTCTGGAGAGCCTTACGGTTGTGGGCGGAGCAGTTGCCGTACCAGGCGGTGATACAGCCCGACAGGATGCTCTCGATTGGGCATCTGTAGAAGTTTGTGAGTGTTTTTGGTGACAAGCTGAATTTCTTCAGCCTCCTGAGGTTGTTGCGCCTTCTTCACCATGCTTTCTGTGTGGGTAGAGAAACTTTCCACCTTCTCCACTACTGTCCCGTCGATGTGGATAGGGGGGTGCTCCCTCTGCTGTTTCCCGAAGTCCACGATCATCTCCTTTGTTTTGTTGACGTTGAGTGAGAGGTTATTTTCCTGACACCACACTCCGAGGGCCCTCACCTCCTCCCTGTAGGCCATCTCGTCATTGTAGGTAATCAAGCCTACCACTGTAGTGTCGTCTACAAACTTGATGATTCAGTTGGAGGCATGCTTGGCCACACAGTCATGGGTGAAGAGGGAATACAGGAGAGGGCTGAGAATGCACCCTTGTGGGGCCCCAGTGTTGAGGATCAGCGGGGTGGAGATGTTGTTTCCTTCCCTCACCACCTGGGGACGGCCCGTCAGGAAGTCCAGGACCCAGTTGCACAGAGCAGGGTCGAGACCTAGGGTCTTGAGCTTAATGACGAGTTTGGAGGGTACTATGTTGTTAAATGCTGAGCTGTAGTCGATGAACAGCATTCTTACATAGGTATTCCTCTTGTCCAAATGGGTTAGGGCAGTGTGATTGTGATTGCGTCGTCTGTGGACCTATTGGGACGGTAAGCAAATTGGAGTGGGTCTAGGGTGTCAGGTAGGATGGATGGAGGTGATATGATCCTTGACTAGCCTCTCAAAGCACCTTATGATGACGGAAGTGAGTGCTACGGGGCGATAGTCATTTAGCTCAGTTACCTTAGCTTTCTTGGGAACAGGAACAACGGTGGCCCTCTTGAAGCATGTGGGAACAGCAGACTGGGATAAGGATTGATTGAATATGTCCGTAAACACACCAGCTGGTCTGCGCATGCTCTGAGGCCAGGGATGCCATCTGGGCCGACAGCCTTGCGAGGGTTAACACATTTAAATGTTTTACTCACGTTGGCTGTGATGAAGGAGAGCCCGCAGGTTTTGGTAGCGGGCCGTGTCGGTGGCACTGTATTGTCCTCAAAGCGAGCAAAGAAGTTGTTTAGTTTGTCTGGGAGCAAGACATCGTGGTCTGCGATGGGGCTGGTTTTCTTTTTGTAGTCCGTTATTGACTGTAGACCCTGCCACATACATCTCGTGTCTGAGCCGTTGAATTGCGACTCTACTTTGTCTCTATACTGACGCTTAGCTTGTTTGACTGCCTTGCGGTGGGAATAGCTACACTGTTTGTTTCCAGTTGCCTTACCCTGAATAAAAGCAGTGGTTCATGCTTTCAGTTTTGTGCGAATGTTGCCATCAATCCACGGTTTCTGGTTGGGGAAGGTTTTAATATTCGCTGTGGGTATAACATCACCGATACACTTGCTGATAAACTCGCTCACCGAATCAGCGTATTCATCAATGTTATTGTCCAACGCTATGCGGAACATATCCCAGTCCACGTGATTGAAGCAATCTTTGAAGCAATCTTGAAGCATGTAATTAGATTGGTCGGACCAGCGTTGAACAGACCTGAGCACGGGCGTTTTCTGTTTTTGTTTCTGTCTGTAGGCTGGGAGCAACAAAATGGAGTCGTGGTCAGATTTGCCCGAAAGGGGGGCGGGGAATGGCTTTGTATGCGTCGTGAAAGTTAGAATAACAATGATCGAGGATTTTCCCAGCCCGGGTCGCGCATTCGATATGCTGATAAAATCTAGGGAGCCTTGTTTTCAGATTAGCCTTGTTAAAATCCCCAGCTACAATAAATGCAGCCTCAGGATATGTGGTTTCCAGTTTACATAGAGTCCAATGAAGTTCTTTCAGGGCCGTCGGTGTGTCAGCTTGAGGGGGGGGATATACGCGACTGTGATTATAATCTAAGAGAATTCTCTTGTTAGATAATGCGGTCGGCATTTGATTGTAAGGAATTCTAGGTCAGGTGAACAAAGGGACTTGAGTTCCTGTATGTTGTTATGATCACACCACATCTCGTTAATCATAAGGCATACACCCCCGCCCTTCTTCTTACCAGATAGATGTTTGTTTCTGTCGGCGCGATGCGTGAAGAAACCAGGTGGCTGTACCGACTCTGATGTCGTATCCCGAGTGAGCCATGTTTCCGTGGAGCAAAGAACATTGCAATGTCTGATGTCTCTCTGGAAGGCAACCCTTGCTCAGACCGCCCCGCCTGCCCCTTCTCCTGCGGCGGCGTTGTTTTGGGTCGCTGGCTGGGATCCGGTCTATTGTCCTGGTTGGTGGACCAAACAGAGGATCCGCTTCGGGAAAGTCATATTCCTGGTCGTAATGTTGTTAAGTTGACATTGCTTTTATATCCAATAGTTCCTCCCGGCTGTATGTAATAAAACTTAAGATTTCCTGGGGTATGAATGTAAGAAATAATACATAAAAAAACGTAATACTGCATAGCTTCCTAAGAACGCGAAGCGAGGCGGCCATCTCTGTCGTCGGCGGAAACACTATCAGCATGTTAAATGTGCAACCAGAGGAAAAGAAACTCTGGACCACCTATACTCCACACACAGAGACGCATACAAAGCTCTCCCTCACCCTCCATTTGGCAAATCTGACCATAATTCTATCCTCCTGATTCCTGCTTACAAGCTAAAATTAAAGCAGGAAGCACTAGTGACTAGATCAATAAGAAAGTGGTCAGATGAAGCAGATGCTAAGCTACAGGACTGTTTTGCAGCACAGACTGGAATATGTTCCGGGATTCCTCCGATGGCATTGAGGAGTACACCACATCAGTCATTGGCTTTATCAATAAGTGCATCGATGACGTCGTCCCCACAGTGACCGTACGTACATACCCCAACCAGAAGCCGTGGATACAGGCAACATCTGCACTGAGCTAAAGGCTAGAGCTGCCGCTTTCAAGGAGCGGGACTCTAACCCGGATGCTTATAAGAAATCCCACTATGCCCTCCGACGAACCATCAAACAGGCAAAGCGTCAATACAAGACTAAGATCGAATCGTACTACACCGGCTCTGACACTCATGGGATGTGGCAGGGCTTGCAAACCAGATGCTGGCACTAAGACAGCATTGAATGAGCTGTATTCCACCATAAGCAAACAAGAAAACACTCCTAGTAGCCGGGAACTTTAATGCAGGGAAACTTAAATCCGTTTTATCAACATCAGTCATTGGCTTCATCAATAAGTGCATCGATGACGTCGTCCCCACAGTGACTGTATATACATACCCCAACCAGAAGCCATGGATACAGGCAACATCGGCACTGAGCTAAAGGCTAGAGCTGCTGCTTTCAAGGAGCGGGACTCTAACCCGTATGCTTATAAGAAATCCCACTATGTCCTCCGACGAACCATCAAACAGGCAAGGCATCAATACAGGACTAAGATCGAATCGTACTACACCGGCTCTGACACTCGTGGGATGTGGCAGGGCTTGCAAGCCATTACAGACTACAAAGGGAAGCACAGCCGAGAGCTGCCCAGTGACACAAGCCTCCAGACGAGCTAAACTACTTCTATGCTCACTTCGAGGCAAATAAGTGGTAGGGCTGACCACCGAAAACGACGAGACAGCCTATAGGGAGGAGGTCAGAGACCTGGCCAGGTGGTGCCAGGACAACAACCTCTTCCTCAACGTGATCAAGACAAAGGAGATGATTGTGGACTACAGGAAAAAGAGGACCGAGCACGCCCCCATTCTCATCGACAGGGCTGCAGTGGAGCAGGTTGAGAGCTTCAAGTTTTTCGATGTCCACATCACCAACAAACTAACATGATCCAAGCACACCAAAAAAACCTATTCCCCTCAGGAGACTGAAAAGATTTGGCATGGGTCCTCAGATCCTCAAAAGGTTCTACAGCTGCACCATCGAGAGCATCCTGACTGGTTGCATCACTGCCTGGTATGGCAATTGCTCGGCCTCCGACCGCAAGGTACTACAGAGGGTAGTGCGAACGGCCCAGTACATCACTGGGGCCAAGCTTCCTGCCATCCAGGACCTCTATACCAGGCGGTGTCAGAGGAAGGCCCTAAAAATTGTCAAAGACTGTTCTCTCTGCTACCGCACAGCAAGCGGTACAGGAGTGCCAAGTCTAGGTCCAAGAGGCTTCTAAACAGCTTCTACTCCCAAGCCATAAGATTTCTGAACAACTAATCAAATGGCTACACAGACTATTTGCAGCTGGGTCAGGATCAGATAGGGTTAAAGTAGTGGAATAAGGTTGTGGGTTTTAATGAGTGTAGGGGGGTTAGTTGGTTGGGTAATTAAAAATATATGTTACATTTTAAATTACATTTTTCCCATTTCCGCTTTTCCCATTTTGTATAACAACTATAGTTCAGTTGTGGCCTGTAATGCAACATATTGGATGCCAACTGCCGTTAAAGAAGAAGAAGAAGAAGAACTGAGGAAGTTTTGCATGGTGGTCAATGAGAGTGTCGAATTTGGTCAACAAATTATGTAATCGCTAATTTGCTACGTGAGGTGTATTTGATCTAAGATACGTTTTATGATGGTTAGATTGTTAAGAATGCACTGATATAAGTGGGCGCACGTGGCATTTTGGCAACTTTGAAGAAGAAAAACTACTTTATACAGTATCTAAGTTTTGCCTGTTATAAATAAAGGACTCATCATGGATATAACCTGTTTGAGCATGGACATTAAAATGTTGGAAGCCCTCAATGGCAAAGTTGTCATTTTGGTGGGGATTCCTATGGGAGATGGGAGCAATCAGCCAATGATGAAGAAGAAAATGTACTGCTTTAAAATAGCATTGCCCATGCTGTGACAAATTCTATAATGACACAGATACAAAGATGAGTTTTCCATGTATCTCTATGGCCTGTTGTTCACATGCGTTCACATGCGTATCTGCCCTCTCATTGGCTTGAATGGTCACACCTGATCTCGCCTCCTCCCATTTGCTTTCCATCTTTGAAGACATGTATTTCCATTGTTACAGCGGTTACTCAAATATCTTGTCAAAATAATAGACATTATTTATCTCTGCTCCACTCCGTTGGTGGAGTTCATCAAAACCCACTAAGAATTTATCAACGGCGAACATCTTTTGGAAGTCTTTTTTTGGTCCTGTCTGGACGTCTTCTTTTGGTACAGTCCAGATTGGCCTTGATTTCAACATCTACAGACCTTTATTTGGCCCAAACATACAAACATAATTGGTTCAGATTTGGTCCAGTCCGGATAGGCGTATATTTGGCCCAAACATAGACGTCTACAATTGTTTCAAATTTGGTCCGGTTCAGACCAGCCTTGATTTGGCCCAAACATAGATGTACAGTTGAAGTTGGAAGTTTACATACACCTTAGCCAAATACATTTAAACTCAGTTTTTCACAATTCCTGACATTTAATCCTAGTAATCCTGTTTTAGATCAGTTAGGATCACCACTTTATTTTAAGAATGTGAATTTTCTGAATAATAGTAGAGAGAATTATTTATTTCAGCTTTTATTTCTTTCATCACATTCCCAGTGGGTCAGAAGTTTACATACACTCAATTAGTATTTGGTAGCATTGCCTTTAAATTGTTTTACTTGGGTCAAATGTTTTGGGTAGCCTTCCATAAGCTTCCCACAATAAGTTGGGTGAATTTTGGCCCATTCCTCCAGACGGAGCTGGTGTCAGGTTTGTAGGCCTCCTTGCTCGCACACGCCTTTTCAGTTCTGCCCACAAATTTTCTATAGGATTGAGGTCAGGGCTTTGTGATGGCCACTCCAATACCTTGACTTTGTTGTCCTTAAGCCATTTTGCCACAACTTTAGAAGTATGCTTGGGGTCATTGGCCATTTGGAAGACCCATTTGTGACCAAGCTTTAACTCCCTGACTGATGTCTTGAGATGTTGCTTCAATATATACACATATTTTGCCTTCCTCATGATGCCATCTATTTTCTGAAGTGCACCAGTCCCTCCTGCAGCAAAGCACCCCCACAACATGATGCTGCCACCCCTGTGCTTCACGGTTGGGATGGTGTTCTTCGGCTTGCAAGCGTCTCCCTTTTTCCTCCAAACATAACGATTGTCGTTACGGCCTTTCAGGTTATGTTGATTTAGGACTCGTTTTGCTGTGGATATAGATACTTTTGTACCTGTTTCCTCCAGCAACCTTTACAAGGTCCTTGCTGTTGTTCTGGGATTGATTTGCACTTTTCATCTCTAGGAGACAGAACGCGTCTCCTTCCTGAGCGGTATGACGGCTGCGTGGTCCCATGGTGTTTATACTTGCGTACTATTGTTTGTACAGATGAATATGGTACCTTCAATTTTTTTTCTGAAGTCTTTCTGAATTTCCTTTGATTTCCCTATGATGTCAAGCAGAGAGGCACTGAGTTTGAAGGTAGGCCTTGAAATACATCCACAGGTACACCTCCAATTGATTCAAATAATGTAAATTAGCCTATCAGAAGCTTCTAAAGCCATTACATAATTTTCTGGAATTTTCCATGCTGTTTAAAAGCACAGTCAACGTAGTGTATGTAAACTTCTGACCCACTGGAATTGTGATACAGTAAATAATAAGTGAAATAACCTGTCTGTAAACAGTTGTTGGAAAAATGACTTGTGTCATGCACAAAGTAGATGTCCTAACCGACTTGCCAAAACTATAGTTTGTTAACAAGAAATTTGTGGAGTGATTGAAAAACGAGTTTTAATGACTCCAACCTAAGTGTATGTAAACTTCTGACTTCAACTGTATATAATTGGTTTAGATTTGGCTCGGTCCAGACCAGACCAAATCTGAACCAATCATAGACATCTATGTTTCACAAGTTTGGACAGCAGAGCACAATACAGTACAGTAGAGCACAGCAGAGTACAGTACATCACAGTACAGTACACAGTACAGTAAAGAAAAGTAGAGTATAGTACAGCATAATACAGTAGAGCACAGTAAACTGTACTGTACTCTACTGAATTAAACTACATTGTACTCTAATGAATTAAACTGTAGTATACTGTATTGCACCGTACTCTACTGTACTATACTGTAGTTTACTGAATAAAACTCCTGAACCGTACCATATGTACCGAACTGTGCTGTACTCTACTGTGTTCTACTGTACTAAACTTTGCAGTACTATACTGTGATGTTCAAGCCTAGACGACTATGATTCATTCAGATTTGGATCTGCTCTGCACCGAGTAAATTTGTACTTGTTTGAGGGCGGAGTTCATTAGGAAAATACCCAGCATGGTTATTTTTAAGTTTACATTTTGGTCATTCAGCAGATGCTCTTATCCAGTCGGTGCATTCAGCTAAGGTACACAAACAAAAATATCAAAAAATGGTGTAACTGTTATAGATAATGTTATTGTAGTTAAAGTGGTCTGTTGGTATATTCTGTAGGTCAGACTACTTTGAACATCATTGCTGCCAGTTTTAAAGATTATGAAAAATCTAACAATAGTGCATGAGACATGGGAGCAATAATAAATATTTTGTTGCAATCTCCAGGATCGGTGTCCCTATACCGGGACGGTTGTTGCTAACATGTGCTAATGTGACTAGAATGACGTTGTAAGTAACAGCAAACTTCCCATGACATAGACGTGTCTGAATTGGGCAGAAAGCTTAAATTCTTGTTAATCTAACTGCAGTGTCCAATTCACAGTAGCTACTACAGTGACAAAATACCATGCTATTGTTTGAGGAGAGTGCACAACAACAAAACACTTTCATCACGGCAACTAGTTTGATACAGTCACCTCTGAAGGAAAATAATGTACTTACATTCAGTAATCTTGCTCTGATTTGTCATCCTGAGGGTCCCAGAGATGAAATTTAACATAGTTTGTTTTATAAAATAAATGTTTATATTTAAATGTAGGAACTGGGTTCTACAGTTTGAACCCCTGCTTTTTCTGGCTCTACACCCACCGCGCCCAGCCATATAGATGTGTGAAAGTTAGTGTATAAGCTAATGATCCATCATGTATGACATTTCTGGGAGAATGTAAACATACATTTTGTATTACCATATCAATTTTGTATGTTCTCTATAGTTATGTACTTGAAAATGTATCAAATTGACCAATTCGACACATTTGGGCAGACTTCATACACAATATTGTGCAGTATTGCAATGCTTCACTGGATCAATCTGAAACTTTGCACACACACTGCTGCCATCAGGTGGTCAAAATCTAAATTGCACCTAGACTCCTATACTATATTATATTGTGGCCTTTCTCTTGCATTTAAAAGATGATAAAACATTATTTTGTTTGTATTATTTTTTACCAGATCTAATGTGTTATATTCTCCTACATTAATTTCACATTTCCACAAACTTCAAAGTGTTTCCTTTCAAATGGTATAAAAGAATATGAATATCCTTGCTTCAGGTCCTGAGCTACAGGCAGTTAGATTTGGGTATGTCATTTTAGGAGGAAATTGAAAAAAGGGTCTGATCCTTTTAAGAACATTGAAAAATTATTATTGTGATTTAATAATAATAATATTAATCTCAGCCACCGTCCCAACAGGAGGAATTTTACCTCTTGATACCATTGTAAATAAGAATTTGTTCTTAATTGACTTGCTTAGTTAAATAAAAGTTTTATATACAGTACAAGTCAAAAGTTTGGACACACCTACTCATTCAAGGGTTTCCTTTATTTTTACTATTTTCTACATTGTAAAATAACAGTGAAGACATCAAAACTATGAAATAACACATATGGAATCATGTAGCAAGCAAAAAAGTGTTAAACAAATCTAAATGTATTTTAGATTTTAGATTCTTCAAAGTAGCCACCTTGATTACAGCTTTGCACACTCTTGGCATTCTCTCAACCAGCTTCACCAGGAATCTTTTTCCAACATGAAGGAGTTCCCACATACACTATCGTTCAAAAGTTTTGGGTCACTTTTTTTGAGAATGACAGAAATATTAATTTTCACAAAGTCTGCTGCCTCAGATTGTATGATGGCAATTTTCATATACTCCAGAATGTCATGAAGAGTGATCAGATGAATTGCAATTAATTGCAAAGTCCCTCTTTGCTCTGCAAATGAACTGAATCCCCAAAAAACATTTCCACTGCATTTCAGCCCTGCCACAAAAGGACCAGCTGACATCATGTCAGTGATTCTCTCGTTAACACAGGTGTGAGTGTTGACGAGGACAAGTCTGGAGATCACTCTGTCAGGACCGTCTCCTAAAGTTGATTCAGCAGCGGGATCGGGGCACCACCAGTACAGAGCTTGCTCAGGAATGGCAGCAGGCAGGTGTGAGTGCATCTGCACACATACACACACACACAATACTTTTGGAGGATGGCCTGGTGTCAAGAAGGGCAGCAAAGAAGCCACTTCTCTCCAGGAAAAACATCAGGGACAGACTGATATTCTGCAAAAGGTACAGGGATTGGACTGCTGAGGACTGGGGTAAAGTCATTTTCTCTGATGAATCCCGTTTCCGATTGTTTGGGGCATCCGGAAAAAACTTGTCCGGAGAAGACAAGGTGAGTTCTACCATCAAGCCTGTGTCATGCCAACAGTAAAGCATCCTGAGACCTTCATGTGTGGGGTTGCTCCTTTTGCCTAAGAACACAGCCATCAATAAAGAATGGTACCAACACATCCTCCGAGAGCAACTTCTCCCAACCATCCAGGAACAGTTTGGTGACGAACAATGCCTTTTCCAGCATGATGGAGCACCTTGCCGTAAGGAAAAAGTGATAACTAAGTGGCTTGGGGAACAAAACATCGATATTTTGGGTCCATGGCCAGGAAACTCCCCAGACCTTAATCCCATTGAGAACTTGTGGTCAATCCTCAAGAGGCGGGTGGACAAACAAAAACCCACAAATTCTGACAAACTCCAAGTATTGATTATGCAAGAATGGGCTGCCATCAGTCAGGATGTGGCCCAGAAGTTAATTGACAGCATGCCAGGGTGGATTGCAGAGGTCTTGAAAAAGAAGGGTCAACACTGCAAATATTGACTCTGCATCAACTTCATGTAATTGTCAATAAAAGCCTTTGACACTTATGAAATGCTTGTAATTATACTTCAGTATTCTATTGTAACGTCTGACAAAAATATCTAAAGACAATGAAGCAGCAAACTTTGTGGAAATTAATATTTGTGTCATTCTCAAAACTATTGGCCACGACTGTACATTAGTGTCTACTTTGAGAAACAGACGCCTCACATGTCCTCAACTGGCAGCTTCATTAAATAGTACCCGCAAAACACCAGTCTCAACGTCAAAAGTGAAGAGGCGACTCCGGGATGCTGGCCTTCTAGGCAGAGTTGCAAAGAAAAAGCCATATCTCAGACTGGCCAATAAAAAGAAAAGATTAAGATGGGCAAAAGAACACAGACACTAGACAGATGAAGATTGGGGGAAAAAAGTGGTATGGACAGACGAATCTAAGAGTTCGGATCACAAAGAAGAACATTCGTGAGACACAGAAAAAATGAAAAGATGCTGGAGGAGTGCTTGACGCCATCTGTCAAGCATGGTGGAGGCAATGTGATGGTCTGGGGGTGCTTTGGTGGTGCTAAAGTGGGAGATTTGTACAGAGTAAAAGGGATCTTGAAGAAGGAAGGCTATCACTCATTTTGCAACACCATGCCATACCCTGTGGACGGGGCTTAATTGGAGCCAATTTCCTCCTACAACAGGACAATGACCCAAATCACAGCTCCAAACCATGCAAGAACTATTTAGGGAAGAAGCAGTCAGCTGGTATTCTGTCTATAATGGAGTGGCCAGCACAGTCACCGGATCGCAACCCTATTGAACTGTTGTGGGAGCAGCTTGATCGTATGGTATGTAAGAAGTGCCCATCAAGCCAATCCAACTTGTGGGAGGTGCATCAGGAATCATGGGGTGAAATCTCTTCAGATTACCTCAACAAATTGACAACTAGAATGCCAAAGGTCTGCAAGGCTGTAATTGCTGCAAATTGAGGATTCTTTGACGAAAGCAAAGTTTGAAGGACACAATTATTATTTCAATTAAAAATCATTATTTATAACCTTGTCAACGTCTTGACTATATTTCCTATTCATGGAAAACAAGGGCATTTCTAAGTGAACCCAAACATTTGAATGGTAGTGTATGTTGAGCATTTGGCTGCTTTTCCTTCACTCTGCGGTCCAACTCATCCCAAACCATCTCAATTCGGTTGAGTTCGGGTGATTGTGGAGGCCAGGTCATCTGATGCAGCACTCCATCACTCTCCTTCTTGGTTGGAACCAAAAATCTCAAATGTGGACTCCTCAGACCAAAGGACAGATTGCCACTGGTCTAATGTCCATTGCTCATGTTTCTTGGCCAAAGCAAGCCTCTTCTTCTTGTTGGTGTCCTTTAGTAGTGGTTTCTTTATAGCAATTCGACCATGGCCTGATTCACGCAGCCTCTTCTGAACAGTTGATTTTTAGATGTGTCTGTTACTTGAACTATGTGAAGCATTTATTTGGGCTGCAATTTCTGAGGCTGGTAACTCTAATGAACTTATCCTTTGCAGCAGAGGTAACTCTGGGTCTTCCTTTCCTGTGGCGGTCCTCATAAAAGCCAGTTTCATCATAGCGCTTGGTGGTTTTTGCAACTGCACTTGAAGAAAGTTCTTGAAATATTCCAGATTGACTGGTCTTCATGTCTTAAAGTAATGATGGACTGTCGTTTCTCTTTGCTCATTTGAGCTGTTCTTGACATAATGTGGACTTGGTCTTTTACCAAATAGGGCTATTTTCTGTATACCACCCCTACCTTGTCACAACACAACCGATTGGCTCAAACACATTAAGAAGGAAAGAAACTCCACAAATTAACTGTTAACAAGGCACACCTGTTAATTGAAATGCATTCCAGGTGACTATCTCATGAAGCTAGTTGAGAGAATGCCAAGAGTGTGCAAAGCTGTCATCAAGGCAAAGGGTGGCTGCTTTGAAGAATCTCCAATATATCATATGTTTTTATTTGTTTAACAGTTTTATGGTTACTACATGATTCCACATGTGGTATTTCATAGTTTTGATGTCTTCACTATTATTCTACAATGTAGAAAATAGTAAAAATGACAGAAAACCATTGAATGAGTAAGTGTGTCCAAACTTTTGACTGGTACTGTATGTGCAGTTGAAATTTGGCCATAGAATCAATATATATTTTCACCTTTCATTCAGCATGTAAAATGCACCTGATTTCTACATCTGTAAAATATGTATTTTCAACGTCCACAAATATTTTTTTTTCGATGTCCAGAAAATACATATTTTCTACATCTGTAAAATACGTATTTTCTACATCCGTAAAATATGTATTTTCACATCTGGAATATATGTACTTTTAACATCCACAAAATACGTATTTGCGGTGTTTAGAAAAGGCGTATTTTCGATATCCGGAAAATAGGTATTTCCGACGCCGGTTAAATATGTATTTTCGACATCCAAAAAAGACGTATTTCTTATGTCCGGAAAATACGTATTTTCACCTTTCATTCTGCACCTAAAACGCACCTGACATCGACATCTGGAAAACACATCTAATAGACATATTTTAAACATAATTTTGCTTACTGGGAAACTTCCTTCATGCAGTTGTTTAGTCAACTAGGGGGTATATTGCTTTTTTTACATTGACTCTCTTCCTTCATGGGTTGACCTGAAACTGAACAGGACAGGTGAAACAACTTCCAATAAAGAATCCATCATATTTATTTCACCTATCAAATGTTTTCCGATCAGAGCTGATGAAGGAGAGGACATAAAAGGAGGAATCCACGCGCTATTGAGATGTCGCCCAAATATGAACGGTTCTCCTCCTCTCTGATTGGATTCCAGTCATCGTTAAGGCTGCCCGAGCTCGCTTTCGATTTGACGAGAGGGGGTGGGCGTAAACGGAGGGAAGGGGTCTGAGGGTGGAGTAAAGGAAAAAACAAAGAGGATCCTCACCCAACGCCATCTTGAAACGGTGTCACTGGTCACCGAAGAGGGAAACGTCGAGGAGGGACTGTGCGCTTGGGGGAAACGCTCCACTGCCGTTCTTGCCTTGGATACACTCGCGACTTGACAGCAGCGTGTTGACGAAACGAACGAACTGTTGATCTCATGTGTGTTTCTGATTAAATCTGGGTTGCTCCAAAGTTGCGATTGGATACGATATTTTTTTACGGCTCGCAAAAGTCAACGGACAGAACACGTTGCAATCCATTGGGAAGGGAAAATACAATGTTTCTGTTTGGAACCGGATTATGCGCTGGCGCAACGTTAACGTTACATTCTGGAAGGTGAAGACAGCGTTGTGAGGACCAAGACATGAGATGTATCAAATATAACGTTAGTCCACGACATGTGGTGTATTGAAACGTCTCATATAGCTAGCTAACGTTAGATAATTTACGATAGCTAAGCAAACTAAGTAATTTAAACTACCTGATGCCAGCTAACGGACATGTTTTAAGACGGAGGGTTAATTAGCTATGTTCCATGACATTGTTGCCAATTTGACTGCTTAGCAAATGTACCCGGTTTAGTCTAATTAGGTAAATGAACAATGTTAAACAATTGGAAATAGTTGCCTAGTAATATTGCTAGCTACTAGTGCTGTAACACGCTAACTAACATTAGACGGATCGTTAGACCAACCTGCAACAAGTCAGTCAGTAGCTGTGGTTTTAACCATTTTGTAGTCACTAGCTACACAAGTGTCACCTCTTCCATATTCGTGGACATACTTCGTCAGGACCGTCAACTGTGTAGCGTAGTAGCACGCTTCAGGGCTGGCCAAGTGGGTCTTCCCAACAAACACCTGTCAGCTGGAAAGTCCGTGTCAATACCACACTATGTTGTTGACAGTACTAGCTTGCAAACTAGCTGGCTAGTTACGTTTTAGTCTTTTTTTTTCATTTTTTTGTTGTTGTGTGCACAGACCTTCATAACACACAGTGGAGGAGCAAACCTTTGCAGCTGTGTGTTGTGTTTATTTCCCGGAAATAAAAGGATTTCAATTGGATTGAAAATGGGGGCCGCTAGCGAGCTGGCGTTTGCTGTTTTTCTCATCTCGTTTTCCTCAGGTGGGTGGATATCTGTTGGTCAAATAACTGGCTTTGTATGTATGGTTGTGTTAGAAATACTGTACTACTGTACACAGTCAGGGATATAATGCGGCTTGGCCTTTGACAGTGACACTTGTCTCGTTTTTAAAGTTTATTCCACTTTGCTTTAAGAGATCCGATTTGTTGCATGGCAAACAGGCTGTGCAACAGCGGTAGTAGTGATTGAATACTTTAATGCACTTGGGTGTCTTCTCAGTCAGGGCCTTGTATAAGTGGGAAGGTATCTGTTGATTCATAATGTAAGAGGAATCGTTGTGTGTGGATATACCTGGAATATGCCTCTTCCTCAGTGCGTGCAGCATTACATTTCCAGTACACCAAGACCACTGACAAAACAAAAAAATCATGAAGAAGCATCCATGGTACTATCATCTGAGGGGAACTAGCCATAAGTCACACGTACGCGGCTATGCAATCTACCATTTTGTGGAGTGTTAGGGGTCAAATTGAAACTGTGGTTATGGTGTTATACTTTGTATTCCATGTCATATAGAAGCTTCTCAGGAAAACACAACACTTTATTTCATGAGGATAGAATTTACCGTTGCTGAGAACTTATTTTCAAGTGATCGGAAAAATCCCTAGTCAATAATGGCACTAAATCACCTGTCTGGATCCTTACATTCAACATGTTATTTTTTCTCCAATAAGATAGGGTGGTCATATTGTTATGCCATTTTTAGGGCTGGTGTAGAACAGACACGATTCAATTAAATTATTATATTAAAATGCAATATTGTGCAAATGTTGCACTTAATATGCAAATGAGGCAGTACGGCGTACATAATTACAGTAACATAAAACCAATCATTTAAGGTAGGTTGGTCATATTAAGAAATGATCATCATGCAAAACTGAGATTGTGTAACAATATGAACCAATTTATGACATTAGAATGCAACTCTTTAGACTACTTTATGCAAGGTATATACGTAATATGCTAATTAGTATGTACAGAATTGAAAAAAATACAGCATGTTAAGCCCATTCATTTAAAGTAAAATGGTCATATTGTTAACATATATTGATGTTTTATGCAGAACTGGGAGGTTGTAACAATTTAATAAAGCAGTACCAAATAATGTTTTTAAAAAATAAATAAATTGGGAATTGTAAAGTTCAATTCAATGTTTTTTTTTTTATGCTTCTCCTCTTACACCTTTTAAGCTAGACACATCAAACTAACTTTTTTTTAAATGAGGGAATGATTATGTAGGTGCATGTGCGTGCATAATTACGGTACCAGTCAAAAGTTTGGACACCCACTCATTCGTGTTTTTCTTTATTTTTACTATTTACTAAGAAATCAAACTATAAATAACACACATGGAATCATGTAGTAACCAAAAAAGTGTTAAATCAAAATATATTTGAGATTCTTCAAAGCAGTCACCCTTTGCCTTGATGACAGCTTTGCACACTCTTGGCATTCTCACAACCATCTTCATGAGGTAGTCACCTGGAATGCATTTCAATTAACAGGTGTGCCTTGTTAAATTATGGCATTTCTTTCCTTAATGTGTTTGAGCCAATCAGTTGTGTTGTGACAAGGTATTGGTGGTATACAGAAGATATCCCTATTTGGTAGAAGACCATGTCCATATTATGTTAAGAACAGCTCAAATAAGAAAAGAGAAACGGCAGTCCATCATTACTTTAAAACCAGTCAGGGATTGCTGGGTCGCTAGCGGGCTCGTCCCGACACTACCAGCGAAAATCTAAAGCGCCAAATTCAAAATCCCAGAATGAAATTATTAAACATCCAGCAATATACAAGCGTTCCATACTCATCAAAAGCTCTTTCTTGGCAATATCACAGCGTTGTCAGATTTCAAAAAGGCTTTACGGCGAAAGCAGCACATTCATTTGTTTGAGGCTAGCACCTCACATATTTTCCAATAGCCATGTATCGATTAGCCATCATGGCACACACATAGCACATTTCACAGCGAAAACAAATCAATTACCTGTTGAAGAACTTCTGCTGAGGTCATCCTAAGTGTCCAACGAAGACAATCCATGGTTCTTTTGTTAGAAAAAGTAACGTCTTTTATCCATAAATCCTCCATTTGGTTGTGGCGTTATAATCAGAAACGACAGCCTCCATTAGTCCATTGAAGCCTTGGCGCCAACTCGTTCAAATTATACCTATAAACTTGTCCAAAAACAATCAAACATAGTTTTAAATGTATCCTTAGGAACACTTTTACGTATATTTACTATTATAAATCAGCCGAATATAAACTGAGCGCTAAAGGCGATAAATAAGACGGTGTGACTTCTGCGTGCGTCTTAATGTGAACAGTTTTCAGAATGAGTGGTCCTCATGCCATGCTGTTTTCAATGGTCTAAATTAATCCAAAATGGAGTAAAACACCGTCTCGTGGTTGATGACATCATAAGGAAGCGGCGTGTACTGCATTCATATGCCTATATATGGTCATTTTCAATAGGGAGGGTTCCAAAATGAGCAATGTGTCAAAATGACTTTTTCCAGGACAGAGATTCCTCAGGGTTTTGCCTGCTATATGCGTTCTGATTGACTCACAGACAAATGGTTAACAGGTTTGGAAAATTCAGAGTGTTTCCTATCCAATGGTACTAAATATATGCATATCCCATTTTCTGGGCCTAAATGGGAGGCATTTTACTTTGGGCACGCCAGGCTCTCCAAAACAGTCACCTCTGCTGCTGCTCCTTGAGAAGTTAAAACATGAAGGTCAGTCAATCTGGAAAATTTCAAGAACTTTTAAAGTTTCTTCAATTGCAGTCGCAAAAACCATCCAGCGCTATGATGAAACTGACTCTCATGAGGACCGCCACAGGAAAGAAAGACCCAGAGTTACCTCTGCTGCAAAGGATAAGTTCAATAGTTACCAGCCTCAGAAATTGCAGCCCAAATAAATACTTCACAGAGTTCAAGTAACAGACACATCTCAACATCAACTCTTCAGAGGAGACTGTGTGAATCAGGCCTTCATGGTCGAATCGCTGCAAAGAAACCGGTACCTCCTGTATATAGCCTCGCTGCTGTTACTTTACTGCTGCTCTTTAAAAAAAAAAATTATTGTTTTTTTTTTACCTAACTTATTTTTCTTAACTGCATTGTTGGTTAAGGGTTAAGGGCTTATAAGTAAGCATTTCACTGTAAGGTGAAATACCTGTTGTATTTGGCGCATGTGACAAATAACATTTGATTTGGTTTAAATTTGTTGAACACTTTTTTGGTTACTACATGATTGCATAGGTGTTATTTTGTAGTTTTGATGTCTTCACTATATGTAGAAATTAGTTAAAATAAAGAAAAACCCTTGAATGAGTAGGTGTGTCCAAACTTTTGACTGGGACTCTATGTCTGTATTTATATGTGAAAGTGACAATTTAGCCACCACAGGACCTGGAAATAGGGGATGAGATTACATTAAAACATTATTAAGCCTATATTCAGTCTAAAATGCAATGGTGTGTTGTTGACTGAATTGTATAAACAATTCCGAATAACATTTTATTTGTCACATGCGCTGAATACAGCAGGTGTAGACCTTACTGTGAAATGCTTACTTACAAGCCCTTAACCAAATAAACCGAAGTAAACAAATGTTTTTTAAAAGTAACACAAGTACATTACATAGCAATAACGAGGCTACATACACGGGGTACCAGTACAGAGTCAATGTGCGGGGGTACAGGTTAGTCAAGGTAATTTTACATGTACAGTTGAAGTCGGAAGTTTACATACGTCTTAGCCAAATACATTTCAATTCATTTTTTCACAATTCCTGACATTTAATCCAAGTAGAAATTCCCTGTCTTATGTCAGTTAGGATCACAACTTTATTTTAAGAATGTGAAATATCAGAATAATAGAGTGATTTATTTCAACTTTTATTTCTTTCATCACATTCCCAGTGGGTCAGAAGTTTACATACACTCAATTAGTATTTGGTACCATTGCCTTAAACAATTTAAACTTGGGTCAAATGTTTCGGGTAGCCTTCCACAAGCTTCCCACAATAAATTGGGTGAATTTTGGCCCATTCCTCCTGACAGAGCTGATGTAACTGAGTCATGTTTGTAGGGCTCCTTGCTCGCACACACTTTTTCAGTTCTGCCCACACATTTTCTATGGGATTGAGGTCAGGGCTTTGTGATGGCCACTCCAATACCTTGACTTTGTTGTCCTTAAGCCATTTTGCCACAACTGTGGAAGTATGCTTGGGGTCATTGTCCATTTGGAAGACCCATTTGCGACCAAGCTTTAACTTCCTGACTGATGTCTTGAGATGTTGCTTAAATATATCCACATCATTTTCCTTCCTCATAATGCCATCTATTTTGTGAAGTGCACCAGTCACTCCTGCAGCAAAGCACCCCCACAACATGATGCTGCCACCCCCGTGCTTCACGGTTGGGATGGTGTTCTTCGGCTTGCAAGCGTCTCCCTTTTTCCTCCAAACATAACGATGGTCATTATGGCCAAACAGTTCTATTTTTGTTTCATCAGACCAGAGGACATTTCTCCAAAAAGTACGATCTTTGTCCGCATGTGCAGATGCAAACCGTAGTCTGGCTTTTTTTTATTGTGGTTTTGGAGCAGTGGCTTCTTCCTTGCTGAGCGGCCTTTCAGGTTATGTCGATATAGGACTCGTTTTACTGTGGATATAGATACTTTTGTACCGATTTCCTCCAGCATCTTCACAAGGTCCTTTGCTGTTGTTCTGAGATTGATTTGCACTTTTCGCACCAAAGAATGTTCATCTAAGAGACAGAACGCGTCTCCTTCCTGAGCGGTATGACGGCTGTACTATTGCTTGTACAGATGAACGTGGTACCTTCAGGTGTTTGGAAATTGCTCCCAAGGATGAACCAGACTTGTGGAGGTCTACAATTTTTTTTTTCTGAGGTCTTGGCTGATTTCTTTAGATTTTCCCATGATGTCAAGCAAAGAGGCACTGAGTTTGAAGGTGGGCCTTGAAATACATCCACAAGTACTCTTCCAATTGACTCAAATTATATCAATTAGCCTATCAGAAGCTTCTAAAGCCATGACATAATTTTACGCAATTTTTCAAGCTGTTTAAAGGCACAGTCAACTTAATGTATGTAAACTTCTGACCCACTGGAATTGTGATACAGTGAATTATAAGTAAAATAATTTGTCTGAAAACAATTGTTGGAAAAATGATTTGTGTCGTGGACAAAGTCGATGTCCTAACCGACTTGTCAAAACAATAGTTTGTCAACAAGAAATTTGTGGAGTGGTTGAAAAACGAGTTTTAATGACTTCAACCTAAGTGTATGTAGACTTCCGACTTCAACAGTAGGTAGGGATAAAGTGTCTATGCATAGACAATAAGCAGCAGTGTAAAAACTAAAGAGGGGTCATTGTAATTTGGCAATTTGAATATTTGTTCAGCAGTCTTATGGTTCGGGGGTAGAAGCTGTTAAGGAGCCTTTTGGACCTAGACTTGGCACTCCGGTACCGCTTTCCATGCGGTAACAGAGAGAACAGTCTATGACTTGGGTGACTGGAGTCTTTTGACCATTTTTTGGGGGCCTTCCTCTGATGCTGCCAAGTATGTAGGTCCTGGATGGCAAGAACCTTGGCCCCAGTGATGTACTGGGCTGTACGCACTACCCTCTGTAGCACCTTACAGTCAGATGCTGAGCAGTTGCTATACCAGGCGGTGATGCAACCGGTCAGGATGCTCTCGGGGGTGCAGCTGTAGAACCTTTTGAGGATCTGAGGACCCTTGCCAAATCTTTTCAGTCTCCTGAGGGGGAAAAGGTGTCGTGCCCTCTTCACGACTGTTTTGGTGTGTTTGGACCATGACAGTTCGTTGGTGATGTGGACACCCGCTCCACTACAGCCCGTCGATGTTAATCGGGGCTGTTCGGCCCTCCTTTTCCTATTGTCCACGATCATCTCCTTCTTCTCGCTCACATTGAGGGTGAGGTTGTTGTCCTTGCACCACACTGCCATGTCTTTGACCTCCTTCCTTTAGGCCGTCTCACAGTTCTACCACTGTGTCGTTAGAAAACTTAATGATGGTGTTTGAGTTGTGCTTGGCCACGCAGTTGTGGGTGAACAGGGAGTATAGGAGGGGAGTATAGGAGGGGACTAAGCACGCACTCCTGAGGGGCCCCAGTGTTGAGGATCAGCTTGGCAGATGTGTTTTTGCCTACCCTTACCACCTGGGGGCAACCCATCAGCATTGTCATTGTCAGTGCCGGTGTAGAGGTTTCAATCTTAGTCCTGTATTGACGCTTTGCCTGTTTGATGGTTTGTCTGAGGGCATAGCGGGATTTCTTATAAGCGTCCGGATTAGTGTCCAACTCCTTGAAAGCGGCAGCTCTAGCCTTTAGCTCGATGCGGATGTTGCCTGTATCCATGGCTTCTAGTTAGGATTTGTATGTACGGTCACTGTGGGGACGACGTTGTCGATGCACTTATTGATGAAGCCGGTGACTGAGTTGGTATTCTCCTCAATGCCACTGGATGATTGTGGGTAGTGGTGGTTTACCTAATCACCGGCCAATTCTCACTAGGCACCCCGCCCTCCTCCCCATTTTTCTCTGTCTTTTCTTCACGCGGGTGACAGGGTTTTGGGACTGTACTTGACAAAGCACTATATCCTACACGTCGGACTTATTAAATAAAAATGATTCGTCCAGTTCTAGGTGAGTAATCGGTGTTCTGATGTCCAGAACTCTATTCGGTCATAAGAGAAGGTAGCAGCAACAAAATAGCACAGTTGGTTAGGAGCCAGTAAAACGGCAGCCATCCCCTCCGGCGCCATTATTCATGCCCACGTTATTATTATTTATTTATTATTCATATTTATTATAGTTACAATTAATTTATCCCATTTTAACTTGTCAATTTTGAGCAGGTGACTTCGCAACACTGGCCTAGTCCCAGGAGGTTGGTGGCACCTTTATTGGGAAGGACGGGCTCGTTGTAATGGCTGGAGCAGAATGAGTGGAACGGTCTTAAACACATGGTCTTGTCCTGTATATCTTGGACTCTTGACACATGCATGCAAAAAAAGAGACTCACCAAATGTCTTTCTCTCCCATGGTCTCACACACTCTGCCAGCCAGTCAAGCGGATCTCTCTTTCACAATACTGCCTATACTACTTCATGTGCTGTTACCATAATATCTGTGTATATAGCCTAATCGCCACCTTCTCAAAGACATCAGTTAAGTTGAGACATTCCACTAGCAGATTAGCAAGTTTTTTGTCAGCGCAATAAGACCAGAAAAAGACAACCCCCTCCCTACACACACACACCAACGTGGGTGTCTCTCTCTCTCTCTCCCAAATCAAATATCAGTATGTAGGTGCATCAATATGGTACTCAGTGCAGCAAGGGTGACATATGGTCATAAGTGGACAGTAACAGTGCAAACATGACGAGCAGCAGCATTGGTAACAGGTTATATACATACAGTGCCTTCGGAAAGTATTCAGACCCCTTGACTTTTCCCACATTTTGTTACGTTACAGCAATATATTCACAATACCCCATAATGAAAAAGTTAAAACAAGATTGTGTCAAGGCACAGATCTGGGGAAAGCTACCAAAACATTTCTGCAGCATTGAAGGTCCCCACGAACACAGTGGCCTCCATCATTCTTTGGAACCACCAAGACTCTTCCTGAGCAATCGGGGAAGGAGAGCCTTGGTCAGGTAGGTGACCAAGAACACGATGGTTACACTGACAGAGCTCCAGAGTTCCTCTGTGGAGATGGGAGAAATTTCCAGAAGGACAATCATCTCTGCAGCACTCCACCAATCAGGCCTTTATGGTAGAGTGGCCAGACGGAAGCCACTCCTCAGTAAAGGGCACATGACAGCCCGCTTGGGGTTTGCCAAAAGGCACCTAAAGGACTCTCAAACCATTAAAAACAAGATTATCTGATCTGATAAAAACCAAGATTGAACTCTTTGGCCTGAATGCCAAGCATTACTTCTGGAGGAAACCTGGCACCATCCCTATAATGAAGTATGGTGGTGGCAGCATGCTGTGGGGATGTTTTTCAGCGGCAGGGAATGCGAGTCTAGGCAGGATTGAGGGAAAGATGACCGGAGCAAAGTACAGAAATATCCTTGATGAAAACCTGCTCCAGAGCGCTCTGGACCTCAGACTGGGGCGAAGGTTTACCTTCCAACAGGACAACGACCCTAAGCACACAGCCAAGACAACGCAAGAGTGGCTTCGGGACAAGTCTGAATGTCCTTGAGTGGCCCAGCCAGAGCCCGGACTTGTACCTGATCGAACATCTCTGGAGAGACCTGAAAACAGCTGTGCAGTGACGCTCCCCATCCAACCTGACAGAGCTTGAGAGGATCTGCTGAGAAGAATGGAAGAAGCTCCCCAAATACAGGTGTGCCAAGCTATAATCGCTGCCAAAGGTGCTTCAACAAAGTACTGAGAAAGGGGTCTGAATACTTATGTAAATGTGATATTTCCGTTTTTTGTAATACATTTTGCTAATTTGTTTAAAAAAAAAAATGTTTTTATTTGATCCATTTTAGAATAAGGCTAATGTAACAAAATGTAGAAAAGTTTTTGGTCTGAAATACTTTCCGAAGGCACTGTATGTACAGGAGAATAAAATAGAAGTGTACAGTGCCGTATGCTTTACCAATTAAGAATGTTTACGCTATGGAGTAATGTGCCACACATACACACACTAGATGATAAGAGTACATATACTTGGAATGACATCATGGACAAAATCACAGTTCTGTTGTATTCAGTAGCCTAGCTGATTATGCCTAACCTATTTCGTCCTAGAGTGCCAAATAATACCGCCAAACCTGTGCCTATGTCACCTGCATACAAACACACACCACACAACCCGACACACAGCATCCTCACACACACAGCATCCTCACACACACACAGCATCCCCACCAATGCACAAACACACACACAGCCTAACACACAGCCTAACACAGACACACACACACACACAGCCTAACACAGACTTTTCACTAAGTCTGAACTGTAACACAGAAAGTTACACTAGTCTAATAATGTAGCTTACTTGGGTTACATTGTAATGTTATGTTTGGTGTTGATTCGTTACTCTAGTGAACGGAGGATAAGTCATGCTTTCTGGTGAAGTATTTTGAATGATATTATTTATTTTAGCATATTTATTTCATATAAACGTTTAAACTTTATTTTGTTGTCCAGAAGCCAAAGGCACAATCTGAGTCATATTAGCAACCCATCTTAGTTATTGCATCTTTAGATTCACTGTGTTTGTAAGTTTCGAACAGATATTTCGAACAGCATTTTGGCAAATGTTTGAAAATAATGTTTTATTGGCTGTTTATTACATGAGTTGCATGTTCTGTTAAGATGCATTACCATATTTTAAATGCGATTTCTGTCATTCTGAGCACCGTGGGTGGACGCCCTAATTAACTGACTTGCCTAGTTAAAGGTTAAATTCATAAAAAATGGGTTATGCACCCAATGGCCGGTACATTTAAATCTTCCCGGGTCACGTTGTTCGGCGCCACATTTTCCTAACCGAAACCCTGATACAGCCACTGTAGAGCAGCGCTGCCTCTCGCACAGAGCGTTACCTCAGCGAACGGCGTCAAGCCAACATACTCCCTCATATAGCTAGCTAGCATCTTGTCATCAGAAAAGGTGGCAACGTGAATTTTGACTTCTCTGACCCCCCCTACACCAAAATGTAGATACAAAGCTCTACTTTGTAACCTGTTGTGTTTTTTGTGTCTCTGAAAACATCTGAATGACCGAAGGGAAAGAAAAACATTTGACCTTATATTTCAGTCCAAGGACGTCTATTGACCGTAAAACACCCTCAGAACATTCCCATACTTGTTGGCAATACAATGTCACATTAATCTTACTCTGGTTGAGTGAGTAATACCTATGGCAAAGAACAAATATGAGGACATGGGTTTCATGAAGGCTGTCCCACAGATTTGACCGTTTTCAGCACGGCACTTTACATTTGGGCTCATCACGTAAATAAAACGTACATTATTCTGATTTTTAGACATGGCTAACTTCCACATTCATGTTTTCAAATGATTTTATGTATTTTAACGACCACATTTAGTGAAAGTGTATTTGGTTACGCATAGCGTCCGTTGTTTGTCCTGTCACTTAACACCCTACGTTTTGCCAGCTGAGTACCCACTATCAATATATGGTATCTTAGATGGGAAATCATTGTGGAAATACCATCCTGACCTGTACTGTTTTTTTTTTGTTGAGTGTTGTGCCGCTGTTTTGTCATACTGTGGCATCACATAACCTCTAGGCCTATACTGGAAAGGCAAAATAAATCCATAAATGAGAAAAAGTGGCATACAGATCTTAATGTATAGTTATTTTAAGTTGGTCCTCATTTCATTGGGGTCTATATGTTTTTGTCTGGTGGTGGTGGACCTCATGTGCATCTGTGTCTCGTTAATAAAGACTACAACTTGCTGACTTGAGACTATATGGAATTAAAGGCAGAATCCTCACTGGGGAGCAGGCTGCCTAGATAATCCTGTATGCTGTCTGCTTTTGAAAGCTGCTGCTGCCCAAACAGTTGGTCTGTCGAGCAGTGTTTCCCCTATATTCATTTAGCAGCTGAGACGCACTTTTAAAGGGATAGTCATTGGCTTAATGACTGGAAGTCTATGCGAGCAGCTACCCCTGCTACCTTTGCCACCACTGCTGAAAAAATCCTATGGGAAACACTGTTGAGGTTATATTTTCAAGGTTTGATGACACATGTAAAAGTATGAACTATTCTGGCCACGTGACACATTTACATTGTTCTTTCGTTCTGTTAAACCTGAATATCTGTCTCTTAACGTGCTTGTTTGTATACTGAAGTGAGTAGGAATTATGAGGACAGTAAATATGCTTTCCCTAGACCCTGAAGAAAGTACTGCAGTGTGACGCTCAATAAAGAATTCAAATGTGTAGCCTCATAGTCCTTTGATTCTGATTTGGGACAAAGGCCCATGTAGAGTTTGATCCTCTTTAAAATAAGGATAAAGAGGTTAGGATACACAGCCATATGCTGAGGGTAAAGTAGCTCTAGCTGCTTAAATCCTCAGCTCAAAAAAGTGTAATGACTTATGTTGGCTTCACCAAAGCTAAGCAACAGCACTATAATTGAATCACACTCATCTTGACATGTCATGTCCAGTAATACAGACACGCTCTGCTGGACTGTAGATGTGTTACTGAAACCAAACTCCGCTCTGACTGACTGAAGTAGTTGAGGTTTGGTGTCCTCGGTGTGGGATAATAAACCGCTCAAATGCTGTCGCTCGCCTGCCCATGGCCCATTCCTTTCCAGGTTTTGGATCCGGTTCAGGTTACCTGCTGCCTCGCTCGCTAGAGTCTGGACTTGGGTTCAAATAGTATTTGAAATCTTTCAAGCTTAATCTGTGTTTGATTAAGCTTGCCTGGTGCATCAGGGCCAATGGAATAGTCCCATAAATGCAAACTCCACTCCATTTCATATACTCCAGGCAGGCTCAAGTAAACAAAGCATTCTCAAGAGGCCAAATACTATTTCAACCCAGGTCTGCTAGCGTCCCTCAGAGTCACCAGTCTCCAGGGAACCCTGGAGGCCCCAGAGCGGAGCCCAGGCATTCCTCACTGTGTCAGTTAGTGAAAAAGAGCATGCTCCCACCCCCACCAGGGCTCATGTTGACACTGTCAACCACCAGCAACCCAAACCAGACTAGAGAAATGATGAAGCCAGACAGATGTAGCAGGCCTATGTCTCCCCCTTCCCCTCACAGGCTCCATTAGGCATCTACTGCCAACAGCCCGTGACTAATACAAAAATATAGAACACAAGGATTTTTTGTTGGGTTTTTTACAAAAATGTTTGCCGATCGTCTAGGAATGCCTTGGAGATAGACCAGTGGATCGCAATCGACCGGTTGGTGACCACAGCTATAGAAAGTTGAGTGAAGTTCAATCTCTTGCTTCTCTCTGTGGGTGGATATTTCTGCGATGCAGTCTCGGGGCTACCGCGCACAGATTAGAGGGAACATAGGTTATCAAATAAAACCAATATTTTAGAGCGCTCAGCACCTCAGTCTGGGGCGAAGGTTCACCTTCTAACAGGACAACGACCCTAAGCACATAGCCAAGACAACACAGCGACGCTCCCCATCCAATCTGACAGAGCTTGAGAGGATCTGCAGAGAAGAATGGGAGACACTCCCCAAATACAGGTGTGCCAGGCTTGTAGCGTCATACCCAAGAAGACCCTAGGCTGTAATCGCTGCGAAAGGTGGTTCAACAAAGTACTGAGTAAAGGGTCTGAATACTTATGTAAATGTTATATTTCAGTATAATTTTTTTATACATTTGCAAACATTTCTAAAAACCTGTTTTTGCTTTGTTATTATGGGGTATTGTGTGTAGATTGATGGAAGATATATATATTTTTTAATCCATTTTAGTATAAGGCTGTAACAAAGTGGAAAAAGTCAAGGGGTCTGAATACTTTCCGAATGCACTGTATACAGGGTAAAGTTGATAACTTCATAACAAGGACAACAATCACCTTTTTTACCTGCACTGGACGGTTGAAGCAGGAGGAAAAGAAACCTTCCAAACGGTCCTAACCCATTTTGAGCAGAAATTCTATATGCTATATATTCATTTTGCTATATCACAAATACTGATACATTACTAGCTCAAACTCTTTGAACCTGCAGAAATGACTAATTAGTATTAATGATAATGTTTATATTTGTATAACACTTTTCATTGTAGAAGAATAATCTTAGTGCATAAAAGTAAAAAATGTATACTGAACAAAAATAGAAACAGAACATGCAACAAGTTCATTTTTAGACTTATTTTTTTTTTCTTTTTTTCTACTGTATTATTGACTGTATGTTTGTTTATTCCATGTGTAACTCTTTGTTGTTGTACAGTGAGGGAAAAAAGTATTTGATCCCCTGCTAATTTTGTACGTTTGCCCACTGACAAAGAAATTATCAGTCTATAATTTTAATGGTAGGTTTATTTGAACAGTGAGAGACAACAAAAAGATCCAGAAAAACGCATTTGACCCCCTCTCAATCAGAAAGATTTCTGGCTCCCAGGTGTCTTTTGTACAGGTAACGAGCTGAGATTAGGAGCACACTCTTAAAGGGAGTGCTCTTAATCTCAGTTTGTTACCTGTATAAAAGACACCTGTCCACAGAAGCAATCAATCAGATTCCGAACTCTCCACCATGGCCAAGACCAAAGAGCTCTCCAAGGATGTCAGGGACAAGATTGTAGACCTACACAAGGCTGGAATGGGCTACAAGACCATCGCCAAGCATCTTGGTGAGAAGGTGACAACAGTTGGTGCAATTATTCGCAAATGGAAGAAACACAAAAGAACTGTCAATCTCTCTCGGCCTGGGGCTCCATGCAAGATCTCACCTCGTGGAGTTGCAATGATCATGAGAACGGTGAGGAATCAGCCCAGAACTACACGGGAGGATCTTGTCAATGATCTCAAGGCAGCTGCGACCATAGTCACCAAGAAAACAATTGGTAACACACTACACCGTGAAGGACTGAAATCCTGCAGCGCCCGCAAGGTCCCCCTGCTCAAGAAAGCACATATACATGCCCGTCTGAAGTTTGCCAATGAACATCTGAATGATTCAGAGGACAACTGGGTGAAAGTGTTGTGGTCAGATGAGACCAAAATGGAGCTCTTTGGCATCAACTCAACTCGCCGTGTTTGGAGGAGGAGGAATGCTGCCTATGACCCCAAGAACACCATCCCCACTGTCAAACATGGAGGTGGAAACATTATGCTTTGGGGGTGTTTTTCTGCTAAGGGGACAGGACAACTTCACCGCATCAAAGGGACAATGGACGGGGCCATGTACCGTCAAATCTTGGGTGAGAACCTCCTTCCCTCAGCCAGGGCATTGAAAATGGGTCGTGGATGGGTATTCCAGCATGACAATTACCCAAAACACACAGCCAAAGCAACAAAGGAGTGGCTCAAGAAGAAGCACATTAAGGTCCTGGAGTGGCCTAGCCAGTCTCCAGACCTTAACTTCTCAAGGATCACTGGGGCGCTAGCGGGCTGCTCCCGACATTACCAGGTGAAATGCAAGACAAAATTCAAAAATTGAATTATTAAAAATGCACCAATATACAAGTGTTTCATACTCATCAAATGCTCTGTTTCTTGGCAATATCACAGCGTTGTCGGATTTCAAAAAGGCTTTACGGCGAAAGCACTACATTTGATTGTTTGAGGCTAGCACCTCACATATTTTCCATAACCATGAAATCTTTAGCCAGCGGTCGATAGAAAATGCATTTCACAGGAAAACCTGTGCCTTACCTTTTGTAGAACGTCTGCAGAGGGCTTCCTAAGTGTCCAACGAAGACAATCCATGGGTATTTGGTTAGAAAAAGTAATTTATTATATCCTTAAATCTCCGTTTGGTTGGCGCCTTGTGTTCAGAAAATCCAATGTGACGAGAACGCGTTCAACTATACCTATAAACTTTCCCTCAACAAAACAAAAACCAATTAAAATGCTTCCTTAGCTTATCTTTAATGAATAAAAGTGATAATCTTTCACTTGGATGGTCACCTAAACGTTATATAAGTCAAATAAAGTGGACCGCTCAGCCAAAAGTGCGCCCAAAAACGTGCAACTGAAAAAGAGGTCCCCCGGCTAAAACGTCTCCCAATAGAACACATTAGTTCCGATTTCCATTAAACTTTGCCTATACACTGCTGACATCCAGTGGAAGCAATAGGTACTACATTGAGTGTCCTGGTATAAATACTTTTCTAAAGGCACTGTCTCAAAGTGAGCTATAAGCCAAAAGGAATGAGATTTCCGTATGGAAAAAAACTCTGGTTTTGCCTGCCAAATGACTTCTGTTACACTCACAGACAAAATGATAACACTTTTGGAAACCTCAGAGTGTTTCCTATCCAATAGTACTAATTATGTGCAAATCCCATTTTCTGAGCCTGAGTGGCAAGCATTTTACTTTGGTGCACACCAGATTCTTCAAAACCGACCCCTCAGATGCCGCTGCCTAACATTTTTATCCATAGAAAATCTGTGGAGGGAGCTGAAGGTTCGAGTTGCCAAATGTCAGCCTCGAAACCTTAATGACTTGGAGAAGATCTGCAAAGAGGAGTGGGACAAAATCCCTCCTGAGATGTGTGCAAACCTGGTGGCCAACTACAAGAAACGTCTGACCTCTGTGATTGCCAACAAGGGTTTTGCCACCAAGTACTAAGTCATGTTTTGCAGAGGGGTCAAATACTTATTTCCCTCATTAAAATGCAAATCAATTTATAACATTTTTCACATGCGTTTTTTTTGTTGTTGTTGTTATTCTGTCTCTCACTGTTCAAATAAACCTACCATTAAAATTATAGACTGATCATTTATTTGTCAGTCGGAAAACGTACAAAATCAGCAGGGGATCAAATACTTTTTTCCCTCACTGTATGTGTCGATCTTCTGTGCTTTATCTTGGCCAGGTCGCAGTTGTAAGTTAGAACTTGTTCTCAACTAGCCTACCTGGTTAAATAAAGGTGAAATAAATAAATACATTTTTTACAGATCTGATCCTCAACTACAGAAAACGTTTGGTTGAGGTTATTGCTGCCAAAGGAGGATCAACCAGTTATTAAATCCAAGGGTTCACATACTTTTCCCACCCTGCACTGTGAATGTTTACACAGTGTGTTCAATAAAGACACGAAAACGTATAATTGTTTGTGTGTTATTAGTTTAAGCAGACTGTGTTTGTCTGTTGTTCCGACCTAGATGAAGATCAGATCAAATTCACATACTTTTCCTTGCCACTGTATGTACTGTACACAAAGGTGTGATGTGTATGGTAAGACGTGTGCATAATTAGGCTAAGGTTACCATTTAGTAAACCATGAGTTTCACTTTCAGCACAATGCAATTTTCTCAGCGCTCAGGACTCGGGAGGCCTAAAGTGAAAAGGGCTTAGTCCTAAGTGTAATTAATGTGTCCTGCAGATGTTGCCTTATGCTTCACAGGACTGCAGTAGTCTAGACAGACTGTCTGCTCAGCGTACGGCCTTGCTTAGATCCAGGCTGATTAAAACGGGTTGTTCTACATTTATCATGTTCTTGTTTCAAGTCTCTCAAGACTCTTTCTTTCCCCTTGCTCCTTTTGCTCCCGATAAGAGTTTTCGTGCCTTGCTGTTATCAGGCTTTTTTCTTCTCCCTCTCACTGACTCGGCCCCCTAAGCACAAAGGGAAGTCTGTTTTAGGGAGATGGGTTATATGTATCTGCTGCTTGTTGATTTGCTTCCAGTAGGCTAATGCACACTAAATGGTTAGAGGGGGACCAATTACTAATAATCATGGCCTATTTAAAGACCTATTTGAAAATGTAGGCTTTTCCTGTACAACATGAGCACTGTGCAGATAGGTATTTTCGAGCCCTGTGGATGAAAGAAGCGACAGAGTACAATAGTGTAGTAAGAGATGCTGGGAAAGACCTTTTTATCAACTAGGCCCCAAGTAGGTCTGAAATGGTCCTCTCGGCTAAATAGTCCTAGCTATAGGTGGTTGTGAGCTGTCATTTGCTTTTACGTGGTTGAATTGCTCTGAAGATAAGCATATCATTTTGCTTTCCCTATTCCCCTCTGGTCATAAATTATTTTTACTGCAATTTTCCTCAAGATAATTCCAGACAATTTAGCTAGCTGGGGTTAGTGCCCTTACCCCAACCCCTGCCCCTACACTCAACACTGCTGTGGATAATTAGCTGTATTTCCTTCCTGTAGAATAAACTGAAAGAATGTACACTATGCACAGAGCTGGCTGTAGCCTATTAGGCTGGCGCAGGGCTCTGGAGTATGGGTGCCTGGACAGTAGACTAGTTCATTGGGTGCCCTGAATGCTGTAGCCTTGGCCGTAAGCAAAGCAACTGGCCATCAGCAGTATAATTGAAGTGGAGACTGATAGGCTGTCGGACATTCCAGCAAGGATTAAGGGGATTGGATGCCGTTGCTGAGTTTGGTGGTTTTACTGGCCTGTATGGAAAGACTACAGGCTTTGTGACCGGGTCTGGCTAGCGACTAACCGGTTCAGTGTGCTTTGTTTGAAGTCAGTATCAACTTATTATGAATAGAGTAATTATTTATATTGAATAACCAATAAGGATACATAAGCCATTTCCAAGTATTGTTAGTTACTACTTAACAGTCACTAGAGATGCTGCTCGACATTTGGCCATAAGTGGCTGATTCCAAGGGTCCAGCATCCCTCACCCTGTCACAGTAAAGTGATTACACCAGGCAGGCAGAATGGAGAGCAATATTCCTCTTGATGGGCTACAGTGGCACTTCTACTGTATATTATATAACTGTAACCCAATCCTTGGAAACCAGCCGTATAGGGGCCGTGTGTGTGTGTGTTGCTGCAGCAGGGTGCACAACCACATGATTCTGCCTGCAGTGAGTCTCCTGTCTCTCTAGTCATTGCATAATGCAAGCTGGCTGATAGTCAGCAGCAACCCTACACTGCAGCAGTTGCAGCTGTATAGCTAGGCACTCCTGTCCCTCAGCCACATCACAGAGAGAGAAACTAGGCCCAGTGTTTTTCCATAGCTCCTCCTATGTTGTTGATCATGGCAGAACACGGGCATGTTATTCAGTGGGTGCGATGGATATAGTAGGTATATCTGTAGTCTCAATCGCCAGACTCCGGGTCCTCCACAGCGGCTGTGGTGAGAGTCTAGTAGATCTGTAATGCATAGAACAGAACCAAAGATTTTTCTTAATCAGATAACGCTGCATCTTCATACTCAAGCTGGTTGTAATTGTGCAATACAGTTATTGGGTTGAAGGAGTCAATTGAGTAACTGAATAGTAACAAGTGGTTCTAGAAGTTGAACACTCCCCGGTGTCAGTAGAGCTGTTAGCTGTTTAAGGGACCCCTCTCTACACCCCATATACTATCCTGCCAGTTGTTGTTGGTATTGTAATATGATGCCCCGGTACTCTCGACATAGCCGAGAAGAGAAAGAAAAACAATTTCTTCAGGCGTCTGCTACTCTGCTTCTTGACACCGATTTATTTATCTAAACTGGACCCTAAATTGCCTGACATAAAGGGTTTTCCTAACGTCACGTGAAAGCTTGATGTCCTGGAAAAAGAAACATTAGGCTATATATGATTATGTCATTACAATTAGTGCTGACTCTGTTGGATCTCAGCTCTGCAGAAGTGAGCAGTGTTTCACCATGCAGCTCTAATGGGGCCTGGTCACCAGTAGTGCACTATATAGGGAAAAGGGTGCCATTTGCAACGCTTCCTACGTATCAGCTACGAGCCTCGGCAGCTGCTGTGCTTTAAATCAAACAAACAGCTGGCTGTAATTGCCCCAATTTTTCAGTTTGACAGACTGCAACAAGTCACTCTTCCAGCTAGAAAGTTGTAGTAGTAAAAGCTGCTCCTGGTCAACTGCAGAGAACTTGGGTTGTATTCAGTAGGAACAAAATGCTAGAACAAGATCCAAAGAAACTGAGTGAAATGGGGAGGTAGTATCTGAACTTGTCCAATAAGTATTTCTCAACCCATGTCCACTACTCTCCTCACCAAGCCTGTGGTAAGTCTCGTGAGACCTCTGAACTCTTGCCTTTGGCTAGCTCCAGTGCTGTTGGAGGTAAAATCATTACCGTTTAACTTCTTGCCATTCCTGTACACTAGCAGCATTGCCTGGGGGGAGGTTACCTGAAGGCTTGGTAAGCTGAACATTAAATTGATTCAGGACTGATCTACACTCCAGCTACTGAGAAACATTAGTCACGCTGCAGAAACTGGCTAGCCTGAGAGCCTACCTGTGGAACCTAAGACTTTCTTTATAAAATATATATATTTCTTACCTCAACACCTGTCTTTTAGGGACAGTCCCCCCTGCCAGTCCCTCACAGAGTGGTATGTGCTAGATACCAAGTCCCTGATGTTGAGGCTCTTAACTTCTCTCATCTCTTAGTTCCATCTAAGTTATGGCTTCCTCAGTCAGTTACTTTTAAATCACAAAAGAAAGGTAAAGGCCGCAGCCAGTACTCTGTTAAAACCCTTCTTCAAGTTCTCCTGAGTGGTGCAGCGGTCTAAGACATGAGGCGGCCATGAGGCGGCGCACAATTGGCCAAGCCTCGTCCGGGTTAGGAGAGGGTTTGGCCGGCCTGGATGTCTTTGTCCCATCGTGCTCTAGCGACTCCTTGTGGCAGGCCGATAGCATGCACGCTGACTTTGGTTGCCAGTTGTACAATGTTTCCTCCGGCAAATTGGTGCTGCTGGCTTCCGGCTTAAGCGAGCAGTGTGTCAAGAAGCAGTGCGGCTTGGCAGGGTTTTGTTTCGGAGGACGCATGGCTCTTGACCTTCGCCTCTCCCGAGTTCGTACGGGAGTTGCAGCGATGAGACAAGACTGTAACTACCGATTGGATGTCACGAAATTGGGAAGAAAAGGGGGTAAAAATGCATTCTTCACTCCAGTTTATCCTGGAGTGACCCCTGAAATCAGGCTGGTGTAATACTCGGGGAGCAACTGAATTAATGACTCACTCTGGCGATTTCTCAATTGAATTCCCTTTCACTCCGTCTTGGCGCTGGGCGTCATCACGAGAACAGGGATTGGTTTTCTTAAGAGTAAAGATGCACCCAGCTTGAAGCAATTCTGTGTGGAGTTTATTTGCGTTCTGTAGGCCTATCTCTCACAAAATCAACAAGCGAATCGTCAATAATCATTATTCATTAGGATATTTGTTCTGTGTCTTTGTGCCGATTTAATATTCTTGGAAGATTCCAACATCATAATCTACGGTCTCTGAACAAACGCATCCCAACCAATCATTTTAATCTCTGCTTACGGCAGTTAGTAAATTATTTAATTTCATCAACAACATGAGCAATTCCACCCTCTGCAATGACTATGCCAAGTGTTTAATGAATAGTTTGGTTTACACACACACAGCAGTACAGGAGGTCCCCCATGCAGGGCCAGTTCCAGACGTAAGAGACACAAGTGACATTTCTGTGAGGTTAAGGAACTCAGTCTGGGTCTCAACTTACTGTTGAGAAAAAGAATAATAGAATACACATAGTGCAATTTCGAAATGTGATTGTGTGTCAGCAGTTTTTCTCTTACGTCACTTAATTAGCCATGCCGGCTAACAATTTTTTGATTGGTAGTTATTCTAGCCAGCTATCCAAACTTGTATTAATCATGGCCGAATACCGACCAGTCACCTGCCCAGGGGCCATGATCTCTAGGGGGGCCACATTGATTTTGTTAGTCATTCTCATTCAGATATATTAACATGGCATAAGTCATTACAAAATGTGTAGAATTGCCTCAAATCTTCAGATGCTGCTCTCTCTCACACTCTCTCTCTCCTCTCCCTATCGCTCTCTCGCCCGCCCATCCATCCATGCTGCCTGTCTGTCTCTCAGACCTGTCCCAGAGCTACTGGACAGAGCGGAGCCCTTTAACTCTGAAATGCTCTGGGTCTCAAGCTCATATGATTACCTCAGTCCCAGCATCACCTTTTGGCTTCTGGACAGGCAGCAAGTCAGGCAGGCAGGGTGTCGGGGAGTCTTTGGTGAGGCTGCCAAGTCCAGACTCACTCCCTGTACTGTAGTCCACCAGCCTGCCAGTCAGTCAGTGTGCTGTACATAAAAGGCAATGGCCCTGTCTATCTAAACCACGACATTTGATTGCATTTAGGTGGAGTGGGGAATGGGAGGTCGACTGGTGGGCAATGTTCACTTTGCATCCGCTTGTACTGAAAGTAGCCAATTAATGGTCCCTTAACCTTAGTTGATGTTTATACTGTGGGCATGTTTCAGTACATTTAAGGACAAAGATGTTCTCCAAGCTAGAAATGGAGGGCACTCAGGGCAGAGGGATAGTTAGGCTACACTCTGAGCAGGAGGCAAATCAGATTAAGCATTGCTGTGAGCAGCGCCGCGCACCATGTACAGTAGTAGTACCACCATGTCCTCTGTAGCGCAAAGACCTCTGTATATTGACATTTCCTCAGACATTGTGTTATCTTAACATTTCAACTACAGCTCCTTCTAACAAGGGATCATGAGTTGACAGACGTTTGCGGGTTAGCTTGTAAACCTGCGGCGAGGGATGTTTTTGTTAAGTCTGAATGCCTGGCTCTTGAGTGTTGTTTCGGCTAACCACAAAAAAACAGCTCAGATTATGATGGGGCTTGAAACCATATGGTGCCTCCAGGCTAGTTTCACAAAGTGTTGTGACTATTTTGTTACATGCTTTGTGGATTACATTAATTCCAGCGGATTACTTTTGTTAAACAGAAGGATGAACTACTTTCATTGAAAACATGTCACACATATCTGTTTCTGTTTAACAGAGGCTTGTGGTTAGGAATGGTTTGGTTTTAAACAGTGAGCCTGGTCATTCTTTAGTTCTTCCTCTGAACTTCAATCTCTGGATATTAGGTTATAAACTATTTGGTTTGTTTTCAGGTTGTTTGTTTTATTGCGGCCTGTTTATTCTGTTGAATGTTTATTCATACCCACACCTGCCCAGAAATCCTAATTGCAGTATTTCGTAAGGAAATGGCATGACGCTATAAACATCCACCCATAATTTATTTAATCTTGAATCTTAACCTGAATCCCACAAATAACTACAACAAATTACTAATTGAGTCATTCTGAAATGCTTTGAGATGTTTCTGAAAAGTTTCTCACTCTCACCTATATATTATCTCTGCAAACAAATAAAAAATACTTTTTCAACCCTTTTGATGTTGTTCTAACAAATAGTTGTTCTGTACCATGAAGCTAAACGGTGTCACAAATGGCACCCTATTCCCTACATAGTGCACTACTTTTGACCAGAGGCCCTGGTCAAAAATAGCGCGGTATGTAGGGAATAGGGTGCCATTTGAGACGCAGTGCTGCTGTGTGCTGTTGTGTGGGAGGGAATGTGTTCTTAAGGCATATCTGCCGCTTTGTGTGGGCTATGCTATGCACTCACCCTGATTGGTATCTGAAGGAGCTGTAACTAGCGATCGAGTCAGAAGATTGATTGAGCATTTCTGTTGGAAGTGTTTGGCTTCCATTCTGTTCAGTAGTCTAGTGTTCAAGTTAGCCTATGGGATGCAGGATCATTGTGTGCATTATTGCTTAGTTTGTACTGTAGAGCTACATTGGCTAATTTATGTAAAGGGGAATTTCCATCTAAAAAGGATCCATGAACACCAATGTGAAGTTGATAGGAGCATGTCAAATTGGGTGTCAAATGAAAGCGAGTCTATATTTGAGAAGTTGGAGCATTTGTAGATTTTTCAAGCATTTTCGACTCAAAAAATGTGGAGTAAGAAAAGGCTTTGATGTCTGGTCAAGCGGATGGAATAGGAGTCTTATATGACATCAGTGGTGTAAAGTACTTAAGTTAAAATACTTAAGTACTACTTAAGTAGTTTTTGGGGGTATCTGTACTGTATTTTTAACAACTTTTACTACATTCCTGAAGAAAATGATGTACCTTTTCCCTGACACACAAAAGTACTCGTTACATTTTGAACGCTTAGCAGAACAGGGGAAATGGTCTAATTTACACACTTATCAAGAGAACATCCCTGGTCATCTCTACTGTCTCTGATCTAGCGGACTCACTAAACTCAAGGTTAGTGAGGTTTGGTGGGATGGAGTTTTTTTGCGTTCCATGGTGACACCATGTGTTAAATTAGTTAATAGGCCAATAAGAAAGAGTTCCAAACCTCTCTGCCAAGAACAGCACCCCCCTACCCACCCCCCCCCTTCAACTCAAACCAAAATTCTTGCTTGAGAAATTGCTCTTTGCTGAGATGCTATTACTATTTTACTTGGAAACAATCACAGTAAGGTGCCTTCAGAAAGTATTCATACCCCTTGACTTATTCCACATTTTGTTGTTACAGCCTGTTTTTAGAAATGTTTGCAAATGTATTAAATGAAATACTGAAATATATAATTTACATAAGTATTGACACCCCTGAGTCAATACATGTTTGAATCACCTTTGGCAGCGATTACAGCTGTGAGTCTTTCTGGGTAAGTCCCTAAGAGCTTTGCACACCTGGATTTTACTATATATTTGCACATTATTCTTTTAAAACTTATTCACCTCTGTCAATTTGGTTGTTGATCATTGCTAGACAGCCTTTTTCAAGTCTTGCTAGAGATTTTAAAGCCATTAATGTCAAAACTGTAACTAGGCCACTCAGGAACATTCAATGTCTTCTTGGTAAGCAACTTCAGTGTATATTTGCCCTTGTGTTTTAGGTTATTGTCCTGCTGAAAGGTGAATTTGTCTCCCAGTGTCAGTTGGAATGCTCTATTCCATAATTATTTTTATCCCAAACAAACTCCCTAGTCCTTGCCGATGATAAGCCATACCCATAACATGATTCAGCCACCACCATGCTGGAAAATACTGTATGAAGAGTGATACTCAGTGATGTGTTGTGTTGGATTTGCCCCTAACATAATGCTTTGTATTAAGGACATAAAGTTAATTTCTTTGCCACATTTTTTGCAGTTTTACTTTAGTGCCTTATTGCAAACACAATGCATGTTTTGGAATATTTTTATTCTGTACAGGCTTCCTTCTTTTCATTTAGGTTAATATTGTGGAGTAACTACAATGTTGTGGATCCATCCTCACTTTTCTTAACAGCCATTAAACTCTGTAACTGTTTTAAAGTCACCATTGGCCTGATGGTGAAATCCCTGAGCAGTTTCCTTCCTCTCCAGCAACTGCATTAGGAAAGAGGCCTGTGTTTTTTTAGTGACTACACCATCCAAAGTGTAATAACATCACCATGATCAAGGGATATTCAGTGTCTTTTGTACTAATCTACCAATAGGTGCCCTCCTTTGCGAGGCATTGGAAAACCTCCCGGGTCTTTGTGGTTGAATCTGTGTTTGAAATGCACTGCTTGACTGAGGAACATTAAAATTATCTGTATTTGTGGGGTACAGAGATGAGGTAGTCATTCAAAAATCATGTTAAACACTATTATTGCACACTGTGAGTCCATACAATGTAGTGTTACATGTTAAGCACATTTTTACTCCTGAACTTATTTAGGCTTGCCACAACAAAGGGGTTGAATACTTATTGACTAAAGACATTTCAGCTTGTATTAATTTGTAAGCATTTCTAAAAACATAATTCCACTTTGACATAATGGGGTATTGTATGTAGGGCAGTGACACAATCTCAATTGAATCCATTTTAAATTCAGGCTGTAACACAACAAAATGTGGAAAAAGTCAAGGACTGTGAATACTTTCTGAAGTCACTGTAGTTGTTACCCAGAAATGATTTGATATTCAGATAAAGACGTCTGAATTTGACCTTTTTTAAGATATTTTCTAATTTCCTCCAACTCGTGAAGAGGGCGATAATGAAAGTTCACAGAAGTAACGAGGAAAGGTAGACCTACCAATTAGTTATAGAGTTTTAACTGATATCAAGTTTGTTTATTAATTATTAGGCTGTGATTAAAACTGGTAATTTTGTTTCCAAATCAGTAGCAGAATTCATAGAAATCATAGTAGCCACAAACCACTGTTGGGTCACCTGCTACTGTTCTCCCTTCCACTGGCATACTGTTGTGTTCAGCTCATAACTGTTTTTTTTCTTCTGTTGTCTGGTGATCAAAGCAAGACTGTGAAAACCGTCTGGACAACCTCCCACTCTCCCTCTCTCTGCCTCTCTCGTAATTCCGTTACTGGATGTAAATCCACTTACTACCTACCGTATTTCAATAACCAAAATAAATGTCATAGCTGACACCACATTCTTTCTGCAGACATTTTGCAATCTTAATTCGGAGCAGATATTTAAGAGTTTTTTTGAAAACGTGCATAAACAGAGGGAGATTTTACCATAATTCTCTTACCAATCTTTGCATCATTCTTAACAGTTTGTGGAAACTGTTAAATGTAGACCTTGTGCATAGAGTTCTATGGCTTGTTAAACTTTGATGTCAATGTTTTTTGTTTAGCATACATTTTAAGTGAAAACTCTGAGTCAAAGCTTAATTCCGTTACCATGGAATTGCCCAAAGGCTTCCATAAAACAGCATATTCTTGTATACAGGAAGAGAGAACCACCTGCATCTGATTCCCAGCATTGCCTTTCACTCCTGTGAGGAGAGAGTTTGGCCTCCCACCCACACACAGCAGCCCTGGCAGGCTGGGAGTGAGGCAGTGACGTGGTGTTGTTGAGCCCAGGTCTGCCAAGCCGAGCCAGGGTATGAGATACCAGAAGGGCTGGCTGCCAGGGGATACAAACGGCCCTACAACAGCCTACAGCTTGGGCACAGAGCAGCACAGCCCACTGCCAGAGCTGTTCTTAGCTCCTGAGTGAGAGAACCAACCAGAGCAAGCTGAAGCGGCAGGAGGACCAGGGCCGGGTCAACCCAAGCCAAGGGAGAGAGGGCTGGGAGTCTGGTTCCCGAACATGGGTCTTCTCAGGGTTGTGAGGCGGGAATTAAAGGATTCCCACTGGAAGAATGGTAGCTAAGAGCAGTAGGGCAGAGCATTGAGAGCAGTGCTCCTTCTCGTACCCGCTGGAACAATTCTGTTTCACCTGTTTAATAGGTGGAAACTGTATGGGAATTTGTATGGAATCATCTTTTTTTGACCACTTATAAATCGAATGAACAAATCTCCCATGCACCAGAGGCAAAGCTCCTTCCTTAATGAGTATTGCTGGACTTTGGCCCTCCCTGTGTGTGCAGTTCTCTAACTCCGTGAGGCAAGTGCAAAGCACACCAAAGGTGAGGATTTGATTTATATAGCGCCTTTCTACCAACTGAAGTACCCAAAGCGCTTTACATAGTAAGGGGGAAGCTCACCTTAACCATCACCATTTTGGTAGAGAATGCCCTTAGCCTGGATGCTGTTCACGTAGTTGTTTAAAACGACCTACCGCTGCAGCCCGACTCTGGCCAAAAGCACTTGACTTCTGTAGCCCTTTTATTTCAGCCTGCCTGATTCAGTCAGTGCCCTGCTGAAAAATACATGACGTAGCTAAAGTTAGACCCCTACCTCAGCTGCTGTGCACATCAGTAGCCTAGCTGTTCCATTTGAAAATGCACGTGTTGTGTTCCTGTGTGTGCACTGCATCTGTCTGTGTCTTTTAAGGACACCTAGGCTCTAACCAGAATGCCACATTTAGCCTCCCGTCGGTTAATCAATCAGTCAGATAGTCAAAGCAGACCTATTTGACATCTGTACTCTACTGTCCAGTGATCTGAACAAATGACATGAATGAACACTGGTTGAGGCGATTGCTGCCCTGTTATGAGCTCTGTTAGCCTATGTTGTACAGTGCATTTGTTAATTATTTAAACACATTGTCTTTTTCCACATTTTGTTACATGACAGCCTTATTCTAACATTTATTCAATTGTTTTTCCCCTTCATAAATCTATGCACAAAACACCATAATTACAAAGCAAAAACAAGTTTTTAGAGTAAAAAAGACGGAAATATCCCCTTTACATAAATATTCAGACTCTTTACTCAGTATTTTCTTGAAGCACCTTTTGACAGCAATTTACAGCCTTGAATATTCTTGGGTATGACCCTACAAGCTTGGCACACCTGTATTTGAGATGTTGTCCCGAAGCCACTGCTGCGTTGTCTTGGCTGTGTGCTTAGGGTCGTCCTGTTGGAAGGTAAACCTTCGCCCCAGTCTGAAGTCCTGAACGCTCTGGAGCAGGTTTTCATCAAGGATCTCTCTGTACTTTGCTCCGTTCATCTTTCTCTCGATCCTGACTAGTCTCCCAGTCCCTGCCGCTGAAAAGCATCCTGCCACCACCATGCTTCACCGTATGGATGGTGCCAGGTTTCCTCCAGACGTGACGCTTGGCATTCAGGCCAAAGAGTTCAATCTTGGTTTCATCAGACCAGAGAATCTTGTTTCTCATGGTCTGAGAGTCCTTTAGGTACCTTTTGGCAAACTCCAAATGGGCTGACGTGCCTTTTACTGAGGAGTGGCTTCCGTCTGGCCACTCTACCTTAAAGGCCTGATTGTTGGAGTGCTGCAGAGATGGTTGTCCTTCTGGAAGGTTCTCCCATCTCGACAGAGGAACTCTGGAGCTCTGTCAGAGTGACCATCGAGTTCTTGGTCACCTCCTTGACCAAGGCCCTTCTCCCCCGATTGCTCAGTTTGGCATGGCGGCAAGCTCTAGGAAGAGTCTTGGTGGTTCCAAACTTCCATTTAAGAATGATAGAAGACACTGTGTTCTTGGGGACCTTCAATGCTGCAGAACCTTTTGGGTACCCTTCCCCAGATCTGTGCCTCGACACAATCCTTTCTCGGAGCTCTACGGACAATTCCTTCAGCTTGTTTTTTTTCTCTGACATGCACTGTCAACTGTGGGACCTTATATAGACAGGTGTGTGCCTTTCCAAATCCTGTCCAGTCAATTGAATTTACCACAGGTGGACTCCAATCAAGTTGTAGAAACATCTCAAGGATGATCAATGGAAACAGGATACACCTGAGCTCAATTTCGAGACTCATAGCAAAAGGTCTGAATACTTATTTAAATAATGTGCTAACAATTCTAAAAACCCATTTTTGCTTTGTCATTATGGGGTATTGTGTGTAGATTGATGATTTTTTTTTATTTAATCAATTTTAGAATAAGGCTGTAACGTATGTAGAATACAGGCTGTGAATGATTTGTTCTGCTGGTGTATCTCTTGCTATGTCCTGTAGGTGCAATCCTGGGTCGCTCGGAGACACAGGAGTGTGTTTACTACAACTCTAGCTGGGAGAAGGAGCGAACCAACCGCAGTGGCATCGAGCCTTGCTATGGAGACAAGGACAAGAGGCTCCACTGCTTCGCCACCTGGAAAAACACCTCGGGAACAATCGAGATCGTCAAGCAAGGCTGCTGGCTGGACGATGTCAACTGCTATGACAGGTTAGGTAATGTCTTATTCTTAGGCAAGACGGTAGACTTAGGGCTTAGTGGTCCTCTGTAGCTCAGTTAGTAGAGCATGGCGCTTGTAATGCCAGGATAGTGGGTTTGATTCTCGGGACCTCCTATACGTGAAAATGTATGCACGAAAACAGTCACTTTGGATAAAAGCGTTTGCTAAATGGCATATATTCTTATTAGACTTAGGGCTAGTGGTTAAGTTTAAGGGTTGGTGGTCTGAAGCACTGTACTTCAGTCCTTTCTTGCCGATGGTGACTAACACTTATTAGTTTAGGTCCTACTGTCCTTTGTATGACGGTTGACTTAGTACATCTTTAAAGGCGCTGCATGGTCAATCCGACGTCTGCGTTGGCCGTGCAGAATTTACGGTGATCCGGCCTCTCTAGAAGTCAGGGCATTCACACTTCTTGCGCTTCGCCGAGCAGCCCAAAGATGTTTTGAGGGAAGTGAGTTTGTATTCATACAGGACCTCCCGCCCTCACCTACCGTCAACCAATCATGTCAATGCGGAGCCATACGGAGCCCTCCGCATTGTTACAGAATTTGAGAGGCGCATGGCGATGCGGTACGGAGCTCAGTTTGGCCTCTGCAAGCCTCCGGAGGCTCCGCAATTGCGTCATGCCATCCATACGCCGCCTCCGACCACATTTTCGGATCAAGCATGAATTGGCTTTTAGAGTGGTTGTCTGTCCCTTCCTGTAAAGATGTACTTCTACCTCCCCAGAGAGAGAAAGAGCGAGAGAAAGAGGGGGATTGGTTCAGTGGAGGGCTGCCAGCCCTCAGCTCTCTACCTTTGTGACAGAGATGTTCTTTTCTTCTTCTGTCTTTCTCTCTCTCTCTCGGCTGCAGCAGTGAATGTGTGGAGACGAAAGAGAGTCCGGACGTCTTCTTCTGCTGCTGCGAAGGCAACATGTGTAACGCCAAGTTCCTGTACAGCCCCGACACACAGGCTGTCCAAAGTAAGTCATCACGTAAGTTCACACACAGGAAGCTGATGTAATGTCACATGCTCTGTCAGTTTTTCAGTCGAACGCAGACAATCAGTCAGTAAGAATAACCCAACCTTACCCAAGAGGCACTGGGGCATATTCCTCAACAAACACTAGAGACACAAGTTATTCTACTTTACCAGGGCCCATATGTCTACTGCTTTCATTTGATACTCTGTGTCCAGGCTAGCCACTGTCCTCCTCTCTATGGGGGCCAGTAGGGACCTGTCTGGGCCCAGTCAGAGTGTAGCAACTAGTGGGGTCCGTCGGGGCCACCAAGCCAAGCCCCAGACAACCTCAGTGTCACAGAAAGGGAAACCGCAGCAATAATGCAATCCAGCCGTGTCTGTGCTGGAGAGAACTGTGACGGCAGAGAACTGTGATAGCATAGCAGTGGCTGATCACATCAAATACTACCTTTGTGAAATGACAAGGGGGTGCACTGTACAGTAAGGCTTAGCTATTTTTTGGAGGGGGTCACTTGGTTGTTTCGGTGGTTATTTTTGGCTGCTGGCTTAAGTTCTCATGAAATGCATTTAACTATTAATCTCACTATTTCGAGGATTTTGTTGAAGCGACCCAGATGTGTTGAGCTGTGTTGGAACTATTTTTAGAGTGTTGCACTGCTAGTCTTCTGATACCATTGTGTATGGCGTGATGAAAATACGAGGGGAACAAAGCACATTTGCATACCTGTATTAAGGTGTATTCTCTCTCCATCTCCCTGCCCCCTCCTCGCCCAACCCCTTCCCTCTCTTTCCACCATCCTCCCCATCACCGCCTTCCCCGCTCCCCTGTCCACAGCGACCTCCAACCCGTTTACCCAGAAGCCTCAGCTGTTCAACACCCTGCTGTACTCTCTGGTGCCCATTATGGGCATCGCCGCCATCGTCCTCTTTGCCTTCTGGATGTACCGTCATCACAAGCTGGCATACCCGCCCGTTCTGGTGCCAACACAGGTAAGACTGAAGAGTATGAGTGTGTGTGTGCAATGTCCGATTTACTGTTGTTTTTATTTCTTTACTTACCTATTGTTCACCTAATACCTTTTTTGCACTGTTGGTTAGAGCCTGTAAGTAAGCATTTCACTGTTGTATTCGGCGCACGTGACTAATAAACTTTGATTTGATTTGATGATTCGCCATACTTGTCTCGGCTGTACAGAATAAACAGAAGAAGTCCTCCTCGCTGCTTGGTATTTTAATCTTGACATAGGAGTGACTCACTAACGTTGGCAAGAAAAGCGGATGCAAAACAATGGATAGCAGAAGAGAACATTGGAAGTCGCTGATCTGAAGCAAACACAAATGTGATTAGCTGGAGAGTGACAGGAAGCCTAGCCCCAACTCTGTGCAGTGTACGTGGGCACAGCCTGCCACTAATACTGTGAAATGTGTACCTGCTTAGCGCTCAAGCCATGACTGTGGCCATACACACAGGCACGCGACGGACACACACAAAGCTGTTGTTTGTTCACCCTGGTTAGGCTCACTGAGGATAGGGCTCTGTGGTCATAGATCGGAGAAGGGTGGCTCTCTCAAGCCTGCTCCTGTACAGCTCTTTGTAATCTGCCGCTAAATAAACACAAATATCACCAGGACACTGCTACTGCCTTGCCTCCGCCTGTTGCCCTTTGCAGTGTGTTTGAGAAGGAGCCCACGATGCCGTGAAATGTTTGGTTACTGTGCTTGATTACTGCGTCGTATAGAACAGTGTGTCCTGACCCCACTCTTCCACTACGTGGCCACGATGCCATGGAGGAGAGAGCACCCTGGGTGTGGTTTTGGCCTGAAAGGGAAAGTGAGGGGGAAAGCACAAACAAATAAATAATGCAGTCAGGCTCTCTCCCTCTCTCTCCCCCCTTCCCGTCTCTTCCTCTCTCCTTCCCTCTCCTGGAGGCTGGCTCTAACCCTGGGCCCTTAAAGCATCCATGTTTAATCCATAACACATCTCCTTTGAACAGAAGTGCTGATTGCCGTGCCTTGTGAGCAGCTGATCTCTGACACCGGACTAAACTCGCCCACTTCGACTCTTAATCACTGTGTCATGTCTGATTTGTTACAGCAAGCGCCCCTCCGTTTCATTTGCCCTTACGTGGGCTTATTTAAAGCTCTGCTGTAGCAAAACGAGCAGCCGTGACACACAGGTGAGGTGAGCCTGGAGAATGTACATTAAGAGCATCCGTCCTTTTGTTATGAATATATTAGCCAATGTCCTAGAGGAAAATGTTAGCCAATGTCCTAGAGGTTGCCTAAGAGTCTAGCAGCAGTACTGTACATGCATACACAGGCCCAGGGCTAGTTCTGACAGGGAAGTCATTAAGGACTGTCCTGCTTGGGCACTGCGGCCCCACTCCTAACCACCTGTCTTACTGTATAGAACATGAGCTGAGGCCTCTGCATTATTAATGAGCCTTTTTAAAGGTGAACACTTAACTGTGCTTTGTTACAGAGTGAGAGTGAGCGAGAAGGGATTGGCAACCTTTCAAGGGACGCCACAATCACGATCGCATCCAGATGTAGTATCTTAATTTGAGCCAGTATGTTACAGCAGGAAAATAATCCTGCAGCAACAAGAAATGTAGATTTATAATTAATTTACATTTTTGTAGGGGTTGATACATTTCTCGTTAGGGAAAAAAAAGTCTGACATTTCTAAGTGGAAATTAGAAACGTTTAAACCTTGCAGGAAAGATCTCCTGCAACAGGGTGGTCAAATTAAGATCCAACATGTGTATGAAAACAGTTTGAGTATAAAAAAAAGGCTCAGGCAGAAAAGGAGATGGCTGCTCTATTATTATTCTATACTTTTAACTTCTATACTAGCCTGCACTGAGTGTACAAAACATTTAAGAATACCTTCCTAATATTGAGTTGCATCTCCTCCCTTTTGCCCTCTGAACAGCCTCAATTCGTCGTGGCATGGACTCTACAAGGGGTCGAAAGCGTTCCACAGGGATGCTGGCCCATGTTGACTCCAATGCTTCCCACAGTTGTCAAGTTGGCTGGAAGGTCCTTTGGGAGGTGGACCATTCTGGATACGCACGGGAAACTGTTGAGCGTTGAAAGACCCAGCAGTGTTGCAGTTGACACATAGGTGCGCCTGGCTCCTACTACCAAGCCCTGTTCAATGCTTAAAAATCCTGATTTAACCTGTCTCTACACTGATTGAAGTGGATTTAACAAGTGACATCAATAAGGGGTCATAGCTTTCACCTGGACTCACTGGTCAGTCTATGTCATGGAAAGACGGTTTATATACTCAGTGTATATACGGTTCCCACACATGCACAAACACATGGTCGTCACATGCTGTGGCGCCAGGCGATACTGTCCACATATTTGTTATCCGGGCTCTATTTTTCATACAGCCATGAGAGGTCAGGGGAAGCTGGAATTGATTCAGGAGCTGACTACACACACAGGTCCACATCTTTCACATGCCAGACCCAGGAGGAGTGTGAGGGGCGAGAGAGCAGAAACGGGAGGAGGCCCACAGCTTTCACACCACAGGCCCAAGAGGAAAGCGGGGGAGAGCGGGGAGAAAAGGGGAGAGCTCTCTCTTACCAGAGTCATCAATCATCACCCGGGATGCGACTGCTGCTCCTTTATCTACCTCCATTTCACCCTCACTGAAAACAATCATTTATTTTTGCCTCTTTTCTATCCTATAACAAGCACGCCTTTCATATAATGATAGAGGTAAGATGCGTTTAATTAAACTCCATCACTTTTCAATTTCAGTGGGTTTTGGTTGGGAGGGAGCGTTTAATTTCGGACTGCTTCCCGATTGTTGTTCTATTTCTTTGGGATGGGTTTATTTATTTCTTTAAATGTCTTCTTTATATGTGAGTTATTGTTGCTTTTATGGATTTTTTTTATTCTATTTTTGCATGGACGTCATGTATTTTGTTTATCCTTTGTAATGCAAATTACAATGGAATTAACCAATGACCAAATAAAGTGCATGAATCAGTCAATGTAGAAAATGCATTCTATGAGCATGGATGTCCACTTTGGATGATAATATTTTGCACTTTTTGTCTGTTGCAATGCAACCAAGGGTAGCTACTAAGATGTCTTGTGCCAACATGTTTTAAAGAGGGGTTGGAATCCACTGAATACAGAAAGGCTGCCTCTGAAATGAAACCTTATTCTCTAAACACTGCAATACCTTTGCCCAGGGCCAAAGGGTTCTGGTCAAAAGTAGTGCACTATGTAGGGAATACAGTGCCATTTGGGACACTTCCATGTATTGTACCCATACATGGATGAAAGAGGCATTGGACCAATTTAAATACAAATATGGCCTTTGATGTGACGTTAGCCAACATTTCGCAACAAAGGACTATTGTTAACCCCCAGCAGCATGTGGTGCTTTCAATGTCATATGTCAATTGCTGTAATTGAAGTAGCAGAGATGTTGGATTGTTTGAAGGCCTCATACATCAGGGTTGGGTGGGTTTGTGCAGATGACGTCAGATATTTTTTACGTTTCCTGTGGCACAGTGTGGTGTGCTGACAAAGTGTAATGCACGCCATTCAGCCGCCCAACCACCTCGTGAACGGAGCCTGGGTCAGGTGACACTGTGACTGACTGGTCAGTGTACACAGCCCAGATCACAACAGTTCTAGAGAAAGAGATGCCGCTCCTGCTTTTGTAGTGCTTTACTTGAACTGTCTGCCACTGACGCAGGTCTAGGGGTGCGTCCCAATTGGCACCCTATTCCCTAAATAGTGCTCTACTTTTGACCGGGGGCCCATCTTCCATGTGTTCGCACAAGACATGAACTGCATGCCAATTGGCACCCTAATACCTAAATAGTGCACTTTTTTTTACCAGAGCTCGTGGGCCCCAGTCAGAAATAGAGCACTTTATAGGGAATAGGGTGCCATTTGAGACTCATCCTAGGTCTTTAGAGTGGATCTGTGATCAGTGGATCTGATGGAATTGCCCTCACCTTATTAACAGGGTTAGCTAGGCTTACCTCTTCCCAATTGTCCTGTGGTACAGCTGGTATCTATTGTGAATGCTCCTTAGCCTCCTTGGCTGTGTCATGGTTCCTGAGGACTTAGGCTTTTAGAAACAAAACAGTCCTTCAATGCGATCACTCCTTGTCGCATGTGTCACTACATTGCTAGCCAAGGATGCCTCCCAAATGACACCCTCTCACCTATAGTGTGCCCTACTTTTAACCAGGGCCCAAAGGGCGAATAGGGTGCCAATCGGGACACACACCACAATTCCTAACCGTCTTACCACCACCAAGGACGGACCAGATCGTAAATTGGCCGTAAAGGAACAACACAATTGTTTAGTTTTTTGTAGCTCCTTTTTCAAAACATCATAAACCGGGTGGAATTCTAATTAGGGCCTTTTATTAGTGCCCAGGGGCGTCTCTCCACCGAGGGGCGTCTCTCCATTAAATACAATATGGTTTTCAAGTCTGCTTTTACGACTCCGCATTGAAGCGTCTGATTAATTATTGAAACTATGGGGAGGAAAATCCAGGCGTAAGCATGTAGGGCAGAATGGCGTCTAGTGTGTTTACTGAGACCGTGTTCAATGTCAGAGTCTGCCCCAACCTCCCTCTCACCATTCCTCACCTCAGCTCCAAACACCCCTCACTTGTTCCGCTTTCCATCAGTGGTTGCCATTGAACCAGCCACTACGTATTGTTCGGCTTTGGGGCTCCACATCGATGGTGACATCTTTTACTCCCTAAGTCGCTCTCGAAAGTCACACGTGGAAGTGATTAGTTTGAATCCAGAGGACCAGCTGACTTGACCCATTTTATATTTGGAAGACTTGCTTCCTCTACCACGTCGATGAGATGAGACTAACCCTGCCCTAAGCCATCACCAGTGGGAGAGGCTTGACCCATCCAGGCCGCTCATATCAGGTTGCTCTTCATGCGATACAGTACCCAGATATAAATATGCTATATACATGGCATTACTTCTGACAGCAGCCACTGCCACAACCTCCTTGTTTTCAACCCTGCCGATCACGCCAGCGTCCCAAATGGCTCCCTATTGCATATAGAATGCACTACTTTTGACCAGAACCATCTAGGCCTTGGTCAAAAGTAGTTCAGAAAATAGAGAGCCATTTGGGACGCATCTCAATAATCTAAAGGCTGAAGGCTCCCTCCCCTCTCTTTATCACCTAGCTTCATCTAAGTCCCAGACCTCTCCTCTCTTTTATGTGGGGGGTTGTAGAAGATACCCTCGGTCTTCAACTAGAACTATAATAACATGGAATGATCTAGTTGAAAGCGGATGTTGGCCCATTTCTTTGAAGAGACGGTAGGACTGACCGAGCTAATGCCCTGTGAAGGCCTTGAGATATCTTTGGGAAGACTCTGGGTGAGCCCCAAAAAGGCACCCTATTCCCTATATAGTGCACTACTTTTGACCGGAGTCCTATGGGCCCTGGTCAAAAGTAGTGCACTACGTAGGGAGGCATCCTCTATCACCGTTGCATTCAACTTATAGCGTTTTAGTCATTTATCAGACGGTCTTATCCAGAGCGACTTGAGTGCATTTAATTATTTCTGTACTGGTCTCCTGTGTGAATCGAATTCACAACCTTGGCGTTGAAAGGGCCATGCTCTACCAACTGAGCCACATGGGACCACATAACTGAAGTAGAATACAACCATGCTCTCTCCTTGTCCTGGAATGATCCCTGCAGACAGTGTTTTAAACGATCACACCACTCTGTGTCTAGACTAACTAATACAGTTTTCCTTGATCGAAATCTTTCCGAGGAATCTCATGAGTTTCTCATCAATGTCTAGTCTGGACTCTTTTCAATAATGATCTGTCTTCCCAAGTATGTTCCCAGCAATTACACAGCTTTTAGAGTTAAAAAATGCTGTCCATGTTAGCGCAATGACGGAACTAATTAGATACAATAAAATTGTATCCGGTGTATCGACATCATGTGGGGACTGAAGGACGTGCACCTGTTCTTTCTCCGCTATTCTCAAATGAGAAGCAATGATGGAAATTACAATTGGCATTTCAATTTACCTCCTGAATCAATTGACTGATTTGAAATGGAATTGAGACCAACACCAAGTATGTAGCCCATATGGCACAGGGGTAGTACAGAGCGTATGAGTGTTTTCATTGATCCCAGTACCAACCTGCTGTCTATCTCCCTGTCTGCCCTCTGCTACAGGACCCACTGGGGCCACACACCCCTCCCTCGCCCATCATGGGGCAGAAGCCATTGCAGTTGATCGAGATCAAAGCCAGGGGGCGCTTCGGCTGTGTGTGGAAGGCTCAACTCCTCAACGACTACGTGGCTGTCAAGGTCTTCCCCATTCAGGTATGAATTGGAAGTTGAGGTACACCGTTGATATAAAAAGGACTTTATATAAATGATTTATTGAGGTTTAGCTCTATTAGTTATCGTGTGCAATTTATGTCATATTTGTACATCATACAAGGTGAAATAGCTAATATAAGCCATTTAGCAGATAATTTTATCCAAAGTGACTTAGTCATGTGTGCAAGCATTTTACGTATGGGTGGTCCCGGGAATCAAACCCACAATCCTGCCGTAGTAAGCACCATTCTTCTGTTGTGTGTTGGGATGTCGCCTGCAGGACAAGCTGTCATGGCAGAACGAGTACGAGATCTACAGCCTGAGCGGGATGAAACACGAGAACCTGCTCCACTTTATCGGTGTGGAGAAGAGAGGCAACAACATGGACATAGACCTCTGGCTCATCACAGCCTATCACGACAACGTACGTATACAACTTGATTGTCCGTTGAAATGTACATTTGTCTATTTCAGGGATCATCAACTAGATTCAGCTGGGGGATGATTTGTTCTTGACAGGATGGTCAGTGGGCCGGAACATGATTACAAATAATTTGTAGACCGCAAATTGACCACAAGAAGCCCAAACAGATATATTTGACAAAAAAATAATCATTTCAAACCTTGCTTGCATGTGTATACAATCACATATATCTCTCTATTATGCGTGGGAATACTTTGGAAGAGATTTCCAAAATTAAAATAACTTGGAGCTGAAAACTTCACAAAAATTGTCTCAAAGAACTTGGAGGGAGCAAATAAAATTGGCCTGTGGATCGACGGTTGGGGAACCCTGGTCTATTTGTTCTTAAAACCCCAACCAACCAGACACCACAGGAGGCTGGTGGGAGGAGCTATAAGGGGACGGACTATTGTAACAACTGGAATGGAGTAAATGGTTCCACATCAAACATATGGAAACCACTTGTTTGACTCCGTTCCATTAATTCCATTCCAGCCATTACAATAAGCCCGTCCCCCTATAGCTCGTCCCACCAGCCTCCTCTGCCACACATATACCAAGAGGCTGGAAGCAGCACAGGGTCAGCCCCTGAAGCGGGTTTCCAATGACTGGCAACTACAGGTTGTCTTCCCTCCAGTGGTTGTACAGTGTTACTACAACTACTTTACCCCCTCCCCACCACCCCATTTCACAGCTGTGACAGGATCAGAGATGTCAAATTAACCAATGTCCTCATTTTCCTGCGTACAATCCTGCAGGGTGAATAGAAAAAAGACCAACACTAATTGTGTTTCCCCCACAGGGCTCCCTGACTGATTACCTGAAGGCCAACGTGGTGTCGTGGAACGAGCTGTGCCACATCTCCCAGACCTTGGCCCGTGGCCTGGCCTATCTCCACGAGGACATCCCTGGGCTGAAGGACGGACACAAGCCCGCCGTCGCACACAGGTGGGTGGAGGGTGTTATCGGCCGCCCCCGATAAAACGTTATTGGGGGGGTTGTCACCAGCATAGGACAAAGGGACGAAAACACACACAGGCATATATGATACATCAGAACACATTGACCGTAGCGCTGACAGCTGGTAGAATGAATACATTCCATCACATCAATAGAATTGAGGCCCAACTCCCTTATTCCTCTGTCTGCTGTTTACTTATCCCTCTCTTCTATCGCTCTCTTTCTGGCTCCAACAGGGACATGAAGAGCAAGAACGTGCTTCTGAAGACCAACCTGACAGCCTGCATAGCGGACTTCGGCCTGGCCCTGAAGTTTGAAGCTGGGAAGTCAGCAGGAGACACTCACGGCCAGGTAAAATAATGACGCTGGTTAATCTGATGCTGTATTAACCTGCAGAAAGAGCAGAATCGGCGAATACATTATCCGCAAAATGTAGTGATACTGTAGTTCACTCCAAAATCAAATACATTTTCAGACTTCAAAAGCGGTGTAATATCCCACATTGAGGTCCGTAAGAGGTGTGTAAATATCGGACAAATGTTGATTTTCGGAGTGAACTATGACCTTAGGGCAGTGTGTCGTTGACGTGAGACAGAGTGTAACCTTGCAGCCTTGTGTTGTGCTTCTCCAGGTGGGCACGAGGCGCTACATGGCCCCTGAGGTGCTGGAGGGGGCCATCAACTTCCAGAGAGACTCCTTCCTGAGGATAGACATGTACGCCATGGGGCTGGTGCTGTGGGAGCTGGCCGCTCGCTGCACCGCTGCAGACGGTGAGAGAAAAACGCGCGTGTGTGTGTGTCCTCGTGTGTTTGCAACGGGTATGTTGACCTTGTGCGTCTCAGTAAGGATCAGTGACTCGGGGACACGGCCGACTGCTGACTCCACGTGGAGCTGACGGAAGTGATACTTACAGAGTCGAATGTGATCCAAAAGGAGTCACTGTGTGTGTGGTTTCTCTGCTGGTGTGTGTGTTTTTTCTCTGTATTCTCACGCAGTGTGTGTGTGTTTTGTTGCAGGTCCTGTGGATGAGTACACACTGCCCTTCGAGGAGGAGGTCGGCCAACACCCGTCTCTAGAGGACATGCAGGAGGTGGTGGTCCACAAGAAGCTACGGCCCTGCCTCAGAGAGTGCTGGCAGAAACACACAGTGAGTGAGGACCAGTGGTGGAAAAAGTACTCAATTGTCATACTTGAGTAAAAGCATGACTCAAGTAAAAGTGAAAGTCACTCAGTAAAAACTGAGCAAAAGTGTTTGGTTTTATATATACTTAAGTATCAAAAGTAAATGGAATTGCTAAAATACACTTAAGTATTAAAAGTAAAAATAGTTTCTCATTTTAAGCAAACTATTTTTCTGTCAAAATGTAACGGGTACTTTTGGGTGTCAGGGAAAATGTATTGAGTATATAGTACATTATTTTATTTATTTAAGGATGTAGTGAAGTAAAAGTAAAAGTTGGCAAAAATATAAATAGTAAAGTAAAGATTCCACAAAAAACTACCTAAGTAGTACTTTCAAGTATTTTTACTTAAGTAAAGGACACACTATCACATGAAAAGTGTATAGTGAAGTAAGTACACTCGGTTTGCAGGGGGTGTTACTGGATAGGATGACGATTCCAACGAATAGATCATTCATTGTTTATTAGCATGTGGTTCCAATTACTCTGTAGGTTAGAGCAGTTCCCAACCAAGGGTATTAAGGACTCATGAGACCATATGTTTACTGGTAAAATGCACATGAGGGGGTATTTCAGGGGTACTCAGGGCAGAGCAAAATTCAGTTGGTGGTACAGTAACCGAAAAAGGTTGGAAACCAATGGGTTAGAGCATAGAGCTAGCAACATCAGGGTTATGGGTTCAAGTTCTGCGTGTGTCAATGTTGACCGTTCTGTGAGATGCTTGGGGTTAAAGCTTCTGCTTACATGACCGTATATATGCTCTTATGATTGTCCCAGGGACTGGTGATGCTGTGTGAGACCATCGAGGAGTGCTGGGATCACGAGGCCGAGGCGCGGCTCTCGGCGGGCTGCGTGGAGGAACGCATCATCCAGATGCAACGCCAGACCAACATCATCGCCCCCGAGGAGATTGTCACCGTCGTCACCATGGTGACCAACGTGGACTTCCCTCCCAAAGAGTCCAGCTTATGAATGGACGGACATTGACTGGACGTGTCAGGTGGTGGAGCTATTTTGATTGGATGTTTTCAGGTATACATTGATACAACCAGAGTGGCCCGTTCAGGTTCATGAACTCTGGATGATCCCGGGTTAAACTCTGACCCCTGACCCCCTCAGATGGGCTTGCTGGCATGGCGGGGTGTGTTTTAGTGCTGGGCGCTACACTACTGTCATTCAGGAAATACCTGGCTGTGTCCGCCAACACTGGTTTGGTTTCTACCCACTTCATAGTATCATGATGTGTTGGACTCGGTTGGACTCCCATAGCGAGCCTCAAACTGTAAAACAGAATCCTTCAAAAGAACAACACTAGGTCGTAACAAACCCTGTGAGCTGGGCAAAAGGGATATTTTATATATGAAGAAAACACTAGGACCTCCTAACAGACTTCTGTTCCATTTTCTAAGAAAAAGAAGAGGAAGAGGATGGACTCTCCCAAGAAGAACTGTCACAGCTCAGTAAAGAAAAAAGGGCAACTTGTTTTAAAATTCCTTTGCTGTTTTCTTTTTGTGTTTATATGATCATGATAATGACATTTGTAATGCCAATAAGAAACAGCTTCTGAATGTCACGTGTACTGCTGCTGTACATAATATCAAAACAAAGGTAATCAAGGTTTCTTTTAGAGGGGATCCATTTCCAAGCGTTACTACTTTGAAAGCAAAACCATAGACCTCCCTCAAGTCAACAAGGTATACCTCAGTTCCATCTTCATTACAACAGTAACAACTATAGAAATAGAACTGCTATTGTTTCTAGTTCTATTGATTATATTTCTATGACTACAACAATCTCTCTGTAAACTATTCAGATGACATCATTACTTTGGTATTATTGAACTGTATACTGTCCAGCTGTGGCAGGTGAAAATAGAATAATTATCACCACAGTTTTTAAAACTAGCCTGCCAAGAGATGTATGACCATACGTTGACACACGTATTTCTGCCGCCTTGTTTTTTTTCTTTGCAAATTTCTTTTTCTGCATTGTTTTGTCCTTCCTTCCTGTTTTAATTTGCTTTTATTGAAAACATGTTAATCCTACATTTTAAGAGCATTTCAATAACCCCCTAAATCATTGAAAATGATTTTTAAAAAGCACTTCTTCCTTATTTTGGCTTGCTGTGTCAACCAAGTATTTAATGATGTGAGCATGCCTTTTGGTTATCCTTTGGTCTTCTTTTTTAAAAAAGCTCAGGAAGCTACTCTTCTGTCTCTCTTGACTCCCTAGTTATTACCCATCTGTATCTCCCAGTCCCCAGCTTCTTCTCGAGTCCCTTGCTACTACGCCCTCTGTCTCTCCTTGTCCGTAGCTACTACCCGTCTGTCTCCAATCGTCCCTAGCTACAACCCTTCTGTCTCTCCAGTCCCTAGCTACTGCCCTTCTGCTTTGAGACCTTTCACACGGACTCTCTCTTCCTGGTGCCATCTCAACCATAGTGTTAAGACATCTCTATTTCTAGCCTCTCTATCATCTCAACTCGGTTGAGCCTTTAGTCAGTGTGACAACATTACTGCTGTAGACCCACCCCGGGCAAAACAAAGATGTCTCTCGTCGTCCTTCCGGAATTTGATTTGTGAATGTGTTCTATATTCCATCTCTAGCTTGTTGTATGAGCTCAGATTTGTCTTCTGGGTGACATTGACACTGATGATGATGCGTTCGTCTTTGCGTTCTCTCTTTTCACACCTAGTCAGTGTTTTAACTGGAAATCCAACATCTTCAACAACGTTCAGGGATTCAATACTATGCTTTTCAGTAATTACTACAGTATATGCAACCCGTGCAGAATGGTACAAGTGAGTACATACTGCAGGAGCGACTTTCACACCGCTGTAGCATTTTTTAAACAGTAATCTTGTCTGTTGATGTTTTAATTATTTGCCGAGCTGAGCTTTTGGTTATTAGACAGAGAGCAGGTGGGCAGGTGCCAACTCAAACAATTATTACTTTACCTCTATCTGAAAGACAGTGGAACGGACTTAGGGAAGGCCCAACGGCATTACTAGATTGTGTCTGTACTCTTGGGGGTAAAGGCTGCAGTTGGCCAGTGGTCTCGCAGCGGATGTAGGATCTATCTCAATTCGTCTTTCCTTGATTCCTTGATTCCTCACATACAATCTCCTTGCCTAGTATGGTTGAGGAGGAGAGGGGATACGAGGATTCAAGGACATTTTAATTGAGAAAGCCATAGAATGGTGGCCGTTACTGTGAATCCCCTACCCTCCTCGCTACACACTGGAACCCTGTAGCGCTCAGCAATAGCAACTAGCAAGCAAAGGGCATTGGAGGAAGAGTGGAAGGGGCACCAGTTTCCAAGCAGTTAGCGGTGAACCAACAGTCTGATATACAATCACTACAGTACTACTGCATTATTTTGATTGTCGTATGTGCTTGTGAGACAATTTTGAGGGTATAATTTTGTGTACCTGATTTTATTTTTAAACCACAGCTACTTCTACAGAGCTGATTTCACTGTACAGACGTTTTAAACCACACTACAATCTTCTTAGTTGATCAGACCTTGGCCTTCTTGTGAGAGTTGATTTCTTTCAGATAAACTTCAGGAAGCCCAATAACGTTTGACTTCCGATTGACTGGAGTATTGAAATGCACATTATGTAAATATACATGTCGTTTTTAGATTGTAGATGATGGATATAGCATGAGGTTGTTTCCATTGTTTTTAGAATATATTACAAAGAAGAATAAAAAATCCCTGATGAATGAATTATTACATAATAAGATTTTACCTGTTTATTTTGTATATCTATGTTTTTAAATTGTATCAATTTATGGCCCAAATGGCCCGACACGGTCACTCATCCTTCCCCAGATGAGACTAATTTCTTTCTAAGGTGGTCTGATGAAAATTATCTCAAATGGAACACTGAATCAACAGTTATACCATTTTCACACTACTGAGGTGAGCCAAACTAACCAGAACCGAGTTGGACTGGGGTGGCCTGGTTAAGCAACCACCAAAGTTGCTGGAAGAAAGCTGAAAATGACAGTGTGATCTGAAAATATCAGAGCCAGCAAAGTATGGTTCGGGTTGGCTCAGTAGTGTGAAAATAGTAATTGTTTTACCTCAAACATCCGAGCTCAAACCTTTATGTTACACTACAGCATTGAGATACCATTGCTACAATGTTCCAGCAGAGTTGCAAAAATGTTATCCCTTGTATGTGACCAGCAGACAGTGTTTTCTGTAATACACTTCCTCTCAAAACAACCCTAAAGCTAAACCTAGGTTAGCTTCGGTTCCGTAATGCTGATAGTCAAACAGTGTGACTTGGCACAAATGACTGTTCTATTGGCAAGTGGACTTGCCAATCATTTTTATGCTTTGCAAGTTATTTAACAAACTTTTTCAGATGCCTGGTTGGAAGTGGATGTTAAATATTGTACAGAGAAATTGTATGCTATTGTCCCTAAAATAAAGTATAGTGACTGCTCATTGCTGATGTTGTCTATCTGAAATCATCTGTGAATTATTTTTACCTAATAATGATGGTTCTGAAAACAGACCACTAGATGGCAGCGTTTAGCATTGAATGGGTCTTAGGTTTCGTCTTCATGCTTCACTACATCAAGTAATGGTCATACACTGATGAAAAAATGGCTTGACTTTATTCAGGAAGTAGAGCCAAATCATTCTATTTACACACAGGGAATATACACATCCCAGAAACATTTTGATCAGGCCATTCATTGTCAGTCCGTGAGGGGATGGTTCAGGGTCCCATGTCTTTCAGTGGTTGTCCAAAACCAACCCTCAAACTGGACCTAATATTAAAGAATATTTCCTTTGACAAGCATATCGACTCTCTTCAAATGGAAAGAAAACCTTTCTTCGTTGTTGACGCAGATACCTTCAGAATAATCTATAGAAACATAAAAACGTATGATGGATAGTGTGTAGGAAATTGTCTTCTACTGAGATGATGATGATGTCATGCGGACCCACCTTGATGACAACTTGCTTGCCAAAATGATGTATAGAACGGGATTTCCTCTGGAGGAGCTAAAAAACTAAATGTGGCGTAAATGTACAGTTGAAGTCGGAAGTTTACGTACACATAGGTTGGAATCATTAAAACTTGTTTCTTGTTAACAAACTATAGTTTTGGCAAGTCGGTTAGGACATCTACTTTGTGCATGACACTAGTAATTTTTCCAACAATTGTTTACAGAGATTCTTTCACTTATAATTCACTGTATCACAATTCCAGTGGGTCAGAAGTTTACATACACTAAGTTGACTGTGCCTTTAAACAGCTTGGAAAATTCCAGAAAATGATGTCATGGCTTTAGAAGATTCTAATTCTAATTGACATCATTTGGGTCAATTGGAGGTGTGCCTGTGGATGTATTTCAAGCCCTACCTTCAAACTCAGTGCCTCTTTGCTTGACATCATGGGAAAATCAGAAGAAATCAGCCAAGACTTCATAAAAACAAATTGTAGACCTCCACAAGTCTGGTTCATCCTTGGGAGCAATTTCCAAATGCCTGAAGGTACCACGTTCATCTGTACAAACAATAGTACCCAAGTAAAAACACCATGGGACCACGCAGCCATCATACCTCTCAGGAAGGAGACGTGTTCTGTCTCCTAGAGATGAACGTACTTTGGTGGGAAAAGTGCAAATCAATCCCAGAACAACAGCAAAGGATCTTGTAAAGATGCTGGAGGAAACAGGTACAAAAGTATCTATATTCACAGTAAAACTAGTCCTATCGACATAACCTGAAAGGCCGCTCAGCAAGGAAGAAGCCATTGCTCCAAAACCGCCATAAAAAAAGCCAGACTACGGTTTGCAACTGCACATGGGGACAAAGATCGTACTTTTTGGAGAAATGTCCTCTGGTCTGATGAAACAAAAATAGAACTGTTTGGCCATAATGACCATCGTTATGTTTGGAGGAAAAAGGGGGAGGCTTGCAAGCCAAAGAACACCATCAAAACCGTGAAGCACGGGGGTGGCAGCATCATGTTGTGGGTGTGCTTTGCTGCAGGAGGGACTGGTGCACATCACAAAATAGATGGCATCATGAGGCAGGAAAATTATGTGGATATATTAAAGTAACATGTCAAGACCAGTGAGGAAGTTAAAGTTTGGTCGCAAATGGGTCTTCCAAATGGACAATAACCCCAAGCATACTTCCAAAGTTGTGGCAAAATAGCTTAAGGACAACAAAGTCAAGGTATTGGAGTGGCCATCACAAAGCCCTGACCTCAATCCTATAGAAAATGTGTGGGCAGAACTGAAAAAGTGTGTGCGAGCAAGGAGGCCTACAAACCTGACTCAGTTACACCAGCTCTGTCAGGAGGAATGGGCCAAAATTCACCCAACTTATTGTGGGAAGCTTGTGGAAGGCTTCCCGAAACGTTTGACCCAAGTTCAACAATTTAAAGGCAATGCTACCAAATACTAATTGAGTGTATGTAAAATTCTGACCCACTGGGAATGTGATGAAAGAAATAAAAGCTGAAATAAATCATTCTCTCTACTATTATTCTGACATTTCACATTCTTAAAATAAAGTGGTGATCCTAACTGACATAAGACTAGGATTACATGTCAGGAATTGTGAAAAACTGAGTTCAAATGTACTTGGCTAAGGTGTATGTAAACTTATGACCTCAACTGTATGTACTGTAATTCCCAGCAATAATATGCCCGCTTTTGCGTAGCCTTCCGTTCATCCTTACCATTGTGAACCACTTGTAGATGTCATTCATCGTAGATGTCATTCAAGTGTTTTATCGCAATTATCAGGCAAAGTTCATAAATGGACAGACCTGGGGGAAACATCAGGCCAAGTCATTGATGTGTAATAAGATAGCATCCTTGCCTCACAATCTTTTGAATGAATCCCCCCAAAATGTTTACTCATTCACTATGATAACTCTGAAGTTCTGAGCTCAACACAGTCTTGAAGGTATTTGAATATATGCAAGTTATATATGATCATTAGCACATGGTTTGGAGGGCTTTCAGTTATGAATCTTAATATATAGCCTCAAAATAAATATTTAATGATTGAAGAAAAAGAAAATGTACATGTTAAACAAACATTTATCAATTGAAATAATGGAAAGTAAATACAAATGTAAACCAAACAGATTTTATCGTTGACTTTTTTTCTTAATTTCTTTACATCATCGTCATATCCTATGGTTCTTTACCGGTAATTTTAGATGATGGTTAATCATTTAAGATGGTGATTGCATTTGATAAATATCCATCACAAATGTTTTGTCACTCATTGAGCAACGGTCAGGCCTGAATGTTCTACTAGCGATGATGAAGACCTGTTCCACTGGGTCTGAGGATGCAGGGACATGGAGGTACATTGCAGTAAACTTTGATAGGTTCGGGTAACGGGAGGCGTTGTCCTTCCAGAACACAAGGGGGTCTGACATTTCCAGCAGGCAAGGAGCAGTGTCACGATCTTCTGAAGGGACAGACCAAGACGCAGCGATGCTTCCAGTATACATTTTATTATTTACGAACATAACTGGGAAAATAACAAAAATGAACGTAACGAAGATCGTACCGTTGACCAAAACAAGCTATGCTCAAACAATAACCCACAAACCCTAACAGAAAACCCCAAACATATATATGGTTCCCAATTAGAGACAACGACACACAGCTGCCTCTAATTGGGAACCATTACTCCAACATAGAAATAGAACACCTAGAACTCAAAAAACCCTTCACCAAAAACGAAACCTAAACACGCCAGCCTACAACTCTGGCCTGGACGTGACAAGCAGAGAGGTAGTTTGATACCTCTGTGGGGACAACAGCAGGTGTGGGATTGAGGGGTAGGAACAAGGCAAAAAACTTGCTTGCCTTTGCAGGTGGTTCTTGTGCAATGGCAGGCATGGGAGGTTGTGGAGCAAGGTTGGTTACTGCTGGTAGCCTACCTGCTCTGGGCACCAGAAGGCCTTGAAGCGAGGATCAAGAAGAGCTGACAGCTTCTAGACAAACATTTCCTTAAAAGGAGAGAGATTCTTCTCCACAGACACCTTAGAGAGAATTGGTTTTACTGTTCTTCACCAAAACATTGTACTGTACAAGTTGTAGCAACAAGCTGAATTCCAAGTACAACTGGTTTTTAATTTAACAAAAAAATTTTAACAAAAGATACAAGGGTAACACTTTATAATAGCTCCACAAAATAAAGCAATTATACTAAAACATATCAATGCGTGTTCACGTCATGTCGGTAACTCAGGACCTCCGAGTTAAAATTAAATTAAGTTATTTGCATAGACTTCCTATTTCTTGATTCCAATGCTTCCCAAGTGGGAAACTCGGGTATCATCTTTCTACAACTTAAAATACCTATCCATTATACAGTAGTTTCTCACTTGTAACTCTGACCTGGAGGATCAAGCAAGTGAAACTTCCCTAAATTTGTAACCAAATAATTGTCTAATTTCTATTTTTTATTTCACCTTTATTTAACCAGGTAAGCCAGTTGAAAACAAGTTCTCAGTTACAACTGCGACCTGGCTAAGATAAAGCAAAGCAGTGCGACAAAAACAACAACACAGAGTTACACATTGGATAAACAAACACAATGTCAATAACACAATAGAAAAATCTATATACAGTGTGTGCAAATGAAGTAAGGAGGTAAGGTAATAAATAAGCCAATAGTGGAGAAGTAATTACAATTTAGCAATTAACACTGGAGTGATATACGTGCAGATGAGGACGTGCAAGAAGAAATACTGGTGTGCAAAAGAGCAGAAAAACAAAAACAAATATGGGGATGAGGTAGGTAGTTGGTTGGATGGGCTATTTACAGATGGGCTGCGTACAGCTGTAGCGATTGGTAAGCTGACGCTTAAAGTTAGTGAGTGAGATATAAGTCTCCAACTTCAGTGATTTTTGCAATTCTTTCCAGTCATTAGCAGCAGAGAACTGGAAGGAAAGGCGGCAAAAGGAGGTGTTGACTTTGGGGATGACCAGTGAAATATACCTGCTGGAGCGCGTGCTACGGGTGAGTGTTGCTATGGTGACCAGTGAGCTGAGATAAGGCGGAGCTATACCTAGCAAAGACTTATAGATGACCTGGAGCCAGTGGGTTTGGCAATGAGAGCATACAGGTCGCAGTGGTGGGTAGTATAGGGGGCTTTGGTGACACACATTGTGTGAGCAATTGGCAGTGAAAAAAATAACATTATAAATAGACAGGAAGTTGCGAATAGCTTATAAGCAGCATGAATTATGCCGTGTTCATGTCACTAGTCGGAACTAAGAAACTCGGAAATGTCCACCTTGATACGATTGTGATATGTTGTTGTCTCACCTAGCTATCTTAAGATGAATGCACTAATTGTAAGTTGCTATGGATAAGAGTGTCTGCTAATTGACTCAAATGTAAAATGTTAAAATGATTATGTTCAAAGATTCATCCAACCAGGTCTCATCTATCATCCAACCAGGTCTCATCTAACACTGAGGAATATACACTGAGTATACAAAATATTGCTCTTTCCATGACATAGACTGACCAGGTGAATCCAGGTGATAGCTAAGATCCCTTGTTGATGCCACTTATTGAATCCACTTCAATCAGTGTAGATGAAGGGGATGAGAAAAGTTAAAGAAGGATTTAAGAGAAATGGATTGTGTATGTGTGCCATTCAGAAGATGACTGGGCCATACAAAATATTTAAACCCCCTAGGGTTGATGTCAATTTAGCATGATAAAAAGGTCCCCATAAACATCGGACAATTTAAGCTAGAGATACACACCGCTAAAAAGTTTGGGGTCACTTAGAAATGTCCTTGTTTTTTAAAGAAAAGCATGTTTTTGTCCATTAAAATAACATCACATTGATCAGAAATACAGTGTAGACATTCCAAAATGTAGAATTTTTCAACTTAAATGATTATACGAAATTCTTGCAACCTATAGAATGTTATTTATATGCAGGATACAACCTTCCCAGCTCTGCAGATTTTGCTGCGAGGAGGCAGTCATTAGATAGTTTATTTTGGTACTGTCCGTAGCTCGTTTTTGGTCACAGGTCCAGGAATGGCTGAAGAATTGCAACATTTACCTAGAGCTAACACTGCAGATAGCAATACTGTGGGATTTAAAAAGTCATAGTCAATCAATCAATAATATAATAATTATTTTAGCAAAAAAAATTGTCTTTAATTTACAATGTGTAGAAACTATGAGAATAGAAAGGTTCATAACTTTTATGAAGCATCACAGCACAGTTAAAAAATATATGGAAAATAGAAATCCAATATGGTTGGTGTTAAGGGATAGATGGGAGGGGTTGAATGGAGCTGAAGGGTGGGACTTATAAGAATAAGTTAACAAATGTAAAACATACAGGGTCTGTAAAATGTATATAGGTTCAGAACTTTTGTGAAATAGCACAGTTACAAATATATGGCAAATATAAATCAAACTGGATGGACATCAGACATAGAGGAAGGCCAGGACTAAAAACAAACAAAATATAACTATTGTAAAATAGATTGTGTCCGTAAAATGTATATAGTATGTATATAGTATAATATAATAAGATGGCGCCGAAGAAGAAGGCTGATGTTTTACATGCTCCTAACCAACTGTACTATTTTGTTCGTTTTTTGTAACTTTATTTTTTTAAACTTATTTTGTACATAATGTTGCTGCTACCGTCTCTTATGACTGAAAATAACTTCTGGACATCAGAACAGCGATTACTCACCTCAAACTGGAAGAATCTTTTTCCTTTAACGAGTCCGACGAGAAGGATATACTACTTTCCAGGGAACAGGCCCAAATCCCTGTCATTTGCGTAAAGAAAAGACGGAGAAAAAATGGGGCGGAGGTTGGGATGCCTTCTGAGAATTCATAGGCGAGCGGATAAACTCCCACTGCTATCCGTTCTATTGGCTAACGTGCAATCATTGGAAAATAAAATTGATGACCTACGATTAAGATTCTCCTACCAACGGGCTATTAAAAACTGTAATATCTTATGTTTCACAGAGTCGTGGCTGAATGACGACATGGATAATATAGAGCTGGCGTGATTTTCCATGCACCGGCAGAACAGAGAAGCTACATATGGTAAGACGAGGGGTGGGGGTGTGTGTCTATTTGTCAATAACAGCTGGTGAGCGATGTCTAATATTAAAGAAGTCTCAAGGTATTTCTCGCCTGAGGTAGAATACCTTATGATAAGCTGTAGACCACACTACAGTGGGGCAAAAAAAGTATTTAGTCAGCCACCAATTGTGCAAGTTCTCTCACTTAAAAAGATGAGAGAGGCCTGTAATTTTCATCATAGGTACACTTCAACTATGACAGACAAAATGAGGAAAAAAAAATCCAGAAAATCACATTGTAGGATTTCTAATGAATTTATTTGCAAATTATGGTGGAAAATAAGTATTTGTTCACATACAAACAAGCAAGATTTCTGGCTCTCACAGACCTGTAACTTCTTCTTTAAGAGGCTCCTCTGTTCTCCACTTGTTACCTGTATTAATGGCACCTGTTTGAACTTGTTATCAGTATAAAAGACACCTGTCCACAACCTCAAACAGTCACACTCCAAACTCCACTATGGCCAAGACCAAAGAGCTGTCAAAGGACACCAGAAACAAAATTGTAGACCTGCACCAGGTTGGGAAGACTGAATCTGCAGTAGGTAAGCAGCTTGGTTTGAAGAAATCAACTGTGGGAGCAATTATTAGGAAATGGAAGACATACAAGACCACTGATAATCTTCCTCGATCTGGGGCTCCACGCAAGATCTCACCCCGTGGGGTCAAAATGATCACAAGAACGGTTAGCAAAAATCCCAGAACCACACGGGGGGACCTAGTGAATGACCTGCAGAGAGCTGGGACCAAAGTAACAAAGCCTACCATCAGTAACACACTACGCCGCCAGGGACTCAAATCCTGCAGTGCCAGACGTGTCCCCCTGCTTAAGCCAGTACATGTTCAGGCCCGTCGGAAGTTTGCTAGAGAGCATTTGGATGATCCAGATGAGGATTGGGAGAATGTCATATGGTCAGATGAAAACAAAATAGAACTTTTTGGTAAAAACTCAACTCGTCGTGTTTGGAGGACAAAGAATGCTGAGTTGCATCCAAAGAACACCATACCTACTGTGAAGCATGGGGGTGGAAACATCATGCTTTGGGGCTGTTTTTCTGCAAAAGGGACCAGGACGACTGATCCGTGTAAAGGAAAGAATGAATGGGGCCATGTATCGTGAGATTTTGAGTGAAAACCTCCTTCCATCAGCAAGGGCATTGAAGATGAAACGTGGCTGGGTCTTTCAGCATGACAATGATCCCAAACACACCGCCGAACGAAGGAGTGGCTTCAGAAGAAGCATTTCAAGGTCCTGGAGTGGCCTAGCCAGTCTCCAGATCTCAACCCCATAGAAAATCTTTGGAGGAGTTGAAAGTCCGTGTTGCCCAGCGACAGCCCCAAAACATCACTGCTCTAGAGGAGATCTGCATGGAGGAATGGGCCAAAATACCAGCAACAGTGTGTGAAAACCTTGTGAAGACTTACAGAAAACAAAGGGTATATAACAAAGTATTGAGATAAACTTTTGTTATTGACCAAATACTTATTTTCCACCATAATTTGCAAATAAATAAATTAAAAATCCTACAATGTGATTTTCTGGATTTCTTTTTCTCATTTCGTCTGTCATAGTTGAAGTGTACCTATGATGAAAATTACAGGCCTCTCTCATCTTTTTAAGTGAGAGAACTTGCACAATTGGTGGCTGACTAAATACTTTTTTGCCCCACTGTATCTACCAAGAGAGTTCTCATCTATATTATTCGTAGCCGTCTATTTACCACCACAGACCAATTCTGGCACTAAGACCGCACTCAAGCAACTCTATTAGGCCACAAAAAAAACTAAAAACATGCTCACCCAGAAGCGGATCTCCTAGTGGCCGGGGACTTTAATGCAGGCAAACTCTAGACCACCTTTACTCCACACACAGAGATGCATACAAAGCTCTCCCCCGCCCTCCATTTGGCAAATTTGACCATAATTCTACCCTCCTGATTCCTGCTTACAAGCAAAAACTTAAGCAGGAAGTACCAGTGACTCGCTCAATACGGAAGTGGTCAGATGACGCGGATACAACGCTACAGGACTTTTTTGCTAGCACAGACTGCAATATGTCCCGGGATTTATCCAATGGCATTGAGGAGTATACCACCTCAGTCATCGGCTTCATCAATAAGTGCATCGACAATGTTGTCCCCACAGTGACCTTACGTACATATCCCAACCAGATGCCATGGATTAGAGGCAACATTCATGGAGCGGGACAGTAATCTGGATGCTTATAAGAAATCCCCCTATGCCCTCAGACAAACCATCAAAAAGGCAAAGCGTCAATACAGGATTAAGATTGAATCCTACTACACCGGCTCTGACACTCGTCGGATGTGGCAGGGCTTGAAAACCATTACAGACTACAAAGGGAAACCCAGACGTGAGCTGCCCTGTGACGCAAGCTAAATGCCTTTTATGCTCTCTTCGAGGTAAGCAACACTGAAGCATGCACGAGAGCACCAGCTGTTCTGGGTGACTGTGTGATAACACTCTCGGTAGCCGTTGTGGTGCCAGGACAACAACCTCTCCCTCAACGTGAGCAAGACTGGAGGAGCTGATTGTGGACTACAGGAAATGTCAGGCCGAACAGGCCCCCATTAACATCGACGGGGCTGTAGTGGAGCGGGTTGAGAGTTTCAAGTTCCTTGGTGTCCACATCACCAACAAACTATCATGGTCCAAACTTGAGGTCGACCGATTAATCGGCATGGCCGATTTCAAGTTTTCATAACAATCAGTAATCAGCCGATTATGGCCGATTATATTGCAATCCATGAGGAAACTGCGTGGCAGGCTGACCACCTGTTACGTGAGTGCAGCATCAAAAGGACCTGTGGCTGCAAGGAGCCAAGGTAAGTTGCTAGCTACCATTAAACTTATCTTATAAAAAACAATCAATCTTCACATAATCACTAGTTAACTACACATGGTTGATGATATTACTAGGTTAACTAGCTTGTCCTGTGTTGAATATAATCAATGCGGTGCCTGTTAATTTATCATCGAATCACAGCCTACTTCAACTTCGCAAAACGGGTGATGATTTAACAAAAGCGCATTCCCGAAAAATGCACATTCGTTGCAAAAATGTACCTAACCATAAACATCAATGCTTTTCTTAAAGTCAATACACAGAAGGATATATTTTTAAACCTGCATATTTAGTTATTAACTAGGGAAATTGTGTCACTTCTCTTGCGTTCAGTGCAAGCAGAGTCAGGGTATATTCAACAGTTTGGACCACTTGGCTCGTTGCAAACTGTGTTTCTTCCTAACAAAGACCATAATTAATTTGCCTGAATTTTACATAATTATGACATAACATTGAAGGTTGTGCAATGTAACAGCAATATTTAGACTTAGGGTAGCCACCCATTCTACAAAATACGGAATGGTTCCGTATTTCACTGAAAGAATAAACGTTTTGTTTTCGAAATGATAGTTTCCGGATTTGACCACATTAATGACCAAAGGCTCGTATTTCTGTGTGTTTATTATAATTAAGTCTATGATTTGATATTTGATAGAGCAGTCTGACTGAGCGGTGGTAGTCAGCAGCAGGCTCGTAAGCATTCATTCAAACAGCACTTTACTGTGTTTGCCAGCAGCTCTTAATAATGCTTGAGGCACAGCGCTGTTTATGACTTCAAGCCTATCAACTCCCGAGATTAGGCTGGCAATACTAAAGTGCCTATAAGAACATCCAATAGTCAAAAGCATATGAAATACAAATGGTATAGAGAGAAATAGTCAACGCGTCATAATTCCTATAATAACTACAACCCAAAACGTCTTAACTGGGAATATTGAACCACCAGCTTTCATATGTTCTCATGTTCTGAGCAAGGAACTTAAACGTTAGCTTTTTTACATGGCACATATTGCACTTTTACTTTCTTCTTCTTGCATTATTTAAACCAAATTGAACATGTTTCATTATTTATTTGAGACTAAATAGATTTTATTTATGTATTATATTAAGTGAAAATAAAAGGGTTCATTCAGTATTGTTGTAATTGTCATTATTACAAATATATATACAAATCGGCCGATTAATCGGTATCAGCTTTTTTTGGTCCTCCAATAATCAGTATCGGTATCGGCGTTGAAAAATCATAATCGGTCGACCTCTAGTCCAAACACACCAAAACAGTCGTGAAGAGGGCACGACAAAACCTTTTCCCCCTCAGAAGACTGAAAAGATTTGGCATGGTCCCCAGATCCTCAAAAAGTTCTACAGGTCCCACGCTTGGTGACGCGCTTGGAGTGGACTATGGTGTTGAACACAGAGCTGTAGTCAATAAACTGAATTCTTACATATGTACTCTTCTTATCTAGGTGAGTAAGGGCAGTGTGGAGTGTAATTGAGATTGCATCGTCTATGGATCTGTTGTGTGTTAGTGCTACAGGGTGATAGTCATTGTGGCAGGTAGCCATAGAGTTCTTGGGAAAAGGAATGATGGTGTTCAGTTTGCGACATGTGGGGATTATAGACTGGGACAAGGAGTGGTTGAAAATGATCATGAATATAACTGCCAGCTGTTCTGCACATGCTCTGAGAACGTGCCCTGGAATACCATCCGTCCCAGTGGCCTTATGAGTGGACCTGATTAAAAACCTTATTCACATCGGCCTCGGAGAGCGAGATCACCCTGGGTCAGCGGGGGGCCCTCGTGCACGGCTCAGTGTTGTTTTTGTTGAAGTGTGTGTTTGTCTGGTAGAGAGGCTTTGTTGGGCAGATCCCAGCTCGGTCTTCCTTTGTAATCCGGAATGGACTGTAGCCCTTGCCACATGTGTCGGGCTTCGGAGCTTGTGTAATAGGATTCCACCTTGTTCCTATATAGCTCTGCGGAGGTTGTAACGGGAATGCTTGTACTTGTTTGTGTCCTCAGCCATAGCCTCTGGGTTGGCTGCGAAAGCCGTGCACAGTAGCCCTATCCTTTAACTTAGCACCAACCTCTGTGTTAATCCAGGGTTTTTGATTGGGGAAGCAGCGAACCTTCGCTGTGGGGACAACGTCAGCGATGCATTTCCTAACTAAGCTGGTGACAGAGGTGGTTAGCTCATGGAGGCTACGGCAGAGTCCCTGCACATCCAGTGCACATTCCAGTCAGGGCTTGTAGCATAGCCTCCGATTTGGATGACCATTTCTCAACAGAGTGCGTCACGGGTACTTCCAATTTGAGCTTCTGCTTGTAAACAGGAAGCAGGAGTATAGTGTCATCTGATTTGCCGAAGAGGGGACGGGTGCATGGTTTCCTGCTTGTTTATAGTCTCGTTCAGTTCATTAAGTGGCAGCTAGTTGTTTTTCTTGTCCTGAGGCTAAATATATACAGCAGTCACGATAACAGATCAACTCTCTCAGGAGCTAGAAGGATCGGCATTTGACCATCAGGTATTCCAAGATGGGTGAACAATGGGTTGAGGCTTCACACCATTTGCTGTTGATGAAGAGGCATACCCATCCCACTCTCGATTTCCCTGAATCCAATGTCATGTCTACTCGGTGAATGGAGAATCCATTGAGTTGAATAGCCATAGGGGGTATCTTGTCCAAAAGCCATGTTTCAGAAAAGCAGAGAATATTGCAGTTACGAGAGTCCCATTGATAGCTTCCCCCCTTTCGCCGGCGTTTACTCTTGGATAGCCCGGAAATTATGTCGGAATTACACAAAGAGGCCAGGGCAGATGAGTCAAAGTCGAAGTTGAAGCCGGAATTGAGGTTAGTAACTGCCGATCTGATGTTCAAAAGTTCTTGTCGATCATAATAAATGATAGCAGATACAAAAAGGTTAAGATAAATGCCAAAAAAATCACAAAATAGCAAAGTTGAGTCGGAGCTCGCACAACGGCAGCCATACAGTATGGCGCCATCTTCCCAAGTGTCAATAACAATCCGGACATACCACAACCAAAAACACTGGATGAACCGAGACATAATTCAATGCCAGCAGAACAAACCCTCATGACTTAGTAGTGCGCAACGCATACAAGGCAAGCAGGTAAGAGCGATGCAAATCCATTAGGGGCACAAAAAAAGACAATACGGACTCAAACTTGAATTGATGTTCGACAACTCAGACTCAAGACACGTGGCAAAGACTACAGACTTTCACAGATTACAAAGGCAAATCCAGCTGGGTTGTGCCCGCCAAAGCCTCACTCCCAGTCGAACTTAATACATTCTATGCTCGCTTCGAGGCAAACAATACAGAGCCAATCAGGAAGACTCTCGCTGCTCCGGATGACCAGGTACTGTTATGCTCTGAGGCTGGAGGAGAGAATGTACTTTCACGCTCCTATTGGGAGGAGGTAAGTGAACTGGCATTGTGGTACCAGGACAACAACCTCTCCCTCAACATCAGCAAAACAAAGGAGTTGATTGTTGACTTCAGGAAGTGGAGGGAACAAGCCCTGATCCACATCAATGGGACTGCAGTAGAAAGATGCAGTTTTAAGTTCCTCAGCGTCTACTTCACCGAGTACTTGACATGGACCATGAACACTACCACTCTTGTCAAGAGAGCGCAACAATGTCTCTACTTCCTATGGCGGCTGAAGAAATTATTCACACCACCCCGGGTCCACTCCAAATACTATCGCTGCACCATCGAGAATGTCCGACCACGACTGCAAGGCCCTCCAGCGGGTGATCAAGATGGCCCAGTACATCACTGAGGCTGTGCTCCCAGTCACCCGGGACATATTGTATATTCTGTATACTGAGGAAGTCCAGCAGTATCATCAAGGACCCCACACACCCCAGATACGAGATGTTTACTCCCTTACCATCAGCCAGACGTATCGGAACATGAGGTCTGATACCAAAAGGCTTAGAGACAGTTTCTATCTACAAGCCATCAAACTGCTTAACACTTGAACTGGACTGAACACCTGCATTGACTCTCCATACCTTAGCACACACACACACACACACACATTTTTCTTTAGGTATTTGTGACCAACAGATGCATATCTGTATTCCCAGTCATGTGAAATCCATAGATTAAGGCCAAATGAATTTCTTTCAATTGACTGATTTCCTTATATGAAGTGTAACTCAGTAAAATCGTAGAAATTGTTGCATGTTGCGTTTATATTTTTGTTCAGTATAGTATATACCAAATAGCTACCCGAAATATATGCATTGACCCCTTTTGAACTAACTTGTTCTGACTATACACACATACTGGACTCACATACTTACATTGAGACACACACACACACATTTGCCACACGCACGCACACACAATAGTTATGGTGCTTTTAAGACAACTGGGAACTCGAGGTCAAAAAAACGAGGTCAAATCATGAAGTTATGAACGCACCATAACTCTCGTTGACTGTGTGCCGGATGTCGTCATCTTGTCAGGGGACATACAGGAAATGAAAAGGAAAAAGGCCCCAATTCGATACAGGCAGAAATGCACAGCTGTGATAACAACACTAGTGATATTGTTCACTCTCAAATGGAGGACTGATGTTGACTCTCGGAATCCATGGAGGCCCATGAAGAAAAGCCAATCATCTACACAATGGAGAACAAGCCGATTGTGACATGTTAGTGAACACTTGAGTTGTCTCGTTAACGTTAGCAAGGTTAGCTTGCTTGGCTAGCCTGCTAGCTACAGTACACCCCAGTGGTTGCTGTGCTGTGTGAATCTGATTGACACCTCAACCAATGCAGTGGCCGCTGCGGATCATCTATGTTGTCCAGCCGGCATGCCAGCCAGCTACTGTACATCGTTTTTAAAGATTGTTTCAGATGTCCTACATTGGCAATTTTTAAAAGGACATAGCTTTCTAGGCTACAGTTAGTAGCTAACTAGCCAACAAAATAGCCTATTCCTCATGCAGCATTTCGGCATCCCCTCGCTGTCTTCTTTTTACAAAGTCGGCTGTTTTAGTTAGCTAGTTAACAGGCTACTAATCAAACGAGGCATGGATGAGAAGAGCTACAAGTAGTACAGTGCGCAGACTGTCAATGTATCAACGACAAGACCCTGACAGGACGTTCTTTCAAGAACACATTCTCTAGCTAGTGTGGTTCGCTATGATCTCCAAACACATAGTGCTGTTATGTTGCCTCTGTTGCAAACTCGGACTGTTGCTCTGGGTGATGTAGCCTAAGGTGTGCAGTGAGACATGGCTAGGTGGCCAGCTAATAAAATGGAAGGGAACAAATGAGTGACAGATCTCATTGATCCCTAAAAATGGAATAAGATGCTGGTTGGAAGCACAGTGGTTGAACTATTTTGCCTGTCTGCGCTCTCTCCCTTTCTCTCTTCTTCACTGCTCTGTCTCTCAACCCCGACACAGGTGCTGGCGACCAGAGCCTGTTCACTTCCCTCTACACCTCTCTGGCACAGCAGTTACCCAGGGAGCCCATGGAGTGGAGGAGGTGAGCTATTGGGATGTTTGCACTTCGCTATCAGACGCGTGTGTGCACGCATGCGCAACTGTGGTTAGTGCAAAGTTGTGGATGTGCGTGCGTACGTGTTTGAGTGTGTGCGGCTGACTGTGTTTTAAGATCCTTTGTTTTCGATGCCAATGTCTCCTCGTCTGAAGGTCCTACGGACGCGCACCAAAGATGATTCACCTCGAGGCCAACTTTGTTCAGTTCAAAGAGGAGCTGCTTCCCAAGGATGGAAACAGAGCCCTGCTCACCTTTCCCTTCCTGCACATATACTGGACCGACTGTTGTGTGAGTAGTCAGCCAGTTACTGTTTGATGTAGTAGGAACATATTGGACCTACCGGCATTGTTGTTGGTATCATAACATTCAACACTGTATTATGGTTCACAAGAAAAACTCCAATAGCCGTGTGTGTGTTTCTCATATGGGTGTATTAATGCTATTGTTCTATTTCTGAATCTGAACATGTGAAGCGCGCCTCCCATTCTCCGTTGGGATGCATAGGCAATAGCCTGCCTACCGTCACCCACCACTTTGCAATGGGAGCTTCAGGCTGCATAATTGTTTGAAACCTGAACATTTTACTTCAAATAATGAGGCATGGCTTACCTTGCTTCAAAGTAGCCTTGCGAAAATCCTTCCATAGAAACGTGGAGGCAGTTATTTTATATAGACTTCCTCATGCCATTACCCAGCATTTCTCTCCTGTTCTATTGGTTTTCGTATCACCTTTCTTTCGTTGCCCATAAGCCAAAGGCACAATCCTAGTCATATCATCAACCCATCTCTGTTGCGTATGGAACATTAGGTGCGCTGTTTTGAACTGTGTTTTCCATTTTGGCAAATGTTTGAAAATGCCGTTTTACTAGCTGCTTCATTCCAGGAGTGAAGCGTGTTGAATAATAGGCTAAAGCCTTTTGACTGGAAGATGATAGGCTCGCTATTGTTGCAGGTTCCCATTAAGCTCTTAATGAAACGTGCCCAGTCCTTGTATGCATACATCGTATCAGAGAGGAAGAGGCGAAGCGAGAGGTTTCACTCTAGCCCAAATCTGTCCAAAATAAGTCCAATTTGTTTCTATGGGCTTATTTTGGGCCTAAGCTTGTCGCCTGCCTTCCCACTTTGGAATGACTCCTATTGTTAGGGCGGAAACATAAGGATCTTGTCATTATATACAGGTCTCTGATAGTCTTTTCTGTTGGGCATGTAATTTTACTGTTTGGGAAATGTTTTACCGCCTGTTGACCGGTTAATGAGGTTTGCATCCCTAGGATGGAATCTACAAGGTGTCGAAAGCGTTCCACAGGGATGCTGGCCCATGTTGACTCCAATGCTTCCCACAGTGGTGTCAAGTTGGCTGGATATCCTTTGGGTGGTGGACCGTTCTTGACACACACAGGATATTGTTGAGCGTGAAAAACCCAGCAGCGTTGCAGTTCTTGACACAAACCGGTGCGCCTGGCACCTACTACCATACCCTGTTCAAAGGCACTTAAATCTTTTGTCTTGCCCATTCACCCTCTGAATGGCACACAATCCGTGTCTCAGTTGTCTCAAGGCTTAAAAATCCTTCTTTAACCTGTCTCCTCCCCTTCCTCTACACTGATTGAAGTGGATTTAACAAGTGACATCAATAAGGGATCATAGCTTTCACCTGGTCAGTCTGTCATGGAAAGAGCAGTTGTTTTTATTGTTTTGTATACTGTGTGTGTGTGTGTGTGTGTGTCTCAGGACACCGAGATGTACAAGGCATCGGTGAAGGATGACATGCTGCGGTGGCAGAGCACCCTGCGGCTGCACGGCTCGGTGGACTGGCTCATCGTGGTGGTGGAGAGCGAAGCCAAGAAGAAGACCAAGACCAACATCCTGCCACGCACCTCCATCGTAGACAAGATCCGCAACGACTTCTGCAACAAGCAGAGCGACAGGTCGGCAGCATCGTCACTCATCTCTCGTTATAACAGAATCTAAGCTATTTTGTCTACCAGTCTTTTGATCCAATCCTGTTGTGTAAACACACCAGATTCATCTTAACAAGGACCTGAGAAACTCATCTAGTAGAATCAGATGTGCTAGATGAGGGATGGCCTAAAAGCCTGCAGGAGGCTTGGGGACTTTCTAACACCTCCTCCCCCCACTATCGTTCTCTCTCCCCTCCCTGTGGTTCAGGTGTGTGGTTCTGTCGGACCCTCTGAAAGAGTCGTCTCGGTCCCAGGATGCGTGGAGCTCCTTCCTGACCAAGCTGCGCACCTTGCTGCTCATGTCCTTCACCAAGAACCTGGGCCGCTTCGAGGATGACATGCGCACGCTCCGCGAGAAACGCACTGAGCCCGGCTGGAGCTTCTGCGACTACTTCATGGTGCAGGTGGGTCGCTCCCACCACTTGTCAATCATCCAGGCTCTACTACATGGGAAGCAGTTGTAACCTATTTAACCAACGGGGGTGTGTGTTGCGCAGGAGGAGTTGGCCTTTGTGTTTGAGATGCTGCAGCAGTTTGAGGATGCTCTGGTCCAGTATGACGAGCTGGACGCTCTCTTCACTCAGTATGTCCTCAACTTTGGGGCTGGAGGTACAGTGGCGTTGTTTACTACCCCTACCGTGGCTCTACAGAGAGACCATTTTATTTGAGTTGTGTGACCTGGAATTTTTATTTATCAGCACCAGTGTGCTTAGAAAGATTAAGGATTCCACCTTTTATTACCCCAAAAATGTTCATTGTGCTTCAAAGTGTATTTGTTAACGCCTACATTTTTCAACTTAGATGCACGCGTGCTCCTTGTGGAAAAGGTCAGCATAGAGCCCTGCCTACCTTTTACTATAGGCCTATTTGTGTTTATGTTTACTGTACTACTCAGGACAAAATCTTATTCGTGTGTCCATGTCTGTTGTGTCTTTTTCTATGTTGTGTCTACGTCTGTCTGTTGTGTCTACGTCTGTCTGTTGTGTCTACGTCTGTCTGTTGTGTCTACGTCTGTCTGTTGTGTCTGTGTCTTTCAGACGGGGCCAACTGGCTGGGCTCGTTCTGTTCCCCGGTGAAACGCTGGAGCGGGCTGCTCCTGCGGCGGCCCATCGACATGGAGAAGCGCGAGCTGATCCAGCGCGGTGAGGCGAGCCTGCTGGACCTGCGCAGCTACCTGTTCTCCCGCCAGTGTACCCTGCTCATCTTTCTCCAGAGGCCCTGGGAGGTCACCCAGCGAGCCCTGGAGCTGCTGCACAATTGTGTCCAGGAGCTGCGCCTGCTCGAGGTACAGAGTGTTTTTGAGTACTGTATTGCAGTCAGACTGGGCCAAACCGCTGACATACAAATCACCTTCGATCCCAAATTACTACTCATTATGTGATGAAGATGAACTATTCTGCAGTGCACTTCGTCTTGCTCAAACTGATCCCCTCAAACACTCTGATTCTGGCTACGGACACTCCAGTGTTTCCCCTACCATTGTATAACTTTATTTTGGCTTCCTCTATTGGTGTGATATATTGGCTTTGGTTTGTGCATGTGCTGCATGTGTGTGTGTGGCCACGGGTGGAGAAGGTGTCCATGGTGTGACATTTTGAATGTTTGAAGAATTTTTCTAATTTGATTTCTGGATTCAAAAAAATGTTTTATATAAAATGTAAATTTAGAGATCCTCATTCTGTGTTGTGTGTAGGTGTATGTGGCCCAGGGGGCGTTGGACTGCTGGGTGTTCCTCAGCTGTCTGGAAGTGCTCCATAGGATCGAGGGCTGCTGCGACCGCGCCCAGCTAGAGGCCAACTGCTCCCACACTGTCGGCCTGTGGACCTACGCCACAGAGAAGGTGGTCTGCCTACCTACCTACCTACCTACACAGTGCATTCGGAAAGTATTCAGACCCCTTGACTTTTTCCACGTTTTGTTACGTTACAGCCTTATTCTAAAATGTATTAAATTGTTTTTTTTCATCATTCTACACAATACCCCATAATGACGAAGCAAAAACAGGTTTTTAGAAATGTTTGCAAATGTATAAAAATGGAAATATCACTTTTACATACAATACCAGTCAAGAGTTTGGGCACATCTACTCATTCAAGGGTTTTTCTTTATTTTACTATTTTCTACATTGTAGAATGTTAGTGAAGACATCAAAACTATGAATTAACACATATGGAATCATGTAGTAACCAATTTTTATTTTTTTAACAAATCAAAATATTTTATATTTTAGATTCTTCAAAGCAGCCACCCTTTGCCTTGATGACAACTTTGCACACTCTTGGCATTCTCTCAACCAGCTTCACCTGGAATGCTTTTCCAACAGTCTTGAAGGAGTTCCCACATATGCTGAGTACTTGTTGGCTGCTTTTCCTTCACTCTGCGGTCCAACTCATCCAAAACCATCTCAATTGGGTTGAGGTCGGGTGATTGTGGAGGCCAGGTCATCTGATGCAGCACTCCATCACTCTCTTTGGTCAAATAGCTCTTACACAGCCTGGAGGTGTGTTATGGGTCATTGTTCTGTTGAAAAACAAACAAGAGTCCCACTAAGCGCAAACAAAATGGGATGGGATGGCATGGCATATCGCTGCAGAATGCTGTGGTAGCCTGCTGGTTAAGTGTGCCTTGAATTCTAAATAAATCACAGACAGTGTCACCAGGAAAGCACCCCAACACCATCACACCTCCTCCTCCATGCTTCACGGTGGAAACCACACATGTGGAGATCATCAGTTCATCTACTCTGCGTCTCACAAAGACACTGCGGTTGGAAGCAACAATCTACAATTTGGATTCATCAGACCAAAGGACAGATTTCCACCGGTCTAAGGTCCATTGCTCGTGTTTCTTGGCCCAAGCAAGTCTCTTCTTATTGGTGTCCTTTAGTAGTGGTTTCTTTGCAGCAATTCAACCATGAAGGCCTGATTCACACAGTCTGCTCTGAACAGTTGATGTTGAGATGTGTCTGCTACTTGAACTTTGTGAAGCATTTATTTGAGCTGCAATTTCTGACGCTGGTAACTCTCTAATGAACTTATCCTCAGCAGAAGAGGTAACTCTGGGTCTTCCTTTCCTGGTCCTCATGAGAGCCAGTTTTTGCAACTGTACTTGAAGAAACTTTAAAAGTTCTTGAAATTGTCCAGCTTGACTGACCTTCATGTCTTAAAGTAATGATGGACTGTCATTTCTCTTTGCTTATTTGAGCTGTTCTTGCCATAATATGGACTTGGTATTTTACCAAATAGGGCTATCTTCTGAATACCAGCTCTACCATGTCACAACACAACTGATTGGATCAAACGCAAAGAAATTACACAAATTAACAAGGCACACCTATTAATTGAAATGCATTCCAGGTGACTACCTCATTTAATTGAACCTTTATTTAACTAGGCAAGTCAGTTAAGAACAACTTCTTATTTACAATGGTGGTCTACCAGGGCAGAGGGGCAGAATGAGATATTTTTACCTTGTCAGCTCTGAGATTCGATCCAGAAACCTTTCGGTTACTGGCCCAACGATCTGACCACTAGGCTACCTGCCGCCTCATGAAGCTGGTTGAGAGGCAAAGGTTGGCTTCTTTGAAGAATCTCAAATATAAAATATGTTTTGATTTGTTTAACACTTTCTTTCGGTTACTACATGGTTGTTTTGATGTCTTCACTATTATTCTACAATGTAGAAAATTGTGAAAAACCCTTGAATGAGTAGGTGTGTCTAAACTTTTGACCGGTACTGTAAGTATTCAGAGTTCAGACCCTTTACTCAGTACTTTGTTGAACACCTTTTGTCAGCGATTACCTTTGCCCAAGTCCGAGTTCCTGAGCGCTCTGGAGCCGGTTTTCATCAAGGATCTCGCTGTACTTTGCTCCGTTCATCTTTCCCTCAATCCTGACTAGTCTCCCAGTCCCTGCTGCTGAAAAACATCCCGTCAGAGTGACCATTGGGTTCTTGGTCACTTCCCTGACCAAGGCCCTTCTCCCCTGATTGCTCAGTTTGGCTGGGCGGCCAGCTCTAGGAAGTCTTGGTGGTTCCAAACTTCTTCCATTTAAGAATGATGGAGGCCACTGTGTGCTTGGGGACCTTCAATGCTGCATAAATGTTTTGTTACCCTTCCCCAGATCTATGCCTCAACACAGTCCTGTCTCTGAGCTCTACGGACAATTCCTTCGTCCTCATGGCTTGGTTTTTGCTCTGACATGCACTGTCTGTGAACTGTGGGACCTTTATAGACAGGTGTGTGCCTTTCCAAATCATGTCCAGTCAATTGAATTTGCCATAGATGGACTCCAATCAAGTTGTAGAAACATCTCCAAGGATGAACATTGGAAACTGAATGTACCTGGTCTCCCGGGTGGCGCAGCGGTTTAAGGCACTGCATCTCAGTGATCGAGGCGTCACTACAGACCCTGGTTCGATTCCAGGATGTATCACAACCAGCCGTGATAGGGCGGCGCACAATTGGCCCAGCGTCGTCCGGGTTTGGCTGGGGTAGGCCGTCATTGTAAATAATAATTTGTTCTTAACTGACTTGCCTAGTTAAATAAAGGTAAATACATTTTGAGTCTTGTATCAAAGGGTCTGAATACTTATGTAAATGAGGTATTTCTGTTTTTTTGCAATTTCTGAAAACATGTTTTCGGTTTTCATTATGGGGTATATTGTGTGTAGATTGATGAGGAAAACGTGTTTAATACATTTTAGAGTAAAGCTGTAACGTAACAAAATGTGGAAAAAGTCAACAGGTCTGAGTACTTTCTGAATGCACTGTACCTACTGCACCTCTGACCTAACACACACCACTGCTGGTACACTGGGTTAGCCCTTGCCCTGGGGACCTACACCATTCTGAAGTCACAAGAGGCCTGTTTCCCAAAAGTATGCTCAAAGGAGAATCATTGTTAAAAGTGCTTCTTAGTCCAAGACTAGGCTTTATCTGTCTGCGAAACCAAGGAGTTTTACCTGGTCAAGAAACTCTGATAACACACTTTTTGGTGATTGTCATGAGACTCAATTTCCAGATTGTCACTGTGGCCCTATGTATGTCGTGATGCGTGTGTTGTTGTGTTCCCAGCTAAAGTCTCTGGGCTACCTGTGTGGCCTGGTGGCTGAGAAGGACCCAACCTCCGAGGACCTAAACCGCACCGTGGACCTTCTGGCTGGCCTGGGGGAAGAGCGACCAGAGACGGGTATTACACACACACACACACACACTAATGCCCTAGGCTTTAGCTCAGCTGACCCAGTTCGCTCAAAGTAGTAAGACCTGAGCATTGTATGGGAATGGATAATGTTGGAAGGTGTTATTTGATAATGGTTGTGCTGTGTCGTATGCCATGTCAAAATCGCTTAGCCCTCTGTCGTGCAGATGACTCTCTGTTTGAGGTTGAAGTGTGGTACTTTTACTGTCAATACAAACACATTGTGAGGTCTTCGAAGTGCTTTGCGCTAAGGAGCTGAAATGGTGTCTCTCCTGTGTTCTCTCTTACAGTTAACAGCCTGCAGAGCCCTTACAAAAAACTAAATGAGGCCTTATCGTCTGTGGAGGCATTTGAAAAACACTATCTGGTAAGTGCCAAGTTGATTTAGTGGATAATGGTGTAGCCAGTAACAGTAGTCCTTGATAAGAGCCTTGATTCTGCTTCATAATGTTGTGTGTGTGCATGCGGGGACACTCCCTAGACAGAGTGCCTCTGTTTATAGTCTTGGTATATAGTTCGTAGGCACTGGGGCCACCAGAGCTAAACATTCTTATTTCGTGAATTTCTCTCTCTTTCTTTCTTTCTTTCTTTCTTTCTCCTCCCAGGAGCTGTCTCATGCTGCTATGGAGATGTACAGAGCCATAGGCAGGATGCGCTCAGCCCGGCTCATTGGGAAGAGTCTAGCTGAGTTTTACATGTAAGCCTTTCTTTCTATCCTTTTTGTGTTCTCTCTCCATCTCTGAATGGTGTTTCCAGTGAGGGATTCATTTAGATTTAGTATACGTAATTTATTTCTAAAGATGAAGGTTGCTGGAAAAATGATTAGCTGCTAAATGAATAAAAACGGTGTTAACTGTGTGTGTGGTTTGTGTGTAGGAAGAAAGGTGACCCGGAGAGAGCGGAGGGCTTCCTTGATGACTCTCTGAGGTCATACGTAGCAGAGGGGTGGAGCCTGCAGGTGACTCATACCAGGAAGCAGATGGCCGAGTGTCAGAAGCTCCTGCAGCAGACTGAAGAGTATCCTCCAAAAATACAGCGTTCAAAACAACTGGGAACTCAGAAATTTCCGACTTCCGAGTTCAGTGCGTTCAAGACAACTGGGAACTCTGGGTGGAAAAAAACAAGCTGGGGAAAAATCTTTTGAATGGTCATCCAACTCAGAATTCCAACTCTGGAACTCGAGCCTCTTTCTAGAGCTCTGACTTTCTGACTTGAAGATCACTGACCTCATGATTTGACCTCGTATTTTACAGAGTTCCCAGCTGTCTTGAACACACCTGACAGAGGAGGAGAGGAAGCACTTCTGCCAGGAGATCCTTCCCTTTGCAACGGGAAACAAAAACAAGTGTTTGCCATTGGACAATTCAGGTTGTCCCTCCCTGTTTCATTCTGTTTTCTTCCGTTTGGTGCCTAGTGTATACGACCCAATGTCAATCAGTCTCAATGGGCGCGTTCGACATTGCAACTGATTTTAAAGGTGAGTTGAGACTGACTACAAATCACCTTGCATCATAAATAACTACTCAATGTTATTTGTAGGTCAGTCAGCCACAATTTACCCATAATATATCACGGTTTAAATGCTCTCGACATGGACAATGTCTTGATTGGTGTACATTCTATATGAGCCAGGGTCATGTTCAATAGGGCCAACCGTAACAAACTATTCTTCAATGGAAAATGAAAACGTGGGACTCCTATTGGACAGATAGTACCTTCCTAATTCATATTGTTTCGGAGCATCGTTTTTTTTCTTCTCCCATTTCGTGTTTACTGAACACAACCCAGTCTTCTGTGCTCTCACTTGTTTGAGAGTCATCCGTTACATGAGCGGGTGGACTAAAGATTTCCATCATGGGTAGCTAGGTGAATAATGACCTCAAAGGAAGGTTGGCTATTATTTCACCCCCACCCAATCCGCATGCTAGATAGGGAATCCTTTCTGAAGGCTCCCTCTCCTTTCACTCTCCCATTACATTGAAATAGCCAGGCGTCTGTATCTTGACTATCTTGTAGTTCAGGTTTCCTTGACTCACTGTGCCAGCTACCTGCAGACCAGTGCCTTGCTGGCGGGCGATGCCAACCTGACAGAGGAGGAGAGGAAGCACTTCTGCCAGGAGATCCTTACCTTCGCCAGCCAGCCCCCGGCACCCTCAGGTGAGCACACACACTACGTACACTCGAGACATGGCAGGAACAGTCAAAGCTGTTTGTTCTTTTCTACCTGCATCAATGAGTTGAAAGCTTCTAATTGCACAATGAAAAATCCAAGGATCCTCGTCTGGTTGTCTCAACTTCTGAGAGACTTGCCAACTAAACTGGTCAAACATATAAATAGTGGCTAGTCTTTCTCCCAAGACTGATCAACATTCGCCTGGTCCCCAGATCTGTTTGTGCTTTTGTCTGCTCCACTGTCATTGTCAAGCCTGACAATTGCATAAGGAGTTGGCAAGAGAACAGAAAGACTGGCACCCAGGCTAGGCCAACATAACTCTGACTTCACAATGTTGCCATGTAATGCATTGCCCTCTGTCACCTCCCTCTTTCATCGCCCTCTTCCTTCTCTCGTCTCTCCAGACCAGACAGTGGCTCTGAGCATGGCGGCATTCGCCCAGCTGCGCCAGATGCAGTTCAGCCCGCCTGGCGCTGTGGTGCATGTGGGTGCCGCCCTGCAGCTAGAGCTGCGCGTACGGTGCCTTATGCCTGTGGCCGTGCAGGTGGAGCAGCTGGCTGCCACTCTCCACTTCAGCCTGGAGCAGGGCGGGGCGAGGGTCCGGGCGGGCAGCGCCCAGAGGAGGACGGGCCAGGGACCACAAGGCCAGGGGGACAGGGTGGTCCTGTTCCCCCAGGGAAGCCCCCTAGCTGGGGCTGGGATGGGCGCCTCGCTACCGCCCGCCCTGGAGCTTTACGAAATGCAGGACCGCAGCCCGTCGGACAGCTCGCTCAACTCCACGGGGGTGGTGTGTAAGAACATGCACCTGCTGCTGCGGCGCCACGACAGCTCAGCCTCCCTGGACACGCCCACCGCCGGGGCCCTCCCGGCAGCGGTCGCCGTGGACGACGGGGCCCAGATGTTGAGGGCACGCAACATAACGCTGCAGCCCGGCGACAACAACATTTTGTTCACGGCCCCGGTACGTTTTCCTTCAGCCTCCTATAACGTCATCAACAGTCATGTCTCGAGTCCCAAGTCCACCCCATGGCTCATTTTCAATTTGTCTAAAGAAATCTGTTCTCTGCTTGCCTCCTCCATTAAAGCAGAATCGGGAATGCTGTCGATTTAGAGGTCGTGTCACTTTATCACTCCCTGTCGCTGACTTTTTCTCTCTCCACTCTGGCTCTTTTCTCTCTAGACTGGAGAGCCGGGCTCGTACACGTTACGTCAGCTGTGCGGGAGCGTGGGGAGAGTCCAGTTTGTCCAGTCTCACATCTACCCTGTGGTGCAGTACGAGGTCTACTCCCAGGAGCCTCAGCTCACCATCGAGCCCCTCTCAGGTCCGTCTGTCTGGCCCTCTGTCCCCCTCTTTAGCCACAAACAATGGATGCTAATCGCTGCCTGTTGGTCTGTGGTTGGACCGGGTCATCCTTGTATTTTTACGTGTGGATAACAGTGTGTATCTGTGTTTGCCCTCCAGACAACCTGTTGGCAGGCATTCCCCAGAAGGTGAAGTTCACCATAGCAACAGGCCACTACAGTGTGAAGAAGGGTGACGCGCTGCAGCTTAGCAATACAGACTCCATGTCCATCCTCCACTCTAGCCGCTGCTCTGCTACCATCCTGTCCAGCACGGGAGGTCAGTCTTCCTTCCATCCACTCTGGGTCAGAGGTCAAGGGTCAGAGCGGTTAAAGGGATAGTTAATCCAAGTCGTTACATTGCAAGTAGTCTATAGACGAGGACAGACTGCTATCCAGCCGCTGCCTCCAATCACTAATATTAGCCCAGGCAGGTCTGGGGGTTACCATGGAGATCAATGACCCCTCGGCCCATAGGGTGAGACACCTTTAGCGTTCCATACTGACTGCCTTTCCCTACGTCTGCTGTTGGTAACTCTTTTCTGTTCTCTCTCTCTCTCTCGCACCCATCTCTTTGCAGAGCGCGTGGGAGAGAGTGCTCTTTCCATCCAGTCATCGGAGAAGGTGACCAGCATCTCCCTGCCCCCCACCCCTCCCTACCACACCCTGGAGTTCCAGCTGGAGGTTCTGTGCCACATCCCCCCCACGCCCTTCAAGCCCGACATCGAGCGTCTCTCCAACGGCGAGGTCCGCCACCGGGCCCAAGAGCCACAGCCACGCAGACAGTGGCATGATCAACATCGACCAGAAGGTTTGAAGACCGTTTGTCCTCCTAGCCTAAAGAGTCAACCCCAGGACCACCTTTACATTTACTAGGGTCATGTTCATTAGGCACCCAACGGAAGACAACAGACTGAAACGGAGGGACTACCTGGATTTGTCCAATGAGTATTCCGCCTCAAAATGTTTGAAAGTGTTTTGTTACACTGTGCCCTAATGAACATGACCAGGCCTATCCTATGTTTACAGCCCTGTGTGTTCTCTTTCTGTCTCCATAGGTCTCCATCGACTGTCCTTGGTCCATCTACTCCACGCTCATATCCCTTACCTTCTATGTCCCTTTCAAAGCCAAGCACTCAATACTCTCTGCTGGGAAAAGGTAGGTCTCACACACACACACACTCCGTCTGCTTTTGCTGTATGGGGGACGTTTTTGTCACGCACAGTCACAGATGTGTGCAAAAAATACAGCATGATTTAATTTGAACCTTTTTATTTATTTACTGAGTGATTCACCAATGCAAATTCCAATTGCAGTATTTGGAACCGGCATTGGGTAATATACCTTCTCGTCTACAGGATTTGAAATGCAAAACAAAGTGTCTATTCAATGACGTGTCTGCTCAGTCATTCAGTAAGGAATCTATGGTGACGTTGAGAATCTAACTATTGATCTGACTCCTGACTGGTCACACAGAAAGTACATACAGGTGTGTCTCCAGAACGTGTCCGACACAAACTTCCACCTGGCAGACCCGGTCCTCACAGAGCGCCAGCCCACAGTCTCGATGGAGCTGCTCTCACTCAATGCTAAAACACAACAGGTGAGTAACTGACCGTACACACACCATCTCTCTCTCTCTCTCTCTCACACTCACACTCACACTCACACTCTCACACACACACATCTGTTCTGACCCTCTTTGCCTCAGCCGGTGGGCAGTCAGCAGTCAGTGTTCTGCCTGTGGGAGATGCGTTGGACCAAACACCTCCCGCTGTGCCTGCAGTGTGCGTTCTCCGCTCGCTTCGCGCCCGTCTCCGCCTCGGACACACACACCGCCTTCAAACCCTACCGCTACGACTTCCAGCTGGACCGGGTCTCTGTGAGTATACTCAAGACCCACCTCTGGGTCCCATCATGAACACCACATGGAAGAAAACAAAAATATGGTGTTTTCCGTTGCAAAACGAATGAACACAACCCTGTTCTCATCACAAACAAACGCCGTTCTGGGCTCGAACATCACTCGGATGTTGCTAACCATGGAATCTGCTAACCCTCCTCCCCAGACCCTTTACAGCTTGAAGGCCGAGATCTTGCCGCCGTCCGGCGACCAGCACTGTCGCACCGGCGCCCTCTGTGGCCTCGAGGTGTCCATCACACGGCAGGCGGAGCCCAGCGAGACTGAAGGGGAGGAGGAGGAGTCTACAGAAATAGAGGGCCTGAGGACCACAAAGCTCATGTATGAAGGTAGGACACGGGAAGGTGTGTGTGTGTGTGTGTGTGTGTGTGTGCGCGCATGTCCATTATTTGCCTGTCTACCCTGGTGTGTGTTGTCTGCAGTGGTGGACAACAGCAGTAACTGGGCAGTGTGTGGCAAGAGCTCGGGGGTGGTGTCCATGCCCGTGGCTGCCAGTGCCACACACAGGGTTCAGATGGAGGTCATGCCCCTGTTCGCCGGGCATCTGCCCTTCCCCAACATCAAAGTGTTCAAGTACCTGCCCCACAGTGCCGTCCCAGCCATTCAGCCCGACACAGGTATGTAACCCGCAGCTGCAGAACGGTCCTTAAGCTCAGTCCGTAGGCATTACTTAACAAAATGGTAGTCTGTATTTTGTGCCGTCTTTGTCAACATGCTGTTTAGATGATTTGCTTATAGGCATTATTACAGCACATGTTGTACTCTCTCTCTCACACACTCATCTCCCTCTCTCTCTCTCTCTGGCCGCTCACAGACAGCTGCTTAGAGAACGACACCATATCCCTGCTGGACAAAGGCCTGGACGACCAGGGCGACACGGCCAGCATCCGCAGCCGGGGCAGCGTCCACTCGGTGGGCAGCGGGGAGCAGCAGCGGGGTCTGCCCATGCCCCGCCTGGAGCCCTTCAGTCCGGGACAGGTGTTCTATTGGAGCCAGGGGCGGCAGGTGCTGGTGCTACCTGTTACTGACGACCACGTGATGGAGGTTAACGTCACATGACCCCTGTGGGCCGTGCCCCCACCACGTCTGGAACTCTGTGGTTTGGTTCCTAGCTTTGGTTGTGGAACCGGGAGGTGGCCTGGCGGCAGGGAACTGACACTGGCTCTCCTCTCAGGACTCATTGCTGGCCGACCACTGGCCCCGCTCCTGTTCTGGCCTGAGCTCCATCTGCTGTATTTTTACCTTGTCAATCTTTTTAATATGAAAATACCCCTCTCTCCCCCCCACTGTCAGAGAACAGGGTTTGGTGTACCTGTAAAACTAGCTCTCTTATTGGTTCTTGCTCCGTGGACACAGTAAACCGCTTGAAACTGTTCTGCGTGAGAACCCCCAGGCACCTGTGATTGGCTTGCTGGTTCCACTGATCGTCAACACAACCTTCTGTATGAGGTACACATGGACACACTAACGTGTGTTTGGACAGGGGTGCTTCGGTTTGTGGTTGTTTGTATTGGTTCGTGTGTGTCTCTGTCTATGCATGACATGGCAAGTTGTGATGGATGATGGGAAAGAGCAGGGCCAGTTAATTGTGTGTGTGTGTGTGTGTGTGTTAGCAATATCTACTCCACTTTTCCTCTTCACTCACTTCCAGCCCCTTGCCCCCAAACCCTGCTGAATCCTCTTTCCTTTGCTGTAGTCATAGCGCCACCCCCTGGCCACTGTACAAACTGTTCAATAAGTACATATTATTCCAGAGGAATCATTGTACTGATTGCAAAGGCTGCACCAAAAACAAATTGTCTCGAAGGAATACGTTAGAGAGAAATGTACGTTTTTGTTTTCGAGCAGGTGTGAGACTCACTTAATCCGAGTACTAACGAACACTTGCTTTTGGCTTTGTTCAGGTTTTAGGGTTCACTGAAATTCACTTATTCAAGTATCTGTGAAATCTGAGAACAATGGGATGAAATTGTACTGGGTTGTTTTCAGTGGCTTTTTTGTCTGAAAGTGACCGTCTGTTTGAAGTGTTACCATCATGTGTTCTGTCTGACTTTGTGGTTTACTTGAATGCTGGGCAGGTAAGTTCTATGTTTAGTAAATGTGGTGTCTGACTTTTTTTTTTTTTTTTTCAGACATTCGCTGTTGCTATGGTAACTGTCAGGAAGAGCACTTTCTTATCATAGCACAATTATTTAACAAAAACAACAATTTAGAAGGAGGGGAAATTCGCTTGTGTAAATGCGACGTTCGTTAGTTTATTGACCTCTATTTTTGTACTGTGTCGCCGGACAAGTTCTGGTTGTTGCTCTGTGTCTGTCTGTGTGGTTGGTATCTACTGGAGGCCTATGAGGGCTTTTGGGCCTGAGGCCTAAGCACACCCTGTAGCACACCCCTTCAGCTATACTGTCCTGTAGTCCTCCACCTCTGGGCTTGTATCTAGCATAATCCCACAAACAAAGTAGTGCTCACCGCCAGGACGTAAGGCAGAAGGCTTGTTCCCTCTATCTGGCCATCTTAATGAAGAGAACCTCTCCCACTCAGACTCCACATACAAAATGTACAGTGTCAAGAAAAAGTATGTGAACCCTTTGGAAATACCTGGATTTGTGCTTAAATTGGTCATCAAATTTGATCTGATCTTCATCTAGGTCACAACAACAGACAAACACAGTCTGCTTAAACTAACAACACACACACACAATTATACGTTTTCATGTCTTTATTAAACACGCTGTGTAAACATTCACAGTGCAGGGTGGGAAAAGTATGTGAACCCTTGGATTTAATAACTGGTTGACCTTCCTTTGGCAGCAATAACCTCAACCAAATGTTTCTGTAGTTGCGGAACAGACCTGCACAACGGTCAGGAGGAATTTTGCCCCATTCCTCTTTACAAAACTGTTTCAGTTCAGCAATATTCTTGGGATGTCTGGTGTGAACTGCTCTTTTGAGGTCATGCAACAGCATCTCAATCAGGTTGAGGTCAGGACTCTGACCGGGCCACTCCAGAAGGTGTATTTTCTTCTGTTGAAGCCATTCTGTTAATTTACTTCTGTGTTTTGGGTCGTTGTCCTGTTGCATCACCCAAATTCTGTTGAGCTTCAATTGGTGGACAGATAGCCTTACATTCTCCTGCAAACTGTCTTGATAAACTTGGGAATTTTATTTTTCTGTTGATGATAGCAAGCTGTCCAGGCTCTGAGGCAGCAAAGCAGCCGCAAACCATGATGCTCCCGACCATCATACTTTACAGTTGGGATGAGGTTTTGATGTTGTTGGGCTGTCTTTTTTTCTCCACACATAGTGTTGTGTGTTCCTTCCAAACAACTCAACTGTAGTTTAATCTGTCCACAGAATATTTTGCCAGTAGTCCTGTGGAACATCCAGGTGCTCTTTTGCGAACTTCAGACGTGCAGCAATGCTTTTTTGGGACAGCAGTGGCTTCTTCCGTGGTGTCCTCCCGTGAACACCATTCTTGTTTAGTGTTTTACATGTCATTGACTCGTCAACAGAGATGTTAGCGTGTTCCAGAGATTTCTGTAAGTCTTTTAGCGGACACTAGGATTCTTCTTAACCTCATTGAGTAGCAACAGTGCTGAACTTTCTTCATTTATAGACAATTTGTCTTACCGTGGACTGATGAACATCAAGGTTTTTAGAGATACTTTTGTAACCCTTTCCAGCTTTATGCAAGTCAATTCTTAGGTCTTCTGAGATCTCTTATGTTCGAGGCATGGTTCACATCAAGCAATGCTTCTTGTGAATAGCAAACTCAAATTTTGAGAGTTTTTTTTTTATAGGGCAGGGCATCTTTAAACAAGATCTCCAATCTCGTCTCATTGATTGGACTCCAATTAGCTTTTGGAGAAGTCATTAGCCTAGGGGTCACATACTTTTTCTATCCTACACTGAATGTTTAAATGATGTATTCCACAGACAAAAACACAATTTGTGTATTAGTTTACCCACTCTGTCTATTGTTGTGATTTAGATGAAGATCAGATTTATGTAGAAATCCAGGTAATTCCAAAGGGTTCACATACTTTTTCTTGCCGCTGTACATGCCCAATCCTACAGCAACACGGGCCTGTCTTTGCAACGTCCATGTGTCCTTGGTGTGCGCGAGGTTGTCTAACTGGTCAGAGAAACTAAGAAACGTGTGTGTGTGTATATATATGAAGACGTGTGATATCAGTGCTCGTCTATGTACACGTCTTATTTTATGTCCAGCTGTATTTATTTTTGTATATCATTTAACGGCAAATAGCTGGAAGGGACGGAATCATCAATCACTCTCACAGAAATAAAGACATTGGGAATTGTCTGGGGATTTATTTGTATTTTTTTTTTTCCCAACAGTCATTGGTCAATGAAATCAAATAAAAAAATCTGTATGTAAATGATTCCATGGGAGTTCAGCACCATTGATTGTATTCAGATTAATTATTTAAACTAATATGTATGCATTATACAGTTAAATAAATATACCTATGTTTTAATGTGTCTGTGTTCTCTGTTCTGGTGCTCAGTGAAGTATTTGTGTGAGGAGAAACTGGACGGTTTTGGTTGTGCAAAAAAAAACAACAACCGGATGGTTTTTTGGGCTGGCTCAAATTAAACACCTACAAGGCCTGATTTGGCTATTATAAGCCTGTATGGTATCAACTAACTTGATCCTCAATGTGTTTCCTCACTTCTACAAAGTCACATGCAATTTTGTCAAACTCATAGCTTTTATATATGAAGGGTGTTGAAGTCCAAGTCTGAGGAACAGAGACAGAAGGAGGGTGTGTGTGCATAGAGCAGGTCAGAGGGGGGGCAAGCCATGGTGGAACTTGTAGGTGAGCATGAGGCTCTTAGGTGGTGGGAATCTGACAGGGATCCAATGTAAGGTTGGGACACAAGTATGTCTTACATTTTCAGTAGCCTTATACATAGCCTTATATCTGAGGATTTCTTCTATCGTGGCAAGTTATGTAAAGCAGTTCCATAAAAAAGTATTGGTGTAGGCCTAACTTACACTTCAATACAATACTTTTTTTACTGAACTGCTTTACAATACTTGCCACAGTAGTGTTGGGTTTGAGAATATGTTTCTTTGCTAATTGTTAGGTTTGAGAATATGTTTCTTTGCTACACAGGAATATGTTTGAGCTAAGGCTGATAAGTTGTGGAACAATACAGTGGATTGTAAACACCTGGTGTCTGACTGGCTAAAGGGCTGTGTTTAACCTTGGGAGATAACAGTATGTTGAGCTAGGAACACATGAATAGAAAGATGTTGAGACACAAACAGGACTGAGCCTGTGGCCTCAGTAACCCTGGACAACAAGCGCCAAGAGGCTGGGACCAGCCTGTGCGCCTACTATTGGCTAGGCAAGTCTAAACCACGCCCAGCCACTGTTCTGATAGGCCCATCCCGAACATACTTATACCAATGCATTTAGCAGAAAGGGCAGTTCTCTGTTAACCCTGCGTGGTACTACATTGAACCCGTATATACGAAGATTGCATTTACCATTTATTGCTTGACTAATAATAAAAAACATAGAAGATTCTCAGTGACTCTGTGTCACCTTTTGTCCTGATACCAGATTTGATTTTCGCAACCCTAACAGTAGCCCTGTAAAACAGTGTGCTATATTAGCCATTGTGTGCTGTGCCTAGGGCTGTTATAGTGACTGTATTACAGTCACACCTGGCGGTCATGAAGGTAGTCAAATTCCATGTGACCGTTTAGTCACGGTAATTAGGCTTCTCCCATCAGCTTTCTATAGGCTAGGCCTAATATATTTATTTCTTAACTTTTCTAATATTAAGCACATTGCTTATCTTTACAACAGGAGTATAGCCTACTTGGCTGACATGCAAATAAACAACGGGAAAAGCATCCTCCATTCGCTATTTAAGTGCTACCCCCCGAAGCAGGTGCATGATAATGGTCCATTCTAAATCAAAACAAATTTCACACCTATATTATTTAGTATATGTAAAGACAAGATTAAGTCAAGAATAGCAACAATCTATCTGCAATATTAAAGCTGATCCACCCCCTAAATATATATATATATATATTATATATAACTACAACGAATACTCAAAAAAATCAACATAAAATTAAGAATAATCTGATGGGTGACAATATTAGCCTATCGCTTGTGAACGATGCCCAGCATAAGGCAAGAAACAATAATAATGGTGTTTTCCCGCTAATGGAACATTTGCGCTTATAGCCAACTGCTGTGTGTTCATTGATGCGCTTATAATGTGAAGAAATAGCCTAATAGTTTAGCAACGTTTTAAGCTAAACATTCTGATCTGTTGCGTCAGCCACATTGCGTGAATTGTTTTGTTGCTGATGCTAGTGGTTGTATTAAATTCGGGATCTATCGTATTCCCATGTTTGGAATATGCGTTTCTTGCACAGAATAGAAAAGGTCAACTTTTATTCTATGGGGGATAGTAGATTGGCATAGGCTAGTGCTTTTGCTGTTCGTTAGGCCTACTCATCTTGTAGGCTGACGAAAAGTAAATGTGTACAGTTCTTCCATATCTTCAATATGCATCTCGGAATTGTATAAGGACATGCGCAGTGTCTGTCTTTACTTGTAGCCTGTGGAACTCATTTTCGGAGCAAGCTTAAATTGGCTTTTACTCTTTGTTAATGTCAGTATTGCAGCTTTGTTTATGTATACATGCGCGTTCTGATACGGCATAAGCAATGCTGTCTCTGGGTGTTGCAGATGGAAAGTGTATGGGCGGTGAGAGCATTTGAGCATTGTGCTTTCTCGTTTCTTGACTAGAATGGTTTCTCATCGCTTTAGTATGTGGGAGTCTTATGTGGACGTATATGCCTAGGACTATTATTTATCTATGATGACTGAATGGCAAAATGATCATGAAATTCTCTCTATTTAAGGAAGAAACTGAAGGGGTTTCTCTCTATTTATTTGAAACTGAAGGGGTTTCAGCCACTATAGGCTTCTGACTATGCTAAACCGACTAGCCTACAGTTAATAGGCTACCATAGCTCAGTAGGCCTAGTTGTCTATTGTGTTTAACTGTTTGATTTATTTGAAGATTAACTGGTGTCTGGTCTGGGGCTGCCTCCACCCTGGAATGTGTTTTTGTGTAGGTGTGTGTGTTTCTAGGTTACCACACTGCCCGAGGAATGGACACCAGCCACTAATCGTACCAGATCACTTCCGGAACATGTATTTCTCACGACTCCTACATCTCTGTGTATGGAGTAGGCCTACCTGTTTTCCCCACGTTAATGGTTTTCCCATACCGTCATGTCCTGGAAGAAGCCCTTCTCCACCCCCGGATTGCAGCATCCCTGCCCAGGTCTACTGTACAGGTTGAGCGTTGCTGTCAATGCTGTCTGTCGTTTACCTCCAGGAAGCTCAGGCCCTGCATACTGTGCTAGCAGTAAGTCTTCATAACTTATAATCATAGTCACAGTGCTTTCTTTGTGAGTGATAGTTGTCGTTTTTGTTTACTATTCATGCATGCACAGACAAACTGGCAAGTGGCTTCACTGACATTTTCAACCTCGCCCTGACCGAGTCTGTTATCCCTTTCAAGCAGACCACCATAGTCCCTGTGCCCAAGAAAGCAAAGGTAACCTGCCTAAATGACTACCGCCCCGCAGCACTCACGTTGGTTGCCATAAAGTGCTTTGAAAGGCGGCCCATGTCAACATCATGACCCACGTCAACACCACCATCCCGGAAACCCAGACCTACTCCAATTCGCATACCGCCCCAACAGATGCACAGATGGTGCAATCTCAATCGCCCTCCACACTGCCCTTTCCCACCTGGACAAAAGGAACACCTATGTGAGAATGCTGTTTATTGACTACAGCTCAGCGTTCAACACCATAGTGACCACAAATCTCATCACTAAGCTAAGGACCCTGGGACTAAACACCTCACTCTGCAACTGGATCCTGGACTTCCTGACGGGCTGCCCTCAGGTGGTAAGAGTAGATAACAACACATCTGCCATGCTGATCCTCAACACTGGGGCCCCTCAGGGGTGCGTGCTTAGTCCCCTCCTGTACACGACTGTGTCGCCAAGCACGACTTCAACTCCATCATTATGTTTGCTGACTACATAATAGTGGTTGGCCTGATCACTGACAATGATGAGACAGCCTATAGGGAGGAGGTCAGAGACCTGGCAGTGTGGTGCCTGGACAACACCCTCTCCCTCAATGTGAGCAAGACAAAGGAGCTGATCGTGGACTACAGGAAAAGGAGGGCCGAACCGGCCCTCATTAACATCAATGGGGCTGTAGTGGAGTGGGTGGAGTCTACATCACCAACGAACTATCATGGTTCAAACACACTAAAACAGTCGTGAAGAGGGCACGACAAAATCTTTTCCCCCTCAGGAGACTGAAAAGATTTGGCATGGGTCCCAGATCCTCAAAATGTTCTACAGCTGCGCCATCGAGAGCATCCTTACCGGTTGCATCACCGCCTGGTATGGCAACTGCTCGGCCTCCGACAGTAAGGCACTACAGAGGGCGGTGTATACGGCCCAGTACATCACTGGGCCCAAGCTTCCTGCCATCCAGGACTTCTATACCAGGCGGTGTCAGAGGAGGACCCTAAAAATTGTCAAAGACTCCAGCCACCCTAGTCATAAGGTCTAGGTCCAAGAGGCTAGATCCAAGAGGCTTCTAGGTCCAAGAGGCTTCTAAACAGCTTCTACCCCCAAGCCATAAGACTCCTGAACATCTAATCAAATGGCTACCCAGACTACTTGCATTGCCCCTCCCCCCCTTTTACGCGGCTGCTACTCTCTGTTTATTATCTATGCATAGTCACTTTAATAATGTACATATTACCTCGACTAACTGGTGCCCCCACACATTGACTCTGTACCGGTACCCCCCTGTATAAACCCCCTGTATTTCTATTGTTATTTTACTGCTGCTCTTTCGTTATTTGTTACTTATTTATTATTTATTATTATTATTTAAAAAAATGTTAACAGAATTGTTGGTTAAGGGCTTGTAAGTAAGCATTTCACTGTAAGGTATGTTGTATTTGGCGCATGTGACAAATGCAATTTCATTTCATTTGATCACTGGGGCCAAGCTTCCTGCCATCCAGGACCTATATACTAGGCGGTGACAGAGGAAGGCTCAAAAAATTAACCTGTACCTCCGCACATTGACTCTGTACCGGTACCCCGTGTATATAGCCTCGTTATTGTTATTTTATTGTGTTACCTTTTATTGCATTTTTTACTTTAGTTTATTTAGGAAATATTTTCTTAACTCTATTTCTTGAACTGCATTGTTGGTTAAGGGCTTGTCAGTAAGCATTTCCCGGTAAGGTTGTATTCTGTTGTATTCGGCGCAAGTGACAAATAACATTCAATTTGATTTGATTTTGATTTGAAAAATCTCTGGGCTCTACTGAAGGAGGCCAGACTCCTCAGCTCTGAGAGAAAAGCCACAGAGCCGGATGTGAGCAGGTTATACAATGTGTATACATGAACATGTTAAGTGTTCTGCTAGCTATGAAGTAGAGCTTTAACGTGCAGACATCGGTGAGGTTACTCAGACCTGTAATGCTCCAAAGCTGTAATACTGATCATCCATTTCTCTTTTGACTGACTAGGAGATTCATCAAAATAAAGAACTGGTTGGTTTGATGAAGCCATTTCTCCACAATAAAAGTTGCAGTCATTACATAATGAGTGCCTAATATTAATTCTCTAATATCATACTTTTCCAGAGAGCCAAATAGACATATTTTCAATTTTGGCCAATTCTGTAGCTCAGGACCTGAAGCAAGGATATGCATATTCTTGATACCATTTGAAAGGAAACACTTTGAAGTTTGTGGAAATGTGAAATTAATGTAGGAGAATATAACACATTAGATCTGGTAAAAAATAATATATATATTTTTTTTTAGTTAGTTAGGATTCAACCCCTAATGAATACTGACACATTAAACCATGATTCAATCACATCTGGGTCAAATTAAGCAGAAATGTTTTATTTACATTTGTTACTTGTTTTTCTGGCAAATTAAGAACCTTGAGGACCAATTGGAGAACCGTGTGGTTAGTAAAGACATTTAGAGGCACAGTGCAGTCAAATATGTGATTTCCTGTGTTTTACATACATATATAATTAAAAAGGTTCCCTTCCCCACTTGAGAAATTGCCCTTTGCTAAGAAGCTATTTTAGTTAAAAAAATGTGGGTACATATTACCCATTTTTTCTCCCCAATTGGTAGTTACAGTCGTGTCCCATCGCTGCAACTCCCGTACGGACTTAGGAGAGGTGAAGGTCGATAGCCATGCGTCCTCAGAAACACGACCCTGCCAAGCCGCACTGCTTCTTGACACACTGCTCACTTAACCCGGAAGCCAGCCACACCAATGTGTCGGAGGAAACACCCTACAACTGGCGACCGAGGTCAGTGTGCAGGCGCCCAGTCCGCCACAGCACAATTGGACAAGGACGTCGCTGGGCCAATTGTGCACCGCCTCATGGGTCTCCAGGTCACGGCCGGCTACGACATAGCCCGGGATCAAACCCGGGTCTGTAGTGACACCTCTAGCACTGCGATGCAGTGCCTTAGACCGCTGCACCGCCTTAGACCGCTGCACCACTCGGGAGGCCAGTTTTATTTTAGTTTATTTTTTACCTTTTTAATTGAAAACAATCACAGTAATTGTTACCCAGAAGTGATTTTATATTCAGATAAAAATGGCTGCATTGGACCTTTAAAGTTGTAACCTAATTTCTAGAATGAAGCCTGTGCTGCTATGGATGTGTTGAAGGAGAGGGAGAGGGAAATGGCAAAAACCCTACTGAGCTTTGAAAGGCATCCTTCCACACACATCTGGACAACCAGAGAGAGGATACATTCCTGCTCTATTTGATATCACAAGTTCATACTCGGGTCAATAGAGCCTTCACTTCCTTTGGACGCCTCGGGCCAGGGTCTTGGCAAATCGATAATACCCACACCACGGTGATAGTATACAATGCTGTTTGTGTCTCCAGCCTGCTTTATGGCTCAGAGACATGGACCCAATATAGGTAGCACAACAAAATCCTGGAAACGTTCCATAAAAGATGCCTCTAACCCATTTTAAGGCTAACCTGAGACAGAGTACCATATAATGAGATCCTCGCCAACACCAAGAGCTCAATTAAATCTGTAGTGCTGAAGAGCTGCACTACAGCGCAATAATATGTAAAGGCAGTGTTCCCACGTTAGCGGAGACTGCGTACGCGGAAACTGCATTCACGGTAAACGCTGCATATGTCGGCTCATTTGGAAATTACCTTTACATTTCAATCGCTCAATAGCGCTGAACAGTGCTGAACAGCGATGCGGATTGAATCGAGACCCAAGTCGACCTGCATTGTAGCAAGGATGGCTGAAGGACATCACTGTTGGCTCGGCCACATGAGCCGCATACCTGAACACCACCTCCCTCGCCGAGTTCCCTACAGCCCACTGAGTGGTGCCAAACGCTCTGCTGGAGGTCAGAAAAAGCGCTCTAATACAACCATTGTATTTGAAAACGGTCTTGTCTTGGCTTCGGATAGATCAAACAGCTCACCCACATAAACGAATGTCTTGATCTTTTTGTTTCCTTCAAATGTAGTCTATTTGGAGAAGGGACTGTGAGACCCTGTTTGAATGATTGACAGAAATCTGTCATGCAAATAAGTAAAAATTATAATAAAAGGGATTGCTGGACATGCGTGCATTTGTCACAGAAAACAAAATCCTCAATATGTCTCTATACTGTAAACCTTCTATTTTACACGGCGCTCTGTGGTCACCAAAGAACCTTACTAGTTAAGGCTTGTACTGTGTATAACCCTCCCATTCAAAGGGAATGACAGGTAAATACTTGAATTCTTAACTGTATAAGAAATTATTTCTGACAACCAATCATCACAGTAACACACAAGTGCTCAATATAAACAGACGTACTCTCTTTGGAAGTAACATTCGTTTTTATGATACACTATGCTGTTATGTCAATCAAACACATCCTGAGTGTACATACAGAGCGTGTTCCTAACTGTTCTGAGTCTCAGTGGTGGAGGGAGGTGGAGAGGTGGCATAGATGACCTGGAAGCTCTTGCCCTCGTCCATCAGGTCCTCCATGCTGACCCCCAGGAAGCCCACAGCCCTCAGGGCCTGCATGTAGGGCTCAGGCTCCACCGTCACGCCTTTGAAGAATCCCTGCTCCACCCCACGACGCAGGAAGCCCAGGTCACACGTTGCCAACATCCTCGCTCCTACCGGGAAGGAAGAAAAGGAGGGGGTTGTATTCATTAGAATGATCCTTCTATTTATATGGTTGTATTAACCATCATACAGAGAGATACAACAACAACAGGTTCTGTGCACTGCAATACTGTCTTCTGTATAGGCTACTGTGATAACTCTATAGATATGCAGTGCCGTAGAGATGCAGTAAAAGTTGAGTGCATGTTGTAATACAACTTGTATACTATGGCTCTGACTGCACTCACATTGCCCTCTACTGTTTGCAATAAGGAATTGCATCTCGTGTGTGCCTGTGGCATACGCCGTGCTTCCACTAACCTGGCCTCATGACACGGAGCAGTTCGGCGGTGGCAGTGGCCATGTCCGGCCAGTAGAGGTGGCAGTTGGAGTGGAAGACCCCGTCAATGCAGTGGTCCGGGAGGGGAATACACTCCACCCTGCCCTGGAGCAGGTGGACCTTCCCCCGAGGCCAGCTGAGGGCCCAGACGCTCCCGGGCCACCTCGTGCATGTACTCGGAGACGTCCAGGCCGAACAGTTTGCCCCTGGGGTCCGTCAGGTACTTCAAAGCCTCCTGGAGCCCCAGGCCTGGACCAAAGCCAACCTAGAGGACAGAGTAGATTTGATGGCACTCTGATGGGTCTGCTAAATTTGATGGGTCTGCTAAATGTCTAAAATCTAAGTCTGTCTGTCTGTCAGTGTGTGTGTGTCTATGAAGTAATACCTCTTTTATACACAGACAGAAATCCCACCTCTTTACTATCCCACCTTCTATTTAGGGTTATGTTGTAAGAAAACAAGGTATGTTAAATCCCACCTACATTTTCACAGACCCTGTAACCAAAACCGTTTAATCAAAACTCTGCATTTAATACATTTGCCAACGTCTTAGTTTTTTCCGAGCTCAACTTTTTTTTTATTCAACTTTTTCACCTTTGACATGGTTCTACAGGACCTCCACCAGCTGAAAAAGCTAACATTAACGCTTTGCCATCTAATTGCAGTCGCTGTGCAGGAGAACTATCGGCTTATGGTGAGGATAGCCGAGTTGCAAGCCCAGCTTCAGATGCAGTCGTTAGGCAAGGGCAATGTCGGAAAGGATGAAACCGCGTCTGTGCCACCAGTAAGTACAGAAATTAGTATAAATCCCCCCGCACAGTGCCCGCAGCCGGACAAATTTCTCAAGGCCTCTGTAAAGAAATGCTGTCGGCATGCTCAACCGGTGTCGCTCATTCAACCGACAGAAACTTTGAACCGGTTCTCCCAGCCTTCTCAGGTCTCTCCTCCACCCGTTACGGGGTCTGAGCCGCCAAAGCCTCCCACCATTAGCTCTGACAAATGGAAAACCCTAGTCACTGGCGACTCCATTAACTGCAATATTAGACTCATCCAGCGATCCTACACTGTTTACCAGGGGGCAGGGCTACTGACGTAAAGGCTAATCTGAAGAGGGTGCTGGTTAAGGCTAAAACTGGTGAGTGTAGAGAGTATAGGGATATTGTTATCCACGTCGGCACCAACAATGTTAGGATGAAACAGTCAGAGGTCACTAAGCACCAGTGGCGACTCGTCATTTAGGGCAGGTAAAAGACATTTTTTGGGGGGGGCTTGCATGTTATTTTGGCATTAATACGTGTCACGTATCAGTTTGCAAACAATGTAAAAAATATATATATAATTGACTTAATTATAAAAAAAAAGCCAGACTACGGTTTGCAACTGCACATGGGGACAAAGATCGTACTTTTTGGAGAAATATCCTCTGGTCTGATGAAACAAAAATAGAACTGTTTGGCCATAATGACCATCGTTATGTTTGGAGTAAAAAGGGGGAGGCTTGCAAGCCGAAGAACATCATTCCAACCGTGAAGCACGGGGGTGGCAGCATCATGTTGTGGGGGTGCTTTGCTGCAGGAGGGACTAGTGCACTTCACAAAATAGATGGTATCATGAGGTAGACAATTATGTGGATATATTGAAGAAACATTTCAAGACATCAGTCAGGAAGTTAAAGCTTGGTCACAAATGGGTCTTCCAAATGGACAATGACCCCAAGCATTCTTCCAAAGTTGTGGCAAAATGGCTTAAGGACAACAAAGTCAAGGTATTGGAGTAGCCATCACAAAGCCCTGACCTCAATCCTACAGAAAATGTGTGGGCAGATCTGAAAAAGCGTGTGCAAGCCAGGGGCCTACAGTACTGGTTGCAGTACTTGTCCCAGGATAAAACATTTTTATCCAACACACTTTGAATAGAGGGGAGAAGAACATCGGCCCGTATCATGTAGATGGATACGCACAGATTGACGGTGTTGAAACCGTGTTTGAGTACAGCGGTTGTTTCTTCCACGGCTGTAAATCTTGCTTTGTGCCCCAGGCCATGTGTGGCTTAACCCAAAAGACTTTTGGGGATATGTACCAAGAGTTCCAAGACAAAATTGAATCTTTACAGGCGGCTTATGGGTTGAATGTGATGTGGGAGCACGAGTGGACAGAACTCAAAAAGTCTGATCCTCATGTTCGAGCTTTCCTTTCCACCTATGCCACACCCGAACCCCTGGAACCATGACAGGCCTTGTATGGAGGTTGTACCAATTCTTTGACATTACGGTATGTAGCGCAACCCGATGAGACAATAGGATATGTAGATTTTACATCCCTTTATCCTCATGTAATGAGTTCCTCTTGTTACCCTATGGGACATCCTGAAATTATTCACCAGGACTTTGACTTACCGCAAAACTATTTTGGTCTGATAAAAGCAACGGTTTACCCTCCCTGGGGTTTGCTTCTGCCAGTGCTGCCTTACAAGGGGCCTCAAGGAAATCTTTACTTTCCCTGCCTAATACCCTGGACAATTACTGTTTCAGAAACACATTCCTCAGTTCAAAGAGGTCACTTCAATCACCTTGACAGATTTAATATAAACACTGGCTTTACAGGACGTATGGGCATAAGCACTCACTCGAGCGTGGGGGTGGTGGTGGGGGGCATCCTCTTTGAAATGTTCAAACACCTTCCCCAGTTCAAAGAGGTCACTTCAATCACCTTGACATCTTTAATGTAAACACAGGCATATCTTCAAAATATCTACAGGGACCATAAAATACACACGCATCACCTCAAAGGGACAGATGTACATATAGGGTCATAAAACCCTCCCCACGTGGGAACTTCCGGACCGGATGTACACCCCGGGGCCATAAAAAGCCATCAATCACACGTTTGACCGATGCCGTCTACTTTATTCTCTCTGTCCTTTGATTGAGTGTAGTCTGGCCTAGGGTTGCGAAGGTGAACGAACCACCCATGCTGTCTCTACCTGGCCGGCTCCTCTCTCCAATGGGATTATCTGCTTTTGACCCTATTACGGGGCTGACGTGATCTTCCTGTCTGGTTTTGCGCCTCTTCGGCTCGTGCGGTGGAGGAGATCTTCATGGGCTATACTCAGCCTTGTCTCAGGGTAGTACGTTGGTGGTCTGTTGATGTCCCTCTAGTGGTGTGGGGGCTGTGCTTTGGCAAAGTGGGTGGGGTTATATCCTGCCTGGTTTGCCCTGTCATGGGGGTATTGTCGGATGGGGCCACAGTGTCCGACCCCCTGTCTCAGCATCCAGTATCTATGCTGCAGTAGTCTATGTGCCTGGGGCTAGGGTCAGTTTGTTATATCTGGCGTAATTCTCCTGTCTTATCTGGTGTCCTCTGTGAATTTAAGTATGTTCCCTCTAATTATCTTTCTCTCCCTCCCCTCCCGGAGGACATGAACCCTAGGACCATACAGTGAGGGAAAAAAGTATTTGATCCCCTGCTGATTTTATACTTTTGCCCACTGACAAAGAAATGATCAGTCTATCATTTTAATGGTAGGTTTATTTGAACAGTGAGAGACAGAATAACAACAAAAATATCCAGAAAAACGCATATGAAAAATGTTATAAATTGATTTGCATTTTAATGAGGGAAATAAGTATTTGACCCCCTCTCAATCAGAAAGATTGCTGGCTCCCAGGTGTCTTTTATACAGGTAACGAGCTGAGATTAGGAGCACACTCTTAATCTCCGTTTGTTACCTGTATAAAAGACACCTGTCCACAAAAGCAAACAATCAGTCAGATTCCAAACTCTCCACCATGGCCAAGACCAAAGAGCTCTCCAAGGATGTCAGGGACAAGATTCTAGACCTACACAAGGCTGGAATGGGCTACAAGACCATCGCCAAGCAGCTTGGTGAGAAGGTGACAACAGTTGGTGCGATTATTCGCAAATGGAAGAAACACAAAAGAACTGTCAATCTCCCTCGGCCTGGGGCTCCATGAAAGATCTCACCTCGTGGAGTTGCAATGATCATGAGAACGGTGAGGAATCAGCCCAGAACTACACGGAAGGATCTTGTCAATGATTTCAAGGCAGCTGGGACCATAGTCACCAAGAAAACAATTGGTAACACACTACGCCGTGAAGGACTGAAATCCTGCAGCGCCCGCAAGGTCCCACTGCTCAAGAAAGCACATATACATGCCCGTCTGAAGTTTGCCAATGAACATCTGAACGATTCAGAGGACAACTGGGTGAAAGTGTTGTAGTCAGATGAGACCAAAATGGAGCTCTTTGGCATCAACTCAACAGGCCTCCCACCATTAGCACTGACAAATTGAAAACTCTAGTCATTGGCGACTCCATTACTCGCAGTATTAGACTTGAAGCGAATCACCCAGCGATCATACACTGTTTACCAGGGGGCAGGGCTACCGACGTTAAGGCTAACCTGAAGATGGTGCTGGCTAAGGCTAAATCTGGCGAGTGTAGAGAGTATAGAGATATTGTTATCCACGTCGGCACCAACGATGTTAGGATGAAACAGTCAGAGGTCACAAAGCGCAACATAGCTTCAGCGTGTAAATCAGCTAGAAAGATGTGTCGGCATCGAGTAATTGTCTCTGGCCCCCTCCCAGTTAGGGGGAGTGATGAGCTCTACAGCAGAGTCTCACAACTCAATCGCTGGTTGAAAACTGTTTTCTGCCCCACACAAAAGATAGAATTTGTAGATAATTGGCCCTCTTTCTGGGACTCACCCACAAACAGGACCAAGCCTGGCCTGTTGAGGAGTGACGGACTCCATCCTAGCTGGAGGGTGCTCTCATCTTATCGACGAACATAGACAGGGCTCTAACTCCTCTAGCTTCACAATGAGATAGGGTGCAGGCCAGGCAGCAGGCTGTTAGCCAGCCTGCCAGCTTAGTGGAGTCTGCCACTAGCACAGTTAGTGTAGTCAGCTCAGCTATCTCTATTGAGACTGTGTCTGTGCCTCGACCTAGGTTGGGCAAAACTAAACATGGCGGTGTTCGCCTTAGCAATCTCACTAGAATAAAGACCTCCTCCATTGCTGCCATTATTGAAAGAGATTGTGATACCTCACATCTCAAAATGGGGCTACTCAATGTTAGATCCTCACTTCCAAGGCAGTTCTAGTCAATGAACTAATCACTGATCATAATCTTGATGTGATTGGCCTGACTGAAACATGGCTTAAGCCTGATGAATTTATTGTGTTAAATGAGGCCTCACCTCCTGGTTACACTAGTGACCATATCCCTCAGCGCATCCCGCAAAGGCGGAGGTGTTGCTAACATTTACAATAGCAAATTTCTATTTACAAAAACAAAAACGACGTTTTACGTCTTTTGAGCTTCTAGTCATGAAATCTATGCAGCCTACTCAATCACTTTTATAGCTACTGTTTACAGGCCTCCTGGGCCATATACAACATTCCTCACTGAGTTCCCTGAATTCCTATCGGACCTTGTAGTCATGGCAGACAATATTCTAATTTTTGGTGACTTTAATATTCACATGGAAAAGTCCACAGACCCACTCCAAAAGGCTTTTGGAGCCATCATCGACTCTGTCGGTTTTGTTCAACATGTCTCCGGACCTACTCACTGCCACAGTCATACTCTGGACCTAGTTTTGTCCCGTGGAATAAATGTTGTGGATCTTAATGTTTTTCCTCATAATCCTGGACTATCGGACCACCATTTTATTACGTTTGAAATCGCAACAGATAATCTGCTCAGACCCCAACCAAGGATCATCAAAAGTCGTGCTATAAATTCTCAGACATCCCAAAGATTCCTAGATGCCCTTCCAGAATCCTTCCACCTACCCAAGGACGTCAGAGTACAAAAATCAGTTAACCACCTAACTGAGGAACTCAATGTAACCTTGCGCAATACCCTAGATGCAGTTGCACCCTAAAAACAAAAACATTTGCCAAAAAAACTAGCTCCCTGGTATACAGAAAATACCCGAGCTCTGAAGCAAGTTACCAGAAAATTGGAACGGAAATGGCGCCACACCAAACTGGAAGTCTTCCGACTAGCTTGGAAAGACAGTACCGTGCAGTATCGAAGAGCCCTCACTGCTGCTCGATCATCCTATTTTTCCAAGTTAATTGAGGAAAATAAGAATAATCCAAAGTTTCTTTTTGATACTGTCACAAAGCTAACTAAAAGCAGCATTCCCCAAGAGAGGATGGCTTTCACTTTAGCAGTGATTCATTCATGAACTTCTTTGAGGAAAAGATCATGATCATTAGAAAGCAAATTACGGACTCCTCTTTAAATCTGCGTATTCCTCCAAAGCTCAGTTGTCCTGAGTCCACACAACTTTGCCAGGACATAAAATCAAGAGAGACACTCAAGTTTTTAGTACCATATCTCTTGACACATTGATGAAAATAATCATGGCCTCTAAACCTTCAAGCTGCATACTGGACCCTATTCCAACTAAACTACTGAAAGAGCTGCTTCCTGTGCTTGGCCCTCCTATGTTGAACATAATAAACAGCTCTCTATCTACCGGATGTGTACCAAACTCACTAAAAGTGGCAGTAATAAAGCCTCTCTTAAAAAGCCAAACCTTGACCCAGAAAATATAAAAACTATCGGCCTATATCGAATCTTCCATTCCTCTCAAAAATTTTAGAAAAAGCTGTTGCGCAGCAACTCACTGCCTTCCTGAAGACAAACAATGTATACTAAACGCTTCAGTCTGGTTTTAGACCCCATCATAGCACTGAGACTGCACTTGTGAAGGTGGTAAATGACCTTTTAATGGCGTCAGACCGAGGCTCTGCAACTGTACTCATGCTCCTAGACCTTAGTGCTGCTTTTGATACCATCGATCACCACATTCTTTTGGAGAGATTGGAAACCCAAATTGGTCTACATGGACAAGTTTTGGCCTGGTTTAGATCTTATCTGTCGGAAAGATATCAGTTTGTCTCTGTGGATGGTTTGTCCTCTGACAAATCAACTGTAAATTTCGGTGTTCCTCAAGGCTCTGTTTTGGGACCACTATTGTTTTCACTATATATTTTACCACTTGGTGATGTCATTCGAAACATAATGTTAACTTTCACTGCTATGCGGATGACACACAGCTGTACATTTCGATGAAACATGGTGAAGCCCCAAAATTGCCCTCCCTTGAAGCCTGTGTTTCAGACATAAGGAAGTGGATGGCAGAAAATTTTCTACTTTTAAACTCTGATAAAACAGAGATGCTAGTCCTAGGTCCCAAGAAACAAAGAGATCTTCTGTTGAATCTGACAATTAATCTTGATGGTTGTACAGTCGTCTCAAATAAAACTGTGAAGGACCTCGGCGTTACTCTGGACCCTGATCTCTCTTTGACGAACATATCAAGACTGTTTCAAGGACAGCTTTTTTCCATTTACGTAACATTGTAAAAATTAGAAACTTTCTGTCCAAAAATGATGCAGAAAAGTTAATCCATGCATTTGTAACTTCTAGGTTAGACTACTGCAATGCTTTATTTTCCGGCTATCCGGATAAAGCACTAAATAAACTTCAGTTAGTGCTTAACACGGCTGCTAGAATCTTGACTAGAACCCCAAAATTTGATCATATTACTCCAGTACTAGCCTCTCTACACTGGCTTCCTGTTAAGGCAAGGGCTGATTTCAAGGTTTTACTGCTAACCTACAAAGCATTACATGGGCTTGCTCCTACCTATCTTTCTGATTTGGTCCTGCCGCACATACCTACACGCACGCTACGGTCACAAGACGCAGAGCCTCCTTACTGTCCCTAAAATTTCTAAGCAAACAGCTGGAGGCAGGGCTTTTTCCTATAGAGCTCCATTTTTATGGAATAGTCTGCCTATCCATGTGAGAGACGCAGACTCGGTCTCAACCTTTAAGTCTTTATTGAAGACTCATCTCTTCAGTAGGTCTTATGACTGAGTGTAGTCTGGCCCAGGAGTGTGAAGGTGAACGGAAAGGCACTGGAGCAACGAACCACCCTTGCTGTCTTTTGCCTGGCCGGTTCCCTCCACTGGGATTCTCTGCCTCTAACCCTATTACAGGGCTGAGTCACTGGCTTCTGGTGCCGTGGCGGAGATCTTGTGGGCTATACTCGGCCTTGTCTCAGGATGGTAAGTTGGTGGTTGAAGATATCCCTCTAGTGGTGTGGGGGCTGTGCTTCGGCAGAGTGGGTGGGGTTATATCCTGCCTGTTTGGCCCTGTCCGGGGGTTTCGTCGGACGGGGCCACAGTGTCTCCCGACCTCTCCTGTCTCACCCCCAGTATTTATGCTGCAGTAGTTTATGTGTCGGGGGTGCTAGGGTCCGTCCTGTTATATCTGGAGTATTTCTTCTCTTATCTGGTGTCCTGTGCGAATTTAAGTATGCTCGCTCTAATTATCTCTCTCTTTCTTTTTCTTCTTCTCTCTCTCTCTCTCTCTCTCTCTCGGAGGACCTGAGCATTAGGACCATTCCTCAAGGCCTACCCGGATGTCCCGAGTCCACCTGGCCGTGCTGCTTCTCCAGTTACAACTGTTCTGCCTGTTTTATGAACATTTTAAAATCTTGTCCATGTTCTGTTATAATCTGCACCCGGCACAGCCAGAAGAGGACTGGCCACCCCTCACAGCCTGGTTCCTCTCTAGGTTTCTTCCTAGGTTTTGGCCTTCTAGGGAGTTTTTCCTAGCCACCGTGCTTTTACACCTGCATTGCTTGCTGTTTGGGGTTTTAGGCTGGGTTTCTGTACAGCACTCTGTGACATCAGCTGATGTAAGGGGGGCTTTATAAATAAATTTGATTTGATTTGATTTGATCAACTCAACTCGCCGTGCTTGGAGGAGGAGGAATGCTGCCTATGACCCCAAGAACACCATCCCCACCGTCAAACATGGAGGTGGAAACATTATGCTTTTTCTGCTAAGGGGACAGGACAACTTCACCGCAACAAAGGGATGATGGACGGGGCCATGTACCGTCAAATCTTGGGTGAGAACCTCCTTCCCTCAGCCAGGGCATTGTAAATAGGTCGTGGATGGGTATTCCAGCATGACAATGACCCAAAACGCACGGCCAAGGCAACAAAGGATTGGCTCAAGAAGAAGCACATTAAGGTCCTGGAGTGGCCTAGCCAGTATCCAGACATTAATCCCATAGAAAATCTGTGGAGGGAGCTGAAGGTTCGAGTTGCCAAACGTCAGCCTCAAAGCCTTAATGACTTGGAGAAGATCTGCAAAGAAGAGTGGGACAAAATCCCTCCTGAGATGTGTGCAAACCTGGTGGCCAACTACAAGAAATGTCTGACCTCTGTGATTGCCAACAAGGGTTTTGCCACCAAGTACTAAGTCATGTTTTGCAGAGGGGTCAAATACTTATTTCCCTCATTAAAATGCAAATCAATTAATAACAGGCCGAGGGAGATTGACAGTTCTTTTGTGTTTCTTCCATTTGCGAATAATCGCACCAACTGCTGTCACCTTCTCACCAAGCTGCTTAGCGATGGTCTTGTAGCCCATTCCAGCCTTGTGTAGGTCTACAATCTTGTCCCTGACATCCTTGGAGAGCTCTTTGGTCTTAGCCATGGTGGAGAGTTTGGAATCTGATTGATTGATTGCTTCTGTGGACAGGTGTCTTTTATACAGGTAACAAGCTGAGATTAGGAGCACTCCTTTAAGAGTGTGCTCCTAATCTCAGCTCGTTACCTGTATAAAAGACACCTGGGAGCCAGAAATCTTTCTGATTGAGAGGGGGTCAAATACTTATTTCCCTCATTAAAATGCAAATCAATTTATAACATTAAATTAAAATTATAGACTGATCATTTCTTTGTCAGTGGGCAAAAGTACAAAATCAGCAGGGGATCAAATACTTTTTTCCCTCACTGTACCTCAGGACTACCTGGTCTGGTGACTCCTGGCTGACCCCAATCCATCTGGTTCTGCTGCTGCTATGGAACCCTAACCTGTTCACCGGATGTGCTACCTTGTCCCGGACCTGCTGTTTTGGTCTCTCTCTCTCTCTCTCTCTCTCTCTCTCTCTCTCTAAATATAAATATGGGTTGTATTTACAATGGTGTTTGTTCTTTGCTGGTCGCCCTTTTTTTGTGGCAACAGGTCACAAATCTTGCTGCTGTGATGGCACAATAGATATGTTTTCTAATTATTTGTCGGTCTGTGTATTCTGAGGAAAATATGTACGGGTCTATATCACTAAAAGTGTTCTTTTTGTCCTCAAGATAAATCATTCAAAATTGTATATACAAAATATGCACTGGATCAAATTTCAAAAGGATCCTTATGTGTGTATGCCTTCATGATAGTAGAAGCATAATGACATAGACTTCAAAGTAAATTGTATACATTTTAGACTATTTTATTTCAGTGGAAGGAGAAACTTTTTCAATGCCCCAAATGCTGCTCAATCAACTTCAACGAGAATAATTAGGGATAAAATGATACATTAAAAATAATATTTCCTAATTTTCTTCAATAAATGTTATCTGATGTATAAGTCTTTTTATGTTGAATGCTGCACTTTTTATAAGAATATTGACTATTTTCTGTACGTCCTCAAAGTCGTTGTCCACCCTGTTACATTGTGGTTACTGGCACTTGAAGAAAACATATATTTTCCACAATGACATCACAAACTGGAAATTATGTCACTTCCTTGGCGGGAAAACAACGGTGTTGAACCTGGTGAGTATCTAGATTTCACACTATTACATTTTCATCATTATATGTTGGTGATGTGATGTGGGAAAGCATAACATGTCCACCCAGTTAAGCAAAAACACAAAAGACGTTAATCGAATTTCATAATATATTTGTCAAACAATGCAGATTTCTTTTCAAGTGTCAACCATTATCCTAGCTTCATCCCGATCACTTGGAGCATAAGTGGGCCACCAGTACTTCCCACTAAGACAGCGCACCGTCCGACCGATCCCAGGATGACCAGACGGGGGTGAACTGTGGACCCAATAGATCAACTGGTTACGAACAGCAGTCGAAACGTACATAAGCCCAACGGGACACTGGGGAGGAGCGGGCTCAGTACGTAACGCCTGCTGAATGTCCGCGTCCAGCTCCCACACAAGCGGCGCTACCAAGCAGAATGTAAGGAGTATGGGAGTCTGATCCATGGGCCGCTCCTCTGTGTCATAAAGCCAGGACAGTGCGTCTGCCTTCTGGTTCTGGGAATCTGGTTTGTAAGACATGGTAAACACAAAACGAGTTAAGAACATGGCCCACCTTGCCTGACGAGGATTCAATCTCCTCGCTGTCCGGATGTACTCCAGGTTTACGGTGGTCAGTCCAGATGAGTAAACAGTGTTTAGCCCACTCAAGCCAGTGTCTCCACGCCTTCAGGGCTTTGACCACAGCCAACAACTCCCGGTCCCCCACATCATAGTTCCGCTCCGCCTGACTGAGCTTCTTAGAGAAGAAAGCACAGGGGCGGAGCTTCGGTGGGGTGCCCGAGCGCTGGGAGAGCACGACTCCTATCCCAGCCTCGGACGCGTCCACCTCTACTATGAACGCCAAAGAAGGATCCGGGTGAGCCAACACGGAAGCCGAAGTGAACAAAGCCCTTAGGTGCCCAAAAGCCCTGTCCGCCTCTACTGACCACAACAGACGCACCAGACCCCCCTTCAGCAGTGAAGTAATGGGAGCCGCTACCTGACCAAAACCCCGGATAAATCTCTGGTAATAATTGGCAAACCCTAAAAATCGCTGCACCTCCTTTACCATGGTGGGAGTGGCCAATTACGCACGGCAGCAATGAGGTCACTCTCCATCTCCAACCCAGACGTGAAAATGCGATACCCTATGAAAGGTCATGCTCCAACAGTCTTCCAAGTACCTTGCAGACCAAAGACACATGCTCGGCGTGTAGCGGAGTATATCAGAATGTCATCGATATACACCACTACACCCTGCCTGTGCAGGTCCCGGAAAATCTCATTTACAAAGGATTGGAACACAGAGAGAGCATTCGTCAGCCCATACGGCATGACGAGGTACTCATAATGGCCTGAGGTGGTGCTAAACGCTGTCTTCCACTCGTCTCCCTCCCGGATACGCACCAGATTGTATGCGCTGAGGCGATGAGAGGCAGCGGGTAACTCTACCTCACCGTTATTTTATTGAGACCTCGATAATCAATGCACGGGCGCAAACCCCCATCCTTCTTCTTCACAAAAGAAGCTCGAGGAGGCGGGTGAAGTGGAGGACCTAATGTACCCCTGACCCAGGGATTCGGAGATGTATGTCTCCATAGCCTCCGTCTCCGCTTGCTACAGGGGATACACGTGATTCCTGGGAAGCGCAGCGTCCTACCAGGAGATTTATCGCACAATCCCCCGCCGATGAGGTGGTAATTGAGTCGCCAAATCGGCATATTCAGGGGGGATGTGCACGGTGGAGACCTGGTCTGGACCGTGGTTGCACCAACGGAAACCCCTACACACCTCCCCGAGCACTCTCGCGACCACCCCGTGAGAGCCCTCTGTTGCCAGGAAATGATGGGGTCATGCAAGGCTAACCAGGGAAGGCCTAATACCACAGGAATCGCAGGAGAGTCAATGAGGAAGAGACTAGTTCACTCCTCATGCTTCCCCTGCGTCACCATGACGAGAGAGATGGTGGCCTCCCTGATTACCCCGGACCCTAAAGGTCAACTATCTAGAGCATGAACAGGGAAAGGTCTGACCACAGGTTTAATGGGAATCTCTAACCTAAGTGCGAGTGCTCTGTCAATGAAATTCCCAGCTGCGCCTGAATCGACGAGCGCCTAATGCTGGGAATGCGGGGGAAAAAATCTGGGAAACACACAGACACAAACAGTTGGTCAACAGAGGACTCTGGATGAGTGTGGTGCATACTCACCAGAGGTGACGCCAGAGTGCTCTGCCTGCCGTCTCTCTTCCCAGAAGAACCAACCCTGCACCGACCGGCAGTGTGCCCTCTGCGGCCACAGATGGTGCAGGTGAAAGCTCCTCCTCCAGCCTCCCTACGCGTTGCCCCTCCTAGCTCCATGGGCTCTGGAGAGGGGATGCCGGAGGGTGGGGTTGACAGGACCCTCTCTGGACGTCTGCGGGTGACCAACAGGTTATCCAACCGAATGGAGAGGTCTACCAGTTGGTTACGATGGCGTCCCTGCAGGCCAGTTCCCGCCGGACGTCTTCCGACGGCCAACGTCCGAAACTCGAGGGCGAACTCCTGGGCGCTCCTTGTCCCCTGTCTCAAATGGAAGAGCCGCTCCCCCGCCGCTCTCCCCTCAGGAGGATGGTCAAACACAGCTCGGAAGCGACGGGTGAACTCTTCAAAGTGATCCAACGCGCGTCTCCCTCTCCCCACACGGCGTTGGCCCACACCAGTGCTCTTCCAGTGAGACAGGAGACAAGAGCGGACACTCTCTCCCTTCCTGAGGGAGCTGGATGCACGGTGGCCAGGTAGAGGTCCAGTTGCAGTAAAAACCCCTAGCACCGTGCTGCTGTCCCATCATACTCCCTGGAGTATTCCGGAGGGCTAGGTGGAGACACACCTGGTTGGGGTGGTCGAGGGGCTGGGGAGACCTCCTGTCTCTCCCAGCGGTCCAGGGTTTGGACAACGCGATCCATAGTTGCTCCAAGCTGGTGTAACATGACCGAGTGCTCTCGGACGCGTTCCTCGATATCCTCTGTTTGGTGTTGCTGCTCCTGCTGACTCCATTTTATAGGTGTGTGATTCTGTAATGTCTGTGGTTCAGTAGTAGAAGGAGTCAGGCACAGGAGGTAAGTTGTGTGTGAAAAGGTATTTAATAATGTCGCCAGACGAAACCACAATGCACACTGGCAAAGGCAAAATTACCCACACAAACATATAAATAAATGGGCGCAAAACAAGTCACCCGGAATACAGAGAACCAAAATCAAATACCCACAGTACGCAGACTGGGAAGGTAGCGACGACACAGAGTACAACTACAAACAATCACACACAAAAACATGAGGGGAACAGAGGGTTAAATAAGGAACATGTAATTATGGGAGAGGAACCAGGTGAATGAAGACAAACAAACATAGAAAATGAAAAGTAGATCGGTGGTAGCTAGAAAACCGGTGACTTCGACCACCGAAAACCACCCGAGCAAGGAGAGGGACCAAATTCGGCTGAAGTCGTGACAGCTCTCCCACCTAGGAATAAACTGTAAGGGAAAATGATGTATTTACCTGCTTTGTTTACTATATCTGTATGAATATTGATAGTTGACAATTAATAGTAAGAGATTTTCTACTAATGATGTAAAGGGATGCTTCTCGCCTAGCTCCCTGCAACTGGTCTGGGCATATCGACCAGCTTTATTATTGCAATAATTCATCAATATTAAATAAAGATGATTGTTTGAAGAAATAACAAAGTCTCTCTCACTTGGTTAGAATTTCCACCACAAAACCTAGAGAGGAACCAGGCTCTGGGGCGTGGCCAGTCCTCTTCTGGCTGTGGCGGTTGGAGATTATAAGAGTACATGGCCATTAAGGCCAGATTGTTCTTCAAGATGTTCAAACGTTCATAGATGACCAGCAGGGTCAAATAATAATCACAGTGGCTGTAAAGGGTGCAACAAGTCAGTGTCACGTCTTCTCCCGCTATTCCCTCCCCCCTGCATCACGCACTCCTGCCATCCGTCACGCACACCTGCCTTCCCTCGTCACGCGCATCAGCGATATTGGACTCACCTTGACTCACTCATCACCTGTTTATTACCTCCCTTATATTTGTCTGTTCCCTAGCTATGTTCCCCGCTGCTGCATTAATTGTCCTATGTTTGTATATTCGTTTTTTTGACGCTGTTCCTGTCTCGTGCTATGTCCGTTATTTATTAAATGTTTACTCCCCGTAGCGGCTTCGTCTCTCCAGCGTCATCCCATGTGACAGTCAATACATCAGGAGTAAACGTCAGTTGGCTTTTCATAGCCGATCATTCAGAGGTCGAGACCGCAAATGCTGTCTCAACCTCTGAATACTTGGCTATGAAAAGCCACCTGACATTTACTCTTGATGTACTGACTTGTTGCACCCTCTACACCCTAGACACCATGCTTCTATATCTGCATTGCTTGCTGTTTGGGGTTTTAGCCTAGGTTTCTGTATAAGCACTTTGTGAAATCTGCTGATGTAAAAAGGGCTTTATAAATACAATTGATTTGATGTATAAAAGGGGTATATCTGAAAAGGTAAATAAAGGGTTGTATATTAACATTGCCTTGTATTTTTTACAGGTAACCACATCTTCTGTCTGAAATAGGTATGAGTGTATCGCATAAGCTGTTACCTCCAGGATAGCATGATGGGCCTGGATCTGGCACAGTTTGACAACGTTCTTGATCATCACATTGTTGTACTTCTCCATGGACCGCTTAGTGTAGAGGGCCATCAAGCTTTTCTTGGGGTGCGCCAGATTGCCCGTTACACCATTAGTAAAAATGTCTGAATTACAAGGTGTCAAAATTAATGACAGTTGAAGGACACACATGACACATTCACTTTCACATGGTTGAACTATGTTTTAAATATTCAAACATCTACACTGATCAAATAGAACATGAGTTGGAAGTGGTTGTTATAAATTATACTGAAATGTGTTCAAAATTAGACTGGATTGTTTATCCAGTTATGATTATTCATTACATCTCTATGGAACTGACAGGAATAAAATATCATATAACAGAAATAGAATATAAATATAAATAAAACACATTACCTGGAAAGAGAGGAATATCTCTCAGTAGATCTTTATACTTTCTATATTTACTCATAATGCTGTCGAAGTCTTTATCCTACAGGGATAAAACACCAGAGGGTAAGTAAGTCATTAAAGTCAATAATTACACATCATGAAAACATTTGAAGATAAAGCTTTCTGACAAGATTACTTCATAACGTTTTTTTCAGACATAGTGAGTAATTCTAATGTTGTCTACAAATGTTTGATTGGGATGAGAACAATGAAAGATTCACTTGCTCAGACATTGAAAAAAGACACTTCTCAGGTAATGTCTCACATCTACACTGCAATTCTACACAGAGTTCCTGGTTTAGGAAATACAAGAAAACTGACCTGAATCATCTAGGGGATCTGGGTTCAGTTCAATGGGAATCCCTCAGTGTAGCTGTTATAGATTTTATGGTTATGACTAAATGTTTGTACATCTAAGAACATCCCATTCTGAATTATGTGTGCAATAGAGAGGGTTACAAGACAAATAGCAGTCCAATTAATATGTGTGTGTGTCTAGATATCAACTCGGTGTGCAGAAGTATGACTTCATTTGTGAGAACAAAGAGTTATTTGATTCTACCAGACACATGCGAGAGGCCCGTCCTTGAGGAGAACCTCCCAACACCTCCCAAGTTGGACTTATTTGCAAAGATTGTGATAAGGCTGTGGGAAGAGACTATGTTCTTGGAGAGGGTGGGGGGAGAGGTGGGAATTTTGCATCTTTGTGTTTCAACATTGTACCATATAAGAGACTGTGTACACCTTTTAGAGCTGAGAGCTCTCCTGAATTAAACCATGGGTGATGGGTAAAGATGCTTTGTGGGTGTCAGTTGTTGATGTGTGCAGAAGGTCCCTGGTTCAATCCCAGGAGAGGCGAGGAGAGGGATGGAAGTTAAACTGTTTCTCTTGACTTGAATGGCAGTAATACCCTGGTGCCATTTTCAACCCATTTACATACATTGAGATCTTCAACTACTTGTATAGGTTGCAATTAATCTATATGATTAGACATTCACTGATGATATATAATCACGTTGTAAAGGCCTATTATACCGTAAGCCATAAACTGGTACAGGGCAAATTTGCGTCCTATAATTTTGGCCTCAAAAGAAGCGCATCATTCAGGTCCATGGGGTAGGCTACTTTAGATTCCACTGTGTGTTATTATGTGTTAATAACATTTAGACTACGGTACCCAGCAGGCTATGCGGGCGGGTCATGGGGGGTTGAAGAATGCCTTGCATGGCTAAAGAAAGGAGTTTTTCTAGCTGAAGTATATGTTCATTAAAAGTAGTTAAACCTACGCCCTGGTTTGTCATTATATAAGGAACAAACATAACACACTGTGTTTTGTATTTTTGTTTATTTTGACTGTGACGCCACAAATATTTATCACCCATAGAGCGGGGTGCCGCTAGTGTTGAAATATGAGGGAATGCAGTTCAACACAGGTAGGTCACATTGGGTGTGTTTGTAAATTCACTCTGGCTATCTACTCCAATTTCAGAGAACTTTCGTCTGAGTGTGCTAGAGCGCAGAATAACTGATGAATTTACGAATGCGTAACACCTGCAAAATAACTTTATTAAATTGTTATCAGCAGCAGTCTGTCACTTGTAATTTTTTTTATGGAAATGACCACTCTTTTGTATTTTGGATTGAACAGACAGACCACTGAAGAAGCAGTACTGTTAAAAGGAAGTGATTCTGTATCCAGAACCATCCAAATCAACGCTGTTCAGCAGTTCCTCAAATCCAGATAAACGCCTGTATTTCTTTAATAAATGAATGATTCAAAAACATTTATGTAAATTGTTCAGGTGGACATGTAAATACTGCAGAAAGGTAGAGGAATTTAATTTATTTGTGTTTATGTTTACTGTACTACTCAGGGCAAAATCTTATTCTTGTGTCCATGTCTGTTGTGTCTTTTTCTATGTTGTGTCTACGTCTGTCTGTTGTATCTACGTTTGTCTGTTGTGTCCACGCCTGTCTGTTGTGTCTACGTCCTGTCTGTTGTGTCTGTGTCTTTCAGACGGGGCCAACTGGCTGGGCTCGTTCTGTGCCCCGGTGAAGCGCTGGAGCGGGCTGCTCTTGGCGGCCCATTGACATGGAGAAGCGCGAGCTGATCCAGCACGGTGAGGCGAGCCTGCTGGACTTGCGCAGCTACCTGTTCTCCTGCCAGGGCAACCTGCTCATCTTCCTCCAGAGGCCCTGGAAGGTCACACAGCGAGCCCTGGAGCTGCTGCACACCAGTGTCCAGAGCTGCGCCTGCTCGAGGTACAGAGTGTTTTTGAGTACTGTATTGCAGTCAGACTGGGCCAAACCGCTGACGTACAAATCACCTTCGATCCCAAATTACTACTCATTATGTGATGAAGATGAACTATTCTGCAGTGCACTTCGTCTTGCTCAAACTGATCCCCTCAAACACTCTGATTCTGGCCACGGACACTCCAGTGTTTCCCCTACCATTGTATAACTTTATTTTGCCTCCCGCCAAAAAGAGTTTGGCTTCCTCAATTGGTGTGATATATTGGCTTTGGTTTGTGCATGAGCTGTGTGTGTGTGTGTGGCCATGGGTGGAAAAGGTCCTTCTGGTGTCCATGGGGTGACATTTTGAATGTTTGAAGAATTTTTCTAATTTGATTTCTGGATTCAAATGTTTTTTTTATATAAAATGTAAATCTAGAGATCCTCATTCTGTGTAGGTGTATGTGGCCCAGGGGGCGTTGGACTGCTGGATATTCCTCAGCTGTCTGGAAGTGCTCCATAGGATTGAGGGCTGCTGCGACCGTGCCCAGCTAGAGGCCAACTGCTCCCACACTGTCGGCTTGTGGACCTACGCCACAGAGAAGGTGGTCTGCCTACCTACCTACCTACACAGTGCATTCGGAAAGTATTCAGACCCATTGACTTTTTCCACATTTTCTTACCTTACAGCCTTATTCTAAAATTGATTAAATTGTTTTTTTTCATCATTCTACACAATACCCCATAATGACGAAGCAAAAACAGGTTTTTAGACATTTTTGCAAATGTATAAAAATGGAAATATCACATTTACATACACTACCAGTCAAAAGTTTGGACACATCTACTCATTCAAGGGTTTTTCTTTTTTTTACTATTTTCTACGTTGTAGAATGTTAGTGAAGACATCAAAACTATGAAATAACACATATGGAATCATGTAGTAACAAATTTGTTTTTAAACAAATCTAAATATTTTATATTTGAGATTCTTCAAAGCAGCCACCCTTTGCCTTGATGACAACTTTGCACACTCTTGGCATTCTCTCAACCAGCTTCACCTGGAATGCTTTTCCAACAGTCTTGAAGGAGTTCCCACATATGCTGAGTACTTGTTGGCTGTGTTTCCTTCACTCTGCAGTCCAACTCATCCAAAACCATCTCAATTGGGTTGCGGTCGGGTGATTGTGGAGGCCAGGTCATCTGATGCACACAAAGACGCATACAAAGCTCTCCCTCGCTCTCCATTTGGCAAATCTGACAATAATTCTATCCTCCTGATTCCTGCTTACATGCAAAAACTAAAGCAGGAAGTACCAGTGACTCGCTCAATACGGAAGTGGTCAGATGACGCGAATGCTACACTACAGGACTGTATTGCTTGCACAGACTGGAATATGTTCCGGGATTTATCCAATGGCATTGAGGAGTATACCACCTCAGTCATCGGCTTCATCAATAAGTGCATCGACGATGTCGTCCCCACAGTGACCATGCGTACAAATCCCAACCAGATGCCATGGATTACAGGCAACATCCGCACCGAGCTAAAGGCTAGAGCTGCCGCTTTCAAGGAGAGGGACACTAATCCGGACTCTTATAAGAAATCCCGCTATGCCCTCAGACAAACCATCAAACAGGCAAAGCGTCAATACAGAACTAAGATTGAATCGTACTAAACCGTCTCGGACACTCATCTGATGTGGCAGGGCTTGCAAATTATTATAGACTACAAAGGGAAACCCACCCGTAAGCTGCCCAGTGACGCGAGCCTACCAAACGAGCTAAATGCCTTTTATGCTCGCTTCGAGGCGAGCAACACTGAAGCATGCATGAGAGCACCAGCTGTTGCGGACGACTATGTGATCACGCTCTCCATGGCCGATGTGAGCAAGACCTTTAACAAGGTCAACATTCACAAGGCCGCGGGGCCAGATGGATTACCTGGATGTGTACTCAGAGCATGCACAGACAAGTGGCTTCACTGACATGTTCAACCTCTCCCTGACCGAGTCTGTTATACCTTTCAAGCAGACCACCATAGTCCCTGTGCCCAAGAAAGCAAAGGTAACCTGCCTAAATGACTACCGCCCCGCAGCACTCACGTTGGTTGCCATAAAGTGCTTTGAAAGGCGGCCCATGTCAACATCATGACCCACGTCAACACCACCCTCCCGGAAACCCAGACCTACTCCAATTCGCATACCGCCCCAACAGATGCACAGATGGTGCAATCTCAATTGCACTCCACACTGCCCTTTCCCACCTGGACAAAAGGAACACCTATGTGAGAATGCTGTTCATTGACTACAGCTCAGCGTTCAACACCATAGTCTCATCACTGAGCTAAGGACCCTGGGACTAAACACCTCACTCTGCAACTGGATCCTGGACTTCCTGACGGGCTGCCCCCAGGTGGTAAGAGTAGGTAACAACACATCTGCCATGCTGATCCTCAACACTGGGGCCCCTCAGGGGTGCGTGCTTAGTCCCCTCCTGTACACGACTGTGTCGCCAAGCACGACTTCAACTCCATCATTATGTTTGCTGACTACGTAATAGTGGTTGGCCTGATCACTGACAATGATGAGACAGCCTATAAGGAGGAGGTCAGAGACCTGGCAGTGTGGTGCCAGGACAACACCCTCTCCCTCAATGTGAGCAAGACAAAGGAGATGATCGTGGACTACAGGAAAAGGAGGGCCAAACCGGCCCTCATTAACATCAATGGGGCTGTAGTGGAGTGGGTGGAGAGTCCACATCACAAACAAACTATCATGGTCCAGACACACCAAAACAATCGTGAAGAGGGCACGACAAAATCTTTTCCCCCTCAGGAGACTGAAAAGATTTGGCATGGGTCCCAGATCCTCAAAAAGTTCTACAGCTGCACCATCGAGAGCATCCTTACCGGTTGCATCACCGCCTGGTATGGCAACTGCTCGGCCTCCGACAGCAAGGCACTACAGAGGGTAGTGTATACGGCCCAGTACATCACTGGGCCCAAGCTTCCTGCCATCAAGGACTTCTATACCAGGCGGTGTCAGAGGAGGACCCTAAAAATTGTCAAACACTCCAACCACTCTAGTCATTGGGTCTAGGTCCAAGAGGCTAGATCCAAGAGGCTTCTAGGTCTAAGAGGCTTCTAAACAGCTTCTACCCCCAAGCCATAAGACTCCTGAACATCTAATCAAATGGCTACCCAGGCTATTTGCATTGCCCTCCCCTTTTTACGCGGCTGCTACTCTCTTTTTATTATCTATGCATAGTCACTGTAATAATGTACATATTACCTCGACTAACTGGTGCCCCCACACATTGACTCTGTACCGGTACCCCCTGTATAAACCCCCTGTATTTCTATTGTTATTTTACTGCTGCTCTTTCAGTATTTGTTACTTATTTATTATTATTATTATTAAAAAAATGTAAACAGAATTGTTGGTTAAGGGCTTGTAAGTAAGCATTTCACTGTAAGGTATGTTGTATTTGGCGCATGTGACAAATGCAATTTCTGTCACGTCCAGGCCTGAGAAGACAGCCTGGCGTGTTTTTGTTTTGTTTTGGTGTAGGGTTTTTTCTGTTCTAGGTTCTCTATTTCTATGTTGGGGTAATGGTTCCCAATTAGAGGCAGCTGTGTGTCGTTGTCTCTAATTGGGAACCATATATATGTTTGGGGTTTTTCTATAGGATTTTGTGGGTTATTGTTTGGTCATAGCTTGTAGTATGTTTAGTTGTGGTCAACATCACGATCGTCTTTTTGTTATTTTTCCCAGTTACGTTCGTCATTAATAAAATGTATACTGGAAGCATCGCTGCGTCTTGGTCTGTCCCTCACGGAGATTGTGACAATTTCATTTGATTTGATCACTGGGGCCAAGCTTCCTGCCATCCAGGACCTATATACTAGGCGGTGACAGAGGAAGGCTCAAAAAATTAACCTGTACCTCCGCACATTGACTCTGTACCGGTACCCCGTGTATATAGCCTCGTTATTGTTATTTTATTGTGTTACCTTTTATTGCATTTTTTACTTTAGTTTATTTAGGAAATATTTTCTTAACTCTATTTCTTGAACTGCATTGTTGGTTAAGGGCTTGTCAGTAAGCATTTCCCGGTAAGGTTGTATTCTGTTGTATTCATTTTGATTTGAAAAATCTCTGGGCTCTACTGAAGGAGGCCAGACTCCTCAGCTCTGAGAGAAAAGCCACAGAGCCGGATGTGAGCAGGTTATACAATGTGTATACATGAACATGTTAAGTGTTCTGCTAGCTATGAAGTAGAGCTTTAACGTGCAGACATCGGTGAGGTTACTCAGACCTGTAATGCTCCAAAGCTGTAATGCTGATCATCCATTTCTCTTTTGACTGACTAGGAGATTCATCAAAATAAAGAACTGGTTGGTTTGATGAAGCCATTTCTCCACAATAAAAGTTGCAGTCATTACATAATGAGTGCCTAATATTAATTCTCTAATATCATACTTTTTCAGAGAGCCAAATAGACATATTTTCAATTTTGGCCAATTCTGTAGCTCAGGACCTGAAGCAAGGATATGCATATTCTTGATACCATTTGAAAGGAAACACTTTGAAGTTTGTGGAAATGTGAAATTAATGTAGGAGAATATAACACATTAGATCTGGTAAAAAATTATATATATATATATTTTTTTAGTTAGTTAGGATTCAACCCCTAATGAATACTGACACATTAAACCATGATTCAATCACATCTGGGTCAAATTAAGCAGAAATGTTTTATTTACGTTTGTTACTTGTTTTTCTGGCAAATTAAGAACCTTGAGGACCAATTGGAGAACCGTGTGGTTAGTAAAGACATTTAGAGGCACAGTGCAGTCAAATATGTGATTTCCTGTGTTTTACATATATTCCACACTATGAGGTTGGAATAATACTGTGAAATTGTGAAAATGATTATAATGCCGTTTTAGTGTAAGAGCTGTTTGAAAAGAGCCTGTTTATGTTGCGATGGAGTTTTGGTCTTCCATGGTGACATCACCATACGGTAAATTAGTTAACAGACCAATAACAAATAGTGTTCCAAACTTCTCTGCCAATAACAGCTAATTAAAAATGTTCCCTTCCCCACTTGAGAAATTGCCCTTTGCTAAGAAGCTATTTTAGTTTAAAAAATGTGGGTACATATTACCCATTTCTCCCCAATTGGTAGTTACAGCCGTATCCCATCGCTGCAACTCCTGTACGGACTCAGGAGAGGTGAAGGTCGATAGCCATGCGTCCTCAGAAACACGACCCTGCCAAGCCGCACTGCTTCTTGACACACTGCTCACATATCCCGGAAGCCAGCCACACCAATGTGTCGGAGGAAACACCCTACAACTGGCGACCGAGGTCAGTGTGCAGGCGCCCAGTCCGCCACAGCACAATTGGACAAGGACATCGCTGGGCCAATTGTGCACCGCCTCATGGGTCTCCAGGTCACGGCCGGCTACGACATAGCCCGGGATCAAACCCGGGTCTGTAGTGACACCTCTAGCACTGCGATGCAGTGCCTTAGACCGCTGCACCACTCGGGAGGCCAGTTTTATTTTAGTTTATTTTTTACCTTTTTAATTGAAAACAATCACAGTAATTGTTACCCAGAAGTGATTTTATATTCAGATAAAAATGGCTGCATTGGACCTTTAAAGTTGTAACCTAATTTCTAGAATGAAGCCTGTGCTGCTATGGATGTGTTGAAGGAGAGGGAGAGGGAAATAGCAAAAACCCTACTGAGCTTTGAAAGGCATCCTTCCACACACATCTAGACCCCAGAGAGAGGATACATTCCTGCTCTATTTGATATCACAAGTTCATACTCGGGTCAATAGAGCCTTCACTTCCTTTGGACGACTCGGGCCAGGGTCTTGGAAAATCGATAATACCCACACCACGGTGATAGTATACAATGCTGTTTGTGTCTCCAGCCTGCTTTATAGCTCAGAGACATGGACCCAATATAGGTAGCACAACAAAATCCTGGAAACGTTCCATAAAAGATGCCTCTAACCCATTTTAAGGCTAACCTGAGACAGAGTGAGTCCCGTGTAATGAGATCCTCGCCAACACCAAGAGCTCAATTAAATCTGTAGTGCTGAAGAGCTGCACTACAGCGCAATAATATGTAAAGGCAGTGTTCCCACGTTAGCGGAGACTGCGTACGCGGAAACTGCATTCACGGTAAACGCTGCATATGTCGGCTCATTTGGAAATTACCTTTACATTTCAATCGCTCAATAGCGCTGAACAGTGCTGAACAGCGATGCGGATTGAATCGAGACCCAAGTCGACCTGCATTGAAGCAAGGATGGCTGAAGGACATCACTGTTGGCTCGGCCACATGATCCGCATACCTGAACACCACCTCCCTCGCCGAGTTCCCCTACAGCCCACTGAGTGGTGCCAAACGCTCTGCTGGAGGTCAGAAAAAGCGCTCTAATACAATCATTGTATTTGAAAACGGTCTTGTCTTGGCTTCGGATAGATCAAACAGCTCACCCACATAAACAAATGTCTTGATCTTTTTGTTTCCTTCAAATGTAGTCTATTTGGAGAAGGGACTGTGAGACCCTGTTTGAATGATTGACAGAAATCTGTCATGCAAATAAGTAAAAATTATAATAAAAGGGATTGCTGGACATGCGTGCATTTGTCACAGAAAACAAAATCCTCAATATGTCTCTATACTGTAAACCTTCTATTTTACACGGCTCTGTGGTCACCAAAGAACCTTACTAGTTAAGGCTTGTACTGTGTATAACCCTCCCATTCAAAGGGAATGACAGGTAAATACTTGAATTCTTAACTGTATAAGAAATTATTTCTGACAACCAATCATCACAGTAACACACAAGTGCTCAATATAAACAGACGTACTCTCTTTGGAAGTAACATTCGTTTTTATGATACACTATGCTGTTATGTCAATCAAACACATCCTGAGTGTACATACAGAGCGTGTTCCTAACTGTTCTGAGTCTCAGTGGTGGAGGGAGGTGGAGAGGTGGCATAGATGACCTGGAAGCTCTTGCCCTCGTCCATCAGGTCCTCCATGCTGACCCCCAGGAAGCCCACAGCCCTCAGGGCCTGCATGTAGGGCTCAGGCTCCACCGTCACGCCTTTGAAGAATCCCTGCTCCACCCCACGACGCAGGAAGCCCAGGTCACACGTTGCCAACATCCTCGCTCCTACCGGGAAGGAAGAAAAGGAGGGGGTTGTATTCATTAGAATGATCCTTCTATTTATATGGTTGTATTAACCATCATACAGAGAGATACAACAACAACAGGTTCTGTGCACTGCAATACTGTCTTCTGTATAGGCTACTGTGATAACTCTATAGATATGCAGTGCCGTAGAGATGCAGTAAAAGTTGAGTGCATGTTGTAATACAACTTGTATACTATGGCTCTGACTGCACTCACATTGCCCTCTACTGTTTGCAATAAGGAATTGCATCTCGTGTGTGCCTGTGGCATACGCCGTGCTTCCACTAACCTGGCCTCATGACACGGAGCAGTTCGGCGGTGGCAGTGGCCATGTCCGGCCAGTAGAGGTGGCAGTTGGAGTGGAAGACCCGTCAATGCAGTGGTCCGGGAGGGAATACACTCCACCCTGCCCTGGAGCAGGTGGACCTTCCCCGAGGCCAGCTGAGGGCCCAGACGCTCCCGGGCCACCTCGTGCATGTACTCGGAGACGTCCAGGCCAAACAGTTTGCCCCTGGGGTCCGTCAGGTACTTCAAAGCCTCCTGGAGCCCCAGGCCTGGACCAAAGCCAACCTAGAGGACAGAGTAGATTTGATGGCACTCTGATGGGTCTGCTAAATTTGATGGGTCTGCTAAATGTCTAAAATCTAAGTCTGTCTGTCTGTCAGTGTGTGTGTGTCTATGAAGTAATACCTCTTTTATACACAGACAGAAATCCCACCTCTTTACTATCCCACCTTCTATTTAGGGTTATGTTGTAAGAAAACAAGGTATGTTAAATCCCACCTACATTTTCACAGACCCTGTAACCAAAACCGTTTAATCAAAACTCTGCATTTAATACATTTGCCAACGTCTTAGTTTTTTCCGAGCTCAACTTTTTTTTATTCAACTTTTTCACCTTTGACATGGTTCTACAGGACCTCCACCAGCTGAAAAAGCTAACATTAACGCTTTGCCATCTAATTGCAGTCGCTGTGCAGGAGAACTATCGGCTTATGGTGAGGATAGCCGAGTTGCAAGCCCAGCTTCAGATGCAGTCGTTAGGCAAGGGCAATGTCGGAAAGGATGAAACCGCGTCTGTGCCACCAGTAAGTACAGAAATTAGTATAAATCCCCCCCGCACAGTGCCCGCAGCCGGGACAAATTTCTCAAGGCCTCTGTAAAGAAATGCTGTCGGCATGCTCAACCGGTGTCGCTCATTCAACCGACAGAAACTTTGAACCGGTTCTCCCCAGCCTTCTCAGGTCTCTCCTCCACCCGTTACGGGGTCTGAGCCGCCAAAGCCTCCCACCATTAGCTCTGACAAATGGAAAACCCTAGTCACTGGCGACTCCATTAACTGCAATATTAGACTCATCCAGCGATCCTACACTGTTTACCAGGGGGCAGGGCTACTGACGTAAAGGCTAATCTGAAGAGGGTGCTGGTTAAGGCTAAAACTGGTGAGTGTAGAGAGTATAGGGATATTGTTATCCACGTCGGCACCAACAATGTTAGGATGAAACAGTCAGAGGTCACTAAGCACCAGTGGCGACTCGTCATTCAGGGCAGGTAAAAGACATTTTTTGGGGGGGGCTTGCATGTTATTTTGGCATTAATACGTGTCACGTATCAGTTTGCAAACAATGTAAAAAATATATATATAATTCACTTAATAAAGCCGCATACAACCATAGTCTCTTTTTTGTTTTCTTGAGTAAGGCAGCTCCAAAATTGGGGTGGCAGGTAGCCTAGTGGTTAGAGCTTTGGGCCTGTAACCGAAAGGTTGCTAGATTGAATCCCCAAGCTGACAAGGTAAAAATCTGTCGTCCTGCCCCTGAACAAGGCAGTTAACCCACCGTTCTAAGGCTGTCATTGTAAATTAGAATTTGTTCTTAACTGACTTGCCTGGTTAAATAAAAATGCAGGTGTTTCACTCTAGCTCAGTGCTTTCGGTGGTGGGGCAGGCCAGCAGAAAATAGGAGCATTGCACTGTAATTGGCTCAGTATTCTGTCACTCATGGGGACCTTGCGCAATCGCCTAGCTTCAATCCTTTAATATGGGTAGACAAATAGTAAACGGTACAAAAGTATCTATATCTACAGTAAAACGAGTCCTATATCGACATAACCTGAATGGTCTCTCAGCAAGGAAGAAGCCACTGCTATAAAACTGCTATAAAAAAAGCCAGACTACGGTTTGCAACTGCACATGGGGACAAAGATTGTACTTTTTGGAGAAATATCCTCTGGTCTGATGAAACAAAAATAGAACTGTTTGGCCATAATGACCATCGTTATGTTTGGAGGAAAAAGGGGGAGGCTTGCAAGCCGAAGAACATCATTCCAACCGTGAAGCACGGGGGTGGCAGCATCATGTTGTGGGGGTGCTTTGCTGCAGGAGGGACTAGTGCATTTCACAAAATAGATGGTATCATGAGGTAGACAATTATGTGGATATATTGAAGAAACATTTCAAGACATCAGTCAGGAAGTTAAAGCTTGGTCACAAATGGGTCTTCCAAATGGACAATGACCCCAAGCATTCTTCCAAAGTTGTGGCAAAATGGCTTAAGGACAACAAAGTCAAGGTATTGGAGTAGCCATCACAAAGCCCTGACCTCAATCCTATAGAAAATGTGTGGGCAGATCTGAAAAAGCGTGTGCAAGCAAGGGGCCTACAGTACTGGTTGCAGTACTTGTCCCAGGATAAAAACATTTTTATCCAACACACTTTGAATAGAGGGAGAAGAACATCGGCCCGTATCATGTAGATGGATACGCACAGATTGACGGTGTTGAAACCGTGTTTGAGTACAGCGGTTGTTTCTTCCACGGCTGTAAATCTTGCTTTGTGCCCCAGGCCATGTGTGGCTTAACCCAAAAGACTTTTGGGGATATGTACCAAGAGTTCCAAGACAAAATTGAATCTTTACAGGCGGCTTATGGGTTGAATGTGATGTGGGAGCACGAGTGGACAGAACTCAAAAAGTCTGATCCTCATGTTCGAGCTTTCCTTTCCACCTATGCCACACCCGAACCCCTGGAACCATGACAGGCCTTGTATGGAGGTTGTACCAATTCTTTGACATTCACGGTATGTAGCGCAACCCGATGAGACAATAGGATATGTAGATTTTACATCCCTTTATCCTCATGTAATGAGTTCCTCTTGTTACCCTATGGGACATCCTGAAATTATTCACCAGGACTTTTACTTACCGCAAAACTATTTTGGTCTGATAAAAGCAACGGTTTACCCTCCCTGGGGTTTGCTTCTGCCAGTGCTGCCTTACAAGGGGCCTCAAGGAAATCTTTACTTTCCTGCCTAATACCCTGGACAATTACTGTTTCAGAAACACATTCCTCAGTTCAAAGAGGTCACTTCAATCACCTTGACAGATTTAATATAAACACTGGCTTTACAGGACGTATGGGCATAAGCACTCACTCGAGCGTGGGGGTGGTGGTGGGGGGCATCCTCTTTGAAATGTTCAAACACCTTCCCCCCAGTTCAAAGAGGTCACTTCAATCACCTTGACATCTTTAATGTAAACACAGGCATATCTTCAAAATATCTACAGGGACCATAAAATACACACGCATCACCTCAAAGGGACAGATGTACATATAGGGTCATAAAACCCCTCCCCACGTGGGAACTTCCGGACCGGATGTACACCCCGGGGGAGTCCATAAAAAGCCATCAATCACACGTTTGACCGATGCCGTCTACTTTATTCTCTCTGTCCTTTGATTGAGTGTAGTCTGGCCTAGGGTTGCGAAGGTGAACGAACCACCCATGCTGTCTCTACCTGGCCGGCTCCCCTCTCTCCAATGGGATTATCTGCTTTTGACCCTATTACGGGGGCTGACGTGATCTTCCTGTCTGGTTTTGCGCCTCTTCGGCTCGTGCGGTGGAGGAGATCTTCATGGGCTATACTCAGCCTTGTCTCAGGGTAGTACGTTGGTGGTCTGTTGATGTCCCTCTAGTGGTGTGGGGGCTGTGCTTTGGCAAAGTGGGTGGGGTTATATCCTGCCTGGTTTGCCCTGTCATGGGGGTATTGTCGGATGGGGCCACAGTGTCCCCCGACCCCCCTGTCTCAGCATCCAGTATCTATGCTGCAGTAGTCTATGTGCCTGGGGGCTAGGGTCAGTTTGTTATATCTGGCGTAATTCTCCTGTCTTATCTGGTGTCCTCTGTGAATTTAAGTATGTTCCCTCTAATTATCTTTCTCTCCCTCCCCTCCCGGAGGACATGAACCCTAGGACCATACAGTGAGGGAAAAAAGTATTTGATCACCTGCTGATTTTGTACTTTTGCCCACTGACAAAGAAATGATCAGTCTATCATTTTAATGGTAGGTTTATTTGAACAGTGAGAGACAGAATAACAACAAAAATATCCAGAAAAACAGATATGAAAAATGTTATAAATTGATTTGCGTTTTAATGAGGGAAATAAGTATTTGACCCCCTCTCAATCAGAAAGATTGCTGGCTCCCAGGTGTCTTTTATACAGGTAACGAGCTGAGATTAGGAGCACACTCTTAATCTCCGTTTGTTACCTGTATAAAAGACACCTGTCCACAAAAGCAAACAATCAGTCAGATTCCAAACTCTCCACCATGGCCAAGACCAAAGAGCTCTCCAAGGATGTCAGGGACAAGATTTTAGACCTACACAAGGCTGGAATGGGCTACAAGACCATCGCCAAGCAGCTTGGTGAGAAGGTGACAACAGTTGGTGCGATTATTCGCAAATGGAAGAAACACAAAAGAACTGTCAATCTCCCTCGGCCTGGGGCTCCATGCAAGATCTCACCTCGTGGAGTTGCAATGATCATGAGAACGGTGAGGAATCAGCCCAGAACTACACGGAAGGATCTTGTCAATGATTTCAAGGCAGCTGGGACCATAGTCACCAAGAAAACAATTGGTAACACACTACGCCGTGAAGGACTGAAATCCTGCAGCGCCATAAAGGTCCCACTGCTCAAGAAAGCACATATACATGCCCGTCTGAAGTTTGCCAATGAACATCTGAACGATTCAGAGGACAACTGGGTGAAAGTGTTGTAGTCAGATGAGACCAAAATGGAGCTCTTTGGCATCAACTCAACTCGCCGTGCTTGGAGGAGGAGGAATGCTGCCTATGACCCCAAGAACACCATCCCCACCATCAAACATGGAGGTGGAAACATTATGCTTTTTCTGCTAAGGGGACAGGACAACTTCACCGCAACAAAGGGATGATGGACGGGGCCATGTACCGTCAAATCTTGGGTGAGAACCTCCTTCCCTCAGCCAAGGCATTGTAAATAGGTCGTGGATGGGTATTCCAGCATGACAATGACCCAAAACGCACGGCCAATGCAACAAAGGATTGGCTCAAGAAGAAGCACATTAAGGTCCTGGAGTGGCCTAGCCAGTATCCAGACCTTAATCCCATAGAAAATCTGTGGAGGGAGCTGAAGGTTCGAGTTGCCAAACGTCAGCCTCAAAGCCTTAATGACTTGGAGAAGATCTGCAAAGAAGAGTGGGACAAAATCCGTCCTGAGATGTGTGCAAACCTGGTGGCCAACTACAAGAAATGTCTGACCTCTGTGATTGCCAACAAGGGTTTTGCCACCAAGTACTAAGTCATGTTTTGCAGAGGGTCAAATACTTATTTCCCTCATTAAAATGCAAATCAATTAATAACAGGCCGAGGGAGATTGACAGTTCTTTTGTGTTTCTTCCATTTGCGAATAATCGCACCAACTGCTGTCACCTTCTCACCAAGCTGCTTAGCGATGGTCTTGTAGCCCATTCCAGCCTTGTGTAAGTCTACAATCTTGTCCCTGACATCCTTGGAGAGCTCTTTGGTCTTGGCCATGGTGGAGAGTTTGGAATCTGATTGATTGATTGCTTCTGTGGACAGGTGTCTTTTATACAGGTAACAAGCTGAGATTAGGAGCACTCCCTTTAAGAGTGTGCTCCTAATCTCAGCTCGTTACCTGTATAAAAGACACCTGGGAGCCAGAAATCTTTCTGATTGAGAGGGGGTCAAATACTTATTTCCCTCATTAAAATGCAAATCAATTTATAACATTAAATTAAAATTATAGACTGATCATTTCTTTGTCAGTGGGCAAAAGTACAAAATCAGCAGGGGGATCAAATACTTTTTTCCCTCACTGTACCTCAGGACTACCTGGTCTGGTGACTCCTGGCTGACCCCAATCCATCTGGTTCTGCTGCTGCTATGGAACCCTAACCTGTTCACCGGACGTGCTACCTTGTCCCGGACCTGCTGTTTTTGTCTCTCTCGCTCTCTCTCTCTCTCTCTCTCTCTAAATATAAATATGGGTTGTATTTACAATGGTGTTTGTTCTTTGCTGGTCGCCCTTTTTTTTGTGGCAACAGGTCACAAATCTTGCTGCTGTGATGGCACAATAGATATGTTTTCTAATTATTTGTCGGTCTGTGTATTCTGAGGAAAATATGTACGGGTCTATATCACTAAAAGTGTTCTTTTTTGTCCTCAAGATAAATCATTCAAAATTGTATATACAAAATATGCACTGGATCAAATTTCAAAAGGATCCTTATGTGTGTATGCCTTCATGATAGTAGAAGCATAATGACATAGACTTCAAAGTAAATTGTATACATTTTAGACTATTTTATTTCAGTGGAAGGAGAAACTTTTTCAATGCCCCAAGTGCTGCTCAATCAACTTCAACGAGAATAATTAGGGATAAAATGATACATTAAAAATAATATTTCCTAATTTTCTTCAATAAATGTTATCTGATGTATAAGTCTTTTTATGTTGAATGCTGCACTTTTTATAAGAATATTGACTATTTTCTGTACGTCCTCAAAGTCGTTGTCCAGCCTGTTACATTGTGGTTACTGGCACTTGAAGAAAACATATATTTTCCACAATGACATCACAAACTGGAAATTATGTCACTTCCTTGGCGGGAAAACAACGGTGTTGAACCTGGTGAGTATCTAGATTTCACACTATTACATTTTCATCATTATATGTTGGTGATGTGATGTGGGAAAGCATAACATGTCCACCCAGTTAAGCAAAAACACAAAAGACGTTAATCGAATTTCATAATATATTTGTCAAACAATGCAGATTTCTTTTCAAGTGTCAACCATTATCCTAGCTTCATCCCGATCACTTGGAGCATAAGTGGGCCACCAGTACTTCCCACTAAGACAGCGCACCGTCCGACCGATCCCAGGATGACCAGAGGAGGGTAACGTGTGGACCCAATAGATCAACTGGTTACGAACAGCAGTCGAAACGTACATAAGCCCAACGGGACACTGGGGAGGAGCGGGCTCAGTACGTAACGCCTGCTGAATGTCCGCGTCCAGCTCCCACACAAGCGGCGCTACCAAGCAGAATGTAAGGAGTATGGGAGTCTGATCCATGGGCCGCTCCTCTGTGTCATAAAGCCAGGACAGTGCGTCTGCCTTCTGGTTCTGGGAATCTGGTTTGTAAGACATGGTAAACACAAAACGAGTTAAGAACATGGCCCACCTTGCCTGACGAGGATTCAATCTCCTCGCTGCCCAGATGTACTCCAGGTTTACGGTGGTCAGTCCAGATGAGTAAACAGTGTTTAGCCCACTCAAGCCAGTGTCTCACGCCTTCAGGGCTTTGACCACAGCCAACAACTCGGTCCCCACATCATAGTTCCGCTCCGCCTGACTGAGCTTTTTAGAGAAGAAAGCACAGGGGCGGAGCTTGATAAGTGCCCGAGCGCTGGGAGAGCACGACTCCTATCCCAGCCTCGGACGCGTCCACCTCTACTATGAACGCCAAAGAAGGATCCGGGTGAGCCAACACGGAAGCTTGAAGTGAACAAAGCCCTTAGGTGCCCAAAAGCCCTGTCCGCCTCTACTGACCACAACAGACGCGCCAGACCCCCTTCAGCAGTGAAGTAATGGGAGCCGCTACCTGACCAAAACCCGGATAAATCTCTGGTAATAATTGGCAAACCCTAAAAATCGCTGCACCTCCTTTACCATGGTGGGAGTGGCCAATTACGCACGGCAGCAATGAGGTCACTCTCCATCTCCAACCCAGACGTGAAAATGCGATACCCTATGAAAGGTCATGCTCCAACAGTCTTCCAAGTACCTTGCAGACCAAAGACACATGCTCGGCGTGTGTAGCGGAGTATATCAGAATGTCATCGATATACACCACTACACCCTGCCTGTGCAGGTCCCGGAAAATCTCATTTACAAAGGATTGGAACACAGAGAGAGCATTCGTCAGCCCATACGGCATGACGAGGTACTCATAATGGCCTGAGGTGGTGCTAAACGCTGTCTTCCACTCGTCTCCCTCCCGGATACGCACCAGATTGTATGCGCTGAGGCGATGAGAGGCAGCGGGTAACTCTACCTCACCGTTATTTTATTAAGACCTCGATAATCAATGCACGGGCGCAAACCCCCATCCTTCTTCTTCACAAAAAAGAAGCTCGAGGAGGCGGGTGAAGTGGAGGACCTAATGTACCCCTGACCCAGGGATTCGGAGATGTATGTCTCCATAGCCTCCGTCTCCGCTTGCTACAGGGGATACACGTGATTCCTGGGAAGCGCAGCGTCTACCAGGAGATTTATCGCACAATCCCCCCGTCGATGAGGTGGTAATTGAGTCGCCAAATCGGCATATTCAGGGGGGATGTGCACGGTGGAGACCTGGTCTGGACCGTGGTTGCACCAACGGAAACCCCTACACACCTCCCCGAGCACTCTCGCGACCACCCCGTGAGAGCCCTCTGTTGCCAGGAAATGATGGGGTCATGCAAGGCTAACCAGGGAAGGCCTAATACCACAGGAATCGCAGGAGAGTCAATGAGGAAGAGACTAGTTCACTCCTCATGCTTCCCTGCGTCACCATGACGAGAGAGATGGTGGCCTCCCTGATTACCCCGGACCTAAAGGTCAACTATCTAGAGCATGAACAGGGAAAGGTCTGACCACAGGTTTAATGGGAATCTCTAACCTAAGTGCGAGTGCTCTGTCAATGAAATTCCCAGCTGCGCCTGAATCGACGAGCGCCTTATGCTGGGAATGCGGGGGAAAAAATCTGGGAAACACACAGACACAAACAGTTGGTCAACAGAGGACTCTGGATGAGTGTGGTGCATACTCACCAGAGGTGACGCCAGAGTGCTCTGCCTGCCGTCTCTCTTCCCAGAAGAACCAACCCTGCACCGACCGGCAGTGTGCCTTCTGCGGCCACAGATGGTGCAGGTGAAAGCTCCTCCTCCAGCCTCCCTACGCGTTGCCCCTCCTAGCTCCATGGGCTCTGGAGGGGATGCCGGAGGGTGGGGTTGACAGGACCCTCTCTGGACGTCTGCGGGTGACCAACAGGTTATCCAACCGAATGGAGAGGTCTACCAGTTGGTTACGATGGCGTCCCTGCAGGCCAGGTCCCGCCGGACGTCTTCCGACGGCCAACGTCCGAAACTCGAGGGCGAACTCCTGGGCGCTCCTTGTCCCCTGTCTCAAATGGAAGAGCCGCTCCCCCGCCGCTCTCCCCTCAGGAGGATGGTCAAACACAGCTCGGAAGCGACGGGTGAACTCTTCAAAGTGGTCCAACGCCGCGTCTCCCTCTCCCCACACGGCGTTGGCCCACACCAGTGCTCTTCCAGTGAGACAGGAGACAAGAGCGGACACTCTCTCCCTTCCTGAGGGAGCTGGATGCACGGTGGCCAGGTAGAGGTCCAGTTGCAGTAAAAACCCCTAGCACCGTGCTGCTGTCCCATCATACTCCCTGGAGTATTCCGGAGGGCTAGGTGGAGACACACCTGGTTGGGGTGGTCGAGGGGCTGGGGAGACCTCCTGTCTCTCCCAGCGGTCCAGGGTTTGGACAACGCGATCCATAGTTGCTCCAAGCTGGTGTAACATGACCGAGTGCTCTCGGACGTGTTCCTCGACTCCTCTGTTTGGTGTTGCTGCTCCTGCTGACTCCATTTTATAGGTGCGTGATTCTGTAATGTCTGTGGTTCAGTAGTAGAAGGAGTCAGGCACAGGAGGTAAGTTGTGTGTGAAAAGGTATTTAATAATGTCGCCAGACGAAACCACAATGCACACTGGCAAAGGCAAAATTACCCACACAAACATATAAATAAATGGGCGCAAAACAAGTCACCCGGAATACAGAGAACCAAAATCAAATACCCACAGTACGCAGACTGGGAAGGTAGCGACGACACAGAGTACAACTACAAACAATCACACACAAAAACATGAGGGAACAGAGGGTTAAATAAGGAACATGTAATTATGGGAGAGGAACCAGGTGAATGAAGACAAACAAACATAGAAAATGAAAAGTAGATCGGTGGTAGCTAGAAAACCGGTGACTTCGACCACCGAAAACCACCCGAGCAAGGAGAGGGACCAAATTCGGCTGAAGTCGTGACAGCTCTCCCACCTAGGAATAAACTGTAAGGGAAAATGATGTATTTACCTGCTTTGTTTACTATATCTGTATGAATATTGATAGTTGACAATTAATAGTAAGAGATTTTCTACTAATGATGTAAAGGGATGCTTCTCGCCTAGCTCCCTGCAACTGGTCTGGGCATATCGACCAGCTTTATTATTGCAATAATTCATCAATATTAAATAAAGATGATTGTTTGAAGAAATACCAAAGTGTCTCTCACTTGGTTAGAATTTCCACCACAAAACCTAGAGAGGAACCAGGCTCTGGGGCGTGGCCAGTCCTCTTCTGGCTGTGGCGGTTGGAGATTATAAGAGTACATGGCCATTAAGGCCAGATTGTTCTTCAAGATGTTCAAACGTTCATAGATGACCAGCAGGGTCAAATAATAATCACAGTGGCTGTAAAGGGTGCAACAAGTTAGTGTCACGTCTTCTCCCGCTATTCCCTCCCCCTGCATCACGCACTCCTGCCATCCGTCACGCACACCTGCCTTCCCTCGTCACGCGCATCAGCGATATTGGACTCACCTTGACCCACTCATCACCTGTTTATTACCTCCCTTATATTTGTCTGTTCCCTAGCTATGTTCCCCGCTGCTGCATTAATTGTCCTATGTTTGTATATTCGTTTTTTTGACGCTGTTCCTGTCTCGTGCTATGTCCGTTATTTATTAAATGTTTACTCCCCGTAGCGGCTTCGTCTCTCCAGCGTCATCCCATGTGACAGTCAATACATCAGGAGTAAACGTCAGTTGGCTTTTCAGAGCCGATCATTCAGAGGTCGAGACCGCAAGTGCTGTCTCAACCTCTGAATAGTTGGCTATGAAAAGCCACCTGACATTTACTCCTGATGTACTGACTTGTTGCACCCTCTACACCCTAGCCACCATGCTTCTATATCTGCATTGCTTGCTGTTTGGGGTTTTAGCCTGGGTTTCTGTATAAGCACTTTGTGACATCTGCTGATGTAAAAAGGGCTTTATAAATACAATTGATTTGATGTATAAAAGGGGTATATCTGCAAAAAAAAAAGGTAAATAAAGGGTTGTTTGAAAGGTCATATTAACATTGCCTTGTATTTTTTACAGGTAACCACATCTTCTGTCTGAAATAGGTATGAGTGTATCGCATAAGCTGTTACCTCCAGGATAGCATGATGGGCCTGGATCTGGCACAGTTTGACAACGTTCTTGATCATCACATTGTTGTACTTCTCCATGGACCGCTTAGTGTAGAGGGCCATCAAGCTTTTCTTGGGGTGCGCCAGATTGCCCGTTACACCATTAGTAAAAATGTCTGAATTACAAGGTGTCAAAATTAATGACAGTTGAAGGACACACATGACACATTCACTTTCACATGGTTGAACTATTTTTTAAATATTCAAACATCTACACTGATCAAATAAAACATGAGTTGGAAGTGGTTGTTATAAATTATACTGAAATGTGTTCAAAATTAGACTGGATTGTTTATCCAGTTATGATTATTTATTACATCTCTATGGAACTGACAGGAATAAAATATCATATAACAGAAATAGAATATAAATATAAATAAAACACATTACCTGGAAAGAGAGGAATATCTCTCAGTAGATCTTTATACTTTCTATATTTACTCATAATGCTGTCGAAGTCTTTATCCTACAGGGATAAAACACCAGAGGGTAAGTAAGTCATTAAAGTCAATAATTACACATCATGAAAACATTTGAAGATAAAGCTTTCTGACAAGATTACTTCATAACGTTTTTTTCAGACATAGTGAGTAATTCTAATGTTGTCTACAAATGTTTGATTGGGATGAGAACAATGAAAGATTCACTTGCTCAGACATTGAAAAAAGACACTTCTCAGGTAATGTCTCACATCTACACTGCAATTCTACACAGAGTTCCTGGTTTAGGAAATAAAAGAAAACTGACCTGAATCGTCTAGGGGATCTGGGTTCAGTTCAATGGGAATCCTTCAGTGTAGCTGAGCAGAGAAGACTGAACTAACACATAAAACAGAATCCTGGTTTGTCTGACTTACTGTCCTGTGAATGTCCTTGAGCATTCTTTCAAAAGTACATCTCAGATTGTGCAGTCTCTTATAGTCACATTCGGAACAATGAAAATGTCTTCACATTATGCTCCTCAATATGATAATATTGTAACAGTCAGTCCTTGTGTAACCGGTGTGAAATGGCTAGTTAGCTAGCAGGGGTGCGCACTAACAGCGTTTCAATCAGTGATGTCACTCGCTCTGAGACCTTGAAGTAGTTGTTCCCCTTGCGCAAGGGGAACAATGGGTGATGGGTAACGATGCTTTGTGGGTGTCAGTTGTTGATGTGTGCAGAAGGTCCCTGGTTCAAGACCAGGAGAGGCGAGGAGAGGGATGGAAGTTAAACTGTTTCTCCTGACTTGAATGGAAGTAATACCCTGGTGCCATTTTCAACTCCTTTACATACATTGAGATCTTCAACTACTTGTATAGGTTGCGATTAATCTATATGATTAGACATTCACTGATGATATATAATCACGTTGTAAAGGTCTATTATACCGTAAGCCATAAACTGGTACAGGGCAAATTTGCGTCCTACAATTTTGGCCTCAAAAGAAGCGCATCATTCAGGTCCATGGGGTAGGCTACTTTAGATTCCACTGTGTGTTATTATGTGTTAATAACATTTAGACTACGGTACCCAGCAGGCTATGCGGGCGGGTCATGGGGGGTTGAAGAATGCCTTGCATGGCTAAAGAAAGGAGTTTTTCTAGCTGAAGTATATGTTCATTAAAAGTAGTTAAACCTACGCCCTGGTTTGTCATTATATAAGGAACAAACATAACACACTGTGTTTTGTATTTTTGTTTATTTTGACTGTGACGCCACAAATATTTATCACCCATAGAGCGGGGTGCCGCTAGTGTTGAAATATGAGGGAATGCAGTTCAACACAGGTAGGTCACATTGGGTGTGTTTGTCACTCTGGCTATCTACTCCAATTTCAGAGCACTTTCGTCTGAGTGTGCTAGAGCGCAGAATAACTGATGAATTTACGAATGCGTAACACCTGCAAAATAACTTTATTAAATTGTTATCAGCAGCAGTCTGTCACTTGTAATTTTTTTGATGGAAATGAACACTCTTTTGTATTTTGGATCGAACAGAAAGACCACTGAAGAAGCAGTACTGTTAAAAGGAAGTGATTCTGTATCCAGAACCATCCAAATCAACGCTGTTCAGCAGTTCCTCAAATCCAGATAAACGCCTGTATTTCTTTAATAAATGAATGATTCAAAAACATTTATGTAAATTGTTCAGGTGGACATGTAAATACTGCAGAAAGGTAGAGGAATTTAATTTATTTGTGTTTATGTTTACTGTACTACTCAGGGCAAAATCTTATTCTTGTGTCCATGTCTGTTGTGTCTTTTTCTATGTTGTGTCTACGTCTGTCTGTTGTATCTACGTTTGTCTGTTGTGTCTACATCTGTCTGTTGTGTCTACGTCTGTCTGTTGTGTCTGTGTCTTTCAGACGGGGCCAACTGGCTGGGCTCGTTCTGTGCCCCGGTGAAGCGCTGGAGCGGGCTGCTCTTGCGGCGGCCCATTGACATGGAGAAGCGCGAGCTGATCCAGCACGGTGAGGCGAGCCTGCTGGACCTGCGCAGCTACCTGTTCTCCTGCCAGGGCAACCTGCTCATCTTCCTCCAGAGGCCCTGGAAGGTCACGCAGCGAGCCCTGGAGCTGCTGCACAATTGTGTCCAGGTACTGCACCTGCTCGAGGTACAGAGTGTTTTTGAGTACTGTATTGCAGTCAGACTGGGCCAAACCGCTGACGTACAAATCACCTTCGATCCCAAATTACTACTCATTATGTGATGAAGATGAACTATTCTGCAGTGCACTTCGTCTTGCTCAAACTGATCCCCTCAAACACTCTGATTCTGGCCACGGACACTCCAGTGTTTCCCCTACCATTGTATAACTTTATTTTGCCTCCCGCCAAAAAGAGTTTGGCTTCCTCAATTGGTGTGATATATTGGCTTTGGTTTGTGCATGAGCTGTGTGTGTGTGTGTGGCCATGGGTGGAGAAGGTGCTTCTGGTGTCCATGGTGTGACATTTTGAATGTTTGAAGAATTTTTCTAATTTGATTTCTGGATTCAAATGTTTTTTTTTATATAAAATGTAAATCTAGAGATCCTCATTCTGTGTAGGTGTATGTGGCCCAGGGGGGCGTTGGACTGCTGGATATTCCTCAGCTGTCTGGAAGTGCTCCATAGGATTGAGGGCTGCTGCGACCGTGCCCAGCTAGAGGCCAACTGCTCCCACACTGTCGGCTTGTGGACCTACGCCACAGAGAAGGTGGTCTGCCTACCTACCTACCTACACAGTGCATTCGGAAAGTATTCAGACCCATTGACTTTTTCCACATTTTCTTACCTTACAGCCTTATTCTAAAATTGATTAAATTGTTTTTTTTCATCATTCTACACAATACCCCATAATGTGAAGCAAAAACAGGTTTTTAGATCGTTTTTGCAAATGTATAAAAATGGAAATATCACATTTACATACACTACCAGTCAAAAGTTTGGACACATCTACTCATTCAAGGGTTTTTCTTTTTTTTACTATTTTCTACGTTGTAGAATGTTAGTGAAGACATCAAAACTATGAAATAACACATATGGAATCATGTAGTAACAAATTTGTTTTTAAACAAATCTAAATATTTTATATTTGAGATTCTTCAAAGCAGCCACCCTTTGCCTTGATGACAACTTTGCACACTCTTGGCATTCTCTCAACCAGCTTCACCTGGAATGCTTTTCCAACAGTCTTGAAGGAGTTCCCACATATGCTGAGTACTTGTTGGCTGTGTTTCCTTCACTCTGCAGTCCAACTCATCCAAAACCATCTCAATTGGAGTTGCGGTCGGGTGATTGTGGAGGCCAGGTCATCTGATGCACACAAAGGCATACAAAGCTCTCCCTCGCTCTCCATTTGGCAAATCTGACAATAATTCTATCCTCCTGATTCCTGCTTACATGCAAAAACTAAAGCAGGAAGTACCAGTGACTTCGCTCAATACGGAAGTGGTCAGATGGCGTGAATGCTACACTACAGGACTGTATTGCTTGCACAGACTGGAATATGTTCCGGGATTTATCCAATGGCATTGAGGAGTATACCACCTCAGTCATCGGCTTCATCAATAAGTGCATCGACGATGTCGTCCCCACAGTGACCATGCGTACAAATCCCAACCAGATGCCATGGATTACAGGCAACATCCGCACCGAGCTAAAGGCTAGAGCTGCCGCTTTCAAGGAGAGGGACACTAATCCGGACTCTTATAAGAAATCCCGCTATGCCCTCAGACAAACCATCAAACAGGCAAAGCGTCAATACAGAACTAAGATTGAATCGTACTAAACCGTCTCGGACACTCATCTGATGTGGCAGGGCTTGCAAATTATTATAGACTACAAAGGGGAAACCCACCCGTAAGCTGCCCAGTGACGCGAGCCTACCAAACGAGCTAAATGCCTTTTATGCTCGCTTCGAGGCGAGCAACACTGAAGCATGCATGAGAGCACCAGCTGTTGCGGACGACTATGTGATCACGCTCTCCATGGCCGATGTGAGCAAGGCCCATGTCAACATCATGACCCACGTCAACACCACCCTCCCGGAAACCCAGACCTACTCCAATTCGCATACCGCCCCAACAGATGCACAGATGGTGCAATCTCAATTGCACTCCACACTGCCCTTTCCCACCTGGACAAAAGGAACACCTATGTGAGAATGCTGTTCATTGACTACAGCTCAGCGTTCAACACCATAGTCTCATCACTGAGCTAAGGACCCTGGGACTAAACACCTCACTCTGCAACTGGATCCTGGACTTCCTGACGGGCTGCCCCCAGGTGGTAAGAGTAGGTAACAACACATCTGCCATGCTGATCCTCAACACTGGGGCCCCTCAGGGGTGCGTGCTTAGTCCCCTCCTGTACACGACTGTGTCGCCAAGCACGACTTCAACTCCATCATTATGTTTGCTGACTACATAATAGTGGTTGGCCTGATCACTGACAATGATGAGACAGCCTATAAGGAGGAGGTCAGAGACCTGGCAGTGTGGTGCCAGGACAACACCCTCTCCCTCAATGTGAGCAAGACAAAGGAGATGATCGTGGACTACAGGAAAAGGAGGGCCAGGGTCAGAGGAGGACCCTACAAATTGTCAAACACTCCAACCACTCTAGTCATTGGGTCTAGGTCCAAGAGGCTAGATCCAAGAGGCTTCTAGGTCTAAGAGGCTTCTAAACAGCTTCTACCCCCAAGCCATAAGACTCCTGAACATCTAATCAAATGGCTACCCAGGCTATTTGCATTGCCCCCTTTTACGCGGCTGCTACTCTCTTTTTATTATCTATGCATAGTCACTGTAATAATGTACATATTACCTCGACTAACTGGTGCCCCCCCACATTGACTCTGTACCGGTACCCCCTGTATAAACCCCCTGTATTTCTATTGTTATTTTACTGCTGCTCTTTCAGTATTTGTTACTTATTTATTATTATTATTATTATTATAAAAATGTAAACAGAATTGTTGGTTAAGGGCTTGTAAGTAAGCATTTCACTGTAAGGTATGTTGTATTTGGCGCATGTGACAAATGCAATTTCTGTCACGTCCAGGCCTGAGAAGACAGCCTGGCGTGTTTTTTTTGTTTTGGTGTAGGGTTTTTCTGTTCTAGGTTCTCTATTTCTATGTTGGGGTAATGGTTCCCAATTAGAGGCAGCTGTGTGTCGTTGTCTCTAATTGGGAACCATATATATGTTTGGGGTTTTTCTATAGGATTTTGTGGGTTATTGTTTGGTCATAGCTTGTAGTATGTTTAGTTGTGGTCAACATCACGATCGACTTTTTGTTATTTTTCCCAGTTACGTTCGTCATTAATAAAATGTATACTGGAAGCATCGCTGCGTCTTGGTCTGTCCCTCACGGAGATCGTGACAATTTCATTTGATTTGATCACTGGGGCCAAGCTTCCTGCCATCCAGGACCTATATACTAGGCGGTGACAGAGGAAGGCTCAAAAAATTAACCTGTACCTCCGCACATTGACTCTGTACCGGTACCCCGTGTATATAGCCTCGTTATTGTTATTTTATTGTGTTACCTTTTATTGCATTTTTTACTTTAGTTTATTTAGGAAATATTTTCTTAACTCTATTTCTTGAACTGCATTGTTGGTTAAGGGCTTGTCAGTAAGCATTTCCCGGTAAGGTTGTATTCTGTTGTATTCGGCGATTTTGATTTGAAAAATCTCTGGGCTCTACTGAAGGAGGCCAGACTCCTCAGCTCTGAGAGAAAAGCCACAGAGCCGGATGTGAGCAGGTTATACAATGTGTATACATGAACATGTTAAGTGTTCTGCTAGCTATGAAGTAGAGCTTTAACGTGCAGACATCGGTGAGGTTACTCAGACCTGTAATGCTCCAAAGCTGTAATACTGATCATCCATTTCTCTTTTGACTGACTAGGAGATTCATCAAAATAAAGAACTGGTTGGTTTGATGAAGCCATTTCTCCACAATAAAAGTTGCAGTCATTACATAATGAGTGCCTAATATTAATTCTCTAATATCATACTTTTTCAGAGAGCCAAATAGACATATTTTCAATTTTGGCCAATTCTGTAGCTCAGGACCTGAAGCAAGGATATGCATATTCTTGATACCATTTGAAAGGAAACACTTTGAAGTTTGTGGAAATGTGAAGTTAATGTAGGAGAATATAACACATTAGATCTGGTAAAAAATGATATATATATATTTTTTTTTAGTTAGTTAGGATTCAACCCCTAATGAATACTGACACATTAAACCATGATTCAATCACATCTGGGTCAAATTAAGCAGAAATGTTTTATTTACGTTTGTTACTTGTTTTTCTGGCAAATTAAGAATCTTGAGGACCAATTGGAGAACCGTGTGGTTAGTAAAGACATTTAGAGGCACAGTGCAGTCAAATATGTGATTTCCTGTGTTTTACATATATTCCACACTATGAGGTTGGAATAATACTGTGAAATTGTGAAAATGATTATAATGCCCTTTTAGTGTAAGAGCTGTTTGAAAAGAGCCTGTTTATGTTGCGATGGAGTTTTGGTCTTCCATGGTGACATCACCATACGGTAAATTAGTTAACAGACCAATAACAAATAGTGTTCCAAACTTCTCTGCCAATAACAGCTAATTAAAAATGTTCCCTTCCCCACTTGAGAAATTGCCCTTTGCTAAGAAGCTATTTTAGTTTAAAAAATGTGGGTACATATTACCCATTTTTTCTCCCCAATTGGTAGTTACAGTCGTGTCCCATCGCTGCAACTCCTGTACGGACTCAGGAGAGGTGAAGGTCGATAGCCATGCGTCCTCAGAAACACGACCCTGCCAAGCCGCACTGCTTCTTGACACACTGCTCACATATCCCGGAAGCCAGCCACACCAATGTGTCGGAGGAAACACCCTACAACTGGCGACCGAGGTCAGTGTGCAGGCGCCCAGTCCGCCACAGCACAATTGGACAAGGACATCGCTGGGCCAATTGTGCACCGCCTCATGGGTCTCCAGGTCACGGCCGGCTCACGACATAGCCGGGATCAAACCCGGGTCTGTAGTGACACCTCTAGCACTGCGATGCAGTGCCTTAGACCGCTGCACCACTCGGGAGGCCAGTTTTATTTTAGTTTATTTTTTACCTTTTTAATTGAAAACAATCACAGTAATTGTTACCCAGAAGTGATTTTATATTCAGATAAAAATGGCTGCATTGGACCTTTAAAGTTGTAACCTAATTTCTAGAATGAAGCCTGTGCTGCTATGGATGTGTTGAAGGAGAGGGAGAGGGAAATAGCAAAAACCCTACTGAGCTTTGAAAGGCATCCTTCCACACACATCTAGACCCCAGAGAGAGGATACATTCCTGCTCTATTTGATATCATAAGTTCATACTCTGGTCAATAGAGCCTTCACTTCCTTTGGACGCCTCGGGCCAGGGTCTTGGAAAATCGATAATACCCACACCACGGTGATAGTATACAATGCTGTTTGTGTCTCCAGCCTGCTTTATAGCTCAGAGACATGGACCCAATATAGGTAGCACAACAAAATCCTGGAAACGTTCCATAAAAGATGCCTCTAACCCATTTTAAGGCTAACCTGAGACAGAGTGAGTCCCGTGTAATGAGATCCTCGCCAACACCAAGAGCTCAATTAAATCTGTAGTGCTGAAGAGCTGCACTACAGCGCAATAATATGTAAAGGCAGTGTTCCCACGTTAGCGGAGACTGCGTGACGGAAACTGCATTCACGGTAAACGCTGCATATGTCGGCTCATTTGGAAATTACCTTTACATTTCAATCGCTCAATAGCGCTGAACAGTGCTGAACAGCGATGCGGATTGAATCGAGACCCAAGTCGACCTGCATTGAAGCAAGGATGGCTGAAGGACATCACTGTTGGCTCGGCCACATGATCCGCATACCTGAACACCACCTCCCTCGCCGAGTTCCCTACAGCCCATTGAGTGGTGCCAAACGCTCTGCTGGAGGTCAGAAAAAGCGCTCTAATACAACCATTGTATTTGAAAACGGTCTTGTCTTGGCTTCCGGATAGATCAAACAGCTCACCCACATAAACGAATGTCTTGATCTTTTTGTTTCCTTCAAATGTAGTCTATTTGGAGAAGGGACTGTGAGACCCTGTTTGAATGATTGACAGAAATCTGTCATGCAAATAAGTAAAAATTATAATAAAAGGGATTGCTGGACATGCGTGCATTTGTCACAGAAAACAAAATCCTCAATATGTCTCTATACTGTAAACCTTCTATTTTACACGGTGCTCTGTGGTCACCAAAGAACCTTACTAGTTAAGGCTTGTACTGTGTATAACCCTCCCATTCAAAGGGAATGACAGGTAAATACTTGAATTCTTAACTGTATAAGAAATTATTTCTGACAACCAATCATCACAGTAACACACAAGTGCTCAATATAAACAGACGTACTCTCTTTGGAAGTAACATTCGTTTTTATGATACACTATGCTGTTATGTCAATCAAACACATCCTGAGTGTACATACAGAGCGTGTTCCTAACTGTTCTGAGTCTCAGTGGTGGAGGGAGGTGGAGAGGTGGCATAGATGACCTGGAAGCTCTTGCCCTCGTCCATCAGGTCCTCCATGCTGACCCCCAGGAAGCCCACAGCCCTCAGGGCCTGCATGTAGGGCTCAGGCTCCACCGTCACGCCTTTGAAGAATCCCTGCTCCACCCCACGACGCAGGAAGCCCAGGTCACACGTTGCCAACATCCTCGCTCCTACCGGGAAGGAAGAAAAGGAGGGGGTTGTATTCATTAGAATGATCCTTCTATTTATATGGTTGTATTAACCATCATACAGAGAGATACAACAACAACAGGTTCTGTGCACTGCAATACTGTCTTCTGTATAGGCTACTGTGATAACTCTATAGATATGCAGTGCCGTAGAGATGCAGTAAAAGTTGAGTGCATGTTGTAATACAACTTGTATACTATGGCTCTGACTGCACTCACATTGCCCTCTACTGTTTGCAATAAGGAATTGCATCTCGTGTGTGCCTGTGGCATACGCCGTGCTTCCACTAACCTGGCCTCATGACACGGAGCAGTTCGGCGGTGGCAGTGGCCATGTCCGGCCAGTAGAGGTGGCAGTTGGAGTGGAAGACCCGTCAATGCAGTGGTCCGGGAGGGAATACACTCCACCCTGCCCTGGAGCAGGTGGACCTTCCCGAGGCCAGCTGAGGGCCCAGACGCTCCCGGGCCACCTCGTGCATGTACTCGGAGACGTCCAGGCCGAACAGTTTGCCCTGGGGTCCGTCAGGTACTTCAAAGCCTCCTGGAGCCCCAGGCCTGGACCAAAGCCAACCTAGAGGACAGAGTAGATTTGATGGCACTCTGATGGGTCTGCTAAATTTGATGGGTCTGCTAAATGTCTAAAATCTAAGTCTGTCTGTCTGTCAGTGTGTGTGTGTCTATGAAGTAATACCTCTTTTATACACAGACAGAAATCCCACCTCTTTACTATCACACCTTCTATTTAGGGTTATGTTGTAAGAAAACAAGGTATGTTAAATCCCACCTACATTTTCACAGACCCTGTAACCAAAACCGTTTAATCAAAACTCTGCATTTAATACATTTGCCAATGTCTTAGTTTTTTCCGAGCTCAACTTTTTTTTATTCAACTTTTTCACCTTTGACATGGTTCTACAGGACCTCCACCAGCTGAAAAAGCTAACATTAACGCTTTGCCATCTAATTGCAGTCGCTGTGCAGGAGAACTATCGGCTTATGGTGAGGATAGCCGAGTTGCAAGCCCAGCTTCAGATGCAGTCGTTAGGCAAGGGCAATGTCGGAAAGGATGAAACGCGTCTGTGCCACCAGTAAGTACAGAAATTAGTATAAATCCCCGCACAGTGCCGCAGCCGGGACAAATTTCTCAAGGCCTCTGTAAAGAAATGCTGTCGGCATGCTCAACGGTGTCGCTCATTCAACCGACAGAAACTTTGAACCGGTTCTCCCCAGCCTTCTCAGGTCTCTCCTCCACCCGTTACGGGGTCTGAGCCGCCAAAGCCTCCCACCATTAGCTCTGACAAATGGAAAACCCTAGTCACTGGCGACTCCATTAACTGCAATATTAGACTCATCCAGCGATCCTACACTGTTTACCAGGGGGCAGGGCTACTGACGTAAAGGCTAATCTGAAGAGGGTGCTGGTTAAGGCTAAAACTGGTGAGTGTAGAGAGTATAGGGATAGTGTTATCCACGTCGGCACCAACAATGTTAGGATGAAACAGTCAGAGGTCACTAAGCACCAGTGGCGACTCGTCATTCAGGGCAGGTAAAAAACATTTTTTGGGGGGGGCTTGCATGTTATTTTGGCATTATTACGTGTCACGTATCAGTTTGCAAACAATGTAAAAAATATATATATATAATTGACTTAATAAAGCCGCATACAACCATAGTCTCTTTTTTGTTTTCTTGAGTAAGGCAGCTCCAAAATTGGGGCGGCAGGTAGCCTAGTGGTTAGAGCTTTGGGCCTGTAACCGAAAGGTTGCTAGATTGAATCCCCAAGCTGACAAGGTAAAAATCTGTCGTCCTGCCCCTGAACAAGGCAGTTAACCCACCGTTCTAAGGCTGTCATTGTAAATTAGAATTTGTTCTTAACTGACTTGCCTGGTTAAATAAAAATGCAGGTGTTTCACTCTAGCTCAGTGCTTTCGGTGGTGGGGCAGGCCAGCAGAAAATAGGAGCATTGCACTGTAATTGGCTCAGTATTCTGTCACTCATGGGGACCTTGCGCAATCGCCTAGCTTCAATCCTTTAATATGGGTAGACAAATAGTAAACGGTACAAAAGTATCTATATCTACAGTAAAACGAGTCCTATATCGACATAACCTGAATGGTCTCTCAGCAAGGAAGAAGCCACTGCTATAAAACTGCTATAAAAAAGCCAGACTACGGTTTGCAACTGCACATGGGGACAAAGATTGTACTTTTTGGAGAAATATCCTCTGGTCTGATGAAACAAAAATAGAACTGTTTGGCCATAATGACCATCGTTATGTTTGGAGGAAAAAGGGGGAGGCTTGCAAGCCGAAGAACATCATTCCAACCGTGAAGCACGGGGGTGGCAGCATCATGTTGTGGGGGTGCTTTGCTGCAGGAGGGACTAGTGCACTTCACAAAATAGATGGTATCATGAGGTAGACAATTATGTGGATATATTGAAGAAACATTTCAAGACATCAGTCAGGAAGTTAAAGCTTGGTCACAAATGGGTCTTCCAAATGGACAATGACCCCAAGCATTCTTCCAAAGTTGTGGCAAAATGGCTTAAGGACAACAAAGTCAAGGTATTGGAGTAGCCATCACAAAGCCCTGACCTCAATCCTACAGAAAATGTGTGGGCAGATCTGAAAAAGCGTGTGCAAGCCAGGGGGCCTACAGTACTGGTTGCAGTACTTGTCCCAGGATAAAAACATTTTTATCCAACACACTTTGAATAGAGGGGAGAAGAACATCGGCCCGTATCATGTAGATGGATACGCACAGATTGACGGTGTTGAAACCGTGTTTGAGTACAGCGGTTGTTTCTTCCACGGCTGTAAATCTTGCTTTGTGCCCCAGGCCATTTGTGGCTTAACCCAAAAGACTTTTGGGGATATGTAACAAGAGTTCCAAGACAAAATTGAATCTTTACAGGCGGCTTATGGGTTGAATGTGATGTGGGAGCACGAGTGGACAGAACTCAAAAAGTCTGATCCTCATGTTCGAGCTTTCCTTTCCACCTATGCCACACCCGAACCCCTGGAACCATGACAGGCCTTGTATGGAGGTTGTACCAATTCTTTGACATTCACGGTATGTAGCGCAACCCGATGAGACAATAGGATATGTAGATTTTACATCCCTTTATCCTCATGTAATGAGTTCCTCTTGTTACCCTATGGGACATCCTGAAATTATTCACCAGGACTTTGACTTACCGCAAAACTATTTTGGTCTGATAAAAGCAACGGTTTACCCTCCCTGGGGTTTGCTTCTGCCAGTGCTGCCTTACAAGAGGCCTCAAGGAAATCTTTACTTTCCCTGCCTAATACCCTGGACAATTACTGTTTCAGAAACACATTCCTCAGTTCAAAGAGGTCACTTCAATCACCTTGACAGATTTAATATAAACACTGGCTTTACAGGACGTATGGGCATAAGCACTCACTCGAGCGTGGGGGTGGTGGTGGGGGGCATCCTCTTTGAAATGTTCAAACACCTTCCCCCCAGTTCAAAGAGGTCACTTCAATCACCTTGACATCTTTAATGTAAACACAGGCATATCTTCAAAATATCTACAGGGACCATAAAATACACACGCATCACCTCAAAGGGACAGATGTACATATAGGGTCATAAAACCCCTCCCCACGTGGGAACTTCCGGACCGGATGTACACCCCCCGGGGGCCATAAAAAAGCCATCAATCACACGTTTGACCGATGCCGTCTACTTTATTCTCTCTGTCCTTTGATTGAGTGTAGTCTGGCCTAGGGTTGCGAAGGTGAACGAACCACCCATGCTGTCTCTACCTGGCCGGCTCCCCTCTCTCCAATGGGATTATCTGCTTTTGACCCTATTACGGGGGCTGACGTGATCTTCCTGTCTGGTTTTGCGCCTCTTCGGCTCGTGCAGTGGAGGAGATCTTCATGGGCTATACTCAGCCTTGTCTCAGGGTAGTACGTTGGTGGTCTGTTGATGTCCCTCTAGTGGTGTGGGGGCTGTGCTTTGGCAAAGTGGGTGGGGTTATATCCTGCCTGGTTTGCCCTGTCATGGGGTATTGTCGGATGGGGCCACAGTGTCCCCGACCCCCTGTCTCAGCATCCAGTATCTATGCTGCAGTAGTCTATGTGCCTGGGGGCTAGGGTCAGTTTGTTATATCTGGCGTAATTCTCCTGTCTTATCTGGTGTCCTCTGTGAATTTAAGTATGTTCCCTCTAATTATCTTTCTCTCCCTCCCCTCCCGGAGGACATGAACCCTAGGACCATACAGTGAGGGAAAAAGTATTTGATCCCTGCTGATTTTATACTTTTGCCCACTGACAAAGAAATGATCAGTCTATCATTTTAATGGTAGGTTTATTTGAACAGTGAGAGACAGAATAACAACAAAAATATCCAGAAAAACGCATATGAAAAATGTTATAAATTGATTTGCATTTTAATGAGGGAAATAAGTATTTGACCCCCTCTCAATCAGAAAGATTGCTGGCTCCCAGGTGTCTTTTATACAGGTAACGAGCTGAGATTAGGAGCACACTCTTAATCTCCGTTTGTTACCTGTATAAAAGACACCTGTCCACAAAAGCAAACAATCAGTCAGATTCCAAACTCTCCACCATGGCCAAGACCAAAGAGCTCTCCAAGGATGTCAGGGACAAGATTCTAGACCTACACAAGGCTGGAATGGGCTACAAGACCATCGCCAAGCAGCTTGGTGAGAAGGTGACAACAGTTGGTGCGATTATTCGCAAATGGAAGAAACACAAAAGAACTGTCAATCTCCCTCGGCCTGGGGCTCCATGCAAGATCTCACCTCGTGGAGTTGCAATGATCATGAGAACGGTGAGGAATCAGCCCAGAACTACACGGATTTATCTTGTCAATGATTTCAAGGCAGCTGGGACCATAGTCACCAAGAAAACAATTGGTAACACACTACACCGTGAAGGACTGAAATCCTGCAGCGCCCGCAAGGTCCCACTGCTCAAGAAAGCACATATACATGCCCGTCTGAAGTTTGCCAATGAACATCTGAACGATTCAGAGGACAACTGGGTGAAAGTGTTGTAGTCAGATGAGACCAAAATGGAGCTCTTTGGCATCAACTCAACTCGCCGTGCTTGGAGGAGGAGGAATGCTGCCTATGACCCCAAGAACACCATCCCCACCGTCAAACATGGAGGTGGAAACATTATGCTTTTTCTGCTAAGGGGACAGGACAACTTCACACGCAACAAAGGGATGATGGACGGGGCCATGTACCGTCAAATCTTGGGTGAGAACCTCCTTCCCTCAGCCAGGGCATTGTAAATAGGTCGTGGATGGGTATTCCAGCATGACAATGACCCAAAGCATACGGCCAAGGCAACAAAGGATTGGCTCAAGAAGAAGCACATTAAGGTCCTGGAGTGGCCTAGCCAGTATCCAGACATTAATCCCATAGAAAATCTGTGGAGGGAGCTGAAGGTTCGAGTTGCCAAACGTCAGCCTCAAAGCCTTAATGACTTGGAGAAGATCTGCAAAGAAGAGTGGGACAAAATCCCTCCTGAGATGTGTGCAAACCTGGTGGCCAACTACAAGAAATGTCTGACCTCTGTGATTGCCAACAAGGGTTTTGCCACCAAGTACTAAGTCATGTTTTGCAGAGGGGTCAAATACTTATTTCCCTCATTAAAATGCAAATCAATTAATAACAGGCCGAGGGAGATTGACAGTTCTTTTGTGTTTCTTCCATTTGCGAATAATCGCACCAACTGCTGTCACCTTCTCACCAAGCTGCTTAGCGATGGTCTTGTAGCCCATTCCAGCCTTGTGTAGGTCTACAATCTTGTCCCTGACATCCTTGGAGAGCTCTTTGGTCTTGGCCATGGTGGAGAGTTTGGAATCTGATTGATTGATTGCTTCTGTGGACAGGTGTCTTTTATACAGGTAACAAGCTGAGATTAGGAGCACTCCCTTTAAGAGTGTGCTCCTAATCTCAGCTCGTTACCTGTATAAAAGACACCTGGGAGACAGAAATCTTTCTGATTGAGAGGGGGTCAAATACTTATTTCCCTCATTAAAATGCAAATCAATTTATAACATTAAATTAAAATTATAGACTGATCATTTCTTTGTCAGTGGGCAAAAGTACAAAATCAGCAGGGGATCAAATACTTTTTTCCCTCACTGTACCTCAGGACTACCTGGTCTGGTGACTCCTGGCTGACCCCAATCCATCTGGTTCTGCTGCTGCTATGGAACCCTAACCTGTTCACCGGACGTGCTACCTTGTCCCGGACCTGCTGTTTTTGTCTCTCTCTCTCTCTCTCTCTCTCTCTCTCTCTCTCTCTCTCTCTCTCTCTCTCTCTCTCTCTCTCTCTCTCTCTCTCTCTCTCTCTCTCTCTCTTTTGCAGTGCATGCTGGGAGGTTTTTGGAGTTTGAGTGTTTGGTGTGGAGGGCTCTGTCCTAACTAACTTTCTTGATTCTGTTCTTTTCTTTATTTTTTTCTATGGTGGAGGGTTAATGCAATATTTGTTTTAGCGGTATCCACAGTTTTTTTCAAAGTTAGGGTGGAAAAGGACAGAGTTAGTTTCCTGGGGTTTGTAAGGTGTGGTGTCTTGTGATGGCTTCTCAGCCTAGCGGAGGAGATGCTGTCTATACGGCATGGATTCAGGTGTGTTCCTGAGAATGGAGTTAAAGTGGAGGAGGTTCTGCTTGCAGTCGGTGAACAGGTAGGAGCAGAATTTATACATTCCGCTTCCAGAATGAACAAAGCTGTGGTTGTGTTCATGAAAAGAGCAAACTTGGTTGGTAGACTAATTGCTAGTGGAATATTTGTAAGGGGTGTGTTGGTGTCAATTTTGCCTCTTGCTACCCCTTCAACAAGGGTGGTAGTTGCAAATTTGCCTCCGTTTATTACGGATGATCAAATCAGGAAAGAGCTTAGTCGTTTTGGTAAGTTTGCTAGCGGTTTTCGTGTACTGTCGGCAGGTTTTCAGGCGGATGCCGTTAAGCACGTTGTTTCGTTCCGGAGGCAAGTGTTTATGTTTCTGAATAATAATGAGCAACAGCTAAACGTGCATTTTAAAGTGAGACATGGGGTGGGGCTCTACGCAGGGTTTGCCAGCACAGATAGTCTCACGGTGTTTTGAGTGTGGGGATTTGGGGCATAAGAGCTTTGCGTGTCCACATAAAGGCCGTAGACAAGGTGAGGGCACAAGTGCCAGTGGGGGAAAACAAGGTCAAAGTGTAGGGGGCAATGAGATGCAGACAGCAGAGGCTGGGCCTAGTCATGGCATGGATGGTGGTGTGGATGAGGCTGGGCCTAGTCATGGCAAGGATGGTGGTGTAGATGAGGCTGGGCCTAGTCAGGCTAGAGATGGTGGGGTAGATGAAGCTGGGTCTAGTCAGGCTATAGATGGTGGGGTAGCTGAGGCTGGGACTAGTCATGCCGGAGATGGTGGTGTAGATGAGGCTGGTCCTAGTCAGGCTAGAGATGGTGGGAGTAGCTGAGGCTGGGACTAGTCATGCTATGGATGCTGGTGTAGAAGAGGCTGGGCCTAGACATGCTATGGAGGGTGGTGTAGATGAGGCTGGGTCTAGTAAGGTTATGCTAGTGGATGAGGAGAGTATAGTGGGGAAGTGTAAGAGACTAGGGGAGGAGGAGGGTGTCAAGCGGAAAAAGAAAAAGGAGGAGAAGAAAGGTGGAAGTGTAGAGGCTGGTGTGGTCAAAGGTACTATGGGACCTGGTGCTGGGGTGGAGGCCCTGACCAGAGAGGAAGGGCAGGTGGTCAGGATGGGAGATGGAGATGAGGAAAGTGAGTATGAGGAAGAGGATGATGAGGTTTTCCTTTCAGACTCCTCTTCAATGGAGTCCGGAGCTGACAGCCAGTCAAGCAGAGGGGCCAAAGTACACATTGAGGGAACTGACAAGGTTCCTGAATGAGACCAAGGGAAAAAGTTAATCTTGAGACTTTTTTCTGATCCGAGAAAGTTTGTAAGATCAGCACAACATGCTATGAAAAATGAGGGGCATGGTGTCCTCTCACCCAGGAAAAGGTTTAGGTTGAGGAAGTGGGTCACAACTGTGCGTAAAGGTCTACCTTCAGACACTGTTTAGATGTATAGTTTCTTTCTGGCACTGGGGCTTTGCTATTGGTCTCTTTCCTTGCTGGCTTTTCTCCCACTTCTTATGGAGACTCTACGGGTAGGCTCGCTCAATATAAATGGCGCCAGAGATGCGGGAAAGAGGAGTGTGTTGGGTGAATATGTAAAACAAAAAAGTACAGGTGTTGTTTCTGCAGGAGGCGATAGCGATGTGGTGAATGAAGTCGATTGGGGGCTCTGGTGGAAAGGGGCAAGTGTGTTGAGCCATGGGACAAATTTGAGTGCAGGGGTGGCAGTCTTTTTGTACCTGGTCTGTCTGTAAAATTTGCTCCTCAAAGGAGGTGTGTAAGGAGTAGGCTGCTTGTTGTAAAAGCAGAAATTAACAACAAGGGTTTTGTCTTTATAAATGTGTATGCGCCTAACACAGGAGAGAGAGGGGGTTCTATTTGGGTGTCTTAGACAGGAACTCTCACAAGTAGCGCCTGAGGAGATGCTGGTGGTCGGCGGAGACTGGAACTGTACCATGGATTTTACGAAAGATAGAAATGGGGAAGAGCCTCATTCAGTGTCAGTGGGGGTGTTAAGGGACATTATTAATCAGTTCGACCTAGTGGATATTTGGAGAACTAAACATCCCAACACAAGACAGTATACATGGGTGAAGGTCTTTGGGGCTAGGGTGAGTGCAGCCCGACTTGATCGTTTTACATGTCCAGGAATCAGAGCAATAGGCTGTTGGGCACTACCATTCTCCCAGTGGGGTTTTCAGATCACCATATAACCATGGCTCAGCTGTCTATTTCACCAGGGCCCGGCAGGCATCCTATTGGAAGTTTAATGTAAAGCTCTTACAAGATGCCACTTTTTGCTCAGGTTTCCATATATTTTGGGAAAGGTGGGGGCAGCGAAGAGAGGAGTATGAGTCTCTGAGTCAATGGTGGGATGTGGGGAAAGTCCAAATTCGGCTTTACTGTCAACAGTATACAGCTCTCTCATCCTCAGAGGCTAGGAGAGTATTGGGGAACTAGAGCGTAGTATTAGTGAGATGGAGGTAGAGATGGTGGGGCAAGGCAATGTAAGCCTCCAAGCTAATCTAGCTGAATTACGTAGGGACCTGGGCAGTTTTTTCCAGGTTAAAGCAAAGGGAGCACTTGTAAGAGCTAGGTTCTCCATGCTCAAGGAGATGGATGCTCCCAGCTCCTTCTTCTTTGGGTTGGAAAGACAGAGCGGTGAAGCCAAGGGTATGCATTGTCTACGGCTTTCTGATGGGCGGGTGACCTCTGTGGTGGGAGAGATGCGGGAGCGAACTGTGGAGTTTTATACTGAGTTGTATAGGGCAGAAATGTGTGATCCTGTGTGTGCTCAGGTCTTGTTCGCAGGACTCCTAAGCTCTCTCTGGCACAGAGGGACGAAATGGACATTCCTCTGTTGTCCCATGAACTGGCAGAGGCAGTAACCCAGATGTCCCCCCGGTCGAGCACCAGGGGTTGATGGACTCCCAGTGGAGTTTTATAAAAAATTCTGGGGAATAATTGGACAGGATTTCTTTTGCGTGTTGCGTGAATGCGTTGAGGTAGGAGTGTTGCCGATGAGCTGCCGTCGGGCGGCTCTGACTCTCCTGCCTAAAAAAAGGGGACTTGTGTGAACTTAAGAACTGGAGGCCGGTGGCATTACTTTGTGCGGACTACAAGATATTTGCCAAGGTCCTCTCTAACAGACTGAAGTCCCATCTGGACTCGATAGTACATAAAGACCAAACATATTGTGTACCGGGACGCTCAATCACGGACAACTTGTTCCTAATCAGGGACATGTTGGACTTGTCAAAAGGTTCTGATGTGAATTTTGGACTGGTCTCTTTAGATCAAGAGAAGGCTTTTGATAGAGTGGACCATGAGTATCTGTTTAATGTGATGTCTGTGTTTGGGTTTGGGAAGAGTTTTTGACCTGTGTGAAGATGTTGTATGCTGGGCGTCATGTATGGTCAAGGTGGGAGGGGGCTCAGTAGGCCAGTCTGGGTGAGACGAGGCATTAGACAAGGCTGCCCTCTATCGGGCAGTTATATACACTAGCCATTGAGCCTTTTTGGGCCTGCTACGCAGGAGACTGCAGGGAGTGTGCTGGACAGGCATGGGTGTGGTGACAGGCATAGCAGTGTCAGCGTATGCAGATGATGTTTCTGTGATGGTCAGGGATGGTCAGGATATGCAGGCACTAGAGACCAGTCTGAAGGTGTACGAGGGAGCTTCGTCGGCTAAGGTAAACTGGGGCAAGAGCAAAGCTCTGTTATGTGGGGCATGGGGATAGGGCCCTTCCTCTGCTTCCAGGGGTTTACAGTGGGGTTGTGAAGGGCTTAAAGTGTTGGGGGTGTACCTGGGCTCGGAGAGGTGGGTAAAGAAGAACTGGGAGGGGCTGTCACAGGCAGTAGTGTCAAGACTGGCCAGGTGGAGGTGGCTCCTGTCCCAAGTGTCATATAGAGGGAGGTGCTGATAATCAACAACCTGGTGGCATCTTCCCTGTGGCATAAACTGGCTGTCCTCAACCCCCGCCCGGTCTGCTCGCAGACCTGCAGCATAAGCTGGTGGAATTTTTCTGGTCGGGCCATCACTGGCTGAGGGCAGCAGTGTTGTATATGACCGTCCACGAAGGAGGACAGGGCCTGGTGGAACTGGAGAGCAGGGTGGCTGCATTCCGACTAAAGGCGGCACAGAGACTGCTGTACCATACTGATGTTGGCTGGAGGGAACCAGCATGCGCTGCTGAGGAGAGCTGGCGGATTAGGGCTGGACCGGCAGCTGTTCCTCATGAAGCTGGAGAGGATGAATACAGCAGGTCTCTCAGACTTTTATACCGCAGTGCTGAGGGCATGGCAGCTGCTAAGGGCCACACGAGATGGGGGTGTAGAGCCTGGACTGTGGGTGTGGGAGGAGCCTATCTTCCACAACCCAGCCATCCCTTTGAGATCAGTTCAGTCGGCCACCCTGCAGAGGCAACTGATGGCAGCGGGTTTACTAAGGCTGGGTGACCTGCGATTGCTGGGAGAGGACGGGTGGAAAACCCCGGAAGTCCTGGCACAACAAACAGGAATAACGTCTCTTAGGCTGCTGGAGAGATTCCTGGAGGAGGTCCAGGAGGCACTGTCTGAGCCGGTAAGGGGGGTGTTTGAGCGGCCAAAGGGGGAGGGGCCACCAATGTTTCCACCACTGCAGGTGACAGCAGAGACTGGGGACTGGCAAGGGGTCTGGAGGACTTGTTAGATTTTAACACTCCGAGCCTTGGGGAGTTTGAAGGGGTGGAAGGTAAAGCCCTCTACAACCTCTGCGTTAAGGTGAGGAACATTAGGAGCCTAACAGGAGTGAAGGCACATCAGTGGCAGGGGGTATGTGGGGCAGAGAATATGGTAGGTTTTAGATGGAGGGGCTTTACAAACCCCAGTACCAAAGAGGTCAGGGGACCTCCAGTGGAGGAGTTCTTCATGGAGCCTTGGCCACTAACAGCTGGTTGGTGCAGGTTGAACCGAATCGGGCAGGGGTGTCCTTTCTGTGTTATAAAAGAAACTGTGATTCATGTGTTTTCTGTGTGCGTCAGGTTAATGCCATTAATGTCTCTGTTGGAATGTCTGTGTGAGAGGTTGGGGGTGGTTTTTACTGTTGGGGTGTTTATAATGGGGTACAGGTATTCGAAAAATGAAAAGGCTAAATGTGTTTTGTTGAACTTCCTGTTTGCTCAGGCAAAGTTGGCTATTTGGCTAACAAGGAGGAACAGGAGTCAAAGGTGGGGATAACAGACCCTTTACTATTATTTAATGGGATGGTCTCTGCGCGCCTCAGGGTAGAATTTGAGTTCTATAAAATGATAAAAAGTGTGGAGATGTTTCAGGAGATATGGTGTGTGGGGGGGGCTGTCTGTATAGTTGAGGAAGATGTTTTGGAAATACGGTTGTAGAAGTGGTAAGGTTTTTTGGTTATTTTGATGTGTGGTGTTTTGAATTGTGTGGTATAGGGAAAGGTGACTGGTGCGTGTATGCAGTACAGGATGTAATTTGGTGTTTTTATTTTCTTTAAGGGGTGGGGGGTGGTGAGTTTTTAATGAAATGAGGATGTTTCATTAAAGAAAGACAAAAAGTCAAAAGTCTCTCTCTCTCTCTCTCTCTCTCTCTCTCTCTCTCTCTCTCTCTCTCTCTCTCTCTCTCTCTCTCTCTCTCTCTCTCTCTCTCTCTCTCTCTCTCTCTCTCTCTCTAAATATAAATATGGGTTGTATTTACAATGGTGTTTGTTCTTTGCTGGTCGCCCTTTTTTTGTGGCAACAGGTCACAAATCTTGCTGCTGTGATGGCACAATAGATATGTTTTCTAATTATTTGTCGGTCTGTGTATTCTGAGGAAAATATGTACGGGTCTATATCACTAAAAGTGTTCTTTTTGTCCTCAAGATAAATCATTCAAAATTGTATATACAAAATATGCACTGGATCAAATTTCAAAGGATCCTTATGTGTGTATGCCTTCATGATAGTAGAAGCATAATGACATAGACTTCAAAGTAAATTGTATACATTTTAGACTATTTTATTTCAGTGGAAGGAGAAACTTTTCAATGCCCCAAGTGCTGCTCAATCAACTTCAACGAGAATAATTAGGGATAAAATGATACATTAAAAATAATATTTCCTAATTTTCTTCAATAAATGTTATCTGATGTATAAGTCTTTTTATGTTGAATGCTGCACTTTTTATAAGAATATTGACTATTTTCTGTACGTCCTCAAAGTCGTTGTCCACCCTGTTACATTGTGGTTACTGGCACTTGAAGAAAACATATATTTTCCACAATGACATCACAAACTGGAAATTATGTCACTTCCTTGGCGGAAAACAACGGTGTTGAACCTGGTGAGTATCTAGATTTCACACTATTACATTTTCATCATTATATGTTGGTGATGTGATGTGGGAAAGCATAACATGTCCACCCAGTTAAGCAAAAACACAAAAGGCGTTAATCGAATTTCATAATATATTTGTCAAACAATGCAGATTTCTTTTCAAGTGTCAACCATTATCCTAGCTTCATCCCGATCACTTGGAGCATAAGTGGGCCACCAGTACTTCCCACTAAGACAGCGCACCGTCCGACCGATCCCAGGATGACCAGAGGAGGGTGACGTGTGGACCCAATAGATCAACTGGTTACGAACAGCAGTCGAAACGTACATAAGCCCAACGGGACACTGGGGAGGAGCGGGCTCAGTACGTAACGCCTGCTGAATGTCGCGTCCAGCTCCCACACAAGCGGCGCTACCAAGCAGAATGTAAGGAGTATGGGAGTCTGATCCATGGGCCGCTCCTCTGTGTCATAAAGCCAGGACAGTGCGTCTGCCTTCTGGTTCTGGGAATCTGGTTTGTAAGACATGGTAAACACAAAACGAGTTAAGAACATGGCCCACCTTGCCTGACGAGGATTCAATCTCCTCGCTGCCCGGATGTACTCCAGGTTTACGGTGGTCAGTCCAGATGAGTAAACAGTGTTTAGCCCACTCAAGCCAGTGTCTCCACGCCTTCAGGGCTTTGACCACAGCCAACAACTCCCGGTCCCCCCACATCATAGTTCCGCTCCGCCTGACTGAGCTTCTTAGAGAAGAAAGCACAGGGGCGGAGCTTCGGTGGGGTGCCCGAGCGCTGGGAGAGCACGACTCCTATCCCAGCCTCGGACGCGTCCACCTCTACTATGAACGCCAAAGAAGGATCCGGGTGAGCCAACACGGAAGCCGAAGTGAACAAAGCCCTTAGGTGCCCAAAAGCCCTGTCCGCCTCTACTGACCACAACAGACACACCAGACCCCCCCTTCAGCAGTGAAGTAATGGGAGCCGCTACCTGACCAAAACCCCGGATAAATCTCTGGTAATAATTGGCAAACCCTAAAAATCGCTGCACCTCCTTTACCATGGTGGGAGTGGCCAATTACGCACGGCAGCAATGAGGTCACTCTCCATCTCCAACCCAGACGTGAAAATGCGATACCCTATGAAAGGTCATGCTCCAACAGTCTTCCAAGTACCTTGCAGACCAAAGACACATGCTCGGCGTGTGTAGCGGAGTATATCAGAATGTCATCGATATACACCACTACACCCTGCCTGTGCAGGTCCCGGAAAATCTCATTTACAAAGGATTGGAACACAGAGAGAGCATTCATCAGCCCATACGGCATGACGAGGTACTCATAATGGCCTGAGGTGGTGCTAAACGCTGTCTTCCACTCGTCTCCCTCCCGGATACGCACCAGATTGTATGCGCTGAGGCGATGAGAGGCAGCGGGTAACTCTACCTCACCGTTATTTTATTGAGACCTCGATAATCAATGCACGGGGCGCAAACCCCCATCCTTCTTCTTCACAAAAAAGAAGCTCGAGGAGGCGGGTGAAGTGGAGGACCTAATGTACCCCTGACCCAGGGATTCGGAGATGTATGTCTCCATAGCCTCCGTCTCCGCTTGCTACAGGGGATACACGTGATTCCTGGGAAGCGCAGCGTCTACCAGGAGATTTATCGCACAATCCCCCCGTCGATGAGGTGGTAATTGAGTCGCCAAATCGGCATATTCAGGGGGGATGTGCACGGTGGAGACCTGGTCTGGACCGTGGTTGCACCAACGGAAACCCCTACACACCTCCCCCGAGCACTCTCGCGACCACCCCGTGAGAGCCCTCTGTTGCCAGGAAATGATGGGGTCATGCAAGGCTAACCAGGGAAGGCCTAATACCACAGGAATCGCAGGAGAGTCAATGAGGAAGAGACTAGTTCACTCCTCATGCTTCCCCTGCGTCACCATGACGAGAGAGATGGTGGCCTCCTGATTACCCCGGACCCTAAAGGTCAACTATCTAGAGCATGAACAGGGAAAGGTCTGACCACAGGTTTAATGGGAATCTCTAACCTAAGTGCGAGTGCTCTGTCAATGAAATTCCCAGCTGCGCCTGAATCGACGAGCGCCTTATGCTGGGAATGCGGGGGAAAAAATCTGGGAAACACAGACACAAACAGTTGGTCAACAGAGGACTCTGGATGAGTGTGGTGCATACTCACCAGAGGTGACGCCAGAGTGCTCTGCCTGCCGTCTCTCTTCCCAGAAGAACCAACCCTGCACCGACCGGCAGTGTGCCCTCTGCGGCCACAGATGGTGCAGGTGAAAGCTCCTCCTCCAGCCTCCCTACGCGTTGCCCCTCCTAGCTCCATGGGCTCTGGAGAGGGGATGCCGTCGGGTGGGGTTGACAGGACCCTCTCTGGACGTCTGCGGGTGACCAACAGGTTATCCAACCGAATGGAGAGGTCTACCAGTTGGTTACGATGGCGTCCCTGCAGGCCAGTTCCCGCCGGACGTCTTCCGACGGCCAACGTCCGAAACTCGAGGGCGAACTCCTGTGCGCTCCTTGTCCCCTGTCTCAAATGGAAGAGCCGCTCCCCCGCCGCTCTCCCCTCAGGAGGATGGTCAAACACAGCTCGGAGCGGCGAGGTGAACTCTTCAAAGTGGTCCAACGCCGCGTCTCCCTCTCCCCACGGCGGCGTTGGCCCACACCAGTGCTCTTCCAGTGAGACAGGAGACAAGAGCGGACACTCTCTCCCTTCCTGAGGGAGCTGGATGCACGGTGGCCAGGTAGAGGTCCAGTTGCAGTAAAAACCCCTAGCACCGTGCTGCTGTCCCATCATACTCCCTGGAGTATTCCGGAGGGCTAGGTGGAGACACACCTGGTTGGGGTGGTCGAGGGGCTGGGGAGACCTCCTGTCTCTCCCAGCGGTCCAGGGTTTGGACAACGCGATCCATAGTTGCTCCAAGCTGGTGTAACATGACCGAGTGCTCTCGGACGCGTTCCTCGATATCCTCTGTTTGGTGTTGCTGCTCCTGCTGACTCCATTTTATAGGTGTGTGATTCTGTAATGTCTGTGGTTCAGTAGTAGAAGGAGTCAGGCACAGGAGGTAAGTTGTGTGTGAAAAGGTATTTAATAATGTCGCCAGACGAAACCACAATGCACACTGGCAAAGGCAAAATTACCCACACAAACATATGAATAAATGGGCGCAAAACAAGCCACCCGGAATACCGAGAACCAAAATCAAATACCCACAGTACGCAGACTGGGACGGTAGCGACGACACAGAGTACAACTACAAACAATCACACACAAAAACATGAGGGGAACAGAGGGTTAAATAAGGAACATGTAATTATGGGAGAGGAACCAGGTGTGTATAATGAAGACAAACAAACATAGAAAATGAAAAGTAGATCGGTGGTAGCTAGAAAACCAGTGACTTCGACCACCGAAAACCACCCGAGCAAGGAGAGGGACCAACTTCGGCTGAAGTCATGACAGCTCTCCCACCTAGGAATAAACTGTAAGGGGAAATTATGTATTTACCTGCTTTGTTTACTATATCTGTATGAATATTGATAGTTGACAATTAATAGTAAGAGATTTTCTACTAATGATGTAAAGGGATGCTTCTCGTCTAGCTCCCTGCAACTGGTCTGGGCATATCGACCAGCTTTATTATTGCAATAATTCATCAATATTAAATAAAGATGATTGTTTGAAGAAATAACAAAGTGTCTCTCACTTGGTTAGAATTTCCACCACAAAACCTAGAGAGGAACCAGGCTCTGGGGCGTGGCCAGTCCTCTTCTGGCTGTGGCGGTTGGAGATTATAAGAGTACATGGCCATTAAGGCCAGATTGTTCTTCAAGATGTTCAAACGTTCATAGATGACCAGCAGGGTCAAATAATAATCACAGTGGCTGTAAAGGGTGCAACAAGTCAGTGTCACGTCTTCTCCCGCTATTCCCTCCCCCCTGCATCACGCACTCCTGCCATCCGTCACGCACACCTGCCTTCCCTCGTCACGCGCATCAGCGATATTGGACTCACCTTGACTCACTCATCACCTGTTTATTACCTCCCTTATATTTGTCTGTTCCTAGCTATGTTCCCCGCTGCTGCATTAATTGTCCTATGTTTGTATATTCGTTTTTTGACGCTGTTCCTGTCTCGTGCTATGTCCGTTATTTATTAAATGTTTACTCCCGTGGCGGCCGTCTCTCCAGCGTCATCCCATGTGACAGTCAATACATCAGGAGTAAGCGTCAGTTGGCTTTTCATAGCCGATCATTCAGAGGTCGAGACCGCAAATGCTGTCTCAACCTCTGAATACTTGGCTATGAAAAGCCACCTGACATTTACTCCTGATGTACTGACTTGTTGCACCCTCTACACCCTAGACACCATGCTTCTATATCTGCATTGCTTGCTGTTTGGGGTTTTAGCCTGGGTTTCTGTATAAGCACTTTGTGACATCTGCTGATGTAAAAAGGGCTTTATAAATACAATTGATTTGATGTATAAAAGGGGTATATCTGAAAAGGTAAATAAAGGGTTGTATATTAACATTGCCTTGTATTTTTACAGGTAACCACATCTTCTGTCTGAAATAGGTATGAGTGTATCGCATAAGCTGTTACCTCCAGGATAGCATGATGGGCCTGGATCTGGCACAGTTTGACAACGTTCTTGATCATCACATTGTTGTACTTCTCCATGGACCGCTTAGTGTAGAGGGCCATCAAGCTTTTCTTGGGGTGCGCCAGATTGCCCGTTACACCATTAGTAAAAATGTCTGAATTACAAGGTGTCAAAATTAACGACAGTTGAAGGACACACATGACACATTCACATTCACATGGTTGAACTATTTTTTAAATATTCAAACATCTACACTGATCAAATAGAACATGAGTTGGAAGTGGCTGTTATAAATTATACTGAAATGTGTTCAAAATTAGACTGGATTGTTTATCCAGTTATGATTATTTATTACATCTCTATGGAACTGACAGGAATAAAATATCATATAACAGAAATAGAATATAAATATAAATAAAACACATTACCTGGAAAGAGAGGAATATCTCTCAGTAGATCTTTATACTTTCTATATTTACTCATAATGCTGTCGAAGTCTTTATCCTACAGGGATAAAACACCAGAGGGTAAGTAAGTCATTAAAGTCAATAATTACACATCATGAAAACATTTGAAGATAAAGCTTTCTGACAAGATTACTTCATAACGTTTTTTTCAGACATAGTGAGTAATTCTAATGTTGTCTACAAATGTTTGATTGGGATGAGAACAATGAAAGATTCACTTGCTCAGACATTGAAAAAAGACACTTCTCAGGTAATGTCTCACATCTACACTGCAATTCTACACAGAGTTCCTGGTTTAGGAAATAAAAGAAAACTGACCTGAATCATCTAGGGGATCTGGGTTCAGTTCAATGGGAATCCCTCAGTGTAGCTGAGCAGAGAAGACTGAACTAACACATAAAACAGAATCCTGGTTTGTCTGACTTACTGTCCTGTGAATGTCCTTGAGCATTCTTTCAAAAGTACATCTCAGATTGTGCAGTCTCTTATAGTCACATTCGGAACAATGTTTCTCTTGACTTGAATGTCAGTAATACCCTGGTGCCATTTTCAACTCCTTTACATACATTGAGATCTTCAACTACTTGTATAGGTTGCGATTAATCTATATGATTAGACATTCACTGATGATATATAATCACGTTGTAAAGGCCTATTATACCGTAAGCCATAAACTGGTACAGGGCAAATTTGCGTCCTACAATTTTGGCCTCAAAAGAAGCGCATCATTCAGGTCCATGGGGTAGGCTACTTTAGATTCCACTGTGTGTTATTATGTGTTAATAACATTTAGACTACGGTACCCAGCAGGCTATGCGGGCGGGTCATGGGGGGTTGAAGAATGCCTTGCATGGCTAAAGAAAGGAGTTTTTCTAGCTGAAGTATATGTTCATTAAAAGTAGTTAAACCTACGCCCTGGTTTGTCATTATATAAGGAACAAACATAACACACTGTGTTTTGTATTTTTGTTTATTTTGACTGTGACGCCACAAATATTTATCACCCATAGAGCGGGGTGCCGCTAGTGTTGAAATATGAGGGAATGCAGTTCAACACAGGTAGGTCACATTGGGTGTGTTTGTAAATTCACTCTGGCTATCTACTCCAATTTCAGAGCACTTTCGTCTGAGTGTGCTAGAGCGCAGAATAACTGATGAATTTACGAATGCGTAACACCTGCAAAATAACTTTATTAAATTGTTATCAGCAGCAGTCTGTCACTTGTAATTTTTTTTATGGAAATGACTGCTCTTTTGTATTTTGGATTGAACAGACAGACCACTGAAGAAGCAGTACTGTTAAAAGGAAGTGATTCTGTATCCAGAACCATCCAAATCAACACTGTTCAGCAGTTCCTCAAATCCAGATAAACGCCTGTATTTCTTTAATAAATGAATGATTCAAAAACATTTATGTAAATTCTTCAGGCGGACATGTAAATACTGCAGAAAGGTAGAGGAATTTAATTTATTTGTGTTTATGTTTACTGTACTACTCAGGGCAAAATCTTATTCTTGTGTCCATGTCTTTTGTGTCTTTTTCTATGTTGTGTCTACGTCTGTCTGTTGTATCTACGTTTGTCTGTTGTGTCTACGTCTGTCTGTTGTGTCTACGTCTGTCTGTTGTGTCTACGTCTGTCTGTTGTGTCTGTGTCTTTCAGACGGGGCCAACTGGCTGGGCTCGTTCTGTGCCCCGGTGAAGCGCTGGAGCGGGCTGCTCTTGCGGCGGCCCATTGACATGGAGAAGCGCGAGCTGATCCAGCACGGTGAGGCGAGCCTGCTGGACCTGCGCAGCTACCTGTTCTCCTGCCAGGGCAACCTGCTCATCTTCCTCCAGAGGCCCTGGAAGGTCACGCAGCGAGCCCTGGAGCTGCTGCACGGTGTGTCCAGGTACTGCACCTGCTCGAGGTACAGAGTGTTTTTGAGTACTGTATTGCAGTCAGACTGGGCCAAACCGCTGACGTACAAATCACCTTCGATCCCAAATTACTACTCATTATGTGATGAAGATGAACTATTCTGCAGTGCACTTCGTCTTGCTCAAACTGATCCCCTCAAACACTCTGATTCTGGCCACGGACACTCCAGTGTTTCCCCTACCATTGTATAACTTTATTTTGCCTCCCGCCAAAAAGAGTTTGGCTTCCTCAATTGGTGTGATATATTGGCTTTGGTTTGTGCATGAGCTGTGTGTGTGTGTGTGGCCATGGGTGGAGAAGGTGCTTCTGGTGTCCATGGTGTGACATTTTGAATGTTTGAAGAATTTTTCTAATTTGATTTCTGGATTCAAATGTTTTTTTATATAAAATGTAAATCTAGAGATCCTCATTCTGTGTAGGTGTATGTGGCCCAGGGGGCGTTGGACTGCTGGATATTCCTCAGCTGTCTGGAAGTGCTCCATAGGATTGAGGGCTGCTGCGACCGTGCCCAGCTAGAGGCCAACTGCTCCCACACTGTCGGCTTGTGGACCTACGCCACAGAGAAGGTGGTCTGCCTACCTACCTACCTACACAGTGCATTCTGAAAGTATTCAGACCCATTGACTTTTTCCACATTTTCTTACCTTACAGCCTTATTCTAAAATTGATTAAATTGTTTTTTTTTCATCATTCTACACAATACCCCATAATGACGAAGCAAAAACAGGTTTTTAGACGTTTTTGCAAATGTATAAAAATGGAAATATCACATTTACATACACTACCAGTCAAAAGTTTGGACACATCTACTCATTCAAGGGTTTTTCTTTTTTTTACTATTTTCTACGTTGTAGAATGTTAGTGAAGACATCAAAACTATGAAATAACACATATGGAATCATGTAGTAACGAAATTGTTTTTAAACAAATCTAAATATTTTATATTTGAGATTCTTCAAAGCAGCCACCCTTTGCCTTGATGACAACTTTGCACACTCTTGGCATTCTCTCAACCAGCTTCACCTGGAATGCTTTTCCAACAGTCTTGAAGGAGTTCCCACATATGCTGAGTACTTGTTGGCTGTGTTTCCTTCACTCTGCAGTCCAACTCATCCAAAACCATCTCAATTGGGTTGCGGTCGGGTGATTGTGGAGGCCAGGTCATCTGATGCACACAAAGACGCATACAAGTACGCATACAAAGCTCTCCCTCGCTCTCCATTTGGCAAATCTGACAATAATTCTATCCTCCTGATTCCTGCTTACATGCAAAAACTAAAGCAGGAAGTACCAGTGACTCGCTCAATACGGAAGTGGTCAGATGACGCGAATGCTACACTACAGGACTGTATTGCTTGCACAGACTGGAATATGTTCCGGGATTTATCCAATGGCATTGAGGAGTATACCACCTCAGTCATCGGCTTCATCAATAAGTGCATCGACAATGTCGTCCCCACAGTGACCATGCGTACAAATCCCAACCAGATGCCATGGATTACAGGCAACATCCGCACCGAGCTAAAGGCTAGAGCTGCCGCTTTCAAGGAGAGGGACACTAATCCGGACACTTATAAGAAATCCCGCTATGCCCTCAGACAAACCATCAAACAGGCAAAGCGTCAATACAGAACTAAGATTGAATCGTACTAAACCGTCTCGGACACTCATCTGATGTGGCAGGGCTTGCAAATTATTATAGACTACAAAGGGAAACCCACCCGTAAGCTGCCCAGTGACGTGAGCCTACCAAACGAGCTAAATGCCTTTTATGCTCGCTTCGAGGCGAGCAACACTGAAGCATGCATGAGAGCACCAGCTGTTGCGGACGACTATGTGATCACGCTCTCCATGGCCGATGTGAGCAAGACCTTTAACAAGGTCAACATTCACAAGGCCGCGGGGCCAGATGGATTACCTGGATGTGTACTCAGAGCATGCACAGACAAGTGGCTTCACTGACATGTTCAACCTCTCCCTGACCGAGTCTGTTATACCTTTCAAGCAGACCACCATAGTCCCTGTGCCCAAGAAAGCAAAGGTAACCTGCCTAAATGACTACCGCCCCGCAGCACTCACGTTGGTTGCCATAAAGTGCTTTGAAAGGCGGCCCATGTCAACATCATGACCCACGTCAACACCACCCTCCCGGAAACCCAGACCTACTCCAATTCGCATACCGCCCCAACAGATGCACAGATGGTGCAATCTCAATTGCACTCCACACTGCCCTTTCCCACCTGGACAAAAGGAACACCTATGTGAGAATGCTGTTCATTGACTACAGCTCAGCGTTCAACACCATAGTCTCATCACTGAGCTAAGGACCCTGGGACTAAACACCTCACTCTGCAACTGGATCCTGGACTTCCTGACGGGCTGCCCCCAGGTGGTAAGAGTAGGTAACAACACATCTGCCATGCTGATCCTCAACACTGGGGCCCCTCAGGGGTGCGTGCTTAGTCCCCTCCTGTACACGACTGTGTCGCCAAGCACGACTTCAACTCCATCATTATGTTTGCTGACTACGTAATAGTGGTTGGCCTGATCACTGACAATGATGAGACAGCCTATAAGGAGGAGGTCAGAGACCTGGCAGTGTGGTGCCAGGACAACACCCTCTCCCTCAATGTGAGCAAGACAAAAGAGATGATCGTGGACTACAGGAAAAGGAGGGCCAAACCGGCCCTCATTAACATCAATGGGGCTGTAGTGGAGTGGGTGGAGAGTCCACATCACAAACGAACTATCATGGTCCAAACACACCAAAACAATCGTGAAGAGGGCACGACAAAATCTTTTCCCCCTCAGGAGACTGAAAAGATTTGGCATGGGTCCCAGATCCTTAAAAAGTTCTACAGCTGCACCATCGAGAGCATCCTTACCGGTTGCATCACCGCCTGGTATGGCAACTGCTCGGCCTCCGACAGCAAGGCACTACAGAGGGTAGTGTATACGGCCCAGTACATCACTGGGCCCAAGCTTCCTGCCATCCAGGACTTCTATACCAGGCGGTGTCAGAGGAGGACCCTACAAATTGTCAAACACTCCAACCACTCTAGTCATTGGGTCTAGGTCCAAGAGGCTAGATCCAAGAGGCTTCTAGGTCTAAGAGGCTTCTAAACAGCTTCTACCCCCAAGCCATAAGACTCCTGAACATCTAATCAAATGGCTACCCAGGCTATTTGCATTGCCCCCCCTTTTACGCGGCTGCTACTCTCTGTTTATTATCTATGCATAGTCACTGTAATAATGTACATATTACCTCGACTAACTGGTGCCCCCACATTGACTCTGTGCAGTACCCTGTATAAACCCCCTGTATTTCTATTGTTATTTTACTGCTGCTCTTTCAGTATTTGTTACTTATTTATTATTATTATTTTAAAACATGTAAACAGAATGGTTGGGTAAGGGCTTGTAAGTAAGCATTTCACTGTAAGGTATGTTGTATTTGGCGGATGTGACAAATGCAATTTCTGTCACGTCCAGGCCTGAGAAGACAGGCTGGCGTGTTTTTGTTTTGTTTTGGTGTAGGGTTTTTTCTGTTCTAGGTTCTCTATTTCTATGTTGGGGTAATGGTTCCCAATTAGAGGCAGCTGTGTGTCGTTGTCTCTAATTGGGAACCATATATATGTTTGGGGTTTTTCTATAGGATTTTGTGGGTTATTGTTTGGTCATAGCTTGTAGTATGTTTAGGTGTGGTCAACATCACGATCTTCTTTTAGTTTTTGTTATTTTTCCCAGTTACCTTCGCCATTAATAAAATGTATACTGGAAGCATCGCTGCGTCTTGGTCTGTCCCTCACGGAGATCGTGACAATTTCATTTGATTTGATCACTGGGGCCAAGCTTCCTGCCATCCAGGACCTATATACTAGGCGGTGACAGAGGAAGGCTCAAAAAATTAACCTGTACCTCCGCACATTGACTCTGTACCGGTACCCCGTGTATATAGCCTCGTTATTGTTATTTTATTGTGTTACCTTTTATTGCATTTTTTACTTTAGTTTATTTAGTAAATATTTTCTTAACTCTATTTCTTGAACTGCATTGTTGGTTAAGGGCTTGTCAGTAAGCATTTCCCGGGAAGGTTGTATTCTGTTGTATTCGGCAATTTTGATTTGAAAAATCTCTGGGCTCTACTGAAGGAGGCCAGACTCCTCAGCTCTGAGAGAAAAGCCACAGAGCCGGATGTGAGCAGGTTATACAATGTGTATACATGAACATGTTAAGTGTTCTGCTATCTATGAAGTAGAGCTTTAACGTGCAGACATCGGTGAGGTTACTCAGACCTGTAATGCTCCAAAGCTGTAATGCTGATCATCCATTTCTCTTTTGACTGACTAGGAGATTCATCAAAATAAAGAACTGGTTGGTTTGATGAAGCCATTTCTCCACAATAAAAGTTGCAGTCATTACATAATGAGTGCCTAATATTAATTCTCCAATATCATACTTTTCCAGAGAGCCAAATAGACATATTTTCAATTTTGGCCAATTCTGTAGCTCAGGACCTGAAGCAAGGATATGCATATTCTTGATACCATTTGAAAGGAAACACTTTGAAGTTTGTGGAAATGTGAAATTAATGTAGGAGAATATAACACATTAGATCTGGTAAAAAATGATATATTTTTTTTTAGTTAGTTAGGATTCAACCCCTAATGAATACTGACACATTAAACCATGATTCAATCACATCTGGGTCAAATTAAGCAGAAATGTTTTATTTACGTTTGTTACTTGTTTTTCTGGCAAATTAAGAACCTTGAGGACCAATTGGAGAACCGTGTGGTTAGTAAAGACATTTAGAGGCACAGTGCAGTCAAATACGTGATTTCCTGTGTTTTACATATATTCCACACTATGAGGTTGGAATAATACTGTGAAATTGTGAAAATGATTATAATGCCCTTTTAGTGTAAGAGCTGTTTGAAAAGAGCCTGTTTATGTTGCGATGGAGTTTTGGTCTTCCATGGTGACATCACCATACGGTAAATTAGTTAACAGACCAATAACAAATAGTGTTCCAAACTTCTCTGCCAATAACAGCTAATTAAAAATGTTCCCTTCCCCACTTGAGAAATTGCCCTTTGCTAAGAAGCTATTTTAGTTTAAAAAATGTGGGTACATATTACCCATTTTTTCTCCCCAATTGGTAGTTACAGTCGTGTCCCATCGCTGCAACTCCTGTACGGACTCAGGAGAGGTGAAGGTCGATAGCCATGCGTCCTCCGAAACACGACCCTGCCAAGCCGCACTGCTTCTTGACACACTGCTCACATATCCCGGAAGCCAGCCACACCAATGTGTCGGAGGAAACACCCTACAACTGGCGACCGAGGTCAGTGTGCAGGCGCCCAGTCCGCCACAGCACAATTGGACAAGGACATCGCTGGGCCAATTGTGCACCGCCTCATGGGTCTCCAGGTCACGGCCGGCTACGACATAGCCCGGGATCAAACCCGGGTCTGTAGTGACACCTCTAGCACTGCGATGCAGTGCCTTAGACCGCTGCACCACTCGGGAGGCCAGTTTTAGTTTATTTTTTACCTTTTTAATTGAAAACAATCACAGTAATTGTTACCCAGAAGTGATTTTATATTCAGATAAAAATGGCTGCATTGGACCTTTAAAGTTGTAACCTAATTTCTAGAATGAAGCCTGTGCTGCTATGGATGTGTTGAAGGAGAGGGAGAGGGAAATGGCAAAAACCCTACTGAGCTTTGAAAGGCATCCTTCCACACACATCTAGACCCCAGAGAGAGGATACATTCCTGCTCTATTTGATATCACAAGTTCATACTCGGGTCAATAGAGCCTTCACTTCCTTTGGACGCCTCGGGCCAGGGTCTTGGCAAATCGATAATACCCACACCACGGTGATAGTATACAATGCTGTTTGTGTCTCCAGCCTGCTTTATGGCTCAGAGACATGGACCCAATATAGGTAGCACAACAAAATCCTGGAAACGTTCCATAAAAGATGCCTCTAACCCATTTTAATGCTAACCTGAGACAGAGTGAGTCCCGTGTAATGAGATCTCGCCAACACCAAGAGCTCAATTAAATCTGTAGTGCTGAAGAGCTGCACTACAGCGCAATAATATGTAAAGGCAGTGTTCCCACGTTAGCGGAGACTGCGTACGCGGAAACTGCATTCACGGTAAACGCTGCATATGTCGGCTCATTTGGAAATTACCTTTACATTTCAATCGCTCAATAGCGCTGAACAGTGCTGAACAGCGATGCGGATTGAATCGAGACCCAAGTCGACCTGCATTGTAGCAAGGATGGCTGAAGGACATCACTGTTGGCTCGGCCACATGAGCCGCATACCTGAACACCACCTCCCTCGCCGAGTTCCTACAGCCCACTGAGTGGTGCCAAACGCTCTGCTGGAGGTCAGAAAAAGCGCTCTAATACAACCATTGTATTTGAAAACGGTCTTGTCTTGGCCGGATAGATCAAACAGCTCACCCACATAAACGAATGTCTTGATCTTTTTGTTTCCTTCAAATGTAGTCTATTTGGAGAAGGGACTGTGAGACCCTGTTTGAATGATTGATTGATTGATTGATTGCTTTTTATTGACAGAAATCTGTCATGCAAATAAGTAAAAATTATAATAAAATGGATTGCTGGACATGCGTGCATTTGTCACAGAAAACAAAATCCTCAATATGTCTCTATACTGTAAACCTTCTATTTTACACGGCGCTCTGTGGTCACCAAAGAACCTTACTAGTTAAGGCTTGTACTGTGTATAACCCTCCCATTCAAAGGGAATGACAGGTAAATACTTGAATTCTTAACTGTATAAGAAATTATTTCTGACAACCAATCATCACAGTAACACACAAGTGCTCAATATAAACAGACGTACTCTCTTTGGAAGTAACATTCGTTTTTATGATACACTATGCTGTTATGTCAGTCAAACACATCCTGAGTGTACATACAGAGCGTGTTCCTAACTGTTCTGAGTCTCAGTGGTGGAGGGAGGTGGAGAGGTGGCATAGATGACCTGGAAGCTCTTGCCCTCGTCCATCAGGTCCTCCATGCTGACCCCCAGGAAGCCCACAGCCCTCAGGGCCTGCATGTAGGGCTCAGGCTCCACCGTCACGCCTTTGAAGAATCCCTGCTCCACCCCACGACGCAGGAAGCCCAGGTCACACGTTGCCAACATCCTCGCTCCTACCGGGAAGGAAGAAAAGGAGGGGGTTGTATTCATTAGAATGATCCTTCTATTTATATGGTTGTATTAACCATCATACAGAGAGATACAACAACAACAGGTTCTGTGCACTGCAATACTGTCTTCTGTATAGGCTACTGTGATAACTCTATAGATATGCAGTGCCGTAGAGATGCAGTAAAAGTTGAGTGCATGTTGTAATACAACTTGTATACTATGGCTCTGACTGCACTCACATTGCCCTCTACTGTTTGCAATAAGGAATTGCATCTCGTGTGTGCCTGTGGCATACGCCGTGCTTCCACTAACCTGGCCTCATGACACGGAGCAGTTCGGCGGTGGCAGTGGCCATGTCCGGCCAGTAGAGGTGGCAGTTGGAGTGGAAGACCCCGTCAATGCAGTGGTCCGGGAGGAATACACTCCACCCTGCCCTGGAGCAGGTGGACCTTCCCCGAGGCCAGCTGAGGGCCCAGACGCTCCCGGGCCACCTCGTGCATGTACTCGGAGACGTCCAGGCCGAACAGTTTGCCCCTGGGGTCCGTCAGGTACTTCAAAGCCTCCTGGAGCCCCAGGCCTGGACCAAAGCCAACCTAGAGGACAGAGTAGATTTGATGGCACTCTGATGGGTCTGCTAAATTTGATGGGTCTGCTAAATGTCTAAAATCTAAGTCTGTCTGTCTGTCAGTGTGTGTGTGTGTATGAAGTAATACCTCTTTTATACACAGACAGAAATCCCACCTCTTTACTATCCCACCTTCTATTTAGGGTTATGTTGTAAGAAAACAAGGTATGTTAAATCCCACCTACATTTTCACAGACCCTGTAACCAAAACCGTTTAATCAAAACTCTGCATTTAATACATTTGCCAACGTCTTAGTTTTTTCCGAGCTCAACTTTTTTTTATTCAACTTTTTCACCTTTGACATGGTTCTACAGGACCTCCACCAGCTGAAAAAGCTAACATTAACGCTTTGCCATCTAATTGCAGTCGCTGTGCAGGAGAACTATCGGCTTATGGTGAGGATAGCCGAGTTGCAAGCCCAGCTTCAGATGCAGTCGTTAGGCAAGGGCAATGTCGGAAAGGATGAAACGCGTCTGTGCCACCAGTAAGTACAGAAATTAGTATAAATCCCCCCGCACAGTGCCCGCAGCCGGGACAAATTTCTCAAGGCCTCTGTAAAGAAATGCTGTCGGCATGCTCAACCGGTGTCGCTCATTCAACCGACAGAAACTTTGAACCGGTTCTCCCCAGCCTTCTCAGGTCTCTCCTCCACCCGTTACGGGGTCTGAGCCGCCAAAGCCTCCCACCATTAGCTCTGACAAATGGAAAACCCTAGTCACTGGCGACTCCATTAACTGCAATATTAGACTCATCCAGCGATCCTACACTGTTTACCAGGGGGCAGGGCTACTGACGTAAAGGCTAAGCTGAAGAGGGTGCTGGTTAAGGCTAAAACTGGTGAGTGTAGAGAGTATAGGGATATTGTTATCCACGTCGGCACCAACAATGTTAGGATGAAACAGTCAGAGGTCACTAAGCACCAGTGGCGACTCGTCATTCAGGGCAGGTAAAAGACATTTTTTGGGGGGGGGCTTGCATGTTATTTTGGCATTAATACGTGTCACGTATCAGTTTGCAAACAATGTAAAAAATATATATATAATTGACTTAATTGGAGTAAAAAGGGGGAGGCTTGCAAGCCGAAGAACATCATTCCAACCGTGAAGCACGGGGGTGGCAGCATCATGTTGTGGGGGTGCTTTGCTGCAGGAGGGACTAGTGCACTTCACAAAATAGATGGTATCATGAGGTAGACAATTATGTGGATATATTGAAGAAACATTTCAAGACATCAGTCAGGAAGTTAAAGCTTGGTCACAAATGGGTCTTCCAAATGGACAATGACCCCAAGCATTCTTCCAAAGTTGTGGCAAAATGGCTTAAGGACAACAAAGTCAAGGTATTGGAGTAGCCATCACAAAGCCCTGACCTCAATCCTATAGAAAATGTGTGGGCAGATCTGAAAAAGCGGGTGCAAGCAAGGGGGCCTACAGTACTGGTTGCAGTACTTGTCCCAGGATAAAAACATTTTTATCCAACACACTTTGAATAGAGGGGAGAAGAACATCGGCCCGTATCATGTAGATGGATACGCACAGATTGACGGTGTTGAAACCGTGTTTGAGTACAGCGGTTGTTTCTTCCACGGCTGTAAATCTTGCTTTGTGCCCCAGGCCATGTGTGGCTTAACCCAAAAGACTTTTGGGGATATGTACCAAGAGTTCCAAGACAAAATTGAATCTTTACAGGCGGCTTATGGGTTGAATGTGATGTGGGAGCACGAGTGGACAGAACTCAAAAAGTCTGATCCTCATGTTCGAGCTTTCCTTTCCACCTATGCCACACCCGAACCCCTGGAACCATGACAGGCCTTGTATGGAGGTTGTACCAATTCTTTGACATTACGGTATGTAGCGCAACCCGATGAGACAATAGGATATGTAGATTTTACATCCCTTTATCCTCATGTAATGAGTTCCTCTTGTTACCCTATGGGACATCCTGAAATTATTCACCAGGACTTTGACTTACCGCAAAACTATTTTGGTCTGATAAAAGCAACGGTTTACCCTCCCTGGGGTTTGCTTCTGCCAGTGCTGCCTTACAAGGGGCCTCAAGGAAATCTTTACTTTCCCTGCCTAATACCCTGGACAATTACTGTTTCAGAAACACATTCCTCAGTTCAAAGAGGTCACTTCAATCACCTTGACAGATTTAATATAAACACTGGCTTTACAGGACGTATGGGCATAAGCACTCACTCGAGCATGGGGGTGGTGGTGGGGGGCATCCTCTTTGAAATGTTCAAACACCTTCCCCCCAGTTCAAAGAGGTCACTTCAATCACCTTGACATCTTTAATGTAAACACAGGCATATCTTCAAAATATCTACAGGGACCATAAAATACACACGCATCACCTCAAAGGGACAGATGTACATATAGGGTCATAAAAACCCCTCCCCACGTGGGAACTTCCGGACCGGATGTACACCCCCCGGGGGCCATAAAAAAGCCATCAATCACACGTTTGACCGATGCCGTCTACTTTATTCTCTCTGTCCTTTGATTGAGTGTAGTCTGGCCTAGGGTTGCGAAGGTGAACGAACCACCCATGCTGTCTCTACCTGGCCGGCTCCCCTCTCTCCAATGGGATTATCTGCTTTTGACCCTATTACGGGGGCTGACGTGATCTTCCTGTCTGGTTTTGCGCCTCTTCGGCTCGTGCGGTGGAGGAGATCTTCATGGGCTATACTCAGCCTTGTCTCAGGGTAGTACGTTGGTGGTCTGTTGATGTCCCTCTAGTGGTGTGGGGGCTGTGCTTTGGCAAAGTGGGTGGGGTTATATCCTGCCTGGTTTGCCCTGTCATGGGAGTATTGTCGGATGGGGCCACAGTGTCCCCGACCCCCTGTCTCAGCATCCAGTATCTATGCTGCAGTAGTCTATGTGCCTGGGGGCTAGGGTCAGTTTGTTATATCTGGCGTAATTCTCCTGTCTTATCTGGTGTCCTCTGTGAATTTAAGTATGTTCCCTCTAATTATCTTTCTCTCCCTCCCCTCCCGGAGGACATGAACCCTAGGACCATACAGTGAGGGAAAAAAGTATTTGATCCCCTGCTGATTTTGTACTTTTGCCCACTGACAAAGAAATGATCAGTCTATCATTTTAATGGTAGGTTTATTTGAACAGTGAGAGACAGAATAACAACAAAAATATCCAGAAAAACAGATATGAAAAATGTTATAAATTGATTTGCGTTTTAATGAGGGAAATAAGTATTTGACCCCCTCTCAATCAGAAAGATTGCTGGCTCCCAGGTGTCTTTTATACAGGTAACGAGCTGAGATTAGGAGCACACTCTTAATCTCCGTTTGTTACCTGTATAAAAGACACCTGTCCACAAAAGCAAACAATCAGTCAGATTCCAAACTCTCCACCATGGCCAAGACCAAAGAGCTCTCCAAGGATGTCAGGGACAAGATTCTAGACCTACACAAGGCTGGAATGGACTACAAGACCATCGCCAAGCAGCTTGGTGAGAAGGTGACAACAGTTGGTGCGATTATTCGCAAATGGAAGAAACACAAAAGAACTGTCAATCTCCCTCGGCCTGGGGCTCCATGCAAGATCTCACCTCGTGGAGTTGCAATGATCATGAGAACGGTGAGGAATCAGCCCAGAACTACACGGAAGGATCTTGTCAATGATTTCAAGGCAGCTGGGACCATAGTCACCAAGAAAATAATTGGTAACACACTACGCCGTGAAGGACTGAAATCCTGCAGCGCCCGCAAGGTCCCACTGCTCAAGAAAGCACATATACATGCCCGTCTGAAGTTTGCCAATGAACATCTGAACGATTCAGAGGACAACTGGGTGAAAGTGTTGTAGTCAGATGAGACCAAAATGGAGCTCTTTGGCATCAACTCAACTCGCCGTGCTTGGAGGAGGAGGAATGCTGCCTATGACCCCAAGAACACCATCCCCACCGTCAAACATGGAGGTGGAAACATTATGCTTTTTCTGCTAAGGGGACAGGACAACTTCACCGCAACAAAGGGATGATGGACGGGGCCATGTACCGTCAAATCTTGGGTGAGAACCTCCTTCCCTCAGCCAGGGCATTGTAAATAGGTCGTGGATGGGTATTCCAGCATGACAATGACCCAAAACGCACGGCCAAGGCAACAAAGGATTGGCTCAAGAAGAAGCACATTAAGGTCCTGGAGTGGCCTAGCCAGTATCCAGACCTTAATCCCATAGAAAATCTGTGGAGGGAGCTGAAGGTTCGAGTTGCCAAACGTCAGCCTCAAAGCCTTAATGACTTGGAGAAGATCTGCAAAGAAGAGTGGGACAAAATCCCTCCTGAGATGTGTGCAAACCTGGTGGCCAACTACAAGAAATGTCTGACCTCTGTGATTGCCAACAAGGGTTTTGCCACCAAGTACTAAGTCATGTTTTGCAGAGGGGTCAAATACTTATTTCCCTCATTAAAATGCAAATCAATTAATAACAGGCCGAGGGAGATTGACAGTTCTTTTGTGTTTCTTCCATTTGCGAATAATCGCACCAACTGCTGTCACCTTCTCACCAAGCTGCTTAGCGATGGTCTTGTAGCCCATTCCAGCCTTGTGTAGGTCTACAATCTTGTCCCTGACATCCTTGGAGAGCTCTTTGGTCTTGGCCATGGTGGAGAGTTTGGAATCTGATTGATTGATTGCTTCTGTGGACAGGTGTCTTTTATACAGGTAACAAGCTGAGATTAGGAGCACTCCTTTAAGAGTGTGCTCCTAATCTCAGCTCGTTACCTGTATAAAAGACACCTGGGAGCCAGAAATCTTTCTGATTGAGAGGGGGTCAAATACTTATTTCCCTCATTAAAATGCAAATCAATTTATAACATTAAATTAAAATTATAGACTGATCATTTCTTTGTCAGTGGGCAAAAGTACAAAATCAGCAGGGGATCAAATACTTTTTTCCCTCACTGTACCTCAGGACTACCTGGTCTGGTGACTCCTGGCTGACCCCAATCCATCTGGTTCTGCTGCTGCTATGGAACCCTAACCTGTTCACCGGACGTGCTACCTTGTCCCGGACCTGCTGTTTTTGTCTCTCTCTCTCTCTCTCTCTCTCTCTCTCTCTCTCTCTCTCTCTCTCTCTCTCTCTCTCTCTCTCTCTCTCTCTCTCTCTCTCAATATAAATATGGGTTGTATTTACAATGGTGTTTGTTCTTTGCTGGTCGCCCTTTTTTTGTGGCAACAGGTCACAAATCTTGCTGCTGTGATGGCACAATAGATATGTTTTCTAATTATTTGTCGGTCTGTGTATTCTGAGGAAAATATGTACGGGTCTATATCACTAAAACTGTTCTTTTTTGTCCTCAAGATAAATCATTCAAAATTGTATATACAAAATATGCACTGGATCAAATTTCAAAAGGATCCTTATGTGTGTATGCCTTCATGATAGTAGAAGCATAATGACATAGACTTCAAAGTAAATTGTATACATTTTAGACTATTTTATTTCAGTGGAAGGAGAAACTTTTTCAATGCCCCAAGTGCTGCTCAATCAACTTCAACGAGAATAATTAGGGATAAAATGATACATTAAAAATAATATTTCCTAATTTTCTTCAATAAATGTTATCTGATGTATAAGTCTTTTTATGTTGAATGCTGCACTTTTTATAAGAATATTGACTATTTTCTGTACGTCCTCAAAGTCGTTGTCCACCCTGTTACATTGTGGTTACTGGCACTTGAAGAAAACATAGATTTTCCACAATGACATCACAAACTGGAAATTATGTCACTTCCTTGGCGGGAAAACAACGGTGTTGAACCTGGTGAGTATCTAGATTTCACACTATTACATTTTCATCATTATATGTTGGTGATGTGATGTGGGAAAGCATAACATGTCCACCCAGTTAAGCAAAAACACAAAAGACGTTAATCGAATTTCATAATATATTTGTCAAACAATGCAGATTTCTTTTCAAGTGTCAACCATTATCCTAGCTTCATCCCGATCACTTGGAGCATAAGTGGGCCACCAGTACTTCCCACTAAGACAGCGCACCGTCCGACCGATCCCAGGATGACCAGAGGAGGGTGACGTGTGGACCCAATAGATCAACTGGTTACGAACAGCAGTCGAAACGTACATAAGCCCAACGGGACACTGGGGAGGAGCGGGCTCAGTACGTAACGCCTGCTGAATGTCCGCGTCCAGCTCCCACACAAGCGGCGCTACCAAGCAGAATGTAAGGAGTATGGGAGTCTGATCCATGGGCCGCTCCTCTGTGTCATAAAGCCAGGACAGTGCGTCTGCCTTCTGGTTCTGGGAATCTGGTTTGTAAGACATGGTAAACACAAAACGAGTTAAGAACATGGCCCACCTTGCCTGACGAGGATTCAATCTCCTCGCTGCCCGGATGTACTCCAGGTTTACGGTGGTCAGTCCAGATGAGTAAACAGTGTTTAGCCCACTCAAGCCAGTGTCTCCACGCCTTCAGGGCTTTGACCACAGCCAACAACTCCCGGTCCCCACATCATAGTTCCGCTCCGCCTGACTGAGCTTCTTAGAGAAGAAAGCACAGGGGCGGAGCTGATGGGTGCCCAGCGCTGGGAGAGCACGACTCCTATCCCAGCCTCGGACGCGTCCACCTCTACTATGAACACCAAAGAAGGATCCGGGTGAGCCAACACGAAGCTTGAAGTGAACAAAGCCCTTAGGTGCCCAAAAGCCCTGTCCGCCTCTACTGACCACAACAGACGCACCAGACCCCCCTTCAGCAGTGAAGTAATGGGAGCCGCTACCTGACCAAAACCCCGGATAAATCTCTGGTAATAATTGGCAAACCCTAAAAATCGCTGCACCTCCTTTACCATGGTGGGAGTGGCCAATTACGCACGGCAGCAATGAGGTCACTCTCCATCTCCAACCCAGACATGAAAATGCGATACCCTATGAAAGGTCATGCTCCAACAGTCTTCCAAGTACCTTGCAGACCAAAGACACATGCTCGGCGTGTAGCGGAGTATATCAGAATGTCATCGATATACACCACTACACCCTGCCTGTGCAGGTCCCGGAAAATCTCATTTACAAAGGATTGGAACACAGAGAGAGCATTCGTCAGCCCATACGGCATGACGAGGTACTCATAATGGCCTGAGGTGGTGCTAAACGCTGTCTTCCACTCGTCTCCCTCCCGGATACGCACCAGATTGTATGCGCTGAGGCGATGAGAGGCAGCGGGTAACTCTACCTCACCGTTATTTTATTAAGACCTCGATAATCAATGCATCGGCGAAACCCCCATCCTTCTTCTTCACAAAAAAGAAGCTTGAGGAGGCGGGTGAAGTGGAGGACCTAATGTACCCCTGACCCAGGGATTCGGAGATGTATGTCTCCATAGCCTCCGTCTCCGCTTGCTACAGGGGATACACGTGACTCCTGGGAAGCGCAGCGTCTACCAGGAGATTTATCGCACAATCCCACCGTCGATGAAGTGGTAATTGAGTCGCCAAATCGGCATATTCAGGGGGGATGTGCACGGTGGAGACCTGGTCTGGACCGTGGTTGCACCAACGGAAACCCCTACACACCTCCCCGAGCACTCTCGCGACCACCCCGTGAGAGCCCTCTGTTGCCAGGAAATGATGGGGTCATGCAAGGCTAACCAGGGAAGGCCTAATACCACAGGAATCGCAGGAGAGTCAATGAGGAAGAGACTAGTTCACTCCTCATGCTTCCCCTGCGTCACCATGACGAGAGAGATGGTGGCCTCCCTGATTACCCCGGACCCTAAAGGTCAACTATCTAGAGCATGAACAGGGAAAGGTCTGACCACAGGTTTAATGGGAATCTCTAACCTAAGTGCGAGTGCTCTGTCAATGAAATTCCCAGCTGCGCCTGAATCGACGAGCGCCTTATGCGGGGGAAAAAATCTGGGAAACACACAGACACAAACAGTTGGTCAACAGAGGACTCTGGATGAGTGTGGTGCATACTCACCAGAGGTGACGCCAGAGTGCTCTGCCTGCCGTCTCTCTTCCCAGAAGAACCAACCCTGCACCGACCGGCAGTGTGCCCTCTGCGGCCACAGATGGTGCAGGTGAAAGCTCCTCCTCCAGCCTCCCTACGCGTTGCCCCTCCTAGCTCCATGGGCTCTGGAGAGGGGATGCCGGAGGGTGGGGTTGACAGGACCCTCTCTGGACGTCTGCGGGTGACCAACAAGTTATCCAACCGAATGGAGAGGTCTACCAGTTGGTTACGATGGCGTCCCTGCAGGCCAGTTCCCGCCGGACGTCTTCCGACGGCCAACGTCCGAAACTCGAGGGCGAACTCCTGGGCGCTCCTTGTCCCCTGTCTCAAATGGAAGAGCCGCTCCCCCGCCGCTCTCCCCTCAGGAGGATGGTCAAACACAGCTCGGAAGCGACGGGTGAACTCTTCAAAGTGGTCCAACGCCGCATCTCCCTCTCCCCACACGGCGTTGGCCCACACCAGTGCTCTTCCAGTGAGACAGGAGACAAGAGCGGACACTCTCTCCCTTCCTGAGGGAGCTGGATGCACGGTGGCCAGGTAGAGGTCCAGTTGCAGTAAAAACCCCTAGCACCGTGCTGCTGTCCCATCATACTCCCTGGAGTATTCCGGAGGGCTAGGTGGAGACACACCTGGTTGGGGTGGTCGAGGGGCTGGGGAGACCTCCTGTCTCTCCCAGCGGTCCAGGGTTTGGACAACGCGATCCATAGTTGCTCCAAGCTGGTGTAACATGACCGAGTGCTCTCGGACGCGTTCCTCGATATCCTCCGTTTGGTGTTGCTGCTCCTGCTGACTCCATTTTATAGGTGTGTGATTCTGTAATGTCTGTGGTTCAGTAGTAGAAGGAGTCAGGCACAGGAGGTAAGTTGTGTGTGAAAAGGTATTTAATAATGTCGCCAGACGAAACCACAATGCACACTGGCAAAGGCAAAATTACCCACACAAACATATGAATAAATGGGCGCAAAACAAGCCACCCGGAATACCGAGAACCAAAATCAAATACCCACAGTACGCAGACTGGGACGGTAGCGACGACACAGAGTACAACTACAAACAATCACACACAAAAACATGAGGGGAACAGAGGGTTAAATAAGGAACATGTAATTATGGGAGAGGAACCAGGTGTGTATAATGAAGACAAACAAACATAGAAAATGAAAAGTAGATCGGTGGTAGCTAGAAAACCGGTGACTTCGACCACCGAAAACCACCCGAGCAAGGAGAGGGACCAACTTTGGCTGAAGTCGTGACAGCTCTCCCACCTAGGAATAAACTGTAAGGGGAAATTATGTATTTACCTGCTTTGTTTACTATATCTGTATGAATATTGATAGTTGACAATTAATAGTAAGAGATTTTCTACTAATGATGTAAAGGGATGCTTCTCGCCTAGCTCCCTGCAACGGGTCTGGGCATATCGACCAGCTTTATTATTGCAATAATTAATCAATATTAAATAAAGATGATTGTTTGAAGAAATAACAAAGTGTCTCTCACTTGGTTAGAATTTCCACCACAAAACCTAGAGAGGAACCAGGCTCTGGGGCGTGGCCAGTCCTCTTCTGGCTGTGGCGGTTGGAGATTATAAGAGTACATGGCCATTAAGGCCAGATTGTTCTTCAAGATGTTCAAACGTTCATAGATGACCAGCAGGGTCAAATAATAATCACAGTGGCTGTAAAGGGTGCAACAAGTCAGTGTCACGTCTTCTCCCGCTATTCCCTCCCCCCTGCATCACGCACTCCTGCCATCCGTCACGCACACCTGCCTTCCCTCGTCACGCGCATCAGTGATATTGGACTCACCTGGACTCACTCATCACCTGTTTATTACCTCCCTTATATTTGTCTGTTCCCCAGCTCTCTTCCCCGCTGCTGCATTAATTGTCCTATGTTTGTATATTCGTTTTTTTGACGCTGTTCCTGTCTCGTGCTATGTCCGTTATTTATTAAATGTTTACTCCCCGTAGCGGCTTCGTCTCTCCAGCGTCATCCCATGTGACAGTCAATACATCAGGAGTAAACGTCAGTTGGCTTTTCATAGCCGATCATTCAGAGGTCGAGACCGCACATGCTGTCTCAACCTCTGAATACTTGGCTATGAAAAGCCACCTGACATTTACTCCTGATGTACTGACTTGTTGCACCCTCTACACCCTAGACACCATGCTTCTATATCTGCATTGCTTGCTGTTTGGGGTTTTAGCCTGGGTTTCTGTATAAGCACTTTGTGACATCTGCTGATGTAAAAAGGGCTTTATAAATACAATTGATTTGATGTATAAAAGGGGTATATCTGAAAAGGTAAATAAAGGGTTGTATATTAACATTGCCTTGTATTTTTTACAGGTAACCACATCTTCTGTCTGAAATAGGTATGAGTGTATCGCATAAGCTGTTACCTCCAGGATAGCATGATGGGCCTGGATCTGGCACAGTTTGACAACGTTCTTGATCATCACATTGTTGTACTTCTCCATGGACCGCTTAGTGTAGAGGGCCATCAAGCTTTTCTTGGGGTGCGCCAGATTGCCCGTTACACCATTAGTAAAAATGTCTGAATTACAAGGTGTCAAAATTAACGACAGTTGAAGGACACACATGACACATTCACATTCACATGGTTGAACTATTTTTTAAATATTCAAACATCTACACTGATCAAATAGAACATGAGTTGGAAGTGGCTGTTATAAATTATACTGAAATGTGTTCAAAATTAGACTGGATTGTTTATCCAGTTATGATTATTCATTACATCTCTATGGAACTGACAGGAATAAAATATCATATAACAGAAATAGAATATAAATATAAATAAAACACATTACCTGGAAAGAGAGGAATATCTCTCAGTAGATCTTTATACTTTCTATATTTACTCATAATGCTGTCGAAGTCTTTATCCTACAGGGATAAAACACCAGAGGGTAAGTAAGTCATTAAAGTCAATAATTACACATCATGAAAACATTTGAAGATAAAGCTTTCTGACAAGATTACTTCATAACGTTTTTTTCAGACATAGTGAGTAATTCTAATGTTGTCTACAAATGTTTGAATGGGATGAGAACAATGAAAGATTCACTTGCTCAGACACTTCTCAGGTAGTCTCACATCTACACTGCTATTCTACAGAGTTCCTGGTTTAGGAAATAAAAGAAAACTGACCTGAATGGTTTGAGGGGATCTGGGTTCAGTTCAATGGGAATCCCTCAGTGTAGCTGAGCAAAGACTGAACTAACACATAAAACAGAATCCTGGTTTGTCTGACTTACTGTCCTGTGAATGTCCTTGAGCATTCTTTCAAAGTACATCTCAGATTGTGCAGTCTCTTATAGTCACATTCGGAACAATGAAAATGTCTTCACATTATGTTCCTCAATATGATAATATTGTAACAGTCAAATTAGTATTGAAAGATTTTTTGTAGTACCCTCTGTTTGGCTCAACAGTCAGTCCTTGTGTAACCGGTGTGAAATGGCTAGTTAGCTAGCAGGGGTGCACACTAACAGCGTTTCAATCAGTGATGTCACTCGCTCTGAGACCTTGAAGTAGTTGTTCCCCTTGCTCAAGGGGAACAATGGGTGATGGGTAACGATGCTTTGTGGGTGTCAGTTGTTGATGTGTGCAGAGGATCCCTGGTTTGAGCCCAGGAGAGGCGAGGAGAGGGATGGAAGTTAAACTGCTTCTCTTGACTTGAATGGCAGTAATACCCTGGTGCCATTTTCAACTCCGTTACATACATTGAGATGGTCAACTACTTGTATAGGTTGCGATTAATCTATATGATTAGACATTCACTGATGATATATAATCACGTTGTAAAGGCCTATTATACCATAAGCCATAAACTGGTACAGGGCAAATTTGCATCCTACAAGTTTGGGCTCAAAAGAAGCGCATCATTCAGGTCCATGGAGTAAGCTACTTTAGATTCCACTGTGTTCTGTATTTTTGTTTATTTGCCTGGGTTTTGTGACTGTGATGCCACAAATATTTACCACCCATAGAGCAGGGTGCCGCTAGTGTTAAAATATGAGGGCATGCAGTTCAACACAGGTAGGTCACATTGGGTGTGTTCGTAAATTCACTCTGGCTATCTACTCCAATTTCAGAGCACTTTCGTCTGAGTGTGCCAGAGCGCAGAATAACTGATGAATTTACAAACACGTAACACCTGCAAAATAACTTTATTCAAATCAAATTGTATTTGTCACATACACATGGTTAGCAGATGTTAATGCGAGTGTAGCGAAATGCTTGCGCTTCTAGTTCCGACCATGCAGTAGTATCTAACAAGTAATCTAACAAATTCACAACAACTACCTTATACACACAAGAGTAAATTATCAGCAGCAGCAGTCTGTCACTTGTACATTTTTTTATGGAAATTACTGTTCTTTTGTATTTTGGATTGAACAGAGACCACTGAAGAAGCAGTACTGTTAAAAGGAAATGATTTTGTATCCAGAACCATCCAAAACAGTGTTCAGCAGTTCCTCAAATCCAGATAAACGGCTGTATTTCTTTAATAAATGAATGATTCAAAAACATTTACGTAAATTGTTCAGGCGGACTTGTAAATACTGCAGAGAGGTAGAGGAATTTAAGGGAACAAGGTAATTTATTTGCCAAATCTGAAAATTAAATGTAATTCATGTTAATCCCCATCTTAAAATGGGGAATGTAGACGTGAGTCCAACAGTCTATATTATAATACCATAAGCCACAACCTGGGGTTGACTTGCATCTTAATTGTGGGCTCAAAAGAAGCGCGTCACCAGGACCATGGGATAGGCTACTTTCTACTGGAACGCATCCAACTTTGAGTTATCAAACAGGGTCGTGCTCAGTAGGGAACGTACTGTAGCACAAATGTTTTTCAACGGAATAACAAATACGTGCGTTCTCATACAAGTTCAAGAAACTGTTTCAATGTTTTCTCTGTTCTAAACACAACCCAGGTAGCATATGAGAACAAAACCAAAGACATAAAAGACATGACAACAGTGTTTTCATTTCCAGGCTAACCTACTGTTTATTTAATGCAAATTACAGTACCAGGTAACTATTTCTCTGAACCAAGTCACAGACAGAAATATTTACAGGGAGAGGGGACATTAAGCATACCTTCACAGAACAAAAGGTTTATATTCAAAATTAAATCAAAATTTCAGTCACAGAGGCATTCAAGTAGTAGTAATGTTATAGTTTTTTCTGTTGTAAATTCTTAATTTCTGAATATAACCCAGTCCTTTTTTTATACATCTTTTTTTCAAACATTGTTTTGTACATATTATGTTATCCTTAAAGTCACAAGAAGTGGTCACATTGTTTGTTTTACAGGCCAGATGATTGGATAGCAACACATTTACGGATGCAAATATTACAAGCAAGCATACAAATATATGCTTAAAAAAAAATCATAAAAACCATGAAGGATTGGTGCTACATGACATCTCTCCCAGAGTGCTGTTGAGAATGTGGACACACAAATCCCACAGACAAATTGTTTATTGCCATAGCTGAGAATGTAATACTGAACACAACAAGACTTCCCCCAGAACCGTGTGGGGTTGTATGCACATCTCTCATAAAACCATAAAAACACACTTTAAAACCCACCCCAAACCTTCCTGGAAAGAGAATGATTTTCTCAGACACTTTAAAAAGACAATGAGACAACTCCCCCAACCCACCGCCACCAAAGGGGTCCCAAAGTCAAAGACACATAGCCAATCGTACAAAATGAAACAGTGACAAGGTGGCGGGGTGATGTGATGAGTGTGGTCTGTGTGACACCTGGCTATTGCAGTGAATTGTGGTACATGAAAGATCAGAGGTGGAAAGGGGAGGTCAACAGCACTCCAGGAAGGAATAGGGTGAAGTTGCCCTGTACGCTGGTCTCGAGTCAGTTTTGCATTTTCCCCACTATGGTTAGGATTTTGGGAGGCCAAGCTGATCCTAGATCTGTGCGTAAGGGCAATTTCACACCAGAGCCTCCAAGGTAGGACCATGGAGGGAGGGGACCTGGGGAAGAGAGAGGAGAGAACGAGTAGAAGCAGAGGCACTCCAACCTATAGATACACTATACATTACTGGTTATTCTTACAATGATACAGCTGGCACCTACTGTACAGTCGAGATTGAACTATATGGCCGGAGGAAAAAAAACAAAGCTGATCTACAGTTTGACTATACAATAACTTTTAACCTGAATGTTTTTTTATTTTGTATTCTTCTTCATATCATTCATTTTTGTTGTTTTTGCTCGTTAACAGTTCTTGGGTCTGCCTATTTACATACATACCACAGGAAGACACGCACACGTAAGCCAGTTTGGTGAGGAGCATCTACATACATAAATACAAACACGTGTGTGTACTTTCTGTATAGGTCTTCAAAGTGTTGAGGGATGGAAGGACTTTCAGTTGCAACAGAAAAGCAGGAAAGGGTGAAGTCAGAATGAGGAAGGACTTCAACAGTGATTTAAAATGACATGGGGCTGCGTCTGAAATGACACCCTATTCCCTACTACTTTTGCCCAGAGCTATGTGGACTGTGGTCAAAAGCAGTGCACTAAATTATAGGGAACATTCAGACACAGAATGGTAACAAAAGATTGTGAGGAAATGCAGCACAATCAACAGCATGCATCCTTCATAGCCAGTCCCTAAAACCCACCGCACCCTAACAAGAAACGGAACAATACCAGGTTTTACTAGTCATAATGTCTATCTGACAAGCAGCAGGAAAAGTAATACAGAGGTCCTGGTCTTCATTGAAATCACATGAGACAGAATCTCTTTCTTGCTCTAAGGTCTGTTCGGGCAAAGTTTTGTCGGTAGGGCATTACCTTTGGGGAAAAATGGGGTACAACTCATTTATGCACCGTTTCTGGGAGCTAAAAGGGGAGACGTACCCAAAAAACATGCGCAGTTGCAAGACAACTGTTGCCTTACGAGCAGAATCTCAAAATGGTGCTGCATAGCAGGATTGTGATTTCTGAAGCGGGAGAGAGATTAGCTGACACAATTCTACAATATATCAACTGTGTATGTGTACATTGAACACAGACACAGATATCGAAGTCAACCATTAAAAGTCACAACGTCATCAAGGTCCTCAGATGTATATGTATGAATAGGTGGGAAGGGGTCTACAGGGGGCCCCAAGGGGCCACAGTCTGAATGTAAGGCTGTTGCAGGACACATGTAGAGGCCTCTCCTACACAGAGTGGGATGACTATACCTAGCATAAGAAAAAAGGAAAATTGTCTATGGAAACAAACACGTCAGAGCACTTTTGTATACTTATATAGCTATACATTATCTCTACACTAAACACACCCGCACTCGGTCCCCTCCTCTTCAAAGCACAGAAAGATGAAGAGCAGCTCTGAGAACGTATCACGGTTGTCCTTTTTGTACAAATAAATAAACAAACATTAAAACGATGGGAGAGGAGAGGGTGGAGGTGGTAGGGGAATAACAAAGTTCCGATTCGGTTTTCCTTCTGTTCATCTTAGTCGGGCGTCAGTTTTCTTGCTTTGCTTTATTAGTTGGTTGGTGTGCCGCCATGCCACTGTTGTTGTCCAGGAGCTGGGGCATGGGCAGCGGGGTCAGGAAGAGGTCTCAGGTGGAGGCGTTGGAGGCGGAGGCAGCGTTGGTGGTATGGCCACGATCTCCGCTGTTGGCATCTGGAAATAGAAGCAGTACGTTACACAATTTGCCTTTAATGAGGAGAGCTCTGGGCCCTTATTTACAAAGCGTCTCAGAGTAACAGTGCTGATCTGGGATCAGGTCCACTCTTTCCATATAATGTTATTCGTTATTTTCAAAAGGGGAAATCTGGTCCTAAATCAGCACTCTAGACGCTATACTCTGGGACATATTGTGAACACAGGCCCTGGTTAGTACTGAGAAGAGACTCTAGCCAGGAGTACTGAGAGGTGAGAGTGAGGACAGAGAGAAGTTCCCAATCCTCCACTGACCCCTTGCCCCTGACACAAGAACTCTAGTTTACACTTATCCAACCCTGTCAGATCTACAAACGTGTCTAGGGGTAGAATGGCAATAGTGGGAGAGACAGAGACAGACAGGGTAAGAGAGAGAGACAAACAGGGCGGGACAGAGACAGGGCGAGAGAGAGAGACAGACCGGGTGAGAGAGAGAGACAGACAGGGTGAGAGAGAGAGACAGACAGGGTGAGAGAGAAAGGCAGACAGGGTGAGAGAGAAAGGCAGGGGGGTGGGTGTACTGACCTGAGGGTGCGGAGGCGTTGGTAGGGGTGAAGGCCCCGGGCTGATTCCGGGCGTGGGCGGGGATGAGGATGGATGCTAAGGAGGGGTTACTGGACAACTCTGGGGAAGCAGAGAGAACGAAACACCACGTCAGACAAAATCACCTATAGATAGACAGCACATCTTATATTTACAACTACAGACCCGACTATCACATTCAACACCATCCTACCTGAGTCACAGCATGCGTTAACTATGATCACATTGTAATCAATCACCATCCTCAAATTCATTAAGTCACATTCTATGGCTAAGGACCAAATTTGCATACTCCCAAAGTTTGCACCTGCACACTCCCCATCATGGATTGGTGTAAATAGTGACTAGAGGGCGTTTCCAAAAATATCACATCCACGAAAAGAAGTGTGAAAGTGCACACTTTGTGAGAAGGGTGGAGAGTCAAGATACAACCACATCTACCAGTTACAACCCCAGACCCAACTACCCAAATATAGTTACCTACAGACACACATTCTACCATCTACAACCACAGACCCAACTACCCAAATACAGTTACCTATAGACACACATTCTACCATTTACATCCACAGACCCAACTACCCAAATACAGTTACCTATAGACACACATTCTACCATTTACATCCACAGACCCAACTACCCTAATACAGTTACCTATAGACACACATTCTACCATTTACAACCACAGACCCAACTACCCTAATACAGTTACCTATAGACACACATTCTACCATCTACATCCACAGACCCAACTACCCAAATACAGTTACCTATAGACACACATTCTACCATTTACATCCACAGACCCAACTACAGTTACCTATAGACACACATTCTACCATTTACATCCACAGACCCAACTACCCTAATACAGTTACCTATAGACACACATTCTACCATTTACAACCACAGACCCAACTACCCTAATACAGTTACCTATAGACACACATTCTACCATTTACAACCACAGACCCAACTACCCAAATACAGTTACCTATAGACACACATTCTACCATTTACAACCACAGACCCAACTACCCTAATACAGTTACCTATAGACACACATTCTACCATTTACAACCACAGACCCACTTTCACATTCACCATCATAGCATATTTAGCCTTTATTTTACCAGAAGAAGTCCCATTGAAACCAAGCTCTCTTTTATGAGGGAGCCCTGCATTACAAAGCAGCAAGGAATAGTGACACAATTACAATCAATCAGTCACAGCATTAATTCACTGTGATCAACTTTCAATCATAATCACAATCATCTAATGGACTAATAGTCACATTCCCCATTACCAACCACCATGCTAATCAGTAGTCAAATTTGGCATGTATAGAAATACAATTCCTATTCAAGTCAAAGTTCTGTGATGAGTAGACTGGCATCCATATTGAGTGGTCCCATGAGTGTTCCAGTCAAATTACAGTGGTCTGAGGGGCTTTGTGCATTCTAGTAATTCTGTAGGAGATACAGAGCTGTGTCTGAGCTCCATCCATACCCTGTGTGGAGAAGTTGAAGAGCAGGGGCTTCTCACGCCCGTTGGGCAGCTTGAGGTTGGGGTCCCGGAGCTCGTCGAAAAAGGTGTGGGCACAGGCCTCCAGGGGCGTGAAACGCGCTGTGGGCGTGTACTCTAGCAGCCGCGAGCACAGAGCGATGGCCTCAGGGGGCGTGCGGGGCCGGAACACCTGAGAGCCAATCACACAAGGCTGAAACCGGTCAATGACACAGGTTAGAGGTGACACGTCAGCTAAAGCTCCTGGGTGAAGATTACCCTAGGTACAGATCTAGGATCAGCTTCCCCCAATCCTACCCTTAAGCATTAGTGGGGAATATGTAAAACTGACCAAAGATCAGCGTCCAGAGACAACTTCACCCTAACACCTGCTAAACCAAACAGCTAAATATTATACAGTGCCTGTGCAAAATCAAATTTAAAGATTTTTTATTTAAATCTAATACTGCAAAACGTGAAAACTGTGTAAGGGTGAAGACTTTCACTAGGCACTGAGTTTTAAAATCTTGCTCCACTTTAAACAACTTTACAAAGCCTTACATAGCATTCTTTAAGTCTTCATAAGCACTGCATATATATACACACTAATATATATATATATATATATATATATATACATACACACACATACATACATATACACACACTGCTCAAAAAAATAAATAAACACATCATAGATCTGAATGAATGAAATAATCTTATTAAATACTTTTTTCTTTACATAGTTGAATGTGCTGACAACAAAATCACACAAAAATTATCAATGGAAATCAAATTTATCAACCCATGGAGGTCTGGATTTGGAGTCACACTCAAAATTAAAGTGGAAAACCACACTACAGCCTGATCCAACTTTGATGTAATGTCCTTAAAACAAGTCAAAATGAGGCTCAGTAGTGTGTGTGGCCTCCACGTGCCTGAATGACCTCCCTACAACGCCTGGGCATGCTCCTGATGAGGTGGCGGATGGTCTCCTGAGGGATCTCCTCCCAGACCTGGACTAAAGCATCCACCAACTCCTGGACAGTCTGTGGTGCAACGTGGCGTTGGTGGATGGAGCGAGACATGATGTCCCAGATGTGCTCAATTGGATTCAGGTCTGGGGAACGGGCGGGCCAGTCCTTAGCATCAATGCCTTCCTCTTGCAGGAACTGCTGACACACTCCAGCCACATGAGGTCTAGCATTGTCTTGCATTAGGAGGAACCCAGGGCCAACCGCACCAGCATATGGTCTCACAAGGGGTCTGAGGATCTCATCTCGGTACCTAATGGCAGTCAGGCTACCTCTGGCGAGCACATGGAGGGCTGTGCGGCCCCCCAAAGAAATGCCACCCCATGACTGACCCACCCGCAAACCGGTCATGCTGGAGGATGTTGCAGGCAGCAGAACGTTCTCCACGGTGTCTCCAGACTCTGTCACGTCTGTCACGTGCTCAGTGTGAACCTGCTTTCATCTGTGAAGAGCACAGGGCACCAGTGGCGAATTTGCCAATCTTGGTGTTCTCTGGCAAATGCCAAACGTCCTGCACGGTGTTGGGCTGTAAGCACAACCCCCACCTGTGGACGTTGGGCCCTCATACCACCCTCATGGAGTCTGTTTCTGACCGTTTGAGCAGACACATGCACATTTGTGGCCTGCTGGAGGTCATTTTGCAGGGCTCTGGCAGTGCTCCTCCTTGCACAAAGGCGGAGGTAGTGGTCCTGCTGCTGGGTTGTTGCCCTCCCACGGCCTCCTCCACGCCTCCTGATGTACTGGCCTGTCTCCTGGTAGCGCCTCCATGCTCTGGACACTACGCTGACAGACACAGCAAACCTTCTTGCCACAGCTCGCATTGATGTGCCATCCTGGATGAGCTGCACTACCTGAGCCACTTGTGTGGGTTGTAGACTCCGTCTCATGCTACCACTAGAGTGAAAGCACCGCCAGCATTCAAAAGTGACCAAAACATCAGCCAGGAAGCATAGGAACTGAGAAGTGGTCTTGTGGTCACCACCTTCAGAACCACTCCTTTATTGGGGTCTTGCTAATTGCCTATAATTTCCACCTGTTGTCTATTCCATTTGCACAACAGCATGTGACATTTATTGTCAATCAGTGTTGCTTCCTAAGTGGACAGTTTGATTTCACAGAAGTGTGATTGACTTGGAGTTACATTGTGTTGTTTAAGTGTTCCCTTTATTTTTGAGCAGTGTGTGTATATATATATACACACACACATACATACACACACTAATATATATATATATATATATATATATATATATATATATATATATATATATATATATATATATATATATATATATATATATATATATATATACATACATACACATTTATAGACTTATAAAGGGTTCATAAAGGCTTCATTAAACCTTTGAAGTGACTGTTTAAAGTGGGACCTAATATGTCTAGTAGATTCACTTTTATTCAGAAACCCACAGGAGGACAGTGCAGTACTACACCACCAGAGGGAGTGTAAACATATCTTAAAGGTCAATCCCCATCTCTGCATTGGCCGTTCAGCATTTAAGGTGATATAGCCTCTGCAGAAGGCAGGGCAATCATACTTCTTGAGCTTCACCGAGCAGCCCAAAGCTGTTTGAAGGAAGTGAGTGTGTGTTTATACAGGACCTCCCGCCCTCACCTACAGTCAACCAATCATGTCAATGCGGAGCCATACGGAGCCCTCCGCATTGTTACAAAGTTTTAGAGGTGCAAAGAGATGTGGTACGGAGCTCAATTTGGCCTCACCATCCATACAGCACCTCCGACCACATTTTCAGATCAAGCATAAATTGTCTCTTGCAGAGGGGAGAGCTGGTGTAAAACCGTGGGACAAATATTCCGATCCCAATTAGCTCCCTACCTGTATCCCTACCATGCTGACCAAACCACACGCGTGGCGCCATTGCGCGCAAGTTGATTTTGTTCACCCACACCAGAAGCAATCAGGACACGCAGGTTGAAATATCAAAACAAACTCAACCAATTATATTAATTTGGGGACAGGTCAAAAAGCATTAACCTCGAGGCTAGGGGGCAGTGTTCTGAAGTATGGAGAGTCTGACGTGCCCAAAGTAAACTGCCTGTTACTCAGGCCCAGAAGCTAGGATATGCATATAATTGGTAGTATTGGATAGAAAACACTGAAGTTTCTAAAACTGTTAAAATAATGTCTGAGTATAACAGAACAAATATGGCAGGCGAAAACCAGAGGAAAATCCATCCTGAAATGTTTTTTTTGGAGGTCACAGGTCTTTCCAATGGGTGCCTATTGAATAAACAAGAAAATAGCTCCCAGATTGCAGTTCCTATGGCTTCCACTAGATGTCAACAGTCTTTAGAAATGGTATTAGGCTTGTTTTTTCCAAAACAAACAAGAAATTGTAGTTTTTCCAAGGTGTCCTTCATTAGAACACAGGTGTTTTGGCGCGCGTGAATGAGGTGCGCGCTCTTCGTTATTTCTCTTCCCTATTGAACATACCATTCTCCGTCTGAAATATTATCGTTAATTTAGATATTAGACAACCTGAGGATTAATTAGAATCATCGTTTGACTTGTTTGGAAGAACTTTACCGATAACTTTTTGGATTCCTTTGTCTGCATGTTGAACGAGTGGATTACAGAAATTGATGGCGCCTACTAAACTGACTTTTTGGGATATAAAGAAGGACTTTATCGAACAAAACAACCATTCTTTGTGTAGCTGGGACCCTTGGGATTGCAAACAGAGGAAGGTCTTCAAAGGCAAGTGATTTATTTTATTGCAATTTTTTATTTTTGTGACGCCTGTGCTGGTTTGAAAAATATATTGTCGCTGTCCTCAGACAATCGAATGTTATGCTTTCGCCGTAAAGCCTTTTTGAAATTGGACAACGTAGTTCGATTACCAAGATTCTAAGCTTTTGAATGATGTAAGACACTTGTATTTTCATGAATGTTTAATATGTCTATTTGAATTTGGCGCTCTGCAATTTCACCGGATGTTGAAAAGCGGGATCCGATCCGCAAGAGGTTAAACATGTATGGCAATTTAGCTAGCTAGTTTGCTGTTGCTGGTTAATTTGTCCTGGGATATAAACATTGGGTTATTTTACCTGAAATGCACAAGGTCCTCTACTCCGACAATTAATCCAGACATAAAATGGTAAACCGAATAACGTTTCTTGTCATCTCTCCTGCCTTCAGGATTCTTTGGACTTTATATGGCAACCAACTTTACAGCATTACTACAACCGACCGGACTGTGGACCTAACTCCATCTATCAATCAACCACGTGGGTATATGCTCCTAAAAACCAATGAGGAGATGGGAGAGGCCGGACTTATAAACCAATTTCTATTTTAGCGCCTGGCCATGCAGCCCTCGCTGACGCGCACGAGCAGTGTGGGTGAAATGATTGAATAACATGCATGTGTACATTTATTTAACGCGAACAGGGTGGTCAGCATGTAACCCTTTGAAGTGTGCAGATTTCTAAGATGGAATACTTATCCAACCCTTCAGATGTGGAAACACTGAAGGGTTAGAGCCTGTGGGGAGAGCAATAGTCAGCGAATTTGGACCAGCTGTCCCTTTTGCCACCAATGTGGTGAGGTACATTGTGAGTCCTGCACATGCTGTTCAACCTGCAGATTCTAGAAGGAGCTCTATGTGAGGGTATGTGTACACTGCTGTTCCTCTGCTTGCCCCTGGGGATGGTGACCGTGTGAAAGTGTTTAACATTTCAAGAACACTGGAGTTCACTGATGCGTGACTGAGATTTGAAGACGGGGGCACTCAGAGAAAGAGACACAGATGTAGGCTTTAAAATAGTAAAAAACGGTTCCTGTACCTGTTGACTCACCTTAGTCCATGGATGTGCCTTGATCTGAGGGAACTTAAACTCAGTGTAGTTGGGATTCATCTCTCTGATCTGCTCCCGAGTGGGAGTGCCGAGAACCTGGGGAGACACGGAGACAGAGGAACCGTTTTCCCATCGATACGTACAACTACGTACATTTCAAGTGTCAGGTGTGTACTTAGTACTTGCATGGCAAAACAGAAGTTAATCCCTCATTACATTAGTTACATTACCACCAGGGTTGTTCTCAATTCAGAATTTGGGAATTGACTCCCATTCAACTCATCAGTTGAAATTCTAATTGGATTGGCCACACCCCACAGGATGTAGAATGTGAGTGACGGGAAATATAATTTAATTCAGTGCAACTCAAATAAATTCCACTCAGTCATAGAACATGGGAGTTTCATTGAATCTGACAGGTCACACTTCCAGATAGCAAAGAATATACAGTGGGGCAAAAAAGTATTTAGTCAGCCACCAATTGTGCAAGTTCTCTCACTTAAAAAGATGAGAGAGGCCTGTAATTTTCATCATAGGTACACTTCAACTATGACAGACAAAATGAGGGAAAAAAAATCCCGAAAATCACATTGTAGGATTTTTAATGAATTTATTTGCATATTATGGTGGAAAATAAGTATTTGGTCACATACAAACAAGCAAGATTTCTGGCTCTCACAGACCTGTAACTTCTTCTTTAAGAGGCTCCTCTGTCCTCCACTTGTTACCTGTATTAATGGCACCTGTTTGAACTTGTTATCAGTATAAAAGACACCTGTCCACAACCTCAAACAGTCACACTCCAAACTCCACTATGGCCAAGACCAAAGAGCTGTCAAAGGACACCAGAAACAAAATTGTAGACCTGCACCAGATTGGGAAGACTGAATCTGCAATAGGTAAGCAGCTTGGTTTGAAGAAATCAACTGTGGGAGCAATTATTAGGAAATGGAAGACATACAAGACCACTGATAATCTTCCTCGATCTGGGGCTCCACGCAAGATCTCACCCGTGGGGTCAAAATGATCACAAGAACGGTGAGCAAAAATCCCAGAACCACACGGGGGGACCTAGTGAATGAACTGCAGAGAGCTGGGACCAAAGTAACAAAGCCTACCATCAGTAACACACTACGCCGCCAGGGACTCAAATCCTGCAGTGCCAGACGTGTCCCCCTGCTTAAGCCAGTACATGTTCAAGCCCGTCTGAAGTTTGCTAGAGAGCATTTGGATGATCCAGATGAGGATTGGGAGAATGTCATATGGTCAGATGAAACCAAAATAGAACTTTTTGGTAAAAACTCACCTCGTCGTGTTTGGAGGACAAAGAATGCAGAGTTGCATCCAAAGAACACCATACCTACTGTGAAGCATGGGGGTGGAAACATCATGCTTTGGGGCTGTTTTTCTGCAAAAGGGACCAGGACGACTGATCCGTGTAAAGGAAAGAATGAATGGGGCCATGTATCGTGAGATTTTGAGTGAAAACCTCCTTCCATCAGCAAGGGCATTGAAGATGAAACGTGGCTGGGTCTTTCAGCATGACAATGATCCCAAACACACCGCCTGGCAACGAAGGAGTGGCCGTAAGAAGCATTTCAAGGTCCTGGAGTGGCCTAGCCAGTCTCCAGATCTCAACCCCATAGAAAATCTTTGGAGGGAGTTGAAAGTCCGTGTTGCCCAGCGACAGCCCCAAAACATCACTGCTCTAGAGGAGATCTGCATGGAGGAATGGGCCAAAATACCAGCAACAGTGTGTGAAAACCTTGTGAAGACTTATAGAAAACGTTTGACCTCTGTCATTGCCAACAAAGGGTATATAACAAAGTATTGAGATAAACTTTTGTTATTGACCAAATACTTATTTTCCACCATAATTTGCAAATAAATAAATTAAAAATCCTACAATGTGATTTTCTGGATTTCTTTTTCTCATTTCGTCTGTCATAGTTGAGTGTACCTATGATGAAAATTACAGGCCTCTCTCATCTTTTTAAGTTGGAGAACTTGAACAATTGGTGGCTGACTAAATACTTTTTTGCCCCACTGTATCACTTTTCTCTGGAAACAATGTTCATACTCTTTTAACCTTAGTGCTTAGAATAGCCAGTTATATTTCCACCAACCATTTCATTTGTTTAGCTTCTTTTTGAAGGCTCTAGGGTCAACTTGAGTGATAAATTCTGGGAAATGTAGTACTTAAGAAAAAAGTGATTAATGACATAACTTAGAATATTCGCATACAGGTTTTGTTTTGCTTGATCATTCATTTTAAGAGTGTGTCCTGAAAATAATTTGTTTCATCAATATTTTATATGCGTGTGTATAACGAATATTTGATGTTTTATGTACACTGAACAAAAATTTAAACGCAACATGCTAAAATTTCAAAGACTTTACTGAGTTACAGTTCATATAAGGAAATCAGTCCATTTCAATAAATAAAATCAGGCCCTAATCTATGGATTTCACATGACTGGGAATACAGATAAGCATCTGTTGGTTACAGATACCTTAAAAGGAAAGGTAGGGACGTGGATCAGAAAACCAGTCAGTATCTAATGTGACCACCATTTAACTTAACACATCTCATGCACACATCTCCTTCGCATAGTGGGCTTTTGATTGTGGCCTGTGGAATGTTGTCCCACTCCTCTACAATGTCTGTGTGAAGCTGCTGGATATTGGCGGGAACTGGAACGAGCTGTCATATACGTTGATCCAGAGCATCCCAAACAGGCTCAATAGGTGACATGTCTGGTGAGTATGCAGGCCATGGAAGAACTGGGACATTTTCAGTATCCAGGAATTGTGTACAGATCCTTGCGACATTAGGCCATGCCTTATGCTGAAACATGAGGTGATAGTGGCAGATGAATGGCACAACAATGGGCCTCAGGATCTCGTCACGGTATCTCTTTGCATTCTTTTGGGTGATGGTCCGGCTTATCGCCTGTCTGACAATTGGTAGCAGGTGTTTTTACCTTGATGATCTCCACCAGCTGATCCACCCCACTGTCACCGGGAAAAATGGGTTGCCCTAGCAACAGTTCTGCTAGAACGCAGCCAGCGGACCATACATCTGCAGAGGATGGAGAAATACTGTGAGGACTCACACACGCAGACTCGCACACACACACTAGTAGTGGGAGTGTTTATATGCTGAGATGTAATCAGTCTAAGGTGTCAGTCGTGGGCGGTGTCAGTCGTGGGTGGTGTAGTCAGTAAAAGGTGTTAGTCGTGGGAGGTGTAGTCAGTAAAAGGTGTTAGTAGTGGGAGGTGTAGTCAGTAAAAGGTGTTAGTAGTGGGAGGTGTAGTCAGTAAAAGGTGTTAGTAGTGGGAGGTGTAGTCAGTAAAAGGTGTTAGTAGTGGGAGGTGTAGTCAGTAAAAGGTGTTAGTAGTGGGAGGTGTAGTCAGTAAAAGGTGTTAGTAGTGGGAGGTGTAGTCAGTAAAAGGTGTTAGTAGTGGACGCGTACCTATGCTGGAGGTGTAGTCAGTGGCCCCAAAGATGAGCTCAGGGGCTCTGTAGTACCGTGAGCAGATATAGGACACATTGGGCTCACCACGGACCAGCTGCTTCGCACTGCCAAAGATAACCAAGGAAGGAAGGAAGGAAGGAAGGCAGGCAGAAAGGAAAGATGGTGGGTAAGGACAGTCAAAAGGAGGATTTGAGACTTGAAACTGCTTTTTCTTTTATGTATACCAGTTAGTAGTTTCCTCAATTCCTCTCAAAGGAAAAAAGGATGGAGGAAGCAAGTTAACGAAGCCAGTAACGTTTTCAGACACAGCTTCAGACAGCCCCAACCTAGTCCATCTCATTAAAAAAATATTACTAGAACTCAGGCCCAGACCACAGCAAATTGCTGTTGTGTGAGCCTGAGGGGCTTTGTCCATTCTAGTAATTATATTTGTATGAGCTGGGCTAGGTTGGGTCTATGTCTGAAAACATTACTAGCTGTCAAATTCTTGCTTCCTCCATCAGTATGGCTCCATTATATTTCAATGTTCCAGCCCACCTGCCAAAGTCACAGAGCTTGAGCACGGCTGTCTCCGGGTCCAGCAGCAGGTTCTGGGGCTTGATGTCCCGATGGCAGATCCCAAAGGAATGGATGTAGGCCAAGCTCCGGAAGAGCTGGTACATGTACATCTGCAGAGAGAGATGTGGAAACACACACACACACCTTACTACATGCTCTAAGATAGCTACACATAATGACATGAGTGGTAGGCCTATAGAGTAGAGGCAATTCCTGCTCCCTCGTATTCAATGGGCTAAAAATCACAGCGTGCCAGTGTTCAAATCCCCCAGAAAGCCCCAGCCAGCGGTCCCTGGCTCTGACTCCAGTCCAGCCCTTTGTTTGTGCCACTACTTTCCACTACCTTAAGTGGCAAGTCGGAAAGGCAGAGACAGCGGGGGCGCTATAATAAGGCCGCTGATGCCATCTCAACTGGCCGCTGCACGATGACGCAGGACAGCATGGTGAGGAGGACAGGAGGGAAATGCCCAAAGGAGTCTGTCTGCCTGGCCAGACACACAACCAACCCACCACCAGACACTGTGTGGGACTATTCTGTTGGTTCTACAGTACCGGGCAAATGCTTCTATTTTTACCCCTTTTTCTTCCCAATTGGTGGTTACAGTCTTGTCCCATCTGTGCAACTCCCGTGCGGACTCGGGAGAGGTGAAGGTCGAGAGCCATGCGTCCTCCGAAACACGACCCCGCCAAGCCGCACTGCTTCTTGACACACTGCTCGCTTAACCCAGAAGCACCAACGTGTCAGAGGAAACACCCTACAGCTGGCGACCGAAGTCAGCGTGCAAGCACTCGGCACGCCACAAGGAGACGCTAGGGCAAGGACATCCCGGCCGGCAAACCAACTGGGCCAATTGTGCACCACCTCGTGTCTCCCAGTCGCGGCCGGCTGCGACACAGCCTGGGATCGAACACGGGTCTGTAGTGACGCCTCTAGCTCTGCGATGCAGTGCCATAGACCGCTGCGCCAGTCGGGAGGCCCTGTACCGGGCAAACTAAAGAGCAGCTCAAGTATTTGACGTTTGCATTTCACAGAGGTCTACCACATTTTGCATCTAAAGCAGTGTTTCTCAACTCCAGTCCTCCAGTCCCGAAACAATACACATTTTTTATTAAAAGGCCTGGATCATCGGATTCAACTCGTCAACTAATCATTAAGCCCTCGATGAGTTGAATCGGGTGTTTTTGTCCGGGGCTACAACGAAAACGTGTGATGTTGGGTGCTCGACCAGAGTTGAGAAACACTGATCTAAATGAACAGACAGAGAGTAGTATCTTGATGAAGCGATAAACTCGAGGGGGTCTTACCTTCACATAGACCATGGGGAGGGTCTGCTTGGCTCGGCTGTAGTGTCTAGCCACTCTGTACACAGTCTCAGGAACGTAGTCCAGAACCAGGTTGAGATACACCTCGTCCTTCTGTAACACACACACACAGACGTTTAGAGTATGGGTCAGACTAGGGACAGCGGGCTGAGGAGGTTAGAAGCATGTATCAATTCCTTTCAAGTGATCACAATGTAACATGGTTCTTGTTCATTAGGCACCAAATAGAAGAAAATGGACTGAAACGTTGAGGGGCTACCTGGACCAATAAGAATGGCTCATTTTCCATTGTGTGCCTAATGAACACGACCCAGGCCTCGCTGGGTGACTAAGCAGGCCAGACAGACTGTGAGAGAGAGAAAAAAAAAAAGAAAAACGGTTACTCTATGATCTGGCAGAGACACACAAGCTAGACTGAACATCAAGGGAGTCAGATATTTCTTTTTTTTGGCAGGGTAAAAGAGGAACAGATGACTGTTCTAGTTAGGGCAATGGGATATCACACTTTCTCTATGAATCCGTCCCTGCAGATGTCTTCAATTAACCACTAAAATATTAAGAACGATCACATATACACTGAGTGTATAAAACATTAAGAACAGCATCCTAATATTGAGTTGCGTGCTCTTCCCCAGCCCTCCCTTTTGCCCTCAGAACAGCCTCAATTGACACAAACTGGTGCGCCTGGCAGCTACTACCATACCCGGTTCAAATCCCCCGTTTGTCTTCCCCATTCACCCTCTGAACGGCGCAATCCATGTCTCAAGTCTTAAAAATGATTATTCAACCGGTCTCCTCTCCTTGATTTAACAAGTAAGGGATCTTTCACCTGGATTCCCCTAGTCAGTCTATGAAATGGAAAGAGCAGGTGTTCTAAAATGTTCTGTATACAGTTGAAGTCGGAAGTTTACATACACTTAGGTTGGCGTCATTCAAACTCGTTTTTCAACCACTCCACACATTTCTTGCTAATAAACTATAGTTTTGGCAAGTATGTTAGGACATCTACTTTGTGCATGACACAAGTAATTTTTCCAACAATTGTTTACAGACAGATTATTTCACTGTATCACAATTCCAGTAGGTCAGAAGTTCACATGCACTAAGTTGACTGTGCCTTAAAACAGCTTGGAAAATTCCAGAAAATGATGTCATAGCTTTAGAAGCTTCTGATAGGATACTTGACATAATTTTAGTCAATTGGGGGTGTACCTGTGGATGTATTTCAAGGCCTTCCTTCAAACTCAGTGCCTCTTTGCCTAACATCATGGGAAAATCAAAAGAAATCAGCCAAGACCTCAGAAAAACAATTATAGACCACCACAAGTCTGGTTCATCCTTGGGAGCAATTTACAAAGGCCTGAAGGTACAACGTTCATCTGTACAAACAATAGTACCCAAGTATAAACACCATTTGACCACGCAGCCGTCATACTGCTCAGGAAGGAGACGCGTTCTGTCTCGTAGAGATGAACATACTTTGGTGCAAAAAGTGGAAATCAATCCCAGAACAACAGCAAATGACCTTGTGAAGATGCTGGAGTAAACAGGTACAAAAGTATCTATATCCACAGTAAAACGAGTCCTATATCGAGGAAGAATGAAGAAGCCACTGCTCCAAGCAAGGAAGAAGCCACTGCTCCAAAACCGCCATAAAAAAGCAAGACTACGGTTTGCAATTGCACATGGGGACAAAGATCATACTTTTTGGAGAAATGTCCTCTGGTCTGATTAAACAAAAATATAACTGTTTGGCCATAATGACCATTGTTATGTTTGGAGGAAAAAGGGGGAGGCTTGCAAGCCGAAGAACACCATCCCAACCATGAAGCAACCTGGCTCAGTTACACCAGCTCTGTCAAGAGGAACAGGCCAAAATTCACCCAACTTATTGTGGGAAGCTTGTGGAAGGCTCCCTGAAATGTTTGACCCAAGTTAAACAATTTAAAGGCAATGCTACCAAATACTAATTTAGTGTACGTAAACTTCTGACCCACTGGGAATGTGATGAAAGAAATAAAAGCTGAAATAAATCATTCTACTATTATTCTGACATTTCACATTCTCAAAATAAAGTGGTGAGCCTAACTGACCTAAAAAAATGACAGGAATTGTGAAAAACTGAGTTGAAATGTATTTGGCTAAGGTGTATGTAAACTTCTGACTTCAACTGTATATGTTTTAAACTGTATATCATCTGTTCCTACCACACAGGAAATGTAAAAGTCAGCCTTAGAGTTGTTTGATCCTTGTGCTCAGCCTTAAGTCTTCTCAAGACACAGTCACACGCACGCACACACACAGAGAGAGACACACACACACAAAACAAACAGACTCTTCGTGATAGAGCCATGCTCTAAATAAGCCCCACACAAAGGATGACTCACCTCACCTCGCCTGCCTGCCTCACTACTGCAACAGCAGCCCCTAAATTACACCTGTGATTGGCTCATCGGCTCAGACAAAAGGCAGGTGATTGGATCCTTCCCTTGTTCCCTCCTGACCATGTAAATAGCTGATTGGTTTGAAAGCAACAGGTAGTGACTGCTTGACTGCTCAGTGCTCTGCCCCAAGTGACAGTGTGTTGTCTCCTTCCGTCTATTTTCTGCATTTGCCAGTGTTTGCTAAATAAACACGGAAGTGATCTGTAAATCATGTGGTAGGCTATGATATTGGGCTGGAAAAACATGGTACAAATGTCATAAAAATTGTACATTCTTTTATATGGGGTATGTCGTTTATGTGCCAATTTGTGCCATGGCTGCATGTGTCTAAATTAGATTTTGTTTTCCCCAGAGTCTCACTACAAGCCTTATATATGCTTATAAATGACGCAAAGCTGTGCTTCACCAATCAAGAGGAAAGGCAAATCTGTTTCAAGCAGACCACTTAGGACCATGATTAACCATTAGACGGTGGGAATTAAACAGTATACAAGAAGCAATTCTGTGTATTTTGCAGAATGGTACAGTTAAGCAATAATGCCCGAGGGGGTGTGGTATAAGGGCTGTTCGTAAGCACGACGCAATGCGGAGCCCTTAGCCGTGATATATTGACACTATAACACAAACCACCGAGGTGACTTATTGCTATTATGAACTGGTTACCAATGTAATTAGAGCAGTAAAAATAAATGATATAGCACAGCTTTCAGCCAATCAGCATTCAGGGCTCAAACCACCCAGTTAAAAAAAATAGAATTATCTGTTGCATGCCCTAATGAGCACCATTCTGTTGAGGCAACCCTCTCTATGGAACGACAGTGACTCCCCTTCCACAGCAGACAGTCTCATGTGTCTATGAAGTCACAGTCAGAGGGGAAAGGGCAAGCAGGGACACAGATCAGTGTACAGACCTCCAGACACTAGGTCCTGGTGTTCTGTCTGGCTGGGGCTAAAGGGCATACAGTCATGGGCCACATTTCAATAGTGTAAAGTGGATACCTCTCATAGTCCCCACCCGAATTAATACGCTGATAACTGTATCAATGTTTTCTCCCATCACAAGAGGAGACGAGATGATGAAGCCCCTTGAGAAGCACCCGTGGTCAGCCAGAGAGACGTAATCCCATCACTGGGCAAGGCAGGGAAGAATAGGAACCGGACTGTTAAGGTAGAGCAGCAGCCAGGTCTGGTCACATAGCAGGCTGCGGTTTCCTCTGGCCCACATCCAGAGGGCAGACACCCAGTGTCAGAATGCCCACCACACTGTGCCAGGCTGCAGGATCACATCACATTAAACACACACACTACAGGTCATAGTGCAGACTGGCTGGTTGGCTGACTGTCTCTTTGTCTATGCAAATAGACCTACACTGCACACCACCATAGGCCACAATGTCAGTCTGTCTAGCCACAATGACCCAAATATCATAATGCACCACATGCCTATTTAACAGGTTTTAATGCCCTAACCCTAATTTCCCCTTGTTCATGTATATCCCAGCTAGGGCTGTCCCCGACAACAACAAAAAATATTGGTCAACCAAGACTTGTTTGTTCCAATCGATTGGTCAACATTTTTTAAATGTGTATTTTTCTATATAATGACAAATCCTATGTGTTTTAATCAAATCAACTATATTCACTGAGCTTGTCTGATACTTTAAGTACACTGTTTGATTAAATAAGACACAAATGACTAGAGGGAGTCCGACCGGGAATTGATTTGATTGTGCCGGGCTCAGACTTGCTGCGCTGTAAAAAAGCTTGCTGCTGCAGCGACCACCACTGAACATCAAAGTGTTTATCGGGCTGTCCGTGTTGCTGAAGCTGCAACATAATTACAGCCATTTCTGACTGTAAAGTTGTTACCAAAATGCCTCATTTGTTTAGGAAAAACATTCCCTATTCCCTCAACCCTTGCTCGCTTTACGTGACAAATGTATGTATTGCATGCACTTGACCAGAGACCTATTGGCATGGGACTAGTATTACTAGAGAACGTTGGTTATGTAATTATTACTCCAGAACGTCCGTTATTCCAGAGGACGATTCGGACAGGATTAGTTATTTTCAAAACTGGCCCTTAATTAATTTTTAAAAGTAAATTGACAGTTATGACAGAAGCCTGGAGGTTTTTATTCTAGGCGTGAAGTTTTTCAATATGTCCAGGTGATAGGTTCACGCTGATAACTCGAGCCTGGTTCCCAAGTTTCTAAACCATACCAAACCATCAAAAGGACATTTTAGTGATCAGCAGTACATCCTATATGCAAGAACTTTAAAAAAAGCTTCTTCAAGTGCAGTAACAAAAATCACCAAGCACTATGATGAAACTGGCTCCCATGAGGACCGCCACAGGAAAGGAAGACCCAGAGGTACCTCTGCTGCAGAGGATAAGTTCATTAGTTACCAGCATCAGAAATTACAGCCCAAATAAATGCTTCAGAGTTCAAGTAACAGACATCTCAACATCAACTGTCCAGAGGAGACAGCATGAATCAGGCCTTAACGGTCGAATTGCTGCGAAGAAACCACTACTAAAGGACACTAATAAGAAGAAGAGGCTTGCTTTGGCCAAGAAACACAAGCAATCGACATTAGACCAGTGGAAATCTGTCCTTTGGTCTGATGAGTCCAAATTTGAGATGTTTGGTTCCAACCGCCAGGTCTTTGTGAGATGCAGAGTAGGTGAACGGAAGATGTCCACATGAGTGGTTCCCCCCGTGAAACATGGAGGAGGTGGTGTGATGGTGCTTTGCTGGTGACACTGATTTATTTAGAATTCAAGGCACACTAAACCAGCATGGCTACCACAGCATTCTGCAGCGATATGCCATCCCATCTGGTTTGCGCTTAATGGGACTATCATTTGTTTTTCAAAAGGACAATGACCCAAAACACACCTCCAGGCTATGTAAGGGCTATTTTACCAACCTCAACTCAATTGAGATGGTTTGGGATGAGTTGGACCGCAGAGTAAAGGAAAAGCAACTAACAACTGCTCAGCATATGTGGGAACTCCTTCAAGACAGTTGGAAAAGCATTCCAGGTGAGTACCTCATGAAGCTGGTTGAGAGAATGCCAAGAGCGTGTAAGGCTGTCATCAAGGCAAAGGGTGGCTACTTTGAATAATCTCAAATATATTTTTATTTGTTTAACACTTAACACTACTACATGATTCCATATGTGTTATGTCCTAGTTTTGATGTGTTCCCTACTATTCTACAATGTAGAAAATAGTAAAAATAAAGAAAAACTCTTGAATGAGTAGGTGTCCAAACTTTTGACTGGTACTTTATATATATTTTTTTGCTACTGCTTGACTAAAGAAATATTGGTTGATCAACAGCCAATCGAACAAACAATTGACCAGTCGACAAATGGGGTCAGCCCTAATCCCAACAATATAAGACTATAAACCTAAACAGCTTAAGTTGATATTAAAATCTTCACAATGGAAAGCCAAAGAATATAAGTGGTAGAAACAGAAGTTCAGGAGCAACATTTAGCCTAGCCAGTGTCAAACAAAACTTGTTGAATAGTGATTCTCCATCAACTGCACAACACACAGAGACAGACTGATGTATAAAGCAGCAACCACCCACCTTGTCTCCACTGGAATAGAAGAAGTAGCGCAAACGCACTATGTTGCAGTGGTCCAGTTTCCTCATGATCTGCAGCTCCCGGTTCTGAGACGAGATGAGACAGGGACATTGAGAAAATCTGACAACCAGCGAGCATTAGACAAGTCAAACAGGCTAAAGAAGCTAGCTTCGCACTGTGAGCTTGCTGCACTCTCCCAGACAGTATCTCTCCCAGAAGAAACTTTCCTCTGATTCTGGACCAGTCAGACACTCTATTTAATGAGTCTTAAAAAGGCTTTTGAGGCTCATCTGAGAGGGGCTGACAGATCCAGGATTAGAGAAAATGGCTGTTCAGAGAGAGAGAGAGACACACAACGTAACATGGAGCATCCAGACTTCTCCCACAAAGCCCTCAGTGTTTCCCAAACCGCTCGTTGAGTACCCCCCAGCCTAGCAGCTCCACTTATTAGACCTAATCCAGTACTAGCACACCTGGTTGGTTAACTAGGTGTGCTAGTATTAGAATAGATCAAACAAGTGGAATGGCAAGGGGTACTCGAGGAGAGGTTTGGGAAACAGCTAAAACACAACCACGGGGATCCATCACACAGCTAGTGAAACATTCAAGATAAGAATCTGAGAATATCTAGACTGAGTTTGGCACCCTGTCACTGTTTTAAATTAGAAGCCCACACATGGTTAATTTAGGCCAGCTACAACAGTCATAGATCATTGTAAAACAGTGACAGCCATAACTGATTGGGGGTCAAATCATGTCAGTGAAATCTGAACAGGGAGAAAATTACCCACAGAGACACATTATAAGTTATTTCAAACACTGGCACTGTGCAGCCATTGCAGCACTTGTTTAACACAGTTACGTCAGTCATACTGTAGGCTACATGCAGTCCATTCATGACGACTGAGGAAATCCATGGGTTGAATTTCCTTTAGCGTGCAACAATAGAAGAGACAAAGAACTATTCATCAACTCAATGCTTGAGCTGTAGCTGGACTGGGGAGGGACGAGACTCCGCCCCCATTTCAGCTCCAACAGGAAGGGGCGTGTTCTCACAAGACATCACTGGGGACTAGGGCATTATGCTCAGGCCGACTGCCAGGATGATTAAACAAACGCCTATCAGTGTGGTACGGCAGGCAGTGCAATACGATCACGAGAGAGCAGTCTCATAGCGGTAAGTGACCTGACTAACCTCAAAGTCTTTTAAGTCGAATGACAGTAGACATGTGAGCCCATTTCATGTGAGCTCACTTAAGCTACGGATAAAAGTAAGACATATTGTAGAAAACACTTTTTGGGGGAAGAAAATCAAAACACTATTCCTTAAGAATTGCTTATTAAATGTGAGACTCCAGTCAAGGATCTAGTTTCAGAGACGTCATACTGACAGCGACTCAATGACCCCAAGACAAAGAACGCACGGTGCAACAAGAAGTTATAAAAATAAAAAATAAACTCTCCAATGTAGTCGTCTCTGCAGTGAAATGGTCCTCACCTTGAACCTCTTGTCCTGCAGAACCTTCTTGATGGCTATTAGCTCCCCGGAGTCACAAAGTTTAGCCTGGTAGACCACGCCGAACGAGCCGTTGCCTATGACCTTAGTGTCTGTATAGCTGACCTCCTGCGGCCGGTCGGGGCCCTGGCCTGGGGTCGCTACTACCGTGGTCACCTTACTGCCATCTTTGTCTCCTGAGAGAGAGGGAGAGAAAGAAAGAGATAAATCAATGTCACACGAGAGATACAATATAGGACAACTCATTCAGCCACACACAGTCTTTACACCAAGAAGCTCCTGTAACATTTCTCATCCTCTCACATCACTGCATCTCTAGATGTAGGCTCAGACTGAAGCCTGTAAGCCAGAAATAGGAAGCTGTACTAACCCACTTTTTAGCAATGAGACATTTCCTGGGAGCAGGGCTACCCATGTTAACGAGCTCTGGCAGACACTGTAATGACGACAGCCTGAAAGTACAGTAGAAGGATAAAAGGTATAGGCGTAAAGGTTGTGGTGAAATGAGGATGTAGTTTTAGTCTCAGATAATGTGTGGGAGGGTGCACTGCAAAAGGCTAAGCACTTTTATAGTACTGTTCCTATTTTGAAGCAGCGCTGCAGGCAGCAAAATGTTTCCCCACATAACAGCTCCAAGTCAACACCTGCACTTCCCATCGCAACTTTTGACAACATGAAAATGAAAGTCTACTGGAGGTGTGAGTTGGCAGACCAAGACGAACACTAACAGCCAGTCCCAAATCGCCATTTACCCATCACGCTTGGCCCTAACCCTTCATTGTTTGCAGATCTGAAGGGCTCTTCTAACCTACCGTTTTTGGCTGGCACCTGGCCGTGGACCTCAACACAAACCCAAAGAGCACCAAACAATCCTAGATTGCACTGTTTTAGGACCACTATTGTTTTCACTATATATTTTACCTCTTGGTGATGTCAATCGGAAACATAATGTTAACTTTCACTGCTATGCGGATGACACACAGCTGTACATTTCAATGAAACATGGTGAAGCCCCAAAATTGCCCTCTCTGGAAGCCTGTGTTTCAGACATAAGGAAGTGGATTGCGGATTTTTTTACTTTTAAACTCGGACAAAACAGAGATGCTAGTTCTAGGTCCAAAGAAACAAAGAGATCTTCTGTTGGATCTGACAATTAATCTTGATGGTTGTACAGTCGTCTCAAATAAAACCGAAGGACCTCGGCGTTACTCTGGACCCTGATCTCTCTTTTGTCGAACATATCAAGACTATTTCAAGGACAGCTTTTTTCCCCCCATCTCCGTAACATTGCAAAAATCGGAAACTTTCTGTCCAAAAATGATGCAGAAAAATGTATCCATGCTTTTGTCACTTCTAGATTAGACTACTGCAATTCTCTACTTTCCGGCTACCCAGATAAAGCACTAAATACACTCCAGTTAGTGCTAAACACGGCTGCTAGAATCTTGACTAGAACCAACAAATCTGATCATATTACTCCAGTGCTAGCCTCTCTACACTGGCTTCCTGTCTTTTTATGTAGTGTTGGGTCTCCTGTTGTGATGTGTGTTTTGTCCTATATTTATAATGTTTTATTTATTTTTTTATCCCAGTCCCCCGTCCCTGCAGGATACTTTTTGCCTTTTGGTAGGTCGTCGTTGTAAATAAGAATGTTCTTAAGTGACTTGCCTAGTTAAATAAAGGTTAAATAAAATAAACAAACAAACAAGGCTAGGGCTGATTTCAAGGTTTTACTGCTAACCTACAAAGCATTACATGGACTTGCTCCTACCTATCTCTCCGATTTGGTCCTGCCGTACATACCTACATGTACGCTACGGTCACAAGACGCATGCCTCCTTATTGTCCCTAGAACTTCTAAGCAAACAGCTGGAGACAGGGCTTGAGACAGGGCCGACCCATCCTGTCTCAGCATCCAGTATTTATGCTGCTATAGTTTGTGTCGGGGGGCTAGGGTCAGTCTTATGTCTGGAGTATTTCTCCTGAATTATCCGGTGTTCTGTGTGAATTTAAGTATGCTCCCTCTAATTCTCTCGCTCTCCCTCCCAGAGGACCTGAGCCCTGGGACCATGCCTCAGGACTACCTGGCCTGATGACTCCTTGCTGTCCACCTGGTCATGCTGCTGCTCCAGTTTCAACTGTTCTGCCTGCGGCTATGGAACCCTGAACTTTTCACCAGACGTGCTACCAGGTCCCGGACCTGCTGTTTTCGACTCGCTCTTTCTACCGCACCTGCTGTCTCGAACTTTGAATGCTTGGCTATGAAAAGCCAACTGACATTTACTCCCAAGTAGCTGACCTGTTGCACCCTCTACACCCACTGTGATGATTATTATCATTATTTGACCTTGGTGGTCATCTATGAACGTTTGAACATCTTGGCCATGTACTGTTATAATCTCAACCCGGCACAGCCAGAAGAGGACTGGCCTGGTTCCTCTCTAGGTTTCTTCCCAGGTTCCTGCCTTTCTAGGGAGTTTTTCCTAGCCACCATGCTTCTACAAATCGGCAATGCTTGCCGTTTAGGGTTTTAGGCTGGTTTCTGTTTAGCACTTTGTGACATTGGCGGATGTAAAATTGATTGATTGACTGTAAGCTTTATCAATAGCAGTGCCAGAACCTGTCAATCACAGAAGTACAAACTACTCTTCTACGAACTAAAATGTGGTTGAACGCTCCAAGAAGTGCATCATGATGAAGTCTACCACAATGCTGTTTCTGGAAATTGACAAGCAAAAACAACATTATACAGCCTAAAACTGCTAGCACACTCCACCAGCATGCCCCATCACTAGTCATGCAACATTCCTATTGGCATGAAGAGAATGAAAGACACCAGTGAAGAAGTAAAATGAATGATATGCTGAAGGAGTTTAATCTTCAAACATAATGAAGGAAAAAAACAGATCTCACATGAACACCTGGAGCTCTGTCCATGGGTGACTTCACAGAGTCCCCCTGCATAGGAATTAGCAACATGAGAAATGGAGAAGATCCATTATTATTTTTGAGCCTTTCTACACCACTGTTTGCAAGGAAGACACACGTAGAAGTTTAAAATCCATTACTTGTTTGGAAAAAATATTAGGCCTGGGTATCCATTAGCCACTAAATGGAATAAATAGAAAACACTCTGGAACAACGAGGGACTACCTGGACGTGTTCAATAAGAAAAAAGCCTAATTGCTTTCCTTGGCAAAATGTTTTAAAGCATTCCAGTTGCGAGTCCTAATGAACATGACCTTGGCCTGACAGCCACTCAACAATTTACTAGAGATGATTTATCATCTCAGATCTTGTAAGGAACGTAGGCGAGTGGGCTTGGTGGTTTGTTAAATATAGGGGGAATATTTTTTCCATTCACTTTAAAATGGCCACTCCATACTTTAAAGATGTAGCTCTAGTCCTATATACTAGTGATTATACCTTGTAGGAGTGTTGGTGTAGCACAGGCCTCTTAGAACTCTGCAATCTGTTTTACAACCAGCACTTACATATCTCTGTGGTGTGCACACACACACACAGAGTGCCCTAATGCCCCTCTAACAGTGATAGGGTCACCTGACCTCTGATACTACTGCAGAGGCCTGACGAGGGACACAGCTACGTCGGGGGATCCAGCACTGAACTCTGCACTCTCTCCAGCGTTGCTACCGTCTGGGTCAGAAGTCAAAGAATAGAGGAAATACTAGTCCAACAAAATGTTAAAATACACATTATCAATGTGCCAATCCTGTCTGAACACGCTGCATCTCTAGGTAGGAACCCACTGAGCTCGTAATGCGGTAGAATATATGGGAATTTGGTCTCGGGGGTCGGACCACTCCAGGTCACACACTTCCTCCCTTTCTCTGCTGAGTAGCAGGAAAGTGGAGCAAAATGTCAGAGCTGACAAAGCCTGACGGAGAAGGGAGGGACAGAGCAGAGAGTACTGCCAAATTAGGCATCTCCTCCTCCTTCTGAACACACACACACACACACACACACACAGAGCAAGCACCCAACCGGAAGCCTGACACCATGTTACTACTGCAGGGGATGGAATTGTAATGAGGACAATGTCGATTATAATAGTGATCACTGAAGTTAAAGATCGTGAAAATCAGAGATTACAGATTGGACGAGCCTTTTCATTATCCTAACGCGTTTGGGTCTACAGTCAGTGACTATTGTTTATCCTCGAAAATGTCAAAAGAGAAACCCGACACCAGGGAGTAGGCCTCAACACCTCTCTTTGTGGTAAATCCTCTAACACCTCCCCGTACTCATCCCTGGGTGTGAAAGGAGAGACCGAGCAAAGCACAGAGCAAAAGGCCCTTAATGAAAATCCCTAACCTGACCGCTGCATCACGCCCTGGGCAGCTGTGCAATAATCCTCTAGTCACACACTGGAGCGTCTATCCGTTGGCTGCTCTCTCTCAGCTTAGAATGAAGAGATTGGGTCTGACAGACTGGCCAATTGGAGTCCTACCATAGAAATACAATTACTTGAACAGACATTCCTATTCAAGTCCTGTTCTACAATGGGAGAGCCTGAGTGTTGAGCCCTGGTCTGATGGGTCTTTATCCCGTCGAGTAATTATATTCTATGGACCTGCCCCTGACAGTCTATCCAGCCACGTTAGCCAGTCAGTCGTCACCACCATACCATCACTTGACTACTGTGCAGTATGTCACTGCAACAGCTGAGAGCCAGGAGTAAGACTAGAGCTGTGTTCGAATACCCATAACATATAGTATGTAGTATACAGCAAGTTCATTTTAGTATACAGTAAACGAATGGTATCGTTTCAGTTGAGCATACTAGAGCGTCGCCTGTCTACCGGAAGTTAATGCTGTTGCTATGCAACCTCTTGGTAGCATAACAAATGACTAGCTAAAAACATTTAACGATTTCGGTTGTGTTCGTAAATTCAAGTGCCAGAGTGCGCTCTGGGTGTTCGTAAATCCAGAGCGTTGTCCGATTGTCCGTTCATAAATTCTGAATATTCAGAGCGCACACTGGACGGTCTGGCCGAGTAGTAGGTTTGATCCGAGCGTTCAACGGCAGTCAAGCACTCAAGCTAACGGGCTAACGTTGGCTAGCTACTTCCAGACACGAATGAGAGAACACCTCACTGACCATTTGACTCTCCCTAGCAGAGCTGGTTAGGATGTTTTCATGTTATCTAGAGCGTTGGTGACTGTAACTGTGCTGCTGGCAACAATTTAATTACGCTTTTTTTGCCGACGTTTACTGACACCGGCCATATTCAACGGGTGTTGAGCATTTGTAAATTCATCCGTTATTCTGCGCGAGAGTGCTCTGAAATTGGAATAGATAGCCTGAATGAACAATGACTATACCACTTAGCTAAGAATGATGTGAATAATCAAGTCAATAAACATTGGTTAGTTAGTTAATAATACTGCCTGGTAAGTTCGATGTATTAGTAGCCGACTAACATTAAGTAGCTAGCTAACATACCAGTACCTACTGCTGCAATGTGGTTCGTAAGGATAGCAAAGCTAACAAATTGTCAGCCAACATAACATGTAACATAACTTATTTGAAAAGTAATTACTTTATTACATTGCTCAGCATAATTAGTTAGAGCAATGAATTTGTATCCGCTTTCGTTGGACTTCGGTAGCATATTTTCCACCATTTTCTTCAAATCTGAATTTCGCCCACTTTCGGAAGAATTGCATTATGTGCCCTAAAAGCACAGAAATAGTGTCCATGGCATGTATACTTCGTATTTTGGCCAATTTAGTACAACATCCGGGAACTTTTGGCATACTACCTATATCTACACTATGACTAATAAGCGTACTATATACTCAATTCACATCACAAATAGTATGGTTAGTATGAGTATTCAAACAGAGCTTAGGCTAGCCTACAGATCACATGACCAGATGCATTAGTTCAATGGTCTACTGACATCCCAACCCTCCCTTCATTCCTATGGGGGACTGACTAACTGGCCTTAGCATAGCAGGAGGGGGGACGTCCCCTAACAATGACAGCTTCCCATTTCCTTCTAGGAAATTACCCCTAGTATGAGGAAGGATTTAAGTCAGGGCTAGGATGACTGGGTTTAATACTACAAAAATATTAAGTTTGAAATTGTTATGTCACCAATACACTTTCCATGGAATGCCCAACATTCTGATTTGAACTACAGGTGAAAGCCTGGCATCTTACAACTTTTAATTCGAAATTTTTCAGAGTTGTGTAATGGAAAGGTCATGCGAAACCTCTTTGATTGCAGAACTCATGTAATGTGTTCCTAGTAGTACCGAGTACTGAGCACAGATACCTACATTTTCCCCGCACATTCCAGAGCCTGGCTGGTGGTGAACCATTTCCCTTCCCTACAGGGGCCAGAGGATCGGCCCACATCAACATCAAAGCCTTTCATTTCCTTCTGTACACTGACTCACACCATCATCATACCATCACACTGGCTACCATTATCAACACTGAGTCGATACACTACCCAGACGCACATTATCAAATGTACACAGGGAGGAATGCAAGCAGAGAACCATTCACACAGACTGGCAGGCGGCGCAAACAAGCGGACACATGATGCTCTTTGGTTGGAAATGATAGATATCTGGTTTCAGAGACACAGCTGCTATGTTGTCACTCAGTTCTCGAAAACAAGCTTCGCAATCAAAACGGTCTTTCTCTTCACACAAACACAGGGTTGGGGACTAAATGATTACATGTAATCTGACTATGAAACAACTAACCAGTTTCATTACCAGCTAAAATATTGTAATCAGATTACAGACACTTTTGAAAAACTAGATGATTATTTATTGGATTCAATTCAGAAAGGATGCATTATGGCATCTTTGTTCTCTCAATGACATTAAATTCAGCATTGAAACAAGGCCCAAGTCAGAGACCACTATGATGACACACCAAATGTGTTTGATAGATCATTTTTGTCTTCGTCTAATGGAAAGTAATCCAAAAGTAACAAAGTAATCAGATTACGTTACAGAGTTTGGGTAATCCAAATTTTACATTACAGATTACAATTTTGGACATGTAACTAGTAACTGATTACATTTAGAAAGTAACCTACCCAACCCTGCATACATACACAGAGTACTGTCATTGACTGCAGTATAGATTGCATTTTAAGAATCTTTATAAGGGCAGGGGATAAAAGCTAAATAATTGTTTTGTTCTTGGCCAGCTGCTTTGGAAACTCCTCAGAGGGGGCAGGACGCAGAGCGAGTAGCTAAGCAAGCGAGCGAGTCACAAGCTGTTCTAGGTTTGCAGCTGCATCATGTTGCTGCTATTACCAGTTCTTCAGATCTGGGGCCACGTTCCCAGCAGCCACGTTCAGCAGACAGACTGAGACCGATGCGTTCACACAGACAGAGGAATGCGATTATGATTGGAGCGCAGGCCTGCAGGGCCTGAGCACTATACGGTTAGCCGTTATATTACAAGGGGCTACCTTCTGCACACACTGCAGCATGGCAGTGCACTGGGAAGAAGGTGAAGGCCATCGCACACGACAGTTTATCCACAGGGAATGATGTGTCACTTCAATGTAGCGAGGTGATGAATGCAATGAGGGTTTGATTTAATTGAGCAATCCTGTAAAGGAAAGGCTTGTGTTTTTGTGTCTCAGCCCAATAATGCCAAAAGCTGGTGTGTGTGTGTGATGAGAACTGAAAGAAGTTAGTAACACTACTGTAGGCGTGGGTGTGTGAGTACTCAACGTTGGCACAACCGCCAGTAAGGACCCTGATTTATTTGCGGTTCCTTACCAGCTGGGTTAATCCCAAAGGCCACGGGGAGAAGCCCTGACGCCGGAGCAGCAGTAGCTCAGCAACAGGAAGGAAACAGGACACCAGAGACGCACAACCCCCTGAACTGGTCACAAGACCTGTGGCATGTTCGTGACAGTTGGGCCATAGTAAGCCTGCTGAGAACAAACAGCAAATGTAATTCTACTTTTCATTCAGATGCGAGTGAGTCGGAGCTTTTGATGATAACATATGGCCGTAAATAATATACGATGACTTGAACAAACCATAAAAAGGCTATTTTTGAAAATGTGGTGGACTTTGGTCTTCTCATATGATCCAAGAAGATGAGGACTTTAATCTTACGTTTAGTAGACTCCCAAGTCAATTTTAACTGCATCACCAAGTCTGTATTTACACAGGCAGTCCAATTCGGATGTAATTTTTTTCACACTAAATTGATCCTTTGACCAATCACATCAGGTCTTTTCAAATCAGATATTTTTCAGAGCGGACTAATTAGTGAAAAGAATATCAGAAATGTTCTGCCTGAGTAAACGCAGCCCAAGGCATGTCAACAGACCTTCATTGCCATGTTTAATGTCCACTAGGACACACCATAGCAAACAGATGAACATTTGCATTTCTAATTGAACAGGAAGTTCCTCCCGTTTTAGGGAAAGAGGATACCTAGTCAGTTGAACAACTGAAAGCGTTCAACAAAAATGTGTCTTCCGCATTTAACCTCTTCGGGCTAGGGGGCAGTGTTTGGAGTTTTGGAGAGTCTGGCGGCCCAAAGTAAAATGCCTGTTACTCAGGCCCAGAAACTAGGATATGCACATCATTGGATTGGATAGAAAACACTCTGAAGTTTCTAAAACTGTTAAAATAATGTCTGAGTATAACAGAGCTGATTTGGCAGGCAAAAACCCCGAGGAAAATCCATCCGGAAAATGTGAATCTGTCATGTCACACTTTTTCAATTGGCATGCTATTCAAAACAGGGTAATTTAGCTCCCAGATTGCAGTTCCTATGGCTTCCACTAGATGTTAGTCTTTAGAAAACGTTTCAGGCTTTTATCTTGAATAACCAAGGAGTAAGAGCTATTCCTTCGGGGGTCTCGTGAAGTGTACTGTTATCGTTTACGCGCGTGACAGTGAACGCGCTCTTAGCTATTTTTCTTTTCTATAAAAACAGGCTATATTCCGTCTAAAATATTATTGTTTATATTCATATTAGGGTATCTGAGTATTGATTAGAAACGCTGTTTGACTTGTTTCGACAAACTTTACCGGTACTTTTGGGATATTGTTTGTCTGCATGGATGAACGCCTTTGAGCAGATGGATTACTGAACAAAATGCTCCAACCAAACGGAGCTTTATGGATATATAGAGGGACTTTTTCAAACAAAAGGACCATTTATTGTGTAGCTGGGACCCTTGGGATTGCCATCAGATGAAGATCTTCAAAAGGTAAGTGATTTATTTTATCGCTATTTTTGAGTTGTGACACCTCTGCTGGCTATGTTATTATGCTAATTGAATATGTGTGCGGGGAGTTGTCCTCAGACAGTCAAATGTTTTGCTTTAGCCGTAAAGCCTTTTTGAAATCTGACAACGCTGTTAGATTAACAATATTCTAAGCTTTTGGTGTGCAACACTTGTATTTTCATGAATGTTTAAAATGACAATTTTTGTCATTTGAATTTGGCGCTCTGCATTTCACCAGATGTCAAAATCGATCCCTAACAGGTTAATCCAACCCCTCTGAATCAGAGGTGAAGGGGGCTGCCTTAATCAACATCCTGGGGAGCAGTTGTTGTTGGGGGTTAACTGCCTTGCTCAACGGCAGATTTTTCCACCTTGCCGGCTCGGGGATTACAACCAGCGACCTTTCGGATACTGGCCCAACGCTCTTAAGCGCTAGGCTACCTGCTGCCAAGATTAGGGTTTACTCCATTTTCAACCGTTTGGTGCCTAATGAACGTGTCCCTTGTAAATGATAGGGAACATGTCTAATTAACAGCATACCACCCAGTCATTCGTCCATTCTCACATACTCAGCCTTCACATCCTCCTTCTCCTCCTCTCCCCAGCTGGACATTACATCTGACATTTCTTCTCCTGATCCCTATTGCCATTTCCTCCTTGGTCCATGTTTCCTTTTCTGCGGTGGCTAGTACACAATTGACTATGTAATACACCACTATGGGGCAAAGCCTTCTCCGAATACAAATGGGGGCTAAAAAGGTCATTATATGGTGAGCTATTTCCCAACATCTTTGTCCAGGTTCTTTAATTTGTACATCAGCAAGCAAGCAAGCAAGCAAACACCAAGGCCTAGCTCGACATTTACGCTTGTCATCTTGTCCGGGACAAGAAAAAAAATATATCGATTTAAGTTCTCTGAAATAATAAGTTAAAAAAAAAGAATAATATGCTCCTTTTCATATTAAAAACGCCTACATTTCAAAGTGTAGGCTACAGTCTCATGTGCAAAGTGATGCTGATGAGGCTTTTCAATTACATAAATATAGGTTAAAAACCAGTCATGTTTGACAAATATAATGAAGGATAATTAACATTGTCTAAAGGCTTGATTAATATGCCATTGAAACCAGCATTTGTCTCATGTTCCATTGGTTTTCAAAAATCAACTTTATTTTATTGTCCAGTAGCCAAAGGCATAATTCTAGTCATATTAGTAACCCATGCTAGTTGATGCATCTTTAAAACTCCTCTTTCTTAATTTCTAAAGGATATTTTCATCTGTCACATTAAACAGATTTTGCATGTGGTGCGCTTTTGAGACAGTGTTTTCCCCCTTATTGCATTTTGGAACATTCACGCATAGCCTACAGCCATGTGTGCATTGTTGAGCTTATAATATGAAGTAATAAATATTTATCAACATTTTAAGCTAAACGGTCTGACCTGCTGCATCAGCCTCATTGGACGCCTATATTTTCGAGCCCTGGAGGGAATTATTTTATAAAGACATAAGTATTTGGTCGTAGTTGCAATATTTTATATGCTACCAAAGGTGGCCAAACATCCTCCAGGAGAGTCTTAAAAATGCCAATCGGCAGAGTGTTGCCTACATTTTTGTCTGATTCTCTTAATGGTAAAAACAATTTAATGCATTTTATTTTGTAAAGTGGACAAGTGACTTGAGCTTTTGTACAAGTAAAAAAAAAAAAAATCCTAAGAGAAGTAGCTAAAAAGCTTATGTCAAGCCCTGTAAGGAGGGATGCAAAGGGTCGGAATTTTTTCAGAAATGTTCCATGGGAAGTTAAGCCTGGGAATTGTGGGAATTCTGCGTAAATTCATCAATAAAGTTTGCTTATAACAGTGAACCTTTTTTGTGGGATACACATAAGGTAATTCTAGGTCTTGTGGCATATTTTGGTTAAACTAACCCCAATTCAATAGAATTTCAACCCTCTGCATGCACAGTGCACTCATCCATCACATGTACAGCTGCTTCTCAAGATCTTGCACACTAATAAGATGCTATTGAGTCCACACTAATTAATACACTGTCTGAGCCAAGGACCACATGCTTTCTGGTAAGTTTTGATTACAATACTGGGTGGGGTGAATATAATTTATATGACATATATCATTTTTTGTTAACTAGTAAATAGTAGCCTACAGCAAAATGTGCTTAAATCATTTCTAACTTGTTAACAATTTCTGCTAGTTAGTTTTTGCTACCAAGTGGGTTTTAGCTTGCTTGAGCCTGCTAACTGAGGAGTGTTAATTCACCGGTTTCCATACATGTTTCATTTTAAAACATGTATCTTACAAAGGACTTGTTTAATCTAACTGCTTAACTATTTATCTGTACATGGAATGGTATTAGTTTTTATTTTTCCCCCTAATCTTTACAGGAAAATGCACGCGGGCACTATCTGATGTGTGGAGACATTTCACTGCAGCTAATGAAGGAAAAGCTGTGTACATTTGAAAATACTGTGCCAAATCATATGTGAAGAATGCAACAAAGATGCAGAATTATCTGGCCAAGTGCATAAAGTTCTCTCAGCACTCACAATAAGCAACCTCTGATAAAAGTCCCTCTACTTATATTCGAGGTGAAAATGATGAATCAGACACCTTATCGATAGCAACAGCTCATGGTCCTCCTGGAATAAGAAGTTTTTTTGACTCAATGGAGGAACATAGTCAGAGAAATGCTGGTGAATGTCTTGCTCGAGCTGTGTATGCAACTGGTTCACCCACATCACACCCATTGGCTGTGCTGCTTGTGCATTGAATCTGCTCCTCAAGGACATCATGGCACTGAAAACAATGGATCCACTCTACAAGAGAGCCAAGGAAATGGTTAGGTATGTGAAGGGTCATCATGTTATAGCAGCAATCTACCTCACCAAGCAAAGTGAGAAGAATAAGAGCACCACATTGAAGCTGCCTAGCAACACCCGTTCCTGGAGGGGAAGGAGTCTCTCCAAGAAATGGCCATATCACAGACTGCTGATATGAACAGCCCCATTAAGAGGATCCTCCTGGATGATGTATTTTGGGAGAGTGGTAAGCAGCCTGAAACCTATAGAAGTAGCCATTGTTCAGTGAAATCATTCCATGTGAATAGTCAACTAACTTAATTAAAAGTTCAATTCATAACTAAATTGTTTGTTTTTTAAATTTATATTGGAAGGATTTAATAATTTGCAATTATGTCTACTTATGATATGGTAAAAGGTTTATGCTTCCATATGATATGGAAAAATATATCCAATGCAAAAAAACATCTACATTTAAATGGTATTAATATTAATTTGCATATATTTCCGTTAATTCCCATATATTCTCGTTAATTCCCACGGAAATTTTCCACTTCTGAATATTCCCCAAAACGTGCAACCCTACCTGTAAGTCTACACTGATGTGTGAGAAAAGAGCTGATGAACTGATGTGTGAGCCCACTGTCATCTTATGTGCACATAAACAGGATGACTCCCCAAAGATGGGATCATGGTTTTGGCCTATTTATAATGTTATTTGCTCTCCAAGAGTCGACCAGGCTTCTCAGCAGACAGACATTTGAAAAAGCACTAGTAGGTCAAGAGGACTGACTGTGTGGAGTCATATGACCACCCATAGATACCTTCAGAGACGTAGGCAGACACCAGATGCTGCGGACCAATCAGAAAGTCCCGGTGCTACCCCCATTGCCTGGGGTTTGCTGATGCTGCACGGCAGAGCAGGGGCCAGCAGCACTCCAGCCGCTGAGAAACTTGTCAATTATTGAGCTGAACAAAATGCTGATGAGCTGTGTGACCTGGCTGGCTGTGTGTGAAGCTCCAATAGTAGTAGTAGTCAGAACTAGCCTCATTTACCAGATGTTGAAGCTTTACTAGAAGTAGACCTATGAAGCCAAAGCATCCAGTATAGAGAGGATTTAGATGAAGATGAATGAATTTAGTGAAAGGCTGATGCTCCTATGTGCAAGTTATTCTTCTGATGAACCAAGCAATTTTATATTGGCATTAGATTTGAGTATAATGACATGGAGCTACAATGGAATCCTATGGAAAAGTTAAGCAACGTTTTAGGTTTTTATCCCACTTTCAAACTCTTTGTCAAAGTACAATGGTCAGATACTGTGGGTCACATCTGACCCAACAGTCTAGCAAAACCGACCTGCAGTACATATTGTAGGCTCTCCAATCCAATGGACAGTCACCTCTAAGTCAACTGGTCTGGATTCATTCTACAGCCCCGAGGCTTCATCTGACCAGCCATGTCTAACCTACCCCTGCTCGATCAACACTACCGGTGGTCTGTCTGTCTGACTGCCTGCCTCAGAGCTGCAGGGTGGGGAATGAGAGGAGCGGACATGACAGTACCTCTAGGCATGCCCTATCAGCTCTTTCACCAATCCATTGTTTCAGTACTCCCAAAAATCAAGGGGTCAATCTCTAGAGTCTAGACTAGAGGGATGGCATTTTGACTAGCTTACACATGGAGCACTACAAGCAAAGACACTTTTGCATTTAGGCTATTATATGGTCGATAATAATATCATCAGTTATCATTTGGAAAGCTCCAATGGTATCTTACCATCCATTTACATTTTGTATGATCACGTTTCTCAATAATCCCAGACATATGCTAATAACACCATGTAAAATACCAGACGGTGGCTCTAAACACACTAGTTGGGTCTAGGTGACAACGGTTAACTAAGCAAATGACTTGGACAGTGAATGGGAGAGTAACGTTACGGTCTGAAAATATGGGGTTATTCTATGTATGGACCCATATGGCATTTCAGCATTAAATGTGAATTAGGCTAGGCCTAGTCCACTCCACGAGATAAATATGTGCCCTTATATCATAACAGCAGCAGTAGAGTATTATGACAAAAAAAAAAAGCACATAGAAAATGTTAGCTCTATGGTAATACTTACTGCTGACTTTCATACTGCCAAATGCTGAGGGCTGCGGCACTGCCTTGCAGCTCTCTGCAAAGGAGGTGGTTCTGGGCCGACCCGACATATTTCAATCCAAGATATCCCTGCTTCGTCTTCAGTCGAATCGTACTCTTTCCAGTTCTATTGGTCTTTGACTGTCTTTGTTTTTATAAATTTTAAAAGAAAATTGGTAGCCAATTCCACGATAGAGCTCTGCTCCTTCTTATATCGTTCTAGCACGAGCTAGCCAGCTAGCTAGCAAACTAATTTCGAACCGGTCAGCTGTGTCAGGTCTCGAGCGGTCGTCCAGCCACATTCAGCAATAATCTGGAATTCCTTTTATTTCCTATGTTCCTTTCACCTACCTATGCTAACGTTACAAAGGCATTCTAGAAAATAACGGCCTGAGCCAGGTGTCTCATGAATTGGGCCTCTCAAAGTTGCCAGTACATTAGAAAAACACCGCCGCAAAGAGGAATAGGCTACCTGCAATGGCATGAACGACACGTCTGCTTACGTTGAGTGATTCTCGAAATAAAACAATATCAGGTCCAATAGCTAATCTTCATTTTCTAATGTTGAGACTAAAGGATCCGACAGCACCAGCCATGGCGGCTCCCAGTCTCAGACCGACCAACATTCAAATCGGACACAAATGAACAAAATTCCCGATTTCAGGCCGAAGGAAAAGCACGGACGTTTCTTTGACAACTTCGCCCCCATACACAGGGAAGCAATTGTCGATAGTCCCTGCTGGCTGACGGCGACGTAAAAGACTATCCCAAATGTATTTTGGGGTTGAAAATAGTCATGCTACAGCTCCACTAAATGTGCAATTCTCTTTTGATTCCTTCTTTCTCTGTCTGCTAGTTCCCTTTGTCAGACTACGACCAAAACAACGCAAATTACTTAAACTATTGAGTGGGTGAACCTCTTTCACGATGTCCACTAGATAGCCCAGCTACAAAGTCAAAGTGCCTATATTGCAAAGATTCATGAAAAGAAAACATGCATTTTTTGGTCTTAGTTTAAAGCCATGGTTAGGCATACGGTTAGCAGTGGTGTTAGGATTAAAAACACATTTTAAGAAAGTACAGTTTAGAAATGGGCGGGGTGTATGACTTTGTGGCAATGGTAACTAGGGACAAACCTCGACGGCCTCTACGCAAATCTTAAACTACGGGAATATCGAATTGTGCACGCTCAGGCAGACGCGAGGAGGTCACGTCGACCAATCCAAAGCGAATCCATACGAAATTTGGGTAGAGACCTCAAGCCCACTGAGCGCGTTGATGTCTGTAGTCTACTTCCACTATTGTCAAGAAAAATAAAAGTTTTTTCGACATAAGCACATTATGGTGCAGTAGCGTGTATTCATTGCCTCAAATATTTGACAAATAAAACCATTGAAATATTCTCTTTCGTCTCTCTCTCTCTCTTTTGAAAATTTCCCGTCACTTCGCAAGTGTCTTGACTCTCACAGGAGAAAGCATCCAAGCGAGCGAAACAGCGCCACTCTGTTTCAGAATGTGTAGCCTACGGAAAGTATTCAGACCCCTTGACTTTTTCCACATTTTGTTACCTTACAGTTCTACAATTTATTCAATTGTTTTCCCCTCATCAATCTACACCCAATAAAAAAAATATATATAACATTTTTGCTCATTTATTACAAATAAAAAAGTGAAATATCACATTTATATAAGTATTCAGACCTTTTACTCAGTACTTTGTTGAAGCTCCTTCGGCAGCAACCACAGCATTGAGTCTTCTTGGGTATGACGCTACATGCTTCTCAGCAGATCCTCTCAAGCTCTGTCAGGTTGGATGGGGAGATGTTCGATCAGGTTCAAGTCCGGGCTCTGGCTGGGCCACTCAAGGACATTCAGAGACTTGTCCCAAAGCCACTCCTGCATTGTCTTGGCTGTGTGCTTAGGGTTGTTGTCCTGTTGGAAGGTGAACCTTCGCCCCAGTTTGAGGTCCTAAGCGCTCTGGAGCAGGTTTTCATTAAGGATCTCGCTGTACTTTGCTCCATTCATCTTTGCCTCAATCCTGACGAGTCTCCCATTCCCTGCCGCTGAAAAACATCCTCACAGCATGATGCTGCCACCACCATGCTTCACCGTAGAGATGGTGCCCGGTTTCCTCCAGACGTGACGCTTGGAATTCAGGCCAAAGAGTTCAATCTTGGTTTCATCAGACCAGAGAATCTTCTTTCTCATAGTCTAAGAGTCTTTATGTGCTTTTTGGCTAACTCCAAAAAGGCCTGTCATGTGCCTTTTACTAAAGAGTGGCTTCCATTTAGCCACTCTACCATAAAGGCCTGGTTGGTGGAGTGCTGCAGAGATGGTTGTCCTTCTGGAAGGTTCTCCCATCTCTACAGAGAAACTCTAGAGCTCTGTCAAAGTGACCATCGAGTTATTGGTCACCTCCCTGATCAAGGCCCTTCTCCCCGATTGCTCAGATTGGCCGGGCGGCCAGCTCTAGGAAGAGTCTTGATGGTTCCGAAATTCTTCCATTTAAGAGTGATGGAGTCCATTGTGTTCTTGGGGATCTTCAATGCTGCAGAAATGTTTTGGTACCCTTCCCCAGATCTGTGCCTCGACACAATCCTGTCTCGGAGCTCTAAGGACAATTCCCTCGATCTCATGGCTTGGTGTTTGCTCTGACCAGTACTGTCAACTGTGGAACCTTATCTAGACAGGTGTGTGCCTTTCAAAATCATGTCCAATCAATTATATTTACCACAGGTAGACTCCAATCAAGTTGTAGAAACATCTCAAGATATCATGTTTTAGGGAAGACCCGGATGCAGACAGTGTCGAAGTAACAAAAGTTTATTACTAGAACAGGGGGGCAGGCAAAATGACAGGTCAAGGGCAGGAAGAGGTCAGTAATCCAGATCAGAGTCCAAAAGGTACAGAGCGGCCGGCAGTCTCAGCGTCAGGGCAGGCAGATGTCAATGATCCAGTGTGGTGGGACAAGGTACAGGACGACAGGCAGGCTCAGGGTCAGGGCAGGCAGAATGGTCGAAACTGGGAAAACTAGAAAACAGGAACTAGAAACAGACAGGAGCAAAGGGGAAAACGCTGGTAGGCTTGACGAACAAAACAAACTGCAAACAGACAAACAGACAACACAGGTATAAATGCACAGGGGATAATGAGGGGAGATGGAAGACACCTGGTGGGAAAGACAGGTGAAACAGATCAGGGTGTGACACAAGGATGATCAATGGAAACAGGATGTACCTGAGCTCAATTTCGAGTCTCAAAGCATTGGGTCTGAATACTTATGTAAATAAGGTATTTCAGTTTTTTTTGGTTTAATACATTTGCTAACTTTTCTACAAACTTGTTTTTACTTTGTCATTATGGGGTATTGTGTGTAGATTGCTGAGGATTTTTTTTATTTATTTAATCAAATTTAGAATAAGGCTGTAAAGTAACAAAATGAGGAAAAAGTCAAGAGGTCTGAATTCTTTCCGAAGGCACTGTATCCGATGCTGTCTGGACCAAAAGAGTATGTTGCCGCCTTAGCATCTGATTGATTGATGCCAGCAAGCATTTGGCCTCGATAAAATAATTAGCCAATCAGCGTTGAGCTGAGATCAACTGTGGTTTGTCCTGGTGCAGCAAAACACCCCCCCAAGGGAGGCCAGTTTGGATTTGGCTTTACACCAATAAATCACCAATTTCCTAAGCCATAGATGGAGATGGGGAGTTGGACATGTAATTCTCTGCACAGGCCAATGATTATGACGGCGATTATGATCTAACCATGAATTAATATGTTGTGCCACTGGCCTGAGACGATTGAAGTTCAATATGTAGCCTACATGTAGCCTAGTTAGCTAGTTAGCTAATTTAGCAGGTTCATTGTTGCCCATGTGAGGAAGTTAGGCTAGCAAGCATTTTAGCTAGGTAGCCTATGTCAACAAAAACTAAAAGTGTACTGTATAACAGAGCCATAGACCGTTTTACTAACATGAAAGAGGAGTATTGAATTAGCGTTCAACTAGTCTATAAGGAGGGTGTTTTTACTTGCGCGCGCACACACACAGAAAGAAATCAGTGCCATGGACAGCCACATGATATTCAGCTAAATTGATTGGACCAGTGGAGACCCGTCTTTCAGGGCAGAGCCCCACCTATTTAGCCATAAACAATACAATTAAAAACGTGTCATTAATATGTTTCACATATCAGTTTGCAAACAGTGTAAAACAACCCCCTCAAAAAATGTGTGTTAATAAAGCAAACATGGTCTTTTTTTTGCTTTCTTGAGTAAGGCAGCTCCAAAATGGAGGTGTTTCAGCCTAGCTTCAGTGCTTTCTGTGGTAGTGGGGCAGCCAGTGGAAAATACGGAGCGTAGGGGTTGATAATGTTCTCTAGATGCGCCATGATTGGCTCAGTGTTCTGTCACTCATGGGGACACTACGTCACAGCAAGACCCTTGGTTGCTGCCATAGACTTACATTAGAAGTACCAATCCAAGAATACTCAAGGTCATTGGCCACAGATTCAATTACGTCAAATCGCGTTATTTCTACCATAGCTTTGATTGGACTGATCATGTCAACATCATACTTTCAAAATCTTAGCTAGCAAGCTAGCAGTCATTATCATGCATCAAGTCAAAATCTACTGGCAAAATGTTTTCAATCCTTGTCATATGAAGAGAAATTATATATAAAATGTATTGGGGTGCTCATCGACCATTGGATATAAACATTACACAACAAGTTGGAAATCACAAATGCAACAATTAGTGCTAAGGTGCCACTGCAGCCCTGGGTTCGATCCCAGGCTGTGTCACAGCCGACTGTGACCGGGAAACCCATGAGGTGGTGCACAATTGGCCCAGCATCGTCCGGGTTAGGGGAGGGTTTGGCTGGCCGGGATGTCCTTGTCTCATCGTTCTCTAGCGACTCCTTGTGGCGGGCCGGGCGCCTACAAGCTGACTTCGGTTGTCAGTTCGACAGTGTTTCCTCCAACACAGTGGTGCAGCTGGCTTCCGGGTTAAGCGAGCAGTGTGTCGAAAAGCAGTGCGGCTTGGCTCTCGACCTTGGCTCTCGACCCACAAGAAGGACCGCCACGCCACCTTCCTGTTCAAGTGACCACAGCACAACAAGGTGAGTCCAAAAATGTATTGTACTGTATGCTGCTGCATAAATTATGTAATATGCCAGGGAGATATGCATACTGTAGCCAAGAAAGTAATACCAAGTGTATGTTGTGTAGTAAGCTGTTAGTAGCCCCTGTGCCTCACCCTAATAACTTGGTCCCTTTCTTCCCTCATAACTTAGCCTGTTTTAGAGAAATGTAATCATTGAATATTGTAAGAGCTTTCATTATCTGCTTATATGCCCCTTTTATTTATCCTACGGTTCTGACTTGGTGTACAGGGAGAATACTGTAAAAACAGCCCATGTTCTGAATTCTGTTGCTGTACATTTCAAAAGTGCTGAACAAATAGTTATATTGATTATGTCCATCCTAGCTTGCTCATTAATGTCTTAATCGAAATTACGTATTGCCTCTTATCCACTCATCTTTCCTTTATGCCATAGTTTGTACATCTCAATTGTCAGTAGAAACCACATCTGTTTAACTACCTTGTAGTCTGAAAGATACATCCAGAAGTAAACTGTGTAGTTTATTTCCCTCACCTTGATTTATTCATTCAACCATTCATTGTCCATTCTGGTGTGAGTAGACCCTCTTCAAGGATGACAGATGCGGGACACATTCCAGTTGAATGGAAAATCTTAAGGGAGATAAATGTTCCTATCAATATGCTACGGTTTATAATGGCATGGGACACAGGCTAGACCATTTATGGCAGCATTGTTGACAAACACTTGGACAACAGGATCATTTAAACTAGAAAAATAATTTGATTTAGATTTGTGATTTTATTTAGTTATCCAATGTGTAATAGGCCCAATGAAAACAATTTCATACATTTCCACTGACCAAGAAATCAAGTGGATCTAAGATTCAAATGCAGTAAACACACATGCTCATAACCCACAGCAGCAGCGGGCTATATTTATGTCTGTCTCTAAGCCTTTTGCATGGTTCTTGGCAGTCATAATTCAGCACAAAATGTCTGCATCCATAATGGAAGCGGTCAGGGTTAGGTAATGGATATAGCTGTTGCCCTCATTGCAACACAGTGCCTCCAGCTATCATCGTCAACACATCTCTCTTTTATCTCCGCCAACCAACAACAAAAAAGAGTTCCTAATGACCCACTCCTCTCTCACCCACCTTTAGCTAAATGTGTTGAAAAGCTAATGGCTATTTGCTAAGCTCTAAGACATGACTAATCTAAAATGTATTTTTCTGCAATATCTCTTGTATATTTTGTAATGTCTCATTTCTATTTGATTGTTTTATGATGGTTTACTGGTTTATGCATTACACAAAGTAAACATACTGACGTTTTGGTAGAACTCTTTTTCCTTCCTTACACCCACTGTGGTTACACACCCCTTCTCCACTGTTCCCACCACTAGTTCAAGTGTTGGAAAACTGTCGATCTTCTCCTGGATACAAATGGATAGATATATGGAAACGGACACCTTAACCCAACAAAGAAACATAGTCCAGAGTATGGCAGAAAATCTCAAACAAAATTGATGGCTCTGCAATGTTCAATAAGGATTTCGTTTTGGGGCAAGGTATGTTAGTATTCAACGGGACAGTGTATTTTGAGACAGAAGATTGATTGATGCTCTGAGACACACTATTTCAATAAAGTGTTCAATAAGTGGTAGATTTGCTGTATTTTAGTTGTTGGCTTGCCGAGAGACTACTGTGTTGCCATGTGCTGCAGATGCAGATGAGTTTGAGTGAGGAGGCTCCTTTGCCCAGTAACTAGGTGCTTAGCACCGTGTGTGTAGGTAATTGAGTCATATTATGGAGCCAGGGCACTTGGGAGGACTGCTTTTAAACCAAATAAGTCATTATACTCATTGCTGCAGTAAAGTCAGGTCTACTCATTATAGCGTTGAAGTGTTTTTAGTCCATTTACAGAGCTGCTGAAGCGTAGCCCACTGGGCGCAGACGTCAATTCAACGTCTATTCCACGTTGGTTCAACATCATTTCATTGAAATTACGTGGCAACAACGTTGATCCTCCAGTGGGAGGTGTTGCGTAGTGAAACAACTAGGCTTTACATAGACGAACCTTGGCATTCATGCAGTGGCAAGACCTGAGGAATACTTTCCCAGCATGCCATGCAGACAGTTTGTGAGGCTGTTCAATACAGTCAAAGCTATAGTTGCTACCAGGGGGGGACATTTCATTATATTTTGTAATTATTTGTATCTAGTCGGATAAACACTTCAAACAGCCTACCCGCTCGGAGGCGTCTGCCTGGTCCTAATTTACACTGTTGCCTCGTTTTGTATCGCAATCCAATTATAAAACTGGGGGGGACAGAAATGCAATTTCAGAATGTGTGTGGGGGACGGGGACGGGGGGACATGTCCCCAGTTAAAGTTGTGCCCTTGGTTGCTACAGTCCTTTCTTCTGCAAAGTCTGTGCTTCTTTCATTCCACTTTCCCTCTGTCTGTGTGTATCTTGTCAGAGAATATTAATTATGTATTTTGGGAAACTCATAACAAAGCACCTTAATGACAGGGTCTTTTCACAGAGTTACACAGCTAATTTACCATTGGTTCATGCACAAGGACAAGAGTGAGAAACCTAGTCAACACGAGGTACATTCTTTTTCAGGGGCTATGATCTTTTTTTTCTCTTGATTGATCCACACAGACTGGAGGACATATGCTAGAGACATGGCTCTTCTTGACACTGCCCGTGGAGATGTAGTTTTTGTTAAACGATATGAAAAACCTCCTCTTCTTACAGCCCACAGGAAGATCCAACCATTGACAGTAAAAGGGTCTGGATCTAACAACACATGTAGTAAGGTTGAGCTGCAAATTTACAGTGGTGTTGTCATGACTCCTTTACACCACAAGAGGGCATTATTTACTCAGCTTTCAGCTTTCGGACTCACAAAACACATACTGCATTTGTAAATTATGTCTGAGTGTCAGTCTGTCCATAAAGAAAAAAAGTAAATCATGCTGTCTGGTTTTCTTAATATAAGGAAATTCATATGCAGTACAGCATTAACTTTTTTATTTTGAAGTATGGCAATTGAGTACTTTTTTCCACCACTGTACTTAAGTACATTTAAAACCATATATTTTTAGACTTTTACTCAAGTAGTATTTTACTGGGTGACATACTTTTACTTGAGTAATTGTTTATTAAGGTACAGTATCTTAACTTTTACTCAATTATGATAATTGAGTACTTTTTCCACCACTGATTTTACACATGAAGTTTAAAATGTCACGTATAACATGTCCCACCCACTGTAGTCAGCACGTTCCCATATCTGCAGTTCTGCACGTTTGTAGTGCTGTCTTATCCATAGAAACATAGATAATGGAGAGAAGATGACCTCAGGTATCTTTATGAGCCATACCATCTTCAGCTATCTTCCCACGCAGCTGCCTCCCAGTTGAACACTACTGAAAAAAGTGCTCAGGTAGATGTACTGTACTTCAGCCCAGACACAAATGTGCCAGTATTGCTATGGAATGCATAATTGAAGCAATTCAACTCCATAACGAGATAACACTTTCCTGATATCAGAATTCTACAGTTACAGGAATTGATTAACATTAATGGTGGGTAGCCTTCCATGGATAGTTTTACAAAAGAAGCAAGGTGTTACAATAATCTCACAATAATTATCCAGACCATGTACAGCATTATATCCAAATGACAATAGAAATCCTATACAAATGTCTTTGGACTTCCCTTTGCCACCTGAGTCTTCTATCCTCACCCCTTCAAACTAGAATACATGGGGAATTCTTTCACTCACCCATATCTCAATATTGATGTGTCATCATACAACTGGCACTGCCACTTCAGTTCTGTAGGGTTGAAGAGTGCAAGCCAGGCACAGAGAAATGTGGGATTTTAGCAAGAGCATCCAGAGCAATCTGTTTATCTGCAGGATTACTTTACCATCTAATTAAGAGCCGCTTAAGAACACGTAAAAGGGATGGCCATGGTACAAAATTAGGAATGCTTCATTTTTTGTTGCTACCTTACATGTTCATCAACAATGTGGAAGACAAAATAACTTTTGTATGTGGCTTTTCAGGCTTTTCCGTTGCGATGTCGCCGAAGACCCATCTGCTAGCCCCGGCCCGCTAGCTTTTTGAACGCCGTGTCTCCCGCTTGCCTAGCGTAGGAGCGACTACCGAACGGCTCCCTGACTCACCTATTGCTGCACATTGGACCCTATGATCACACGGCTACACAGCGGATGCCTGCTAGACTGTTCATTAATACTGTACCTATTTTTGTTTATCTGTTGGCCCCAGCCTTGAACTCAGGTCCTGTATGTACCTAACTGACCCTCTTTCCCGACCAATACCTGTGATTGCTTTATACCTCTCTCTAATGTCAATATGCCTTGTCTACTGCTGTTTCGGTTAGTTCTTATTGGTTTATTTCACTGTAGAGCCCCCAGTCCCGCTCAACATGCCTTCGATAGCTCTTTTGTCCCACCCCCCACACATGCGGAGACCTCACCTGGCTTAACTGGTGCCTCCAGAGACGCAACCTCTCTCATCGTCACTCAATGCCAAGGTTTACCTCCACTGTCCTCACATCCTACCATACCCTTGTCTGTACACTATGCCCTGAATCTATTCCACCACGCCCAGAAATCTGCTCCTTTTATTCTCTGTTCCCAACGCACTAGATGACCAGTTCTTATAGCCTTTAGCCGTATCCTTACCCTACTCCTCCTCTGTTCCTCTGGTGATGTTGTCACGTCCTGGCCATAGATAGCCCTTTTGGCTGCTCATTGGTGTTTTTGGTCAGGACGTGATCAGGGGTGTTTTTGGTTTTATGGTTATATTTCTATGTTGGTTGGTTTGGGTTGCCAATTAGTGGCAGCTGTTAGTCGTTGTCTCTAATTGGGAATCCTATTTAAATTGGTTCCCTGCCCCACTTGCCTTGTGGGTTATTGTTTGTAGTTGTGTGTGTACCTGCGTGTGCCACACCTGCGTGACGGTTCGTTCTGTGTTTATTGTTTTTTTTGCCAGTTTGCACTTAATTAAAGTATGAATACTGGAAACCTCACTGCATCTTGGTCCGCTCCATCGGAAAACCGTGACAGATGTAGACGTTAACCGAGGCCCTGTAGCCCCTAGTAATACACCTATTCCCCAGGCTCTCTCATTTGTTTACTTCTGTAACCTTAAAAGACTTGGGTTCATGCATGTTAACATCAGAAGCCTCCTCCCTAAGTTTGCTTTATTCACTGCTTTAGCACACTCCGCCAACCCTGATGTCCTAGCCGTGTCTGAATCCTGGCTTAGGAAAGCCTTAGCCTAAATTTCCATCCCTAACTACAAGGCCTAAATGTCCATCCCTAACTACAACATTTTCTGTCAAGATAGAATCTACTGCAGAGACAACCTGCAGAGTTCTGTCATACTATCCAGGTCTGTGCCCAAACATTTTGAGCTTCTACTTTAAAAAATCCACCTTTCCATAAATAAGTCTCTCACTGTTGCTGCTTGTTATAGAACCCCCTCAGCCCCCAGCTGTGCCCTGGACACCATATGTGAATCGATTGCCCCCCATCTATCTTCAGAGTTCGTACTGTTAGGTGACCTAAACTGGGACACCCCGGCCATCCTACAATCTAAGCTAGATGTCCTCAATCTCACACAAATTATCAAGGAACCTATCAGGTACAACCCTAAATCCGTAAACATGAGCACCCTCATAGATATCATCCTGACCAACCTGCCCTCCAAATACACCTATGCTGTCTTCAACCATGATCTCAGCGATCACTGCCTCATTGCCTGCGTCCGTAATGGATCCGCGGTCAAACGACCACCCCTATTCACTGTAAAACGCTCCCTAAAATACTTTAGCGAGCAGGCCTTTCTAATCGACCTGGCCCGGGTATCCTGGAAGGATATTGACCTCATCTTGTCAGTAGAGGATGCCTGGTTGTTCTTTAAAAGTGCTTTCCTCACCATCTTAAATTGAACTAAGAACAGACATAGCCCTTGCATCACTCCAGACTTGACTGCCCTTGACCAGCACAAAAACATCCTGTGGCGTACTGCATTAGCATCGAATAGCCCCCGCGATATGCAGCTTTTTAGGGAAGTCAGGATACATTATACACAGTCAGGAAGCAAAGGCTAGCTTTTTCAAACAGAAATTTGCATCCTGTAGCACTAATTCCAAAAAGTTTTGGGACACTGTAAAGTCCATGGAGTATAAGAGCACCTCCTCCCAGCTGCCCACTGCGCTGAGGCTAGGAAACACTGTCACCGCGGAAAAATGTATGATAATCGAGAATTTCAATAAGCATTTTTTAAGCATTTTCTACGGCTGGCCATGCTTTCCACCTGGCTACCCCTACCCCGGCCAACAGCTCTGCACCCCCCGCAGCAACTTGCCCAAGCCCCCGCCCTTCTCCTTCACCCAAATCCAGATAGCTGATGTTCTGAAAGAGCTGCAAAGTCTGGACCCCTACAAATCAGCTGGGCTAGACAGTCTGGACCCTCTCTTTCTAAAATGATCTGCTGCAATTGTTGCAACCCCTATTACTAGCCTGTTCAACCTCTCTTTCGTATCTTCTGAGATCCCCAAAGATTGGAAAGCTGCCGCGGTCATCCCCCTCTTCAAAGGGGGAGACACTCTAGACACAAACTGTTACAGACCTATATCCATCCTGCCCTGCCTTTTTAAAGTCTTCGAAAGCCAAGTTAACAAACAGATCACCGACCATTTCCGCTATGCAATCTGGTTTCCGAGCTGGTCATGGGTGCACCTCAGCCACGTTCAAGGTCCTAAACGATATCATAACCGCCATCGATAAAAGACAGTACTGTGCAGCCGTCTTCATCGACCTGGCCAAGGTTTTCGACTCTGTCAATCACTGCATTCTTATCGGCAGATGCAATAGCCTTGGTTTCTCAAATGACTGCCTCGCTTGGTTCACCAACTACTTCTCAGATAGAGTTCAGTGTGTAAAATCGGAGGGCCTGTTGTCCGGACCTCTGGCAGTCTCTATGGGGGTGCCACAGGGTTCAATTCTCGAGCCTACTATATTCTCTGTATATATCAATGATGTCGCTCTTGCTGCTGGTGATCCACCCTCTCTGATCCACCTCTACGCAGACGACACCATTCTGTATCCATTCTGTATACATCTGGCCCTTCTTTGGACACTGTGTTAACAAACCTCCAAACAAGCTTCAATGCCATACAACACTCCTTCCGTGGCCTCCAACTGCTCTTAAATACTAATAAAACTAAATGCATACTCTTCAACCGATCGCTGCCCGCACCCGCCCGCCCGACCAGCATCACTACATTGGACAGTTCTGACTTAAAATATGTGGACAACTACAAATACCTAGGTGTCTTGTTATACTGTAAACTCTCCTTCCAGACTCGCATTAAGCATCTCCAATCCAAAATTAAATCCAGAATCGTCTTCCTATTTCGCAACAAAGCCTCCTTCACTCATGCTGCCTAACATACCCTTGTAAAACTGACTATCCTACTAATCCTTTACTTTGGCGATGTCATTTACTTACAAAATAGCCTCCAACACTCTACTCAGCAAATTAGATGTAGTCTATCACAGTGCCATCCGTTTTGTCACCAAAGCCCCATATACTACCCACCACTGCGACCTGTATGCTCTCGTTGGCTGCCCCTCGCTACATATCCGTTGCCAAACCCACTGGCTCCAGGTCATCTATAAGTCTTTGCTAGGTAAAGCCCCGCCTTATCTCAGCTCACTTGTCACCATAGCAACACCCACCCATAGCACGCGCTCCAGCTGTTATATTTCTCTGGTCATCCCCAAAGCCAACTCTGCTGCCAATGACTGGAACAAATTGCAAAAGTCACTGAAGCTGGAGACTTATATCTCCCTCACGAACTTTAAGCATCAGCTGTCAGAGCAGCTTACTGATCACTGCACCTGTACACAGGCCATCTGTAAATAGCCCACCCAACTACCTCATCCCAATATTGTTCTTTTTTTGCTCTTTTGCACCCTAGTATCTCTACTTGCACATCATCATCTGCACATCTATCACTCCAGTGTTAATGCTAAATTGTAATTATTTCACCACTATGGCCTATTTATTGCCTCTCTACATTTGCACACACTGTATATAGATGTTTCTATTGTGTTATTTACTGTATATTTGTTTATTACATGTGTAACTCTGTGTTGTTGTTTTTGTCACACTGCTTTGCTTTATCTTGGCCAGGTCGCAGTTGTAAATGAGAACTTGTTCTCAACTAGCCTACCTGGTTAAATAAAGGTTAAATAAAAAAATATAATAAATAAAAATGTGAAAAGTAAGTACACCCTTTGGAAAGTGGTCTTTTTTAAATAGTATTTTTTAAATTGTATTTTTTATGTAAACATATGGGTGTGTGGTAACACATCATGCAAAGATCAAAATACCTATCCGAGGCCCTCAGAAGAAAGATTATTGATGCCTGTGAGTCTGGGAGGGGTTACAAATACATTTCCAAGCAATTCGAAGTACATAATTTCACTGTCCGACGGATCATCTACAAATGGAGAAAATTACAGACCACTGACAATCTACTTAGGACAGGTCGTCCCACCAAATTCAGCCCAAGAGCTGACCGAAAGATGCTCATAGAAGTCTCTAAGAACCCCAGGATAACATCAATGGGATCTACAGGCCTCTCTTGCCACAATCAATATTGAAGTGCATGAGTCAACTGTCAGAAAGAGACACAAACACAAACTTGGCCTACATGGGAGGTCAGGAAGGAAGACACCTCTGCTCTCAAAACAGAATATCAAGACGAGACTGACGTTTGCCAGACAACACCTGGGTAAAGACCAAAACTACTGGAACAATGTGCTCTGGACAGATGAGTCAAAGGTGGAGTTGTTTGGCCGCAATGCTAGACGCCATCTTTGCCGAAAAAGAAACACTGCCTTTGAACAGACTAACCTCATAACAACTGTAGAGCATGGAGGCGGCGTCATTATGGTTTGGGGCTGCTTTGCTGCCTGAGGGCCAACTTTAACACAACCCGGACACAGAAATATCATAAAATGGAACAAAAACAATATCATGAAGTATTACACTTTATTATCATCATGCTAAATTCCTCACATTGGAATGATTATTGCCCCGGGTATGAACAACTAGACGCGGCTAGATGTTCTTTACCATTCGGTCATCAGATTTGCCACGAAGGCTCTTTTATAGGACACATCACTGCACTCTATACTCCTCTGTAAACTGGCCATCTCTGTATACCCGTCACAAGACCCACTGGTTGATGTTTATTTATAAAACCCTCTTAGGCCGCATGTGCGAGCAGCCAAAGTGTCAAAAGAAGTATGACAATTAAAGGGTAACTGTTAAGAAGAGAGGTGATTTAAAAAAAAGCATGGAACACATTCTGCGTTTCTGAATATTGTAAAGAAAATCAATTTTACATACAATTCATTAATTCCTTCATTCATCCCTTCATGTTAACACAGAAACTACAAACTGAGGATCTACATAAAAATACATTTGATGAGTGCTCTACAACAAAATCAGTCCTCCATAAGCTTCAGTTAGATGTTTAAAACACTACGGCTCGAAATATCAATAATAAACGGTGGTTAATTTACGTTACAATCAGTCCTCGAGGAATCCTACATCTCATGTTGAAAGTGGCACTCTATTGTAAGTGAACATCTTAGTGTCAGTGTTTATCGTGTATGGCACAGGAGAAGTTGGGTTAGTCAGGTCAGTTGGGAGTCATGGAAACTGTCCATCATCCAGTATGTGTGTCAGTGAACTCGAGGTCCTTTCACTTTCCACTTTCTTCTATCCCAGGAGCACTCTCTGCAGCCTGTCGGCCGACACGCACTTCTCGTCCTCCGACTCAGCGTCGCTCTGCGGGTTGGAGCTGCAGGGAGAGGTGCATTCTGGGGAGCACAGGTAGTGCATGAAGGGTAGCCGATACTTCCCGCAGAAGTCCACAAACTTGATGTGCCTCACACACGAGTCAAAGTACACACCTGAGAGGAAGAAGACAAGTAGCACAACAATATGAGAGCGATAAAAATATCTCAAGGTGTGATTTTATTTACAAAGAGGATTTTTTAATATGTTGTATTTGAATTTTTCCTTATGTTATTGAGGAGGACCAGCCTCCTCCTCCCTGGAAGAGCCTCCTCTGATCCACTCACAAATACTAGTACATAAGTTTGTAACCTAAATCTGTCCCCTCTCCTCCACTTACCGGTACATTTAGGGTTGGGACACTTGCTGGCCAGGTCCAGGTAGTGCACCAGGTTTCCAGGCAGGTCATTGGAGTGGTAGGGCAGGTTGCAGGACTTGATGGTCCGTCCGGCCAGCTCCAACAGGGAGGGAGGGTCGTAAGTCATGTCCTTGATGAAGCGGACCACCAGGGGGTTGCCGCGGAGACTGAGCTCCTGCAGGTGCACCAGGCTGAGGATCTCCCGCGGTAGGTAGGTGAGTAGGTTGTTATGGAGACTGAGGCAGCGCAGGGAGTAGAGTCTACAAAGACATATTCAGACATGACAGTGAATCATGGCTTTAGCTCAGCAGGCTAACACAGTCTTATGACACACAGGAGACCCAAGTTTAAAAAAAAGAATGTTGGTCACATGAGCAAATGATGTAAAGTCAATGTTTCTTCTATGGGATGGCCCTCACCTGGTGAGTTGAGGGGGTACACTTTGTATCCGGTTGTCACAAAGGACCAAGTATCTGAGACCGCGAAGGTTGGCCAGCTCTGGGGGGATGGAGGTGATGAGGTTCCCACCCAAATAAAGCATCTCCAGACTGCATCAGATCAGAGAAAAAATACATGTTTTTCTTCACGCTTGGAATGACAGGGAACATGGCTAAATTAACATACAGATGTAGTATCTTAATTTGAACCGGTTTTCTACAGCATAAAAATAATCCTGCAGCAACAGAAAATGTGAATTATTATGTGGATTATATAATACACAATGTTCAAAGGTCAAGAATGGCCAAACAGTTGTCTAAATCCAGAAGAAGCATGTTGAAATTCCAGGGTTCAAAGATTAGACTGAGTGATCTGTTTGTTTTTGTAGAACCGCTGTGATAAGTTTACACACATGCACATACTACACTCTTGAACACCTTCAGAACACCTGCCAACTTTCTCTGATAGAGCTGACAACAGAAGAACGAGGAGATAGAGGGAGAGTTAGTTAAGAATTTAACTCCAGTGTTTGACCATTTTAAGTCAACGGAAGAGAAACAGAAGAGAAGAGAAGAGACGATAATAAAAGAACACTGATTGTAAAAACGTCTTCTCTTTTTAGAAAGAGATCGAGAGAGAGAGAGAGATCCTATGAGAGAAACGTCAAGAGGGGAGGCCTTATGATGCAAAGCACAGCTGCTAATTTAGCTACAATACAGTCTGAAACTGCTGTAGACTTTTGGGGGGTGTATCTTATCTTTATTCTATAACTTATTCTCCACTCCCATTTTCCTCTCACGGTGCCAGTCCCCCACTGTGGCAAGGCAATATGTCAAATGACCTAGTTTTATAACATGGCACATAGCCAGCCAGACAGGCTAAGCCACACTGATGAGCTGATTCCAAAGATGTGTGTCAATGCAGCACCAAGAAGGAGACTATGGGCTCCTGTACCATCATGCAGAACATATCTAGCTGAATACAGCAACAGCATTGATTTTATGCAAACTTACTTGCCCGTTATCTTAACCCTCACCATCAAGTTCCTGAATGAACACCATGAAATTACGGCTGTAGTTCTGGAGGCCCAGTCATTTCATTAGGACAGCAACAGAGCTTATTATTCTAGCCTACTACTACATAATGGTTTTATGAGCATGCTATTATCAGGTAAGGTTTTATGAGCATGCTATTATCACGTAAGGCGCAGGTAGCCTAGCGATTAAAAGTAATGGGCTAGTAAGTGGTAGGCGGCTGGTTCGAATCCCTGACCTATGTGAACAATTTGTCGACGAGTCCTTGAACAAGGCACTTAACCCTAATGGCTCCTATTTTATTTTTTTATTTAACCTTTATTTAACTAGGCAAGTCAGTTAAGAACAAATGTTTATTTACAATGACGGCCTACACCCGCCAAACCCGGACGACGCTGGGCCAATTGTGCGCCGCCCTATGGGACTCCCAATCATCCTATGAGTCGTTCTGGACTGCGTCGTTCTATGCTAAATGACTAAGATATACATGATATGGGCAACGTAACCTTGATGTGGCAATTTCTTTATTCACATTTGAGTGTCCCAACGTTACGTTATTAGAAGCAAAGAGTTTATAAGCTTAGAAGCTTAAAGCTCATCACTTCGTCATGCATAGATAGTTGTTTGTTAAAAGTCCCCCTTTATATTAAGTGGCTATAAAACCTATGATTACTTGGCAATTAACGTTACATGGAGTACTATCTTGTAGGTAGACAGTTGCATCGTAACAAATACCGTTAGCCTACATTGTTAAAACTCTATTGTGGCTATAATGTATCAGTAGTCTTACCTGGTAACATTTTCTATCTCTGCGGGGATAGCTTTGAGTCTGTTACCCCCAAGAGACAGATATTTTAATCGCTGGAGTTTTAGAAACTGAATGGGCACCTCTTCAAATATGTTCCCACTGAAGTTCAATGTGTCTATCTGCATGGACCCAAATTCTTTTGGGAACGAAAATTCATTCAAACGGTTGTTCTTGGCTATGAGTGTTTTGAGGTTTGACAAACGTTGAATGTCCTCACAGAGAACCGTTAATCCATTGTTGCTTATATCCAGAACTTCCAATTTGGAGAAGAGACATACCGAAGCGGGAAACACTGTCAGTCGGTTGTTATACAGGTAGAGTTGTTGGGTTACTCTCCTCCGTTCGTCACCGACAGTGTCCAAATTTAAACTCTCCAGATTCAGATGGGACATGTCCAAAATGCAACCCCCCTGATCAACTGTTGCAAATAGCTCCATATTCAATACCAATTGCTATCCAGCTAGTTAATGTGATTTTACAAAGTACAAGCTCTTTCAGCACTGATCACGACCGTATAAAGCCTCTCTAAACATTCTGCTAATCTGCAAATAAATGTCAAATAAATACAGACCGCAGTCACACCACAGACCGCACACGCACAGCTGTCACATTGGCATCAAGTTCACATGTAGTCGGTGTTACAAGGCTGGTCAAGCTTTAGATTCTCCGCCCCCAGTTTAAATTAACCCGTGCATGCCTGCTTGCTATGGTGTCACAGAACGTCTGTCTCCTTGTCCAGAAATCAAGTTGGCGCGTGTGTGGATGCTTTGTAAACGGTTATCTGTTTTCACACTGAAATACATGGTCAATTAACTTTGCAATTGGAAACCCCAGCTCTCGTTTCTATTAGCCTACGAGGAACCATATCTAATATTTTGTAATGGGCCCTACTAGTTTTAGTGGTAGACCTTATGTCACAAAGGTCTGGAGACATGTGAAATCATAAAATACATGTGAAATTATATAATGACCATTATAAGCCGTGGTGTATGAGACCGTATACCATGGGTATGACAAAACATTAATTTTTTACTGTTGTTATTACTTTGTAACCAGTTTATAATAGCAATAAGGCACCTCGGGGGGTTGTGGTATATGGCCAGTATACCACGGCTAAGGGCTGAATCCAGGCCCTTGTATAAGAACAGCACTTAGCCGTGGTGTATTGGCCATATACCACACCCAGTACACACACATTTAGTCAAAAGTGTATCAATAAAAATGTGCATAACCATTCCAGTACGTCTATTAAATGTATTTATTGACATATAAAGCGTGCATACCTTTTTGACAGTACAGTAGTCTTAATAATCAACAGGGGGTAAATGTTTTATTAAAAGTCTACTGTAACAGCGAACAAAGTGAGCTGGTGTTGTTCTAAAAGTGAGACAATAACACATAACAAACAAAAGAAACACAGGCTACTAACTTCAATTAGACCATCCATTGGGCATGGTTTCATAGCAACAGGCATTGCTCTAAGAGAATGACAGCAGGATGTCCCCTAGGTCTTAGTTAAAATGTAAGGCACTTACTTTCTTAAAGTTACTCCAAATACTGGACTTCAGGCATCTTGCATTTGAACTTTGGTTTCAGTAATGCCATCTTAAATGTTTTGTACGGGTTGTTTTGGCAGTTTTTCCCAATCCTTGTGCCGAACAAAGTCATCCAATCAAAGCACCTATATCCTGAGAGACCGACATGCATCAGCTTCCAAAAGAAACATCAGCGATCAAATGAATTGCAGTACTGCTGGCAAATCCTGCACAGATGATGTATGTCTCAGACAGACCACACAATTGTGTATTTCAAATTAGTAAGAGGGACCCAGAGCACTGGAGTACTTGTGTTATCAAGGACTATTATACTGTTCATTACAAATCCACAATTACATTTTATCCACTACATCAACATATTTTTTCTAGTTAGTCCATATCTGCAGCATTCTTAAAATATTTCCCCCTGAACATTCTAGAATTGATCAACTTTATTGCTGGGTTTGAGAAGGAGACACAAGCGTTATCACATACTCTCCTAGCAATATAGTACTGTCACTACAGTGATTCAAACAAGCACCATCTATGTGTTGGTAGCCTGGATCCATACTGAATTCTTCAGTTTCACTTCACAATCCAAATCAGTATCCAGGCTAGTGCTTTGGCATTAGATTCATTTTATGGAGTAATAACTCTACAACCCCATGATAGAAAAGCCATTTGTAAATAGATGGACAACATTACCTCATCAGTGTAGACATGTAGCCTACAGATTGAACCCTAGCATCATCACTTTACCTTGAAAAAGGAGGAAACCCTGCACACATCTAATCATAGATTCTTGTCCTATTGTTGGTGCATAGACCAGAATGGATGGAGTACGTGTTCTTGACTTTCACTGCAAAGACTGAGTGCGGACTTTCCTCATTTTCTTTTTCCTAACAGATTGAACCCTGGCACCATCAGATGTTATGGGTCAATGGGTTTTACTGTATAAATTATAGATATGATATGAGTAGTAACTGTTGATGGATTTACAATGGTATTCAGGTACATTTACAACTCAGCCATGTGTTCATCCTTCATGTGATTTACTGGCCCTATAAAATAACCAGGTGTCTGGAATAGCACCCTGTCAGGTCAATGCATCTGATAAGGCTTTCTCGCTGAATTGCTTATCTCAATCCTCTGTGATGTGGTTGGGTATGTGACGTGGCAACTGTGAAGTCCTTTTCTTCTCTTCTAAAAGTAGTTGTACAACTTGTGCTTTCTTTATATTTCAATTCGCACACTCTTCTCTTTTCTACAGATGAGCTCATTTGACTGACAGAAACAACAACAAAAACAACAAAACAACAATTTAAAAATGAATTCAAATATTAACCCACCAGTAGGTGACAGGGATTCTTACAAAGGCTTCGGAGTGTTACACAAATAGGATATCAGTACTGTGTTCGTAGGTACAGTACACAAAATTCAACTAGTCTCCCCTCTACACAGTATAATATTATAATAGACATTGGTACAGTTTTAAAAAATCACAATAATTAACATTGTAAAATATAAAAACTAAAAACAATAGTGATGCAATACAAGCTACGAAGCTTCAGCCAGATAATGATTGTTGATGGTGGGACTGAAAGAGGTCTCTCTCTCTCTCTCTCTCTCTCTCTCTTAAATGTCCTTAGTGCTCACTTTCATCTTCTGCACAGTTTCCTAACAGGAGTTAAAGGAACAAGATTATTGGCTACTGTAGTATAAGTACCGTTATGATACACAGTGTATACAGCGTTTCCCCCCCTTTAAAATACATTAGCTGCTCTTGATTGAGCTTGCCTGACACAATAGAACCAATGGAATAGTCCCATATGTGCAAACCCCACCCACCTGGCACCCCAGGCAGGCTCAATCAAATGTGCCTAGTGTTAAAAAGAAAGCAAAACCCAGGTCTGATGTACAGTAAAGACGCAGCCAAAAAGTGAGACATACCTAGAAGCATGGGCATGTCAACTATGCCAAATATAGGCTCTGATTATTACAGTAATTGACTCATAAAGTTCTAAGTACAGGTGTGTGTATTGTATAAGTACACAGCCTCATTGACCTATACTGTTACTTAAAGGGGCAATCCACAATTGAAACAATATCACTTCTTAAGTGTTTCGATTAAAAGCTGAGGGATGGGCTGGAGAAATGTTCTGTAACCACTCTCAAATTCATAAACATAGCTATGGATGTAAGGACTGACCATCCATTATATCAGAATTATAGTTTTAACCATGTTTTGAGGCTATACAATGTTTGTTTACATTTACTTTGATGACAAACATTGGAGTAAAACAAGCTTATATTTTGGGTTTGGATGGAGCGCAACACTTCAACTAAGCTCATGAGGCATTTACAAATTCTACTCTTTAAGAATCAATGGGCACATATCATTAATTTATAAGTCCAAAAATGGATGTAGCAACTGCAGATTGCCCCTTTAACAAGTAGCAGTGAAACGTCATGTGCTGTTCATGGTGCCAGACTAACCTGATGTTTGTTGAGCTCAGCCACTCGCCGTGTCCACTCCTCCTCTGTCATCTCCTGGTCGGCACCTTCAGTCTTCTCCACAGCAGGCACCTTATCTGTGCCTGCAGGGAGGGAGGGAGAGATAGAGAGAGAGAGAGAGAGAAAAAGAGAGAGAGAAATATAAAGAGAGGAGGGGGGGACAGAGGAAGCGAGACACAAGCCAAATTTGGACAGAGAGAGAGAGAGTAGCAAAGAGAGAGATAAAGTGAGGGAAGAGACAGCCATAAATAGAGAGAGGGAGAGAGAAAGAACATCATTCATCTTAGCGCACAATCCTCTCACACTATGACCCAGATAAGTAAGGGTCTACTATAAGGGTGTAAGACAGCTAGTCTCACCTTCGCAGGTCACAGCTGTGCAGACCCAGTTCCCACAGGCACAGACACAGCGGTTACACTCGACCTGAGTCTCTGCCCCGTCCTCATAGGTCTCATCCTCCAGGGCACACTCTACAGGAAGCAGGAAGGGGATAACAGGAAGTCAATGGACATCGCAGGAAATTACATGTTGATAAGTAACAGCACAGAGTTTTCAAAACCAGAGATCAAAGTGGCCAATACTTTCGGGAGCGCCTTGCGAAGCAGTCGCAACGGACCAGACCGGGTTTTGGGAAATCAGTAGAAGTGAAAAATTCTTCCTTATTTGTAAATGTTCTTTAAATGTAAGAACCGACGCTGATGATGAGAAGCAGGTACAGGGAGTTTAACATTTTGTTGGATTCTGAGAATATGAAATACTTATTCATGTCACTGAGGAAGAGAGGGTAATGTATAACGTTTACATTATGTCAGGACATGTTATTGTTAGCCATCAGTGATCCTATGGGAGGGATCCTCTGGGAGGAGAAGAGACACAGTCTGGTACCAGGCACCATATCCGCCGTGAGTTGGGGAGGAGTGAGAACTTTGGGGCAGAGGTCAGGTCAGATGAAGTGAGGAAGAACAGATATCACAAAGGTTCTGTCTAGCAACAGAGATGCATTGGCTGTTCAGATGTTTAGGAGGAGACTCAGTGTAGTTAAATAGCAGTGCTTGTGTGAATATGTGGTCATCTAATGCAGCTGTATTGATCCTCTGGGAAGAATACACTTGGTTTAAGCTTTCATAGTGTCCGTTGAGATTTTACTCTGAAAATTAGAACCTAACAATTTAATGAACGGACACGGAACAGGATAGGAAAAGCGTCAGAACGGGGGGGACAAAACGACATGACGACAATATGCTGAAGCGGCGAACAGAACTGTTGAACAGACAGATATAGGGGAGGTAATGAGAGCAGGTGATTGAGTCAAGGTGAGTCCAAATGATCGCTGATACGCGTGACGAGGGAAGCAGGTGTGCGTAATGATGGTGGCAGGAGTGCGTACTGCTGGGCAGCTTGAGAGCGGGAGCAGGCACAATAGGCACAACCTACAGTAGATTCGAGCCAATGTTTGAAGCTGAACATGTCATTACTACAACTTTCTGAAAGTGACAAACTGGCACGTTTTCATTTTAGTCAAAAACAACTTCATATCGACTCAAATACCAGTGGGTCGCTAGCGGGATCATCCCGACACTACCAGCTAAAACCTGTAGCGCCAGATTTAAAATCCGAAAATTGAATTATTAAACATCCAGCTATATACAAGTGTTCCATACTCATCAAAAGCTCTGTTTCTAGGCAATATCACAGCGTTGTCAGATTTCAAAAAGGCTTTACGGTGAAAGCAGCACATTCATTTGTTTGAGGGTAGCACCTCACATATTTTCCAATAGCCATGTATCGATTAGCAATCATGGCACACACATAACACATTTCACAGCGAAAACAAAGTAATTACCTGTTGAAGAACTTCTGCTGAGGTCTTCCTAAGTGTCCAACGAAGACAATCCATGGTTCTTTTGTTAGAAAAAGTAACGTCTTTTATCCATAAATCCTCCATTTGGTTCATGCAAAACGACAGCCTCCATTACTCTTTTGAAACGCGGGCGCCAACTCGCTCAAATGTTACCTATAAACTTGTCCAAAAACAATCAAACATAGTTTTAAATGTATCCTTAGGAACCCTTTTACGATATGTACTATTATAAATCAGCCGGAATATAAACTGAACGCTAAAAGCGATAAATAAGGCACAGCGCCTTTCTCATGCACGCCAAGACTCTGAAGAGTTTTCATAAGGTGGTCTCTCGTTCCATGCTGTTTTTCAATGGCGAAATTCCCCAAGATGGAGTAAAACACCGTCTCGTGGTTGATGACATCATAAGGAAGCGACGTGCACTGAGTTCACATGCCTATATATGGTCATTTTGGATAGGGAGGGGCTCAAAAATGAGCAATGTGTCAAAATGACTTTTTTCAGGACAGAGATTCCTCAGGGTTTTGCCTGCCAAATTCGTTCTGATTGACCCACAGACAAATGGTTAACAGTTTTGGAAAATTCAGAGTGTTTCCTATCCAATGGTACTAAATATATGCATATCCCATTTTCTGGGCCTAAATGGGAGGCATTTTACTTTGGGCACGCCAGGCTCTCCAAAACAGTCAGTTTTGCTGCTGGAGCCGGTGAGGATATCGAACGAGTGCTTTTGATTTGACGACCTGCACATGCAAAGTTTGGCACGACACGACTGTTAGACCCGATGACGTGTTTCTGCGCATAACCTTAGATAGCTAACGTTGCCATGACATCGCCTACAAGCGTAATCTGGGATTTTTATTGGAGAAGCAGTTTCTGGACATCTTCATGTATATTTTCTTTGGTAACAGTATTTTATTAATGAACGTGTCTTTTTTGTGTGTTTTTAAAACAGTCTAATAATCAAATCACATTTTTTTTAAACGTAGGGATTGAACATTGGACATAAAAAAAACTGAACAGGAAGATACTGTATATGGTGTAAGTCTTACTTCTCTCTGGTGGGTTGAAGCCAGGCTTGAAGCAGTTTAGGAACTCATCGAAGCTCAACTTCCAGTCCGTGTTCTCATCGGAGAGCTCGATGAGGGCATCCACACACAGGCTCCTAGAGACCAACAGGAGAGGTGTGGTCATGAACAATAGGGCCAATAAGACACAGGAGGGAAATACATTAAACAGACTACTGCTACTACCATTTCACTGGAGCTAATGTATATACACTGAGTTGACAAAACATTATTGAGTTGCACCCCAGCCCCTTTTGCCCTCAGAACAGCCTCAATTCATCAGGGAATAGACTCTACAAGATGTCAAATGCATTCCACATGGTTGGTGGCCCATGTTGACTCCAATGCTTCCCACAGTTGTGTCAAGTTGGCTGGATGTCCTTTGGGTGGTGGACCATTCTTGATACACACGGGAAACTGTTGAACGTTGAAAAATCCAGCAGCGTTGCAGTTCCTTGACACAAACCGGTGTCCTACCATACCCCGTTCTCCTACCATACCCCGTTCAAAGATATTTCCGTTTTTTTATTTCTAATACATTTGCAAACATTTTTTAAAACCAGTTTTTGCTTTGTCATTATGTGTAGATTGATGAGGGAAAAAATGAATTAATTTAGAATAAGGTTGTAACATAACAGAATGTGGAAAAAGGGAAAGGGTCTGACTACTTTCCGAATGCACTGTAAATGTTCCTCAATGCTCCTTAGACTGGGCCTAAACCAAACCACGCCTAAACCAAACCATGCCTCTATTTTGTTTTTGGCATCTTTTGAAACTAATACATTGGAATGACAATGACCACAGGAGTTGGCAAGACAGCACAAACAGATCTGGGATCAGGCTAACGCCAGTCCACTTGCCCTTTAACTCTAGTCTATCTCACAGATGACCCCAGATTGCCAGCCGACACAAATTGGGAGGAAGATTCCACACATGAATGAGAGTTGATACTGCCCAAATCCCCGTGTCGCTCTCTGCGCTCGCTCCCAGACCCATGATGCATGGGAGAGGGGTATGGTCCCACGGGACAGCCAGTGTGGTGCCACTGAGCCCCAGCCCCAATGCAACCCACACCTGCCACCACTTCCCATCAAAACAAGCCGCCTCACCGTTGCAGAACTGCCAAAACAGCACTTTCATCCCCCCCAAATCAAGTCATTACTCTTTTCAGTAAGCATTCTTATTTAACACAGAAATCCACATTACCGAGATACAAATATGTTGAGAGATAAACAATCATTATGTTGCTACTACTTGAAGTGAATGCACTGCACTCAGCAAATATCAGTAAATAACACTTAGTGATATAAAAATGTATACGGACTCAAAATGTCTTGTACTTAGTCAGAATCATTATGGCATGATTATAAGACATTATAATCGGGTCATGCTTGCTCATGACTTACAATGCATTATCAATGCCTTTAGAATGCATTATACCTGCAGGCTTTAAGTGAAGTGTTACCCCATTATCATCTGGGCTCAGTGAGTATCGAACAGTGGGCGCAGCTCATCTGGCCTGTGATGATTGACAGCTGTGGGCCAGTGGTTGGGGCTCACCTGAGCAGGCGGTTGTTCTCCTCGTCAGCATATGAGGTAATGTTGATGGCTGTTTCGTTGTGCTGGAGGAACTTAAGGAACTCAGTGGAGTCCAGCTGGGAGTCTCCATTGTCATAGTCCTGTAGGAATATTAATTTATACATTTATATTTTGAGCCTATGAGGATGCAGGAGATGTGCTTTTTTTTTTTAAGGAGTGCAATTCCACCACTCTTTAGTATGATTATTTTTGCTTTTTTTGAGTATGAAAAGAAATGGTGGAGACGACCATCAGAGCTCTATGGGCTTTCTGTGAGAAGTGTTAACCACACAGGCCCACAGGAGGAGATGATCTTTACTCTTTGGGGGGCCAGAGCAGGGGAGATGTTGCATAACTGCTGTTATGTGTTCAAGTGCTGGGCAGTGGGAAGAATGTTAAACAGTCTGTTCTTACTGTGGGGCCTTTTCTATGCTGTGTAGCTTGGCCCACAGAACAAACAAAAAAACTAACTGACAGAGGGGAAGAACTCAGTGAACTTTCAACAGATTCTGTCTCCATAGAGCTGCTGCAAGTGAAAGTCACCATTATTAGTCAGTTGTACAACTGAATGCCTTCAACTGAAATGTGTCTCCCGCATTTAACCCAACCCCTCTGAATCAGAGAGGTGCGGGGGGCTTAATCAACATCCACGTCTTCAGCGCCTGGGGAACAGTGGGTTAACTGCCTTGTTCAGGGGCAGAACGACAGATTTTTACCTTGTCAGCTCGGGGATTCGAACTTGCAACCCTCCGGTTACAAGTCCAACGCTCTAACCACTAGGCTACCTGTATCATTCCGCTGCTTACAGAGTCATTAAGTAGTCCATACATGTTAACGGATTGTAATCTTAGCCGTTTTATTAAGATGAGGACAGAAGAGGACTTTCCTTGCAGTTTTCCATTATTTTACAGCAGTAGTTAAACTATGAAAGTATCATTACCTCTACACACACACACACACACACACACACACACACACACACACACACACACACACACACACACACACACACACACACACACACACACACACACACACACACACACACACACACACACACACACACTGGGCCCACAACCAGACACACACTGGGCCCACAACCAGACACACACTGGGCCCACCCAACCCCACAAACACGCACAAGTCCGACCTACCTTGAAGTACTTGAGCAGGATGTTGGAGAAGTTGGAGCCCTTGGCGAACCAGCCGTCAGGGACCACCTCATGCTGCAGCCACTGGATGACCCGGCTGCGCAACTCGTTCCTGTTGGCCAGGTAGCACACGACTACACAGGGAGAGAGGGAGAGAGGTTCAGTATGCAGACAGCTGAATGATTATACAGACTCGCTCATATTTACAGTGCTGTTTGTGTGTGTGTGTGTGTGTGTTGGGTGGGAGCTGGGTGTGAGTGTGTGTGTTTCCCTTGAGAGCATAGCTGTTGTGTGATAGTGTAAAGGAATATCCAACAGTGTATCTTCTACAATGCATGCAAGGATAGTATAAAATGAACATACTGCTATTATTAATCAATTACTCATTAACCTCTCTGAGACAATGGGCCTCATGACCTTGAGCAGTATACTTACTTGGGCTAGCAGCAACAGCTTTGTCTGTCTTTTTCTCTGAAAGAAATCAGAACACAATCAAAAACAACTGCAAACACTTTGCTTAATCTCCTCTTTATTGCAGATTCTTCGGTTGGAACACATAAATAAAATTCCCAGAACAGACTTTCCTATTCAAGGTAATGCTCTGTGATGGGAAGACCAGCAGTCGTATTGAGTGTACATATGTGTTCCATTGAAATATATGTCTACGCCTTAGACAACCTGGGGATTCTTTTCAGGGTCCCCTACCTTCACAGTGTCCGTCGTGGTACACCTGGACCTTGAGGCCGGTCAGGCAGGCATCGCGGTGGAGCTCACAGTGGTTGCGGTACGTCTTACCGTTACTGCCGCACACAGAGCGCTTGTGAGGTTTACATTGCTGAAGACAGAGAGAGAGCACACCCGTTTTCAATCTGTGCGGTGAGACATTTGGTGACATTATGTGTGAGAATGCATGCATGCATGTGCGTACAGTGTGTGTGTGTGCTTGTGCATATGTGTGTGGTTGTGTGTGTATGCCTGCGTGTGTGTGGATAGGCTAAGACTCACCTCGATGCACAGGCAGGAAGGTTCCCCTTTCTCTGTCACAGCACACTCCCTGCCAGCCCCACAGAATACATTGGCACACACCTTGGACTTGCTCTTCCCCTCCTACAGGCAGAGACACAGATAACATTGGGGATTATACATCCGATGCCTTCTACTTGTTTGATGATGTATGGACATCTATATAAATTCAAATGAGCATCTCCTCCAGCAAAGAAATTGAGATTACATTCCACTTCTTACATGCATTCTTCTAGTCTGCATTATCAGAAAGATACAAGGAAAAACGAAGGAAATTCATAAGTATTAACAGTAATAAAAAATAGGGAAGGGTCCTTCTTGAAGGTGGCCAGCACCATCTAGTGTTGACTAAAATAACTAGATTTACAGGTATAAAATTTGACCGGGTTGCAGTTATTTTTATACAATTCTTGAGTAATGTTAGATTCAGAATTTTTAACATTTTACTGGAACCTGGTCTACTTGGCTTGAGTCAGATAACATTGTATTTGTGACCACATTTTACTCACTGGCTTGACAGACAGACAGACAGTCAAACAGTCAGTCAGACAGTATGCATGCTTTCATGAAAGCTGTTACTAGATGGCGACATGCCCTTCACTTCCTAGCGGTAGGTTTTCTAAAGTGTATACCATTACATTCTGTTTCAGATGTCTCGATATATGTTACATTTTAAGAAACACTACATATCATTTCAACATATATAGACTTTTTACACTCAAACACAAACACATACACACAGAGAGAGAGAGAGAGAGAGAGAGAGAGAGAGAGAGAGAGAGAGAGAGAGAGTGTTGCCCTTGTCTGCTATCTAAATCCTCCAGACTGCTATCCAGAGCCCCAGTTGCAGATGGAAGTCTGAACAGCCCGTTGACCTGTGACCTTTCATTCACAGCGAGGGCCGCTTAGCCACAGTGACTTTAGCATAACAATGCTTCAGCAAATGTCCTCACACACGCATAGCGACACATGTTCTCTCAGCCAACACAGTCAGACAAAAGACACCCACACTTTTATAGGACAGATGGTAGACAGACAGACACTGGACCAATATGTCATGGAGTGTCCAGGTGACTGAAGAACACAAACAAACACACACACACATAATATATATATATATATATATATATATATATATATATACACACACACATTTGTTTTACTGTCCTTGTGGGGACCAAACAATTGATTCCTGTTCAAAATCCTATTTTCCCTAAGCCTAACCCTTAACCTAACTCCTAACCCTTAACCTAACTCCTAACCCTAACTAATTATAACCCTAACCCTTAAGCCTAAATAGCCTGTGAAATGTCCCCACTTGTCTGTTTTTTCCTTGTTTTACTATCCCTGTGAGGACTTCTAGTCCCCCCATAACACACACACACACAGGTAGAGGAATGTTTATTTGACAGGGATTTATTCCTTTACGGGTCAACTCTTTCCCACAAGGCTCTGCTATTACTAAGGGCCTTCCATTCAGGAAAACAGATATCAATCTACGAGAATCCAACATTTGGTGGTCCGTTGAACAGCCCAGAGATGAAGTAAACAGAGAAAGAACAGGACTTTTTGAGGTCTAACTTCCACCACTAAAGAGTAGTGGGGCAGGATGGTGAATGGGAGACCCTCTATTCTTCCAGTATACCACAATACAATATCTTCAAGTTGGAATCTGCATGGCACCAATATGTTATTATATTTTCTATGCATATATGAAGGGGTTCCAATGGGGGACCATGTACAGACTGCAGCCTGGTGTCACAGATGGCATGACGGGGGGTCAGAGAGCACCAGCTGCCTGAGCCTAGTGACCCCTGACCTCTCACCATTGATATTCTTTGGTATTTTATTAGGATCCCCATTAGGGTCCACACAGCCACAGCTACTCTTCCTGCCCGGCCACACAGCCCTACTTAAGTATTCCAGGAAATGATGAGTAACAATCATAACTATCTGCTGGTACAGTTGAAGTTGGAAGTTTACATTAGCCAAATACATTTAAACTCCGTTTTTCACAATTCCTGACATTTAATCCTAGTAAAAAATCCCTGTCTTAGGTCAGTTAGGATCGCCAAGAATGTTTTATTTTATTTTTTATTTTACCTTTATTTATACAGGTTTTTCTCATTGAGATAACGTCTCTTTTCCAAGAGAGACCTGGTCCAATAGCAGCAGGGGGAACAACGTTTCAGACAAAACAACTAACACACACTAATACAACATTAAACAAAACTATAAACACACATACAGTACAACAAAAACATTTTACGTCTTGACTAAAAACAGCTGGCCTCAAAACAATTACACTTTTCTATGATATATACATCGATCAAGTGTTTAAACTCCACCAATGAAACTAGATCATCAAATTTTTTTATGTTCAGGAGAGAATTCCAGGACCACGGAGCTAAGTAACTAAAACTATTTCTACCATGACCTGTTCTAATTTTTGGTACTGTTAGAAGCAAATGAGAATGGGACCGTAAATGATATTTATTTACTGACCTGATAAAAAAGAACAGAGATAAAATGGCATTTTACCCAATATGGCCTTATAAATCAGTGTATACCAGTGTTTAAGTCTACGCAAGGTCAATGACGACCAGCCAACGGCGCTGTAGAGATCACAATGATGTGTTAGACGTTTTTGATTTGTAATGAACCTGAGGGCTGCATGATACACTGAATCAAGTGCTCTCAGGGTAGTGCCTGAGGCCTGCATATATATAACATAACTAAAAATCTAAAACCGCCAGTAATGTACATTGTACCAGCTCCTTCCTGGCCTCAAAAGAAAAACAAGCCTTATGCCGGTAATAAAAACCTATTTTCAGCTTGAGCTTCCTTAACAAGTTCTCTACATGCACAGTGAAGCTCAGCTTATCATCAACCCACACACCCAAATATTTATACACTTTAACTTGCTCTATAGTATGTCCAGCCAATGTAGCAATGACATGATTAGTAACATGCCTGGCATTTGAAAATACCATGCATTTTGTTTTACTCGCATTTAGAACCAGCTTTAAATCATACAGATTCTGTTGTACATTGTTAAATGCTCTTTGGGCATTTTCAAAAGCTAAATGTGAAATGTCAGAATAATAGTAGAGAGAATTATTTATTTCAGCTTTTATTTCTTTCATTGTCACGCCCTGACCTGTATAAGCCTGTTTATGTCTCTTTTTGGTTTGGTCAGGGTGTGATTTGGGGTGGGCATTCTATGTTCTAGTTTTTCTATTTCTTTGTTGTTGGCCGGGTAGGGATCTCAATCAGGGACAGCTGTCCATCGTTTGTCTCTGATTGGGAGCCATACTTTAGTAGCCCTTTTTTCCTCCTTTCCTTGTGGGAAGTTGACTTTGGTTTTGTAGGTGGTTATGCGCCACACAGTGATTGGCCGATCTCTGTTTTTGTTGGTTTGTTTCTGTGAGTTAACCTAAATAAACATGTTTAACTCAAACCGGCACGCAGCGCCTTGGTCTGTTCATGGAGATCGTGACATTCATCACATTCCCAGTGGGTCAGAAGTTTACATACACTCAATAAGTATTTGGTAGCATTGCCTTTAAATTGTTTAACCTGGGTCAAACTTTTCAGGTAGCTTTCCAAAAGCTTCCCACAATAAGTTGGGTGAATTTTGGCCCATTCCTCCTGACAGAGCTGGTGTAACTGCGTCAGGTTTGTAAGTCTCCTTGCTCGCACACGCTTTTTCAGTTCTTCCCACAATTTTTTTATTGGATGAGATCAGGGCTTTGTGATGGCCACTCCAATACCTTGACTTTGTCCTTAAGCCAATTTCCACAACTTTGGAAGTATGCTTGGGATCATTGTCCATTTGGAAGACCCATTTGCGACCAAGCTTTAAGTTCCTGACTGAAGTCTTGAGATGTTGCTTCAACATATCCACATAATTTTCCTTTCCTCATGATGCCATCTATTTTGGGAACTGCACCAGTCCCTCCTGCAGCAAAGCACGGCCACATAATGATGCTGCCACCGCCGTGCTTCACGGTTGGGATGGTGTTCTTCGGCTTGCAAGCCTCCCCCTTTTTCCTCCAAACATCACGATGGTCATTATGGCCAAACAGTTCTATTTTTGTTTCATCAGACCAGAGGACATTTCTCCAAAAAGTATGATCTTTGTCCCCATGTGCAGTTGCAAACCGTAGTCTGTCTTTTTTTATGGCGGTTTTGGAGCAGTAGCTTCTTTGCTGAGCGGCCTTTCAGGTTATGTTGATATAGGACTCGTTTTACTGTGGATATAGATACTTTTGTACCTGTTTCCTCCAGCATCTTCACAAGGTCCTTTGCTGTTGTTCTGGGATTGATTTGCACTTTTCGCACCAAAGTACGTTCATCTCTAGGAGACAGAGCGCCTCTCCTTCCTGAGCGGTATGACGACTGCGTGGTCCCATGGTGTTTATACTTGCATACTATTGTTTGTACAGATGAATGTTGTACCTTCAGGCTTTTGGAAATTGCTCCCAAGGATGAACCAGACTTGTGGAGGTCTATAATTGTTTTTTCTGAGGTCTTGGCTGACTTCTTTTGATTTTCCCATGATGTCAAGCAAAGAGGCACTGAATTTGAAGGTAGGCCTTGAAATACATCCACAGGCACACCTCCAATTGACTCAAATTATGTCAATTAGCCTATCAGAAGCTTCTAAAGCCATGACATCATTTTCTGGAATTTTCCAAGTTGTTTAAAGGCACAGTCAACTTAGTGTATGTAAACTTCTGACCCACTGGAATTGTGATACAGTGAATTATAAGGGAAATAATCTGTCTGTAAACAATTGTTGGAAAAATTACTTGTGTCATGCACAAAGTAGATGTCCTAACCGACTTGCCAAAACTATAGTTTGTTAACAAGAAATTTGTGGAGTGGTTGAAAAACAAGTTTTAATGACTCCATCCTAAGTGTATGCAAACTTCCGACTTCAACTGTATGTCACAGCTTGGCTGGCATGTGTTTTGAGATTTTCACAGACAAAAGATATGCAGACAAAAAAGTGACAAGTGACCAACAGCCTTTGTGTAATCTCTCTCTATATATCACTCCTTATAGAGACATAAGCACTCTTTTATACATAAGCTAAACAATCAAGAGGGATTGCAGTTTTTTTATTCTATTGGTTCCATTGAGCCAGGCAAGCCCAATCAAGCCCAACATTTGAAATGATTTTGAATACTATTTCAACCTAGGCCTGACACACACATGCACGCACTGGCACGTACAGTAAGTGCACGCTCTCGCGCGCAGACACACACACACACACACACACCCACCCACTGTATGATATGCAAGTCAGGCCGAGACCCCCTGTCTCAGGTGTGTTATTTTCATTAGTCCACGTGAAGATTTATGGCAGGATCGGTCCACAGGCCAAGAGCTGATGGTAAAAAATACTTCCATCTTCGAGCTGTCTAACAGAGGAGCTGTACACACATCAACACACACACACACACACACACAGATTTGCATTCTCAGCTGGAGCGTCTGGTCTGGACTGACTTCTCTCTCTGTGTGTCCAGAGGGAGATGGATAGCGTGAGTGGGAGACAACAAGAAGAAAGACACTTCAGGGAAACGAGGGCGCAAGCATTCCCCATGCAGAGCCAATATGAGGAATTTGGGAGCATGTCCAACCTGTGAGTCTCCCATCCAATCCTAACTTGTTTTATAGGGCAAAGTCAAGACACTGAAAAAAAGAAAGCTGTAAGTCAGGGGCATACCAAACCAATCATGGCTTTAATAGGGTTAGAAGAACCAATCAGTTGGGGAGAGAGCCTTCCATCTGTTATCCAAGGAACCTCGTTTCTAAATGACCTACTTATCTGAGTATAACTTAACTCCGGTTAACCCCAAATTCTACACTCTCTCATTGACCTACATACCAAAATCCCTCACTTCTTGGTATTATTTTCGTGGACAGATTTTGGGCAGAGTAAATGCTCTCGCATCTCCTCTTCCTCTCTGGTGTATTCAGAGAGCTACTGGAGACCCATAGGAGACACGGAAAAGGAAGCGAGACACCCCATTCGCTGTTTTTTTCCGGGGTTATTTCTGGTTCAGTGAAAGTCACTGAACTAACCAGACCAGACCCAGCTGCTATTGCATTGGTGTCTATGGGAGACTGACCATTTTCCCCCCAATGGTAAACGGCCTGAGTGAACTATCTTCATTTATCCACCATCTTTGCCCATATGGCTCAAACAGAGGAAGTGAGTGTGAATGGACTGTGAGCAAAACATGACAGGTACACAATTCTACACAACACTGCCTACATGGCTTTCACAATAAAAACCTTCTGGCTCCACCAGCACCTTCGGAGGGGCCTCAGGGGAAGATGCTAAAGCCACTTTGGGTCATTTGGAGGGAGAGGCCTAGAAGAGGCCAGGCAGGAAAGAACACACAGGGAACAGTGATTACTTTAGCAGAGAGACAGACAGCAAACATGGGTCTGTTCACTCCACAGGGTGAGCAGAGCAACTGTGTTCTCCGACGGTGGTAAATATTCTAACCAGTGCCAAGACTAAAACTCCATGATTGAGTTATCACTTGGGATGATGTACTGTAGTGGGGATGACCACGACTTACACTAAACTATGACTAATGACTATGCATTGTCAGACAACCAAAAGTCCATTTATTGGATATATATTGGATAATGGTATTTTACAGACAGAATTAACTATAAGGCCAACACTGAGTTTCTGTGAGGTTCATACCAGCAACACAGAGAGTGACTAGAGACCCGCAGGGCTCCGACACAGGAAGTAAATGTGGACGGATTGTGAGCAAACACAATGAGTACACAATTCTACACAACAGTGAATGATCACTTTGGAGAAACCTTCCAGCGCCCAGTTGTAGACAAGAAACAGACCTAGTCCCAAAAACAAATAAACATGGTTTCCTTCGATTCAAACAAAGGAAGTGTCACTTTCATCGTCCTATTTGGCAAATAACTATTTTCTAAAACAAGGAGAGGTCACACACAACAACAAAAAAACTATGTTAAGGGTTGAGTTCTAATAAACTAATACTGTCTTTAGGTCATGAAGATGTCATATTGGAAGAAAATACTGCTTCCTTTCTGTTGTGTGTGTGTGTGGCATTACATAAAATGTAATTGCCAATGTCATATTTCTCTTTGAAAGCCAGTAAAAAGGCTGTAGAGGCTGATTATACTCTATATTATACTGATTATACTCTATATTAAACTGATTATACTCTATATTATACTGATTATACTCTTTAATTCTAATGTGCTTTCCAGGAGAGGAACGTGTGCAATGTCTATACTTCATAACTCACAAAGACCCAAATCACTGGGCCCACAGCGTACTGAACATATGAGTCCTTTGCAAGCAGACAACAAAATAACTGAGATGGAGGTAGAGGAAATGTTGTTTTTGTACCGTAGCCCTGTCTCATGTAAGGTTGTGTCTGTGGCTATTGGGGAAGGGGGCCTTATACTTCTAAACAGAAGGACAAACAGCAAAGAAGGGCCTCTTGTCTCCCTGCTGAGAGAATGTACATAACTGCCAAAATAAAGGAGGCACCAACTTAGTATCTTAATAGGGTGGTGGACATCCACAAGCTAGAACAGCTTCAAAGCACCTTGGCATGAATTCTACAAGTGTCTGGAACTCTATTGGAGGGATGCGACACCATTCTTCCACGAGAAATTCTATCATTTGGTGTTTTGTTTATGGTGGCGGAAAACGCTGTCTCAGGCACCGTTCCAGAATCTCCCATAAGTGTTCAATTGGGTTTAGATATGGTGATTGAGACGGCCATGGTATATGGTTTACATTGTTTTCATGCTTATCAAACCATTCAGTGACCACTCGTGCCCTGTGGATGGGGGCATTGTCATCCAATGGGGGCATAGCCATGGTAGCCAAAATAATGTAAAAAAAAAATCAATTGTGCTGTCTGGTTTGCATAATATAAAGAACTTTAAATGATTTATACGTTTAATTTTGATACTTAAGTAAATTTTTGCAATTACATTTACTTTTGATACTTAAGTATATTTAAAACCAAATACTTCTAAACTTTTAATCAAGTAGTATTTCACTGGGTGACTTTCACTTTTACTTGAGTAATCTATTAAGGTATCTTTACTTTTACTCAAGTATGACAATTGGGTACTTTTTCCAGCAATTACATTCCATACAGTACAGAACTACATGTAACTGCAGAACAACTTCAAACTTGCCTGATCCATCTCCATAGCATCACGATTTTAGTAGAAACTACACACACAAATCAATAACAATCAGTTAGGTCGTGCCTTAATAAGTGTGTCTAAAGTGAACACCATTCTTTCCCTCTATTACAGTCAATCTTCCAGGTTAGGCCCAAATGAGAGAGCTCACCCCACATACCAGGCATTCCTGCCCAGGTCAAAGGCCTGATTCGGGGGACTGCTCACCCAGACAAACCCTCTGACTTCCAGGGCCATGGCTGCACGCTCCAGCTATGCTGATCCATTTAGCACTTGCACAGCCCAGCTCCTGCTGCTTACACACACACACACGCGCCAAACGAACGAACACACTGGAATGCTCTCACCCATGCATGAGCGCACATACACATTAGTGATGGGGGAAAAACAATACAATTACATATTGGAATATTATTTAAAATAGAGATTATTATCTATAATTATCTAAATAGAGAGCCCATTTGTCTTCAGCACTTTTATTTCCATGACTGATCAAAACTCATTCTATCATGGCTGTCTCTTGTCTGCAGCAGACGGTGAGCAATATGTTTGAAACACCGAATCGCAATAAAATCACAGTATTGAATTGCAATACATATAGAATTGTGAGAATCGCAATACATATCGTGATAATATCATATCGAGGGGTCCCTGGGAATTCCCAGCCCTAATACACATGCACGCACAAGGGTCTGAGCTGTGTGTGAAACCATCACCTTGTTGGGAAGTAAGCTGCTGTCGGGAGGGTGAGGGAGGTGGAGGGCCACTAGACTTCCACAACGGGGGGGTCAGAGGCCTCTGATAACTGAGGAGGTGACCCTGTGTGGCCCTGGCTTGTAAGAGGACATCTGGCCTGAGGTGGCCCAGCTAGGAGTGAAACTTTGTAAACTCCATATTAGTCTTCATGAGACTTCTTCAAGAAGAAGCAGCTGCTTAACCACAGGTTTTGTGTTCACTACTTACGAGACAGAGGCGGGATTAGAAGACACTAGCACAAAGTGATTCTTTGACAAGTGTGGCTTGTTAACCTCTCAGTTTTAGACCCATCGGATAGGTGAATAGGTACTAATAATAGTCGCTATACCCCCCCCCAAAATGGTACCTGACAAAGTGAATTGAGTCGACGCATATATCTTTCATTATGTAATGAATCCCAGTTGTTTCTAAAGCTGGCAGTGAGTTGTATTCTACTTTATTGTTTCATTTTGCGTTCCCAACAAGCAGTATGCTTGCATAAATAAATAAAAACATGGATTCCCTGAACATTTCGTCAGAGCTTCTTGCTCTGACAAAAAACACGCGTTTCACATTAAGCTTTACAGAGCTAATAGGGCATTAAGGGGGGGCAGTGAATTCCTCATAGGCTCTCTCACGCCTCGGCTAACATCCAAAAAGGCCAGCTTTCTAACCCAAGAACTCACAGCATTTTCCTCCACTCACACATTCAACCTGAGCACTGACAACTCGGTCCGTGTTTTAAAAAGTTTAGATACAAACTCTATTTGAAAACGCCCTTTCTGAAGTTGCAGCTGAATTTGCAGTGTCCTAGCTGCTACTGTAGAACGTATTCTCTTTATTTGTCTGTGGCTCTAAAATGAGCATTTAAAGAATTCCATGCATTTAAATTAGAATATTGGTAGATGGATTTGCGTCATTCATTATGTATTAAAAGCTTTCATTAATGAGATGTTGGAGAGGTTATAAAAAGGCATTCCACAGACTCTCATTCATTCTTTGATGGTCTCTGACAAATTAATTAATGAATTAATTCACTGTATTAAAAGTGATTGGTTTAGATAGAGCGTCTCGTTCCTAACGGCTTTTTGAACCAATAAAAGCCAAGGTGATGTCATGAGCAAAAAGGTGGGCTCTAACAGCCTAATCAGCCTATAGCCTTATTGTTTGAAGTTCATTCTCATGCTGGGTGAATGGAATGCCGTTACAGTGCTTCTCTCATCCACCCAAAAGCCTTGTATATACAGTTGAAGTTTACATACACTTTAGCCAAATACATTTGAACTCAATTTTTCACAATTCCTGACATTTAATCCTAGTACAAATTCCCTGTCTTAGGTCAGTTAGGATCACCACTTTATTTTAAGAATGTGAAATGTCAGAATAATAGTAAAGAGAATGATTTATTTCAGCTTTTATTTCTTTCATCACATTCCCAGTGGGTCAGGAGTTTACATACACTCAATTAGTATTTGGTAGCATTGCCTTTAAATTGTTTAACTTGAGTCAAACGTTTTGGGTAGCTTTCCACAAGCTTCCCACAATAATTTGGGTGAATTTTGGCCCATTCCTCCTGACAGAGCTGGTGTAACTGAGTCACGTTTGTAGGCCTCCTTGCTCGCACACGCTTTTTCAGTTCTGCCCACAAATCTTCTATAGGATTGAGGTCAGGGCTTTGTGATGGCTACTCCAATACCTTGACTTTGTTGTCCTTAAGCAATTTTTCCACAACTTTGGAAGTATGCTTGGGGTCATTGTCCATTTGGAACACTCGTTTGCGACCAAGCCTTAACTTCCTGACTGATGTCATCTATTTTGTGAAGTGCACCAGTCCCTCCTGCAGCAAAGCACCCCCACAACATGATACTGCCACCCCCATGCTTCACTGTTGGGATGGTGTTCTTCGGCTGGCAAGCCTCCCCCTTATCCTCCAAACATAGTGATGGTCATTATGGCCAAAATAGTTCTATTTTTGTTTCATCAGCCCAGAGGACATTTCTCCAAAAAGTACGATCTTTGTCCCCATGTGCAGTTGTAAACTGTAGTCTGGCTGTTTTATGGCGGTTTTGGAGCAGTGGCTTCTTCCTTGCTAAGTGGCCTTTCAGGTTATGTGGATATAGGACTTGTTTTACTGTGGATATAGATACTTTTGTATCTGTTTAAGCCAGCATCTTCACAAGGTCCTTTGCTGTTGTTCTGGGATTGATTTGCACTTTTCGCACCAAAGTACGTTCATCTCTAGGAGACAGAAAGCGTCTCCTTCCTGAGCGGTATTACGGCTGTGTGGTTCCATGGTGTTTATACTTGCGTTCTATTGTTTGTACAGATGAATGTGGTACCCTCAGGCGTTTGGAAAATGCTCCCAAGGATGAACCAGACTTGTGGAGGTCTATAATTTTTGGGCTGATTTCTTGTGATTTTCCCATGATGTCAAGCAAAAAGGCACTGAGTTTGAAGGAAGGCCTTGAAATACATCCACAGGTACACCTCCAATAAATTGATTTGCATTTTAATGAGGGAAATAAGTATTTGACCCCTCTGCAAAACATGACTTAATACTTGGTGGCAAAACCCTTTTTGGCAATCACAGAGGTCAGACGTTTCTTGTAGTTGGCCACCAGGTTTGCACACATCTCAGGAGCGATGTTTTTGTTGTCATTCTGTCTCTCACTGTTCAAATAAACCTACCATTAAAATTATAGACTGATCATTTCTTTGTCAGTGGGCAAACGTACAAAATCAGCAGGGGATCAAATACTTTTTTCCCTCACTGTAAGTGTATGTACACTTCCGACATCAACTGTACCATCTCCCATAAATCCCTTGGGAAGCTCTGTCCACTCAACTCCTCTCCCCCTAACTGTGTATAGCTCCCCTCTTCTCCCTTCCTCTCCCCCGTCCTCCCACCCTCTCTCCCCGGCCAGTCTCTCAACTAACTCTCATCGCCTATATCTCACTCTCCCACTCGTTTCTCCCTTCTTCATCCCACTCTCTCTCTCCTACCCACCTCCTGTCTCAAACTCTTCTTTTTCTGTCTATAACTCATCTCCCTCTCTCCCTGGCTAGTCTTGGCTGGTGCTGAGTGGTGTCATGGCAGAATGGGCGTGTTCCTGTGTTGCTCTGTGCAGGCGGAGAGGGTGAGCTAATGGCTGACAGATGTTTAGAGGAGGAGAAGGAGACACTCTAGGACAAGACATTCTTAAGCAGAGCACTGTTCCAATCACACACTGTTGAGTAGGGCCAAGCTAGCACACATAAAAAAACGTATAAACTGCCATGAACAGTTCTAGACCATTGTGTTAATACATAACAACCTTGCTGTAAATATCCTTTCTACACTACAAGGTTGTGTTTATCAGTTGGCGGTTATGCACTCATTTGTGCTGTGTTCCTTATCAGCCGTCAAAGCAACAGCTTCAGTCATCCAGACCACATTTTGAAACTAATTGCCCCTTCTAATAGGGCTAGAAATTGGCTGTTTTTCTCTCTGTCTCCTTCTCTCTCTCTCTCTCTCTCTCCTTTTCTTTCTCTCGCTCTCCTTCTCTCGCTCCATGAATCTGGTGAAAATGCCAGCCAGGGAGAGAGCGGGAAAAAAAGGCAGAGACAAAATAGAAAGAAAGAGAGGGGGAAACCTTAAACTGACATAGAACACAGTGAAAAACATCAACCTTTCCCTTAATGAGCTTTACAAGGTGCTCTGTGTAGGAGAGCAAACAAGTGTTTCCACTGAGGGCATCGAGGATGGCTCTGAAGTGGTATAATAGTGAAGACATCAAAACTATGAAATAACACATATGGAATCATGTAGTAACCAAAAAAGTGTTAAACAAATCAAAATATATTTGAGATTCTTCAAATAGCCACCCTTTGCCTTGATGACAGCTTTGCACACTCGTGTCAATCTCTCAACTAGCTTCATGAGGTAGTCACCTGGAATGCATTTCAATTAACAGGTGTGCCTTCTTAAAAGTTAATTTGTGGAATTTCTTTCCTTCTTAATGTGTTTGAGCCAATCAGCTGTGTTGTGACAAGGTATACAGAAGATATTTGGTAAAAGACCAAGTCCATATTATGGCAAGAACAGCTCAAATAAGCAAAGAGAAACAACAGTCCATCATTACTTTAAGACATGAAGGTCAATACCTAAGATTTCAAGAACTTCTAAAGTTTCTTCAAGTGCAATTGCAAAAACCATCAAACGCTATGATGAAACTGGGTCTCATGAGGACCACTACAGGAATGGAAGACACAGCGTTACCTCTGCTGCAGAGGATAAGTTCATTAGAGTTACCAGCCTCAGAAATTGCACCCCAAATAAATGCTTCACAGATTACAAGTAACAGACACATCTCAACATCAACTGTTCAAAGGAGAATCAGGCCTTCATGGTTGAATTTCTGCAAAGAAACCACTACTAAAGGACACCAATAAGAAGAAGAGACTAGCTTGGGCCAAGAAACATGAGCAATGGACATTAGACCATTGGAAATTTGTCCTTTGGTCTGGCATCCAAATTTGAGATTTTTGGTTCCAACCGCCGTGTCTTTGTGAGACGCGGCTGTGTAAGCGCTATTTTACCAAGAAGGAGAGTGCTTCATCAGATGACCAGGCCTCCACAATCCCCCAACCTCAACCAAATTCAGATAGTTTGGGATGAGTCAGGCCCGCAGAGTGAAGGAAAAGCAGCCAACAAGAGCTCAGCATATGTGGGATCTCCTTCAAGACTGTTGGAAAACCATTCCAGGTGAAGCTGGTTGAGAGAATTCCAAGAGTGTGCAAAGCTGTCATCAAAGCAAATGGTGGCTATTTGAAGAATCTCAAATATAAAATATATTTAGATTTGTTTGACACTTTTTTGTTACTAAATGATTCCATATGTGTTATTTCATAGTTTTGATGTCTTCACTATTATTCTACAATGTAGAAAATAGTAAAAATTAAGAAAAACCCTAGGTGTTCTAAAACTTTTGACCGGGTGTGTGTGTGTGTGTGTGTGTGTGTGTGTGCACGTGCCTACGTTTGTGCATGTCTGTGTGTGGGTGTGCACGCTTGCCTAACTGCAGTGCTTGTGTGTGTATGGTTGAGGTGCGACAAAAAAAAATCCTCATTGTCTTTCCCAATTGTCTGTTATATTGGTCTATTTTCTCTGGGACCATCAATCACCTCTCTGACCACCACAGCACAAGACCAATTAATTAACAAGTGCCATAAACCTAGCCAGAGCCACCTACATGTCAACAATACTACACTGGTGGTCAATGACCAAAGTGGCAGGCTCTACAAACAACTGTGAACAACTGTTCATGCATGGCAACCAATCAGAAGTAGTTTACTGGAAACAGGGGTGAACAACCCCCCTCCCCCAAAAAAACAATGCTGCAGTGAAGTACATTCTACAGCAGTGATCAGGATTTGCTTGATGTAAATGGCAGGCAGACAGCACATTAATTATCTTCTAATGTTCTCCAAAATATATGACATATCAAGTCTGTATGATGAAGACGATTCGATGGTTTGGAGCTAATTAGAATAGGCTGCTATTTCATTGGCACATAACGTACACACAACATGCCCTCAAAGAAACTGGTTTAGTGAATGTTGACATTACATCTTTGAAGCTGGACAGATGTGCAAGGCTCCGCCTCTTCCTTTTCTGAACTCTTTGTCTTCTTTAAATGACTGCGTTTAGTTATTTATATATAAAATTTACACGCATCAGACTTTCCCAAGTTGAATTGACCAATCAGACAAGCACGTTACTGTTGGATTATGTACAATAGGCAAATAATTAAAAAGTAAACTTTTGAAAAAAATGAAAAACATTGGTTTGTCAACAGGCGAATCGTCTTCTAGAGCGTATATATTTTTTACATCTAAATAATAAAAAGCATTTACCTCGGAATGACAGCAAACGACTGCGACTAGTAGACATAAAAGGACACTTCGAAACATCTGCGGAGAACACAAATAATACAGTTGCTTCAGTGACAGCCTGACAGTCAAAACATCGCAAAACTGAAGAAACTTAAGTATTCATGAAAACGATGTCTTCCTTTTTCCCCAAAACGTACCATGTTAGCGGTTGATGACCCAAAGGCAGGGAGACGGCAGTGTTCCGACTGAGACAAAGGAGGAGAGGAAAATTTGATTGGCGAAATTTGAGCACCACGGAGGAATTTTCCCCGTCTGTCTCCCCCTTCTGTGACTTGGCCAATAGAGCTCGAGGCTCAAAACTGGACTGAGAAACTGCAGCAAGAAGTGAAGTGCTTAAAGATGGACAGATGGAGAGAGTTGATTCAATGTTTAATGTTATCCAAAAATACATGTGCCATCCATGGTTCCTTAGTTGACTTACTGTGTATTTTATTCTGCAGGAGAAAAAAAAGAAAAATCCCGCAAAATTGTTGTTTTTAAAAAAGCATATCATAGGCTAATCATATCATAATAAGTTCAAAAAAAGATGTGCTATTCCACATGGAATCAAAACGTTTCATATCTTAATAGTTGATCAAACTTGCAAAGTCCAGTGCAGTGGCTTCGCATGCAGATGTCAGTTTGTCCATCATGGGAGATAAAGAATGCAACACCGCCCCCTGACGACAAGTTATAACACCTACCGTAGTAGTACAGTACAGTAGTATACCTGACAAGTAAATGATGTGGATCATCAATCAAATTGTATAGATTTATTGATTTTGAAGAATGCACACATATACGACACAATGCAAAAAAAGAAAAGAAAGAATGTGCTATTTCAAATCACTGTATTACTGTAAAAAAGATGTGCATAAAAAATATTTTTTGGGGGATGTCCCTTTAACTCTCTTCTTGTACAAATAAATGGCACCTTAAATTCCCACTACAAACAACTCAAATAAAAACTTCCAATATTTTGTTCACACAAATTTATGTTGATTTTGGATATTAACAAATTTGAACAAATTATGGTAACTGTGTGTGTCTAAACATGAATATTCAATTACAGTCCTTTTTTATCGCTTTGGTACTATTTTGACTAGTATGTGGTAAAATTTCACAACTCTTCGTACAAAACTCGAAACAGATCATCAAGGAGACTTTCCATTAACTAAGTGCAGCACACAAAATCAAACAGACATTTTTTCACCAAACCTAATAAGTGTTTAATTAAGGATCAATAAGGAGCGCTGGGGCGCTAGCGCCCCATTCCCAACACTACCCGGCAAAATGTAAGGCGCCACATTCTAAATCCAAAAGTACAATTATAAAACATTCATCAATATACACATGTTGCATACTCTTCAAAAGCTCAGTCTTGGCAATATCACAGAGTTGTCAGATTTCAAAAAGGCTTTACGGTGAAAGCACAACATTTGATTGTTTGAGGATAGCATCTCTCATATTTTATGCATTAGCATAAATCCATAACCGGCGCGGGTCTCACAAAACGCATAAAAGAGCTAAAATAAAATCGCTTACCTTTGATGATCTTCTGCTGAGGGCAATCAGAAGTGTCCAAGCAAGACAATCCATGCTTCTTTTGTTAGAAAAAGTAATTGTTTATATCCATAAATCTCTGGTTGGCGCGTTATGTTCAGAAAATCCACCGTCCACTCGCCCATTGAACCGTGAAGAGAAAGCGTTCAAACTATAGCTATCAACGTTGTCCAAACAAATCAAACATAATTTATAATGTATCCTTATGTACACTTTTATGTATATTTACTATAATATTTCAACCGGATAATCACCTGAACGATAGGAAAGGAAAAAACCAAAGAGCGCTCGAGACCGTGAACGTGCAAGTCATTCTATTGACTTCCTGGGTCCACTTCTAAATTCTTCTTCTATTCGCTTCTAATTCAACCTAAAGTCATGAAACCCTGTCTAAAGACTGTTGACATCCAGTGGAAGCCATAGGTACTGCAATCTGAGTCCTAGATAACAGCAATTCCCATAGGCAGCCAGTAGAAAAAGGTCATCTAAAAAAAAAAAAAAAAAAGAAAATCCGGACAGAATTTCCTCTGGTTTTTGCCTGCTATATCAGTTATGTTATACTCATAGACATTATTTTAACAGTTTTAGAAACTTCAGAGTGTTTCCTATCCAATAGTACTAATTATGAATATCCTAGTTTCTGGGCCTGAGTGGCAGGCATTTTACTTTGGGCACGCCAGACTCTCCAAAACCGACACCTCGGCTGCCGCTCCCTAATCTAGAAATACCTTTCATATAAAGCAATTGCGTTTCACAATGCGATGCTCACAATACTTTTCATATGATTCTCTTCTCATTTGTTTAAATACATTTTACCATCATTTAATCCAACTACACTTAGTTGTTAATCACTGAACCGTTTGGTAAACATATAGATTTTTGGTTTGTCTACTATGGATTTTGAGAACTACAGAAATAAAATGTGTGTTTGTAATATGTAAACATCTAAATGACATGTATGATACATGATAACCATACATAATGACTACTCGTTATTGCTAATTGATCTCACATAGTGGTAACCACAATTGGTCACCATATAAAAGAGGGTGTGTGAACACTTGCAAATACTTTTAATGTGTAGCAGGGTAGACAGCAAGGGAGAAGAAGAAATCAAAGAGCTAGTGGACAAAGGGCCCGTCAGACAGGTGGGCATGGGTCCCGCCAAAGAGGTGGGTATGGGCCCCGTCAAAGAGGTGGACATCAGAGTGAGGGAGACAGACGGCAGGGAACTGTTGTGTCTAATGAAGTCCGGGCTATCGTCGTTGACCATGTGGTAAACAGAGGTCTTACCATGGCAGAGGCTTCCAGATTAGTTCACCCAAATCTGAAATGATCAACTGTAAATTCGATCATGAGAATATTTCACCAAGAATACCGATAAGTCTGCAGGATTTGCACTATGCTTTACCGTTACATTAACAGTAAATTACATATCGTAATGCATGTAAATTCACAAAGCATGTTACAGTATTCTTACAGTATGATCTATTGACAGCATACTCTGTTCTACCCTCAGAATTCATGGTGGTGGCCGAGCCTTGTGCTGACCGACCAGCAGGAGTGGGCAGTGGTGGAAGTGGTGGAAATGGTGAGGAATGACATACAGCTGTCCGAAATAAAGCAGGCCATTTAGGAGAACCTTTGCCAATGTGGCATCCATCAGCCTACCAACAACCGCTTCGCCTTTTGAAGAGGCACCAGGTATCTATGAAACACATTTACCTGGTGCCTTTTGAGAGAAACAACGACCGGGTGAAATAACTTCAGGCCGAGTACGTTCAGGTACAGCACTATATATTGTATTACTGTTACTATTTGATGCACACGCTACTTCACAATATCATATTGGAACTACACTGTAAAAATAACTAACCAAAATATATTTTTAGAGGGTGATGGTGCTTGATGCTGCTGTGAACCATCACAAGAATATCTTTGTTGATGAAGCGGGCTTCAAAAACTGGCCAAAACTCGTCGCCGTGGGCGGAACCTCATCGGGCCAACGGGTGACCTGGACAACGTGGGGAAACATCTCCAGCTATCTCTGAAGATGGTGTGGTAAGACGTAGGCAATTACTTGGGTCCTAAAACGCTGCACACCTAATTGTGTTACTCAATGAAATTGAGCAGGTCTGTCAAGGTGAAGGGTTCACCTATGTCATTGTGTGGGACAATGTCAGGTTCCACCATGCAGAGGTGGTTCAGGCATGTTTTTGGGCCAATCCCCAACTCGTGACCCTATACCTGCCCCCATACTCTCCTTTCCTCAATCCTATTGAGGATTCTTTTTCAGCATGGGGGTGGAAGGTGTATGATTGCCATCCCCATGAGCATGCCACCCTCCTTCTGGCCATGGATGAGGCATGTGTTAGGGTTTGTTCCTTGTTTCCTTATCAATCATTGGCTCATTGGTGAAATTAGCATTATGACAATATTTTTTATTAAATCATTCAAAAACCTTTATTAATGCAATTGCAGACAGAAGTTGACAAACAGGAACATAGCACGCATGTTTCCGAGTAAATTCTGCACTTTAGGGAAAGTCTAAGTTGCTTTTATCATGCTTGGAGCCAACCCTCTGTGATGTCACTGCGTTCGTTTATTACTATCTACTTATCAGACCAAGCCCATGCATCCACAGCTGCACAAACATATAGTTTGGTGTTATCTAAACGCTAGGCAATAAATGTCCACTCCCCAAAGTTGATTTATTGTGGAATGTCTTGACTAGTCTCTTATCTCACCCACTCCGTTGCAAAGCTATGTCTCAGTCACACATTTCCCATAGGGCTTCTTTATAAGAAGCAGAGAGAGAGAGAACTAAAACAACTGTGGAACAATACTAAAACCTCTACAATTAATATATATTGTTAATCTGTAGTCTAGGAACCTATAAATGTAAGGAGGGAGGGGTCTTATAACCCCTCCCCTTCTATTAATATAACATAAGCATAATCAATTATTATAGTACATCAAACAATGTCAAGCTTGGATTCGCCATGCCTAAAGGTTTTCCCATGGTGCATGAACAATGAAGACATTTACTGTGATGTGGATTAGAATTTATGGCCAAATGCTCAAGACAGGCTTGGTGCAATGCTAAACGTTATGTTTTATTTTCATTCACTTCATTTGATTCATTTAATTTGTTACATTTGATTACAGACAGTACACCTATGTTGCAAATGTTTTTTTTGCATGAATGGTTGTAGAGGATGTCTTCATTGATCACACCTTTGATTACACTGTCAGAATGCGTGGTGTAGTTGGTGCACTCAATGAAACAAGGTAGACACAAAACCAAGCCCACCAAATTGGACTGACATAAATCAGGAACAATTACACACACAAGCATGGGGAAAACAGAGGGTTAAATAAAGAACATGTAATTGGGGAATTGAAACCAGGTGTGTATAAAACAAAGACAAAACAAATGGAAAATGAAAAGTGGGTTGGCGATGGCTAGAAGGCCGGTGACGTCGACTGCCAAACGCCGCCCAAACAAGGAGAGGGGCCGACTTTGGCGGGAGTCGTGACATACACATTGGATAGATATTATGGAAGTTATAGATTTTCTGTCAATTTTTGTGGGTAATGTAAGTTTATTGCCTAATGTGAAAACGGTGTAATTCACAGTGTTGTAGCATATTACATTTCCAGGGGCGATTTGAAACACCTATCTTGCATCGTTTGCTAATGGATTAACTGGTGGTTAAAACGACTAAATTGAAAATATATCATCATTATGAGGGTGTTTTGGTGAATACACCAATGTTATCATGACATTTCACAATAAACGTGTATTTTGAATCAATGGTTGTTTGGTGAGAGATGTTTACAATCCAAATTAATTCACAATGACTGGCTGCGTTACAAGTGTGACCAGTTTGGAGTTTTGTACTGAGAGTTGTGAAAATGTACCACATACTTGTGAAAATAGTACCAAATCGATAGTAAAAATTTACTTGAATGTGGTGCTGGTTGAGCACATTTTTACAAATTTAGAGTGCCACAAGTTTGAACTGTGTGTGCGCATGTGTCTGTGCGTGCGTGCTTATGTGTGCGTGGGTGTGCATGTCTGTCCATCTGCTGTGCTTGTGTTTGTGTCTGTGGTTGAGAAGTGACAAAAACATTTCCTCTGTTATATTGGTCAATTTTCTCGGTGGATAGATGCATGAGCACCACAGCACAAAAGCAATTAATTAACAAGCCAAATACCATAAACCTAGCCAGAGCAACCAATTTTAACAAAATTCTTGCTTTTAGCCTTTCTACATTGTAACTATTTATTTACATATTCCTACTCTTCAAGGTCTCTACTAACAGGATTGGTGCAATATTCATCCCCCAAAAGTTTTATGTTGCTGAAGTTAGGCAGAATATGTAGGACAAGGCTCTGGATATGGTAAGATCACTACAATAATATCATGCGTTATTATGCCCCTTTTGAAATCTAGATAACGCATGCATATTGCTCTAGTTTGGTTAGAAACTCAATGGCTACATTTGTATCATTTGGAGCAAATTTACAGCAATGTCTTTCATCACCAACAGTTGTTTAACAATGTAACCCCATCAAATAATTTTAGATGAAAAACCTCAACATTGTACTTTTTTACTGTGGATGTTATTGTAAACTGAGACATATGATATGTAGATGGATAAGAGGCTAAAGAAAATTAGACCAAATGTAGTAAGCTGAACTAGTCGGTTGGGTTGAAAATGTGCAGGCAGAGAAGATGAAGATCAGCAGTTGCACCAGTTGTAATTATCATGCCCTTTGTGCCATTTCAGCTCTGACAAGGCTTACTTTACTCTCTAAGAACTTATGAACAACACAAAGAATCGGACCCAGTAACGATCAGCCCCAATCCTTACGCTGTGGTCAGTAGTGTGCCATCCAACCATTTCTAGGTCCCTTCAGAGACTGAATGAGTCAAACCAATCCAGGATAATGTCCCTGTGCATAGAGTATATTATCTTCTTCCTCCACCTCTCTCTCTCTCTCTCTCTCTCTCTCTCTCTCTCTCTCTCTCTCTCTCTCTCTCTCTCTCTCTCTCTCTCTCTCTCTCTCTCTCTCTCTCTCTCTCTCTCTCTCTCTCTCTCTCTCTCATCTGTTCCTCTCTGTTGTTTATGATAACCAGGTCTGCTCCTCTTGTAAGCCGGTCATTCCAGGTTTTGTCTGCTGTCATTCCTTAAGGTTTCTAGTGAACGTACATGTAAGGTTACATATCAACAGTCAAAATGTAGTTCAATCGTGGCCTGGGATGGTCTACCATTAGGGCCATTGCCTATACATAGGCCTACTGTGTCAGTAGGCCCCCCAGCCTTTGCACATTTTAAATACCCGGATCTTCTTGATAAGAAATTACCATAACAGACACTTTTATTTTAAAGACAGTTGTGTTAATGCATAACATAAATAGGAAACAAATAACATAATAACAGGCTATACCAACAGTTTTCCATTCATATAAAGTGTCGGGTAAAGTGCCACAGTAGATTTGCTGTGGTAAATGAGGAAATACTTGATTTATATTGTAGGGAATGCTTGTCCGCTAGATAAGTCACCCTTAGTCGGTTAAAAAGGACTAAATAGTTCTGATGATAGCACCATCCAGAGGGCAAACATATCTTAAAGGACTTTGGTTGCAAGCAGGACTAAGGTAACACTTACATAATATTTTAGGTAGCACCGAAGACCATAACTATATTGACAAATTATACATAGCCTAACTATAAAACATGGGCGAGCATCCACACTGGAGTAGTTTATCATTCTCGTTAGTAGGCCTACAGTGGGGAGAACAAGTATTTGATACACTGCCAATTCTGCAGGTTTTCCCACTTACAAAGCATGTAGAAGTCTGTCATTTTATCATAGGTACTCTTCAACTGTGAGTGACGGAATCTAAAACAAAAATCCAGAAAATCACATTGTATGATTTTTAAGTAATTAATTTGCATTTTATTGCATGACATAAGTATTTGATACATCAGAAAAGCAGAACTTAATATTTGGTACAGAAACCTTTGTTTGCAATTACAGAGATCATACGTTTCCTGTAGTTCTTGACCAGGTTTACACACACTGCAGCAGGGATTTTGGCCCACTCCTCCATACAGACCTTCTCCAGATCCTTCAGGTTTCGGGGCTGTCGCTGGGCAATACAGACTTTCAGCTCCCCCCAAAGATGTTCTATTGGGTTCAGGTCTGGAGACTGGCTAGGCCACTCCAGGACCTTGAGATGCTTCTTACGAAGCCACTCCTTAGTTGCCCTGGCTGTGTGTTTTGGGTCGTTGTCATGCTGGAAGACCCAGCCACGACCCATCTTCAATGCTCTTACTGAGGGAAGGAGGTTGTTGGCCAAGATCTCGCGATACATGGCCCCATCCATCCTCCCCTCAATACGGTGCAGTAGTCCTGTCCCCTTTGCAGAAAAACATCCCCAAAAAATTATGTTTCCACCTCCGTGCTTCACGGTTGGGATGGTGTTCTTGGGGTTGTACTCATCCTTCTTCTTCCTCCAAACACGGCGAGTGGAGTTTAGACCAAAAAGCTATATTTTTGTCTCATCAGACCACATGACCTTCTCCCATTCCTCCTCTGGATCATCCAGATGGTCATTGGCAAACTTCAGACGGGCCTGGACATGCGCTGGCTTGAGCAGGGGGACCTTGCGTGCACTGCAGGATTTTAATCCATGACGGCGTAATGTGTTACTAATGGTTTTCTTTGAGACTGTGGTCCCAGCTCTCTTCAGGTCATTGACCAGGTCCTGCCGTGTAGTTCTGGGCTGATCCCTCACCATCCTCATGATCATTGATGCCCCACGAGGTGAGATCTTGCATGGTGCCCCAGACCGAGGGAGATTGACCGTCATCTTGAACTTCTTCCATTTTCTAATAATTGCGCCAACAGTTGTTGCCTTCTCACCAAGCTGTTTGCCTATTGTCCTGTAGCCCATCCCAGCCTTGTGCAGGTCTACAATTTTATCCCTGATGTCCTTACACAGCTCTCTGGTCTTGGCCATTGTGGAGAGGTTGGAGTCTGTTTGATTGAGTGTGTGGACAGGTGTCTTTTATACAGGTAACGAGTTCAAACTGGTGCAGTTAATACAGGTAATGAGTGGAGAACAGGAGGGCTTCTTAAAGAAAAACTAACAGGTCTGTGAGAGCCGGAATTCTTACTGGTTGGTAGGTGATCAAATACTTATGTCATGCAATAAAATTATACAATGTGATTTTCTGGATTTTTGTTTTAGATTCTGTCTCTCACAGTTGAAGTGTACCTATGATACAAATTACAGACCTCTACATGCTTTGTAAGTAGGAAAACCTGCAAAATCGGCAGTGTATCAAATACTTGTTCTCCCCACTGTACATCTGTCAATCAACTAATGGCCTAAATTAGCTCAACACCACCTTTCATTATATGGTTAGGCTAACGGGTAGCCTACAGAACACTTTGGATAAACGCAACTGCTAAATGGCACATCTTTTATTTTTGGAATATAATCAAATAACAAGGGGCCTATTGCAACCATCTATGGCACTAGATTAACCATCAATGGCACTAGATTATCGCCAGCTGATGTTTTGTTAAATCATCAATACCGTGCAAAATTCACCAGCAAAACTGATCTCTAAAATATTATGCAAGTGTTACCTTAAAACCACCCTTCTATGCAAGTGTTACACCCCCTCTAATACTTTCTGTGGCGCACATCAGAGTCAAGTACTTTATAAAGAACAAACTTCACGTCAGGATAGGAAAACAAAATTATGTATGTGTGTTATATTAAACATAGAGGAGGGAGTAAAATGTAGGCAAGCAATAAACATTTCAGAACAACTACTAGTCGAATAAGACATGGGAGAGATGACACATTTTGGCAAAGAGATTTATTTATAGACTAATACACTTGAAACAAATAGCCAAACCGAAAACTGCAGATATTACCAGTGCCTCCCCCGCGATCAAACCGCCATTAAAAAATAAACGTGATCATTGACAGCTGTCTTGAAGGACACCAAAAAAATGCTTTCTGCTACTAAGATCAGGGAATTGTAGGCTAAACTGACAACGGGGTGAAGAGCAGAAAGCTCAACTAGCAAGCAAGTCACAGCAATGAAGAATTGAGTGGGTGCGTGTTCACACAAAGGGGTGGGAGAATTCTGGCAGGGGGGAGATTTTCGGCACAACACCGGCTACAGTTGCATAGGCCTACTGTACTTTCAGTTAATGCCAGCATTTGAAGTTATCCTTTTGGATTTAAAACCTGTATTGTGTGGCTTTAATAATTCATTTCATAAAGCTTTCAAGACGTTGAGCCTATCCAAAGACAATTTTGTTGAGCTGAGACAGTTTTCTTTGATGTGTAAATTGTCAGACTGTTCGTTTATCATCTTGAAGACATTGAAATAAATGCAATTACCTTTTGTTGGCCTAATGTAGGCTAAAGGCGATGTAAATTAGTTTAAAACTAAATGATCCAATGGAGGAACTCCAAGGGCAAACTTGCAATGTATGCCAGGCTTAAGTCCTCTGAAGGACCTGACCTGAATATCAGCATATGTAGTTTTCTCTTTCAATGGTTTAAAAAGTTAGCAAAGCATCTACTGTTGCTTGCTAGGTCTGCAGCCTGGTCTCATAGACTACACGTAACATAGTAAATGTACACTCAAATTAGTATGCTATGTTACATTTGGTATGGTTACATAAGACATATGGTTACTTAAGGCAAAAACGATGGGTGGGTGGATAATAATGATGCAAACGTCTAGTAACCCAAAAGTTGCATGTTCAAATCTCATTACGGACAACTTTAGCCTTTTAACTTATTGGCTACTTTGCAACTACTTAGGATGTTAGGTAACCCTTTCCCTAACCCTAACCATTCAACCTAACTCCTAACCTTAATCCTAACCTTAACCCTAAACCTTAGCCTAGCTAACGTTAGCCTCAACAAATTGTAACATATCATATGAATTGCAATTCGTAACATATCATAACAATTGGATGATGAACATCCACAAATGAATACATACCATACGCTTACAATCTAACTGTTTTTTGTCCAATGATTTATTATTTCTTAATGATATTTTTTAAGGAGTGGGGCAGAGATAAAACAGTGTTGGAAAGACAGGGGTTTAAGTGAGTCAAAAGGCAATGGGTCAGATGCGAACCCATGCAGACTCTGTGTATTGGAGTCAGCAGCTGTAACTGCTGGACCACACAGGCACTGAGGGCACTAGTCATTTATTCTGCCTATTGATTTCCTTGAACATATAATAAAACAATTGATCTAACATAAATAAATTTACCCCCACAAATATGTCCAGTTATTATAATCCACATACGAGACGCGCTGTAGCCTGCATGTAGCCTGCATGTAGCCTGTATGTAGCCTGCATGTAGCCTACATAGACTACTTGAACTGGCACCCAGTGAACCTGCAGTCTAGGGCACAATGTAGGCACGGTACTGCATTGTCTAAATACCGCTTCTAGCTGCCCCCTGGTAGCGATTCTAAATATTTCTCCAGCTATTAAACAGGCCAAATTAAGGCCAAATAAAATTAAATCTGTTTGCGTATCTGTTTCACACACATTTTTAAAGGACAAATACATAGGAGGTCTATACAACATGTCAAGGTATTGAAGAGGCTAATGGCCTTGTCAAATAACTGCCATGTGCCTCCTGAGTGGTGCAGCAGTCTAAGGCACTGCATTGCAGTGCTAGAGGCGGCACTACAGATCCAAGTTTGATCCCGGGCTGTGTCGCCGCCAGCCGCGACCGGGAGACCCATGAAGCGGCACACGATTGGCCCAGTGTTGTCCGGGTAAGGGGAGGGTTTGGCCAGATGGGATGTCCTTGTCCTATCACGCTCTAGCGACTCCTTGTGGCGGCCGGGTGCATGCACGCTGACTTCGGTTGCCAGCTGTACAGTGTTTCCTCCGACACATTGGTGCGGCTGGCTTCCGGGTTAAGCGGGCAGTATGGCTTTGTGTGTGAGGTAAGACATTCTTCATTGTATGTTTATATGATTACATGATGAGCCCTGTATCTTTATATGACCACGTAATGAGTGTTTTGTGATATAATAATAATAATATATGCCATTTAGCAGACGCTTTTATCCACAGCTTTTATCCAAAGTGACTTACAGTCAGGCGTGCATTCTTCCAACATAGGTGGACCATATACAGCATTCCCATTAACAGGCTATACCAAACACATTTAGACACCAAATGAAGTGATCAGAAAGTACAAGTGTGGATGCTTTTGGGACACACTAAGATAGAGAGCTTCTAGGTCAAAGGTCATGTCCTGCTCCCTGTGCTGGTACTTTGTCTGGCATGGACAAGTAGATAGAGTTGACCTTCTCTTTGTAGCTTCTGTGCCCTCTGCCTACTTTCTTCTCAAGCATACCAGAGAGTAACAGAGTCTACATATCATCACATACTTTATGTTATACAGACACATGTACAGCAGGCTTTGCAGAACAAACATCATTTGGTATTTTCATTTGAACACCTTTCAATCACTTCTAAGTAAATAGAACTGTTAGCTACCTCGGGCTGGTGTTGGTGTTGTACCACATCCTGTTGAGACATAGTCCTACAACACAAACATAGAGCATCAGCGCAGTCACACAGACATACAATTAACCCTTTATGTCACAATATTCAATAAGACTTGCAGGTAAATAGTTTCAGATTGATATGCAGTCTTAAAGGGAGAGATCCCTTTTTACATTTAAGTAATTTAGCTCTTATACAGCACAATTTACAGTAGTGAGTGCATATATTATTCATACTTTTCCCCAGTGGGAATCAAACTCACAAACCTGGCGTTGCAAGCGCAATGCTCTACTAAGTGAGCCACACGGGACTACATTGAGTTTAAAAGGTCTTAAATACCGGTGAAACTTGTGAAGCTTTTAGAGAGAGGTTTACTGCTTTTATTTTTAATTATCTCAACCAACCCAGTTCATATTCATTATATAGGTAGGCCCGCTTTATCTTATCTGTTTTAGCATCCCAAATAAAGCGAAATCATCAGGAGTCGGCAACGCCATAAGTAAGTGAATAAAGTGAGATATCACTATGGAGTTAATCAGTGTAATTCTTCCATAAATAGACAGGTATTTACCTCTCCATGGTTGCAGGATCTTGTCTATTTTTGCAAGTTTTCTACTGAAATTCATTGTGGAGAGCTCATTAATATATTTTGTGATATGAATACCAAGTATGTCTACTACACCGTCAGCCAATTTATAGGTAAACTGCAGGGTAATGTAAAAGCTGTGGTTTTAAAGATCCAATACTTAATATGGTACACGTATCATAATTGTTTGTCCAGAGAGGCCCGAAAAGTTATCTAGATCTTCAATGAGACTTTGCAGGGATCTAGCTTGCGGATTTAAAATAAAACTTGAGTCATTGGCATACCTTTGTTCTGATTTCATTGGATTTCTAATCCTCTACTGTTATTATTTGATCTGATTTTAATAGATAGCATTTCAATGGCCATAATGAATAGAATGGTGACAGCGGACACCCTTGTTTAACTTCTCTTGACAGAAGTAGCTAGTTTTTACTATTTTACACCTGGGGTTGCCACGGTGTTGTAGTACTCAAGACCGGTCTCAATCTCAAGACCACATACTGAGTGTCTTGGTGTTAGAAACATTTGTACTCAGTCTTGACTCGGTCTCGGACAGTGAGGACTTGTAATTTCTTCATGAGACCAGCCAAGACCAGCGGAGTAAAAAACTCTGAATTATCAGATTCCAATAAGTCAGCACATGAAAGCACTTCGCAAGGCCAAATATACACACTCCTTTATTGAAACATTAATACAGTATCTTAACAGCCTTTATATGTATTATAGACATGTTGGCAAAGTGGCAAACCTATAAGAGAGTGCACTTTTTGTAAAACACAAAGGACTAGTGGTGTAGTGTAGGCTATACGCAGGTACAGTATAAACCATATACCCCATTTGTTTTCAGTGGACATTGCGTATACTCACTTCTTAATTCCTACTGATGCATATCAAAGTAGTATAGAGGAGGTATACGATTGATCAATTATGTAGTACAATAGAGAAATCACGCAAAAAGTAGCCTACACAATCGCAAAGCATGTGAAATATATTCACAGCCTAGTTTTAGCGGAATATCATCTGCATACAGCAAGAGCGTGCAGCTCTCAACTGGCTTTGGCATGGAGCAGCTCACAGAAGATTGGAAAGACGCTTGAACTTATGATACCTACCAGTAAACGCTAACTCAACAGTGGGTATGCAAACCAGGTATTGAAAAGGTTTAGTCCAAAGTGTTGGTTGTTTGCATCAGGGGTGTAGACATGGATGGGCCTGGGTGGAAAGTCCTGACAAAGGACGAATCACGCAATCAGATTGATGTGGTTTAAGCATTGCTGTCCTAGACCATCAAAAAGTAAACAGCGACCTAAAGTTTAAAGTGAAACTGACAGCAGTTTAACTACTTTGCAGAAACAAACAGACAATCATACAGTGCATTCGGAAAGTATTCAGATTCCTTGACTTTTTCCACATTTTGTTACGTTTCAGCTTTATTCTAAAATGGATTAAATAAATAAAAAATCCTCATCAATCTACACACAATCCCCAATAATGAGAAAGCGAAAAGGTGCATCCTGTTCCCACTGATCACCCTTGAGATGTTTCTACAACTTGATTGGAGTCCACCTGTGGTAAATTCAATTGATTGGACATTATTTGGAAAGGCAAACACCTGTCTATATAAGGTCCCACAGTTGACATTGGATGTCAGAGCAAAAACAAAGCCGTATAGCTCCAAGTCAGGATTGTGTCGAGGCACAGATCTGGGGAAGTTTACCAAAACATTTCTGCAGCATTGAAGGTCCCTAAGAACCCAGTGGCCTCCATCATTCTTAAATGGAAGAAGTTTGGAACCACCCAAACTGAGCAATCGGGGGAGAAGGGCCTTGGTCAGGGAGGTGACCAAGAACCCGATGGTCACTCTGACAGCTCTTCAGAGTTCCTCTGTTGAGATGGGAGAACCTTCCAGAAGGACAACCATCTCTGCAGCACTCCACCAATCAGGCCTTTATGGTAGAGTGGCCAGACAGAAGCCACTCCTCAGTAAAAGCACATGACAGAACGCTTGGAGTTTGCCAAAAGGCATCTAAAGGACTCTCAGACCATGAGAAACAAGATTCTCTGGTCTGATGAAACCAAGATTGAACTCTTTGGCCTGAATGCCAAGCGTCACGTCTGGAGGAAACCTGGCACCATCTCTACGGTGAGGCATGGTGGTGGCAGCATCATGCTGTGGGGATGTTTTTCAGCAGAAGGGACTAGGAGACTCGTCAAGATTGAGGTAAAGATTAATGGAGCAAAGTACAAAGAGATCCTTGATGAAAACCTGCTCCAGAGTGCTCAGGACATCATACTGGGGAAAGGGTTCACCTTCCAACAGGACAACGATCCTAAGCACACAACCAAGACAACACAGGAGTGGCTTTGAGACAAGTCTCTGAATGTCCTTGAGTGGCCCAGCCAGAGCCCGGACTTGAACCCAGTCAAAAATCTCTACAGAGACCTGAAAATGGCTGTGCAGCGTCGCTCCCCATCCAACCTGACAGAGCTTGAGAGGATCTGCAGAACGGGGGAAACTCTCCAAATAGAGGTGTGCCAAGCTTGTAGCGTTATACCCAAGAAGACTTGAGGCTGTAATCGCTGCCAAAGGTTCTTCAACAAAGTACTAAGTAAAGGGTCTGAATACTTATGTAAGTGTAATATTTCCGTTTATTATTATGGGGTATTGTGTGTATATTGATGAGGGGAAAAAACAATATAATACATTTTTAAATAAGGCTGTAATGTAAGAAAATGTGAAAAAGGTAAAGGGGTATGAATACTTTCCAAATGCACTGTAATATCAGTCAAATATATCAAATTCCCAGTTTATGCTACAAAACCAATTTTGTGGGAGGTTTTAAAAATAGGTTATATTTGACTCAACGTTCAATGCCATACATACACTCAGGCATTGTTGGCAGAATAGATGGATTCAGTTCAATGCATGATTCATATAATTCACCAATACATTTCTTGATAGTCCCAAAAATATTGCTATCAGGTTGTAAATCACAGCTGGCCTGGTACATTTTTTGCTGCCTCCATTCGGCATGCACTGTTTCAGTTTCAATGACTCAATATTCTGGACAAAAACGGATGAATGTAACTAAGGCTGGGAATATCAATACAATCAAACTAGCAAGGGAAATGATCACAAGTCTGTCATAATGTGGCTAATAGGCTAGCATATCTATTTATGTAGCAAGGTAGGTAAAAACCAGGAGCCTAACGTTAGCTAGAAAGCTAGCTAGCTGCTAAGAGGATGTCATGCTATTGGAGGAGTGGGTAAGTGACTGACTTTTTCCCCTCATATTGTTTTTCGGGTGGCTATACACAGCTAGAGATGCAGGTGTCATTTGTTTAGCTAGCAAGAACTTGAACGACTGTTATCCACTTAGCAAGAAGGCTCTAGTCAAGAAGGCTCTAGATACCATGTAAACAGCCCAACCAGCTCTGCTACAGTGAGTAAAATGGTCAGTTTGAGGTGTTCTCACTTTTGTGTCTAGAAGTAGTTAGCTAGCAAGCTAGTCAACTTTATCCAGTTAGCTTGGGTGCTTGCTTGGGATAAGCATGCATTGGCAGGCAAGCTGCAGAAGAACAACGAGGCTACAATTCCCCATCGTTTATCAGTGCAATTTTGACAGACAACTAGTTGAAAAAGTTTGAGAGGGTTTATCTAATGTTCCTTCGTTCGATTTTAGCTCATCTTGCTCTGGCTAGAATTAGTTGTTGATATTGTTGTTGTTGATGTTTATAACTGAGGGAGAGAGAGACTATCCTTTCATGGTTGTTTGATTAATAGGAATGTAAAGTTACCAAATGTAAGAGGACTCCCGTGGTGTTTACATATTTTCAGAAATCAATTCAGGTTTATTTTGTGGATTTTGGCAAATACATAATTTCCAAACAATCCAAGAATTTATGAAAATGTGAAAATGACCATAACAAATTGGCTGCTTTTTTTTAAGTGTAATTTATAGGGGTGTATATGAAAATATTTGAATTAGATTTCATGTTGCTAAAGTGCTGCCAGTTCCACTTTAAAAGCAACAAAGTTTCACACACAAGTTATTTTCAAGGAGACAGCAAGCGCCCAGATAATGATGATCATTTGAAACTTTACTTCTTATTGAAAGTTGTTTTTGAAAGGGGAGAAGCTAACAAATTAGCAACAACATCCTCTTTGATAACACCTGCTGCAGCCGCTGCACATTAGCCGACCACAAAAGCTAGCTAGCTAGACTGTGGGAAAACTACTGCTCACTATTGCGCAGTGACCTGTTGGTCTTCAAGAAGGCAGAAATGTACGTAGGTTTTTGTAGTTCTCACCCATTAAGTCAAAATGTCTGAATTAGCTAGCTAGGTTTATCTTGCTTTTACTCATTGAATAAGAGATCCAGTTATTCGTTTATAAAATCCAGTTTGATTGTTTTTGTTAATGGTCATATATGATAATGTACTGCTAAAATCCAAACAGGACCCCTATCACCAACCTGTGTATCTTCAGTTTGTGATGGAGGGTGACGACAGCATATGAGAGAATGAGCATCATCGACAAACCCAGACACGTGATAGCCAGTCGAGTAAAATCAGGAAGTCGGCTCACTTCTGAAGAACAGGAAGGAAATAAAATGTATATGTTTTTTTGCCATTACTTGTTGCTTAGTGGCAATTCTACTGCGTTTGCATGAATGTTACTGGCCTTGTACACAGTCAGGTTTTACAACTGTACAATAAATGTACAATACAACAGAGAGTATTTTTCATGGAACCCAAAAGGGTTATACCTGAAACCAAAAAGGGTTCTACCTGGAACCAAAAAGGGTTATCCTATGGGGACAACCGAAGAACCCTTTTGGAACCCTTTTTTTTCTAAGAGTGTATATCACAACAACTATGTCAAATGTATTGTACATCAGTTGTGTGTACAGGGCCTTTATGTTTTGAATAAAATGTGCATATAAGATATTTAATAACTATATAGGTGTAGTACATTTTCATGCCATCCTGTAACTCACCATGCTTTTTTTCATCTGTTGTCCCTTCAGTTCCAGTGGTTCCATTCTCACTATGTTTGTTTTGGTTGGGAGAATGTGCACCTGTGTGTCCAATAGGTTTATAAAACGTAATCATAACCATACATGAAGCTCTTTTGTACACAACAATATGTAACAACAATATCGAGGGACTGTAGAAATCAGTGGAATAAAGTGCGTGACATTTTCAGCACACAAAAGAGCACACATCTCTGCAAAAAACACAGATTCTTCTCGAATCCGCAGGACAGAAAACAAAATAAAGTGCCTTTCAAAAGTATTCAGACCTCTTGGTCTATTAAAATGTTATTGTGTTACAAAGTGGAAATAAAATGGATTGGATTGTCTTTTTATATATATATATATATAAAACAAATTCCTAACTAAAATATAGACTTTTCATAATATTAGTGTAAACTTCAACTTCTTACCCCAGCACGTTGAAAGGACAAACAGAACCGTGAAAAAAACATTGGCCATCCTCTCAAAACATTTCTCTTACTTCCTTAATACATAAATAGTACAAAACAATATACAAGCAGCACCTTATTGTTTTTTGGCTAGTGCTATCTTTACTGTCTTGATACGTTAAGTCCAAAGAAGCAGCACACTTCAACCAACACGTCATGAATGCTCATTAACATATCCTGTTCCCCCCATACACATACACAATTAACCCTCTCATCGCTCTCATCTTGGTCTTTATTGTAACAGAGAACGTGTTCTCAATTACTTACCTAGTTAAATAAAGGCACAATAAAAAACAAACACACACAAACATACACCACAAAGAGCTCGTATTGAGAAGCATGTTACTTTAAATGTGAAAAGATAAACAATATTAAAAGACATCATGTATCATCACACTGTGACCAATAGAGAGCAGCAGAAAACTAAACTCTTGATCAGCTAAGGTTGTTGTAGTAGTGTAGTCATAGCAAGCGTATAGTATGCTTTCAAACTCTTAAGGTAGTACAGTAGTATATGTTTTATTGGAAGTCCTGTGTGTGTGTGTGTGTGTGTGTGTGTGTGTGTGTGTGTGTGTGTGTGCATGAGTAATGTGCAAATGTGTCTCATTGCAAGATACAACAATACACACATCTAAAAGTAAAAGAATGGAATTAAGAAATATTAAAATGTTAGATCGAGCAATGTCGGAGTGGGATAGACTAAAATACAGTAGAATAGAATACAGTAAATACATATGAGATGAGTAAAGCAGTATGTAAACATTATTAAAGTGACGAGTGTTCCATTATTAAAGTTCAAAAGGCACTCACATCTGAGCTATCTTTCTTGCAGGTGCATGGTAACAGTTGAATAAAATGAACATACTTCTTTCCGTAATACTATTTATTACGGAAAGAAGTATGTTCAATAGGAAACCGATTTTAGCTGGTGCGTCTTGTCTTCATTGCACGCCCAAACACAAAATTTCCAAAACTGTCCCAGTACTAAAACTCATATTTCTTATTCGTTTTGGAAGTTATGCTGACACCCTGTGGAAGCCATAGGAATTGCATCCTGGGAGCTGGAATTCAGTATGCCCTATACTTTCCATTGTAAGAGCATGGGCTCTGGTTTTTCTTTCGATTTTTTCCTACTATTGTGTTATATTCTCCTACATTATTTTAACATTTCTACAAACTTCAAAGTCTTTTCTTTCCAATGATACCAATTATATGCAAATCCTGGCTTCAGGGCCTGAGCAACAGGCAGTTTACTTTGGGCACGTCAGTCAGGCGGCAATTGAGAAAAAAGGACCCTAGCCCTGACTGAGAGCTTGTAGGCGGTTTTGTCTCACCAGGGGTGATGGTCGGATTCGCGTTTATTGAAGAAGCAATGAGCGTTACGCCGAGGCCTGTACACTGGAGCTGGATCGATTTGGAGGTGGAGGGTAAGTCATGGTCTGGGGCGGTGTGTCACAGCATCATCAGACTGAGCTTGTTGTCATTGCAAGCAATCTCAACGCTGTGCGTTACAGGGAAGACATCCTCCTCCCTCATGTGGTACCCTTCCTGCAGGCTCATCCTGACATGACCCTCCAGCATGACATTGTCACCAGAAATACTGCTCGTTCTAAGCGTGATTTCCTGCTAGACAGGAATGTCAGTGTTCTGCCATGGCCAGCGAAGAGCCCGGATCTGCCTGGCGCCGACAGAAATGGTCGCCTCGCTTCGCGTTCTTAGGAAACTATGCCATTTTTTAAAATGTTTTATGTATTATTTCTTACGCTGTTACCCCAGGAAATCTTAAGTTTTATTACATACAGCCAGGAAGAACTATTGGATATAAGAGCAATGTCAACATACCAACATTATGACCAGGAATATGACTTTCCCGAAGCGGATCCTTTGTTTGGACCACCACCCATGACATTGGATCGGATCCCAGTAGGCGACCCAAAACAACGGCGCCTCAGAAGGGGCAGACAGAGCTGTCTTCTGGTCAGGCTCTGTAGACGGGCACATCGCTCACGAGTATACTACTCGCCAATGTCCAGTCTCTTGACAACAAGGTAGACGAGAAACAGAGATTGTAACATTCTCTGTTTCATGGAAACATGGCTCACTCGGGATACGTTATCAGAGTCGGTACAGCCATCCGGTTTCTTCACGCATCACGCCGACAGAAACAAACATCTCTCTGGTAAGAAGAAGGGCGGGGATGTATGCCTTATGATTAACAAGTCGTGGGGTGATCATTGTTCACCTGACCTAGAATTCCTTACAATCAAATGCCGACCGCTGTTATGAGCCAGCTGGGGATCGTACTCGGGTCCCCGATGTATGTGTGTGTCCCTGATGCGGACCACTCCACTACTGGAGGAGGTTGAACCCAAGTGCAGAGGAATAGAAAACAATGAGATCTCAAAAGTCTGAGTTTTATCTTTGGCGCTTTACTTCAGAGAAAAAAAGCAAAACATAGCAACAGTCTTAGGCAACACTTCAAATGAATGTGTCCCAGGGTAACACAAACTCCTCTTGGGAGGTAATACAAAAAGGTAATCCAAAACAGAAGAGAAATCCTTAAACATGAGTCCAGAAACATATTTCCAAGAGTCCACAAAAAGGAAACAAAAAAAACATAGAATCCAAGTTCAAAATTAGAAGGCAGAAAAATCTCAGACCCAAAGAATCCTTGAGAATGACAACACCTAGACCAACATCAGGACTGAACAAGAACAAAAAGGCAGTATGGCCTTAAATAGGGTTTGTCATTAGAAGTAATTCAACACAGGTGAGAGCATTACTTACAACAATTAACACAGGAGAATCAATCTGGGTTGACATAACGCCATCTAGTGGTAAAGTCAAGGGGCTTCAGACAAAACATTACAGACCGCATTATCTACCAAGAGAATTCTCTTTGATTATAATCACAGCCGTGTATATCCCCCCAAGCAGACACCTTGACAGCCCTGAAATAACTTCTTTGGACTCTATGTAAACTGTAAACCACATATCCTGAAGCTGCATTTATTGTAGCTGGCGATTTTAACAAAGCTAATCTGAAAAAAAAGGCTCCCTAAATTCTTTCAGCATATCGAATGTGCGACCCGGGCTGGCAGCATTCTGGATCATTGCTACTCTAACTTCCGCGACGCATACAAAGCCCTCCCTCGCCCTCCTTTCGGCAATCTGACCACGACTCCCTTTTGTTGCTCCCAGCTAATAGACGGAAACTAAAACAGGAAACGGCCATGCTCAGGTCTGTTCAACACTGGTCCGACCAATTTGATTCCACGCTTCAAGATTGCTTCGATCACGTGGACTGGAATATGTTCCAGATAGCCTCACACAACAACATTGATATATACGCTGATATATATACAAATTTATTAGCAAGTGTATCGGTGATGTTGTACCCATGGTGACTATTAAAACCTTCCCCAACCAGAAACCGTGGATTGATGGCAGCATTAGCGCAAAACTGAAAGCGCGAACCATTGCTTTTAATCATGGCAACGCGACTGGAAAAATGACCGAATACAAACAGTGTAGCTATTCTCTCCGCAAGGCAATCAAACATCAAGCGTCAGTATAGAGACAAGGTAGAGTCGCAATTCAACGGCTCAATCACGGATTACAAAATGAAAACCAGCGACGTCGCGGACACTGACGTATTGCTCCCAGACAAACTAAACAAATTCTTTGCTCACTTTGAGTACAATACAGTGCCACTGACACGGCCCGCTACCAAAACCTGCGGGATCTCCTTCACCGTAGCCAACGTGAGTAAAACGTGTTAACCCTTGCAAGGCTGCCGGCACAGACGGCATCCTAGCCGCGTCCTCAGAGCGTGCGCAGACCAGCTGGCTGGTGTGTTTACGGACATATTCAATCAATCCCTATCCCAGTCTGCTGTTCCCACATGCTTCTTAGAGGGCTACCATTGTTCCTGTTCCCAAGAAAGCTAAGGTAACTGAGCTAAACGTCTATCGCCTCTTAGCACTCACTTCCGTCATCATGAAGTGCTTTGAGAGACTAGTCAAGGATCATATCACCTCCACCCAACCTGACACCCTAGACACACTCCAATTTGCTTACCGTCCCAATAGGTCCACAGACGACGCAATCGCAATCACACTGCACACTGCCCTAACCCATCTGGACAAGAGGAATACCTATGTAAGAATGCTGTTCATCGATTACAGCTCAGCATTTAACACCATAGTACCCTCCAAACTCGTCATCAAGCTCGAGACCCCGGGTCTCGAACCCGCCCTGTGCAACTGGATCCTGGAATTTCTGACAGGCCGCCCCCAGGTAGTGAGGGAAGGAAACAACATCTCCACCCGCTGATCCTCAACACTGGGGCCCCACAAGGGTGCGTTCTCAGCCCTCTCCTGTACTCCCTGTTCACCCATGACTACGTGGCCATGCACGCCTCCAACTCATTCATCAAGTTTGCAGATGACACTAGATGTGGAAGCTGATAGTCATGTTTTTCTAACTACAATCCAGACTACAATAAATGGCTTCCTAAAGAAAATCAAATCCAAACCTGGCCAAAAGAGCACTCTTCCTTGGCTAAATGGAGAAATCTGGAAACTGATGAAAGAACGAGATTATGCTCTAAAAACATCTCTAATGTCCAAATTAGAGCACGACAGACGTAGGTTTACCATGTTGAGAAAAAAGGTGATGAAAGAAATCAGACAGGCCAAGGCAAACTTTTTTTATTAACATAATTGGTGAAGCAAAGGGAAATTCTAAATTGATCTGGGAGAATCTAAAAAAAGTTAACAGGGAAAGACCATAGTAACACTGCAAAAAGACTAGAAATCATGGTGAATAACAATCTAACACAGGATGCAGTCGAAATAGCAATAGCCTTCAATTCCTACTTTATTGACTCTGTCAGGGTACTGTCACAGAACCCCTCCACTGGTTTCTTGGGCTCAGTGCTAGTGAATGACGCTCAACCTGTCTTCATCATAAGGGAGGTTTCTGAGTCAAAGGTGAACAAGGTGATTAGCTCACTAAAGAACTCTAAAGCCAAAGATGTGTTTGGGCTGGACTCTACCTTTCTTAAAAACTACAAAGAGTCACTCATTGGCCCCATTACTAAGGTCACCAACACATCTATTAGTCAGGGGGGTGTTTCCAAGGGTCTGGAAGTCGGCCATAATAACGGCCATCTTTAAAACCCGGTGACCCTGCTGACATGAGTAACTACAGGCCCATTAGTATACTACCTGTGGTGTCGAAAGTTGTTGAAAAGTGTGTAGCAGAACAACTGATTTCCCACCTCAACAACAGCCCCTTCACATTACACTCCATGCAGTTTGGCTTCAGAGCGAAACACTCCACAGAAACAGCCAACTGCTTTCTTCTGGAAAATGTGAAGTCCAAGATGGACAAAGGGGGCGTTGTTGGGGCTGTGTTTCTGGACCTAAGGAAGGCTTTTGATACTGTTAACCATGAGGTTCTCATCACAAAATTGTCCCAAGTTCAACTTTTCCCCCGATGCCTTGAGGTGGATGAAATCATACCTTGAAGGCAGAACTCAGTGTGTCAGAGTGAGCAATGAGCTGTCGCCCACTCTTAGCTATGATGTGGGCGTGCCCCAAGGGTCAATACTGGGGCCCCTCCTGTTCAGCCTGTACATTAATGATCTGCCTTCTGTCTGTACTGGGTCTGAAGTTCAAATGTATGCAGATGATACAGTGATATATGTGCATGCAAAGAGCAAACAACAAGCTGCACAAGAACTCACTACTGTAATGGTCCAGGTTACAAAGTGGCTCAGTGACTCGTGTTTGCATCTCAATGTGAAAAAAACTGTCTGCATGTTCTTCACAAAGAGGACAACAGATGCTACTGAGCCAGATGTCTATGTGTCAGGGGGAAAAGCTCCAGGTGGTATCTGATTTCAAGTACCTTGGCATCATACTTGATTCCAACCTCTCTTTTAAAAAGCAGGTGAAAAAGGTAATTCAAATAACCAAATTCAACCTAGCTAATTTCCGATTTATAAGAAATTGTTTGACTACAGAGGTAGCAAAATTGTACTTTGAATCTATAATACTCCCTCACTTAACATACTGCTTGACTGGTTGGGCCCAAGCTTGCTGTACAACATTAAAACCCATTCAGTCTGTCTACAAACAGGCTCTCAAAGTGCTTGATAGGAAGCCCAATAGTCATCATCACTGTTACATCCTCAGAAAGCATGAGCTCCTGAGTTGGGAAAATCTTGTGCAATACACTGACGCATGTCTTGTATTCAAGATCCTAAATGGCCTGGCTCCCCCTCCACTTAGTACGTTTGTTAGACAGAAAACCCAAACATATGGCAGCAGATCGACAAGGTCTGCCATGAGAGGTGACTGTATAGTTCCCTTAAGGAAAAGCACCTTTAGTCAATCTGCTTTCTCTGTGAGAGCTTCCCATGTCTGGAATACACTGCCATCAGACACACATAACTGCACCACCTATCACACTTTCACAAAAAATATTAAGACATGGCTAAAGGTCAATCAGATTTGTGAACATATTCCCTAGCTGTGTATTGCCGCTTTCCATGTTGTCCGTCGTCTGTAGCTTGTGAGGTGTGGAAACACTGTTGCTTTTATAGTTTTTGTCTTGTTGCTTTTTTGTGCTATGTTGCTCTGTCTGCATGCTATGTCTTGCTTGTCCTATGTTGCTCTGCGTGTGCTCATTGATTGTCTGTATTGTAATTGTTTTTAATAACCTGCCCAGGGACTGCGGTTGAAAATTAGCCGGCTGGCTAAAACCGGCACTTTTACTGAAACGTTGATTAATGTGCACTGTCCCTGTAAAAATAAAAATAAAAATAAACTCAAACTCAAACTCAAGGTGAGGTCAGTACAGGTGCATCAAAGCTGGGCCCGAGAGACTGAAAAACAGATTCTATCTCAAGGCCATCAGTCTGTTAAACAGCCATCACTATCATTGAGTGGCTGCTGCCAACATACTGACTCAAATCTCTAGCCAGTTTAATAATAAAAAAATTTGATGTAATAAATGTATCACTAGTCACTTAAACAATGCCACTTTATAATGTAGGGTTTACATACCCTACATTACTTATCTCATATGTATAGACTGTACTCTATGCCATCTACTGCATCTTGCCTATGCCGCATGGCCATCGCTCATCCATATATTTATATGTACATATTCTTATTCATTCCTTTACACTTGTGTGTATAAGGTAGTTGTTGTGAAATTGTTCGATTTCTTGTTAGATATTACTGCACGGTTGGAACTAGAAGCACAAGCATTTCGCTACACTCACATTAACATCTGCTAACCTTGTGTATGTGACCAATACAATTTGATTTGACTGGATCTCAATCCGAATGAGCATGTCTGGGACCTGTTGGATTGGAGGGTGAGGGCTAGGGCCATTCCCTCCAGAAATGTCTGGGAACTTGCAGGTGCCTTGGTGGAAGAGCAGGGTAACATCTCACAGCAAGAACTGGCAAATCTGGTGCAGTCCATGAGGAGGAGATGCACTGCAGTACTTAATGCAGCTGGTGGCCACATCAAATACTGACTGTTACTTAGATTTTTACCCTCCCCCCATGTTCACTGAAGTTAATGTCAGTGAACATGATGTTATAATGAAGGAGATTCTAGGCCAGAACTTCACAGCCATATACGACTTAAAAGAAAGTAAATTATATAAGAGAGGGAAGCAGTCGAAGAGGGGACCAGGAACACAGGCCGTGGATATGGAGCTAGAGCAGGACGCGGTAATTAACCTCTCCAAAAAAGAGTGCAGATCAAGAACTCACGCACAAGCCTCAGTCTTATCTAAGGGCCTATCTTAGTCGTAAGTTTACATACACCTAAGCCAAATACATTTAAACTCAGTTTTTTGCAATTCCTGATATTTAATCCTAGTAAAAAGTCCCTCTTAGGTCAGTTAGGATCACCACTTTACTTTAAGAATGTGAAATAGTAGAGAGAATGATTTATTTCAGCTTTTAATTCTTTTATCACATTCCCTGTGGATCAGAAGTTTACATAAACTCAATTAGTATTTGGTAGCATTGCCTTTAAATTGTTTAACTTGGGGCAAACATTTCAGGTAGCCTTCCACAAGCTTCCCACAATAAGTTGGTGAATTGTGGCCCATTCCTCCTGACAGAGCTGGTGTAACTGAGTCAGGTTTGTAGGCCTCCGTGCTCGCACACGCTTTTCAGTTCTGCCCACACATTTTCTATAGGATTGAGGTCAAGGCTTTTTGATGACCACTTCAGTACCTTAACTTTGTTGTCCTTAAGCCATTTTGCCACAACTTTGGAAGTATGCTTGGCATCATTGTCCATTTGGAAGACCCATTTGCGACCAAGCTTTAACTTCCTGACTGATGTCTTGAGATGTTGCTTCAATATATCCACATAATTTTCCTACCTCATGATGCCATCTATTTTGTGAAGTGCACCAGTCCCTCCTGCAGCAAAGCACCCCCACAACATGATGCTGCCACCCTAGTGCTTCAGGGTTGGGATGGTGCTCTTCGGCTTGCAAGCCTCCCCCTTTTCGTTCAAACATAACGATGGTCATTATGGCCAAACAGTTCTATTTTTGTTACATCAGACCAGAGGACATTTCTCCAAAAAGTATGATCTTTATCCCCATGTGCAGTTGCAAACCGTAGTCTGGCTTTTTTATGGTGGTTTTGGAGCAGTGGCTTCTTCTTTGCAGATCGGCCTTTCAGGTTATGACGATATAGGACTTGTTTTACTGTGGATATAGATACTTTTGTACCTGTTTCCCCCAGCATCTTCACAAGGTCCTTTGCTGTTGTTCTGGGATTGATTTGCACTTTTTCGCTCCAAAGTACGTTCATCTCTAGGAGACAGAGCGCCTCTCCTTCCTGAGCGGTATGACGGCTGCGTTGTCCCATGGTGTTTATACTTGCATACTATTGTTTATACAGATGAATGTGGTACTTTCAGGCATTTGAAAATTGCTCCCAAGGATGAACCAGACTTGTAGAGGTCTACAATAGTTTTTTTGGGGTCTCGGCTGATTTCTTTTGATTTTCCCATGATGTCAAGCAAAGAGGCACTGAGTTTGAAGGTAGGCCTTGAAATACATTCACAGGTACACCTCCAATTGACTAAATGATGTAAATTATCCTTTGAGAAGCTTCTAAAGCCATGACATCATTTTCTGGAATTTTCCAAACTGTTTGAAGGCACAGTCAACTCAGTGTATGTAAACTTCTGACCCACTGGAATTGTGATGAAGTGAATTATACGTGAAATAATCTGTCTGTAAACAATTGTTGGACAAATTACCTGTGTCATGCACAAAGTAGATGTCCTAACCGACTTGCCAAAACTATAGTTTGTTAACAAATACATTTGTGGAGTGGTTGAAAAAATAGTTTCAATGACTCCAACATGTGTATGTAAACTTCTGACTTCAACTGTACATGTACAGACAAACCATTGTATACGAAAGTGTTGTAGGATGTCCCTTGGGGGTATCCGTACCTAAGTATGACATGCGCAGACTAAGCTAGTAAACATGCTGAAGCTATAACCTCGTTGTCGTGCCTCCTTATTTTAGGTAATACTACATGGTGTCAGAAGTGGTATTAATAATCACATAAACGTGAAGCACATACCAAGGAAATCATACATACAGGCTATTTCAAAGCAGAGAGGGCACAGTGTAGGAGATGAACTGCGTTGATCATTATTGTGCTAGCTAACGAGCAAGGACTAAGTTACTGCTAAGCAACATGTTGCAAGAGGAAGAAACTGGCGGGATTTCAGGGTTTGCGACACCAAGTTCAACGGGCTCTCGCGCAAACTCAGACAGGCCAGTGGCTAGTGCTGACGGATTTCGCATTAGTCCCCCGGAGAATTTTGACTGTATGGACATTCAAAACTGGCCGAAATGGATCAGGCGCTTTGAAAGGTACAGAGTAGCATCAGGCTTAAACGTAAAGAATTAGGCTTTTCAAGTTAATACACTGATCTACTCTATGGGTGATGAAGCCGAGGATATATTAAATGCTTCACTGTTGACTGAGGAAGAGAAACTTAACTACAGTGCCGTTAAAGACTGTTTTGAAACGCGTTTTGTAGGGAGACACAACATTATATATTGAGAGAGCTCGGTTTAATGTGCGCAAACAGGGTGAAACCACAGGCAGTTTTATCACAGCTGTTGACAAGCTAGCAGAACATTGTCAGTTTGGCGCACTCAGGGAAGAGCTGATCCGAGATCGGATTGTAGTGGGAATAAGAAATATATCACTTTCTGAAAAGTTACAGTTGGATTCCCAGCTTACCTTATCCAAAGCTGTAAACCAGGTTAGGCAAAGTGAGACAGTAAAAAGACAGCAGACGATGCTGCTCGGCAGCAGCTCCTTGCAGAGCGAAGAGAGTGAGGAAATAAATGTGTTTTCATACCGAGCTAAAAAAACGGAGGGGAACACAGAACAGAGACAGACGTGGCGAAAACAATCACGGACAGCACCAGTAGCTAGTTCAAGTGTTTGTCACAAATGGAGGAAATCCCCCCTTCCCACAGCTGGAAAGATTGCCCAGCAAAGGATGCGGAATGCAGGAAATGTCACAGGAGAGGACACTTTTCATCTGTCTGTCGAATAAAGCAAATGTATGAGGTCTCAGAGGAGGTACAGCAGGACAGAATCTTTCTGGGAGAAGGGAAAACAATGCTGGCTGGCACTCAGACATTAAACTCAATGGGGAGGTTGTGTCATTTAAACTAGAGATAGGGGCAAAAGTGACAGCAATCCCAACTAGGCTGTATAGCTATAGTAGAGATGGCCCTTTGCTCTCTACAAACACAAAACGGTACAGGCCCAGTAATAAGATATTACCAGTGGTAGGGCAGTTGGTGATTAAACTGGAGAGTAAAGACAAAAGTGCCATCCAACCTGGCTTCGTCATTGACTTTCTGGCCAGACCGTTGCTGGGCCTGCCAGCAATTGAAGCATTGCAACTCATTGAGAGAGTGAGCGAACTGGAGGATCCAGGTGAGGTTTTCAAAAAAGAAATTCCCAAAAGTGTTTTCTGGCCTAGGAAGGATAGAAGGTGACTACAAAATCCGCCTGAAAGAGGATGCTGTCCCCTATGCCCTTACCACCCCCAGCCGTGTGCCTATCCCTTTATTGGCCAGAGTAAAGGAAGAGTTGGGGAGGATGGAAGAAATTGGGGCGGTGTCTAAAATAGAGTCCCACCGACTAACTTGAATGAGGCACTCTGCAGAGAGAGATCTTACCATCAGTGGAGCAGTCACTGGCTCAGTTGGATGGCTCACAAGTCCTCACAATGCTGGATGCCCACTCAGGCTTCTGGCAGATACCGCTGTCACCAGAGAGTAGGGCACTCACAATGTTTATAACACCGTTTGGCCAGTACTGTTTTAACGTTTTGCCATTTGGAATCGCTTCCGGTCTTGAGCATTTCCAAAGACGCATGTCCCAGCTGTTGGATGGGCTGAGTGGTGTCATAGTCCATGCGGACGGCGTGCTTGTGTGTGGACGGGACAGAGCAGAACATGATTTAAGGCTCACAGCAGTTCTGACCAGACTCCAGGAGACTGGCCTGACTCTCAATGAAAAATGCACTTTTGCTCAGTCAGAGGTCTTGTTCTTGGGACACAAAATCAGTGCAGCTGGAATAGAGCCGGACACGGAGAAGATCAGCGCCATCACAGATATGCCCATCCCTCAGAACGTGGCTGAAGTCAGGACCTTCTTAGGCATGGCCACATATGTGGGTAAGTTCCTCCCACGGTTTTCAGGTACAACCAAACCCCTGAGAGACTTACTAGCCAAAGAGAATGACTGGTCATGGGGTCAAGTGCAACAGGTGGCATTTGACAAAATCAAAGGAGTCCTGGCCTCAGAGTGTGATGGCCCAGTACCGTCCCCACGCTAAGGCAAAGGTATCAGCAGATGCATCATCCTTTGGGCTAGGGGCGGTCCTCACACAGATGCAGGACAACATGGAGTGGCGTCCAATAGCATACATCTCCCGAAGCTTATCTGACACAGAACAAAGGTATGCACAAGTGGAGAAGGAGGTGTTGGCTATCACATGGGCATGTGAAATGCTCAGCCAATACCTTACTGGCCTGCAGTTTACAGCAGAGACTGACCACAAACCACTGTTGGCTCTGTTTGGTATAAATGCACTGGACGACTTGCCTCCCAGAGTTCTGCGCTTCCGCCTCAGATTACTGAGGTTCACCTACAAGATGGTGTATGCGCAAGGGAAGGCACTGATCACAGCAGACGCACTCTCCAGGGCCCCAATTAAACGTCCATTAACAGAAGAGGAGCAATGTCTGGAGGGTGAGGTACAGGTGTCCATTAATGCACTAAGAGACAGCCTACCTGCATCTCATACCAAACTGCAGCAGATTGCAGAGGAGCAACAACGAGACCCCATCTGCTGACAGATTGTGCAGCAGTGCAAAAAGGGATGACCCAGGCAGGAGGAACTGCCTCAGCTGCTGAAGCCCTATTGGGTGCACCAAAGTGACTTCCACTGTAATGGAGACCTTCTCATGAAAGGACAACGGATAGTTATTCCAGAGACTCTACAACCAGAAATGCTAGACAGAGTGCATGAGGGACACATGGGGATAACCAAATGCAGACTGAGGGCTCAACAGTCGGTGTGGTGGCTTGGTCTGAGTACTCAGATTGCCAAGCTGGTGGCCCAGTGTGAGGTCTGTACAAAATGTCAACCTTGTCATCTGGAGCCAATGATGGCAACGGAGCTGCCAAAGTGGCCATGGCAAAAGCTATGGGCAGAAATGTTCTATTGGAAAAATGACACTTATCTGCTAGTTGTAGATTACTATTGAAGACACGCTGAAATAGCAAAGACACCCATAACCACACCAGCTGGTGTTATCAATGGATTTAAGGGGTCGTTGCGGTCCTGGTTACAGATAACACTCCCCAGTTCTCAGCGAGCTCCTTTTCTGCTTTTGCTGCAGAACATGACTTCACACATGTGACCAGTAGCCCCTACCATGCACAGAGTAATGGTGAGGCAGAGAGAGCTGTGAAAACAATCAAGGGACGGCAGAAAAAGAACAAGGATCCATACAGGGCTCTGTTAGCTTACAGTTACACCACTGCATCATGGCCCTCGCCTGCCGAGCTCCTGATGGGCAGGAGGCTGCACTCCCCATTGCCTGTCTCGCCGGCTCAGTTTAAACCCCGATGGCCTAACAGGAAGGCCTTTGCTGAGAGGGACAAACGGCTGAAACAAACGCAAACTGGAGACCTAGTAGGAGACACCTTGCTATGGAGAGACCAGAGCTAGCAGAAGGTCAATGTGTGTGGATTACAAACTCACCACTCTCCTATGTGGTAGACACAGGCTCAGAGAAGGTACAGAAGAACAAAACACACATCAGAGCTCTTCCAGATCCACCAGCCACACAGACTGAGGCCACAGACAACGCACAAAAAGAGGGGGAAGGAGAGAGAATGCTCACAGAGCCACAAGCTCGTCCAAAAAGGGATCTGAAGCCACCAATGGCTGAAAGACTATGTTACGTGAAGAGAATACATACTGTTGGGGACCATTCCCAGCAAAAAGAGATTGTACCTAAGTTAATGTTCATACTGTGTGATTTAATGCTTTCATACTGTTTCAGGATGTGAAGTAGCATGTTAGAGAATAATACTGGTTTCCAAATTGCATTTCAGTTATGCTTCAGTGGTTATGCATGTTGAGTTCTTGTTCATTGGAGAGGGGAAGATGTGGTAGGATGTCCCTTGCCTCCTTGCAGCATGCCTAAAGCATGTTCATGCAGATGAGCAGGGACCCTGGGCATCTTTCCTTTGGTGTTTTTCAGAGTCAGTAGGAAGGCTCTCTTTAGTGTCTTAAGTTTTCATAACTGTGACCTTAATTGCCTACCGTCTGTAAGCTGTTAGTGTCTTAACGACCGTTCCACAGGTGCATGTTTATTAACTGTTTATGGTTCATTGAACAAGAATGGGAAACAGTGTTTAAACCCTTTACAATGAAGATCTGTGAAGTTATTTGGATTTTTACGAATTATCTTTGAAAGACAGGGTCCTGAAAAAGGGACATTTCTTTTTTTTCTGAGTTTATAAATGCAGAGGTTGTACACAGTGCAACGATATGATGAAGTTTGAATATTTCTGTCACCCACATACAGGAAAGCAGTTCCAAATAAATTACATTATTACGTGCTCCACCACCCATACTATCTAGATGATTAAATGTCCATGTGGCCTGTGTTATGTATGTAAAACCTCGTTCTCTCAAACTGTGTCACTTGTGCTCCCTCTCTGGCCTCTAGGTCACCAGGCTGCTCGTTATGGCGCACACCTGTCACCATCGTTACGTGCGGCAGCGCATTATGACACTCACCTGGACTCCATCACCTCCTTGACTACCTGCCATATATATGTCACTCCCTTTGTTTCCTTCCCCAGGCGTCATTGTTTCTGTTCCTGTGTCATGTCTGTGCGTTGTTTGTGTTTGTTATTTTTGTATTATGTTGTGTTAATTTATTAAAACCAACACTCCCTGAACTTGTTTCCGACTCTCAGCGCACATCGTTACAAACAGAGAATTTGTGAACATAAAAGTTAAATCAGGAGAAACAACAGGGATTATCCAGTCGCAGTACATTTTAATTACCTAAAACATGACATTTATACCTTTTAGATTTTGTGGCATAGCGAAAGTTAAGATATCAGACAGGGGAGGTGATAATACTCTGAGTAAAAGAGGTCTTAATTTCCTAGAGGTCTTAATGATGAAATGCCTATGTGTAACAAGTGCTCTGAGAGTCAGGAAGCAAGTTCAGGGAGTGAGTGTTTTAATAAATAAAAGAAACAATGAACACAAAACACACAACGTACCGACATGAAAACAGAGTCAATAACACCTGAGAAAAGAACCAAGGGGAGTGACAGATATAGGGAAGATAATCAAGGAGGTGATGGAGTCCAGGTGAGTGTCATGAGGCCCTGGTGCGCGAGACGATGGTGACAGGTGTGTGGGATAATCAGCAGCCTGATGACCTAGAGGCCAGTGAGCGAGTATACGTGACAGTACCCCTTCCCCGACACGCTTCTTCAGCCACAGGACGCCGTCAAAGGGGACGAATCCAGGGATCAGGAGCGGACCAGTCACCCCTGCTGATGCGCGAGAACCTGTCACGCCAGCTGAGGCACGGGGAACCTGTTGAGTCAGCTGGGGTGAGGGAACCTGACAAATCGGTTGAGGCAGGGGAGCCTGGCGATCTGGCTGAGGCATGAGAACCTGACGAGCCGGTGGAAGCAGGGGAGCCTGGCGTTCCGGCGGAAGCACGAAAGCCCGACAAACCGGCTGAGGCAGGGGAGCCTGGCGATCCGGCTAAGGCATGGAAGCCTGATGAGTCGGCTGAGGCAGGGGAGCCTGGCGATCCGGCTAAGGCATGAAAGCCTGATGAGTCGGCTGAGGCAGGGGACCCTGGCGATCCGGCTGAAGCAGGGAAGCATGGGGATCTGGTTGAGGAATGAGAGCTTGTAGCAGTTCCCGGACCCGACGTCATCACTCTGACACAAAAACATTTATAAAAAAACACTCCCTAATGCTTCCCTTAGGTGAGGTGTATTTCTGTAACGAGTGCACTGACAGTCGGGAAGCAAGTTCAGGGAGTGAGTGTTTTAATAAATAAAAGAAACAATAAACACAAAACACAAACAACGTACCGACATGAAAACAGAGTCAATAATACCTGAGGAAAGAACCAAGGGGAGTGACAGATGTAGGGAAGATAATCAAAGAGGTGATGGAGTCGCAGGTGCGCGAGACGATGATAATCAGCAGCCTAATGACCTAGAGGCCGTGTATACGTGACACTATGTATGTTATGTTGTAAATGTGAACATGAACTATGCCCCCATTTCAGATTACTCTGACGTTTTTCTTGTGCTGCACCCAATGATTTGTAAAGACTTGCTTGGTAGGTCGATGTCCTCATTGTGGTTTTACAGATGTGTTTAATACGTTTTATGTACACACTTTATTCAAATATTTATGAAATGCAGATTGTTATATTTGGTAGCACTTGTTTTCTTTCGACTCCAACCCCATTCGATGCATGGAACGGATGTTGGTGGGGCTATGTCTACATAATGGTGCTAATTTAAAAACTCTGATGAAGGCCGTGTGGCCGACATGTAAAGCTCATTAAAGAACAGTGATACTATCAAGAGCGGTGTGCGGGTTTCTTATTTTTTCCCATTATTAAAGTTGCCATTGATTCCAAGTCCATGTATATAGGGCAGCAGCCTCTATTTTGCAGGGTTGTGCAACTGGGTGGAAGCCGGCTAGTAATGGCTATTTAACCATCTGATGGCCTTGAGAAAGAAGCTGTTTTTCAGTCTCACTGTCCCAGCTTTGATGCACCTGTACTGACCTCGCCTTCTGGATGATAGCAGAGTGAACAGGCCGTGGATCGGGTGGTTGATGTCCTTGATGATCTTTTTGGCCTTCCTGTGACATCGGTTGCTGTAGGTGTCCTGTAGGGCAGACAGTATGCCCCCAATGACAGGATGCTCTCAATTGTGTATCTGTAAAAGTTTGTGAGAGTTTCAGGGGCCAAGCCAAATTTCTTCAGCCTCCTGAGGTTGAAGAGGCGAAGTTGTGCCTTCTTCACCACACTGTCTGTGGGTGGTGTCACACCCTGATCTGTTTCCCCTGTCTTTGTGCTTGTCTCCACCCCTCTCCAGGTGCCGCCCATCTTCCTCATTATCCCCAGTGTATTTATACCTATGTTCTCTGTTTGTCTGTTGCCAGTTCGTCTCGTCTTGTCAGGTCTTACCAGCGTGTTTTCCCGTCTCCCTGCTTTCTGAAGTTCTGTTTCCTAGTTTCCCCGGTTCTGACCATTCTTTCTGCCCTGACCCCGAGCCTGCCTGCCGTTCTGTACCTGCTTGACTCTGACCCGTTTAGGAACCTCTGCCTGTCCTGACCCTGAGCCTGCCTGCTGTTCTGTACCTTATGGACTCTGCCCTGGGTTGCGGACCTCTGCCTGCCTTTTACCTGTCTTTTGCCTGACCCTGTTTGGGTCAATAAACATCTGTGACTCTAGCTGTCTGCATCTGGGTCTTATCCTGAGTTCTGATAGGAGGACCATTTCAGATCGTAAGTGATGTGTACGCCGAGGAACTTGAAGCTTTCCACCTTCTCCACTGGGGTCTCGTCGATGTGGATAGGGACGTGCTCCCTCTGCTGTTTCGTGAAGTCCACGATCAGCTCCTTTGTTTTGTTGACGTTGAGTGAGAGGTTATTTTCCTGACACTACACTCCGAGTGCCCTGTCTCGTCATTGTTGGTAATTAGGCCTACTACTGCTGTGTCGTCTGCAAACTTGATGATTGAGTTGGAGGCATGCGTGGCCACACAGTTATGGATGAACAGGGAGTACAGGAAGGGGCTGAGCACGCACCCTTGTGGGGCCCCTGTGTTGAGGATCAGCGAAGAGCAGGTGTTGTTTCCTACTTTCACCACCTGGGGGGCGGCCCGTCAGGAAGTCCAGGACCCAGTTGCACAGGGTGGGGTTCAGACTCAGGGCCCCGAGCTTTATGATGAGTTTGGAGGGTACTATTGTGTTGAATGCTGAGCTATAGTCAATGAACAGCTTTCTTACATTGGTATTATTCTTGTCCAAATGGGATAGGGCAGTGTGCAGTGCAATGGCGAATGCGTCATCTGTGGATCTATGTAAATGTCTTACTCATGTCGACCACGGAGAAGGAGAGCCCACAGTCCTTGGTAGCGGGCCGCTTCGGTGGCACTGTGTTATCCTCAAAGCGGGCGAAGAAGGTGTTTAGCTTGTCCGGAAGCAAGACGTCAGTGTCCGCAACGTGGCTGGTTTTCCCTTTGTAGTCCCTTTGTAGTCCCTGATTGTCTGTAGACCCTGCCACATACAGCTGAAGTCGGACGTTTACATACACCTTAGCCAAATACATTTAAACTCAGTTTTTCACAATTCCTGACATTTAATCCTAGTAAAAATTCCCTGTCTTTGGTCTGTTAAGACCACCGAAACGTCAAACGTTTCGGGTAGCCTTCAACAAGCTTCCCACAGTAAGTTGGGTGAATTTTGGCCCATTCCTCCTGACAGAGCTGGTGTAACTGAGTCAGGTTTGTAGGCCTCCTTGCTTGCACATGCTTTTTCAGTTCTGCCCACAAATTTTCTAGAGGATTGAGGTCAGGGCTTTGTCATGGCCACTCCAATACCTTGACTTTGTTGTCCTTAAGCCATTTTGCCACAACCTTGGAAGTATGCTTGGGGTCATAGTCCATTTGGAAGACCCATTTGTGACCAAGCTTTAACTTCCTGACTGATGTCTTGAGATGTTGCTTCAATATATCCACATAATTTTCCTACCTCATGATGCCATCTATTTTGTGAAGTGCACCAGTCCCTCCTGCAGCAAAGCACCCCCACAACATGATGCTGCCACCCCAGTGCTTCACATTTGGGATGGTGTTTTTCGGCTTGCAAGCCTCCCCCTTTTTCCTCCAAACATAACGATGGTAATTATGGCCAAACAGTTCTATTTTTGTTTCATCAGACCAGAGGACATTTCTCCAAAAAGTATGATCTTTGTCCCCATGTGCAGTGGTAAACCGTAGTCTTGCTTTTTTATGGCGGTTTTATACCAGTGGCTTCTTCCTTGCTCAGCGGCCTTTCAGGTTATTTTGATATAGGACTCGTTTTACTGTGGATATAGATACTTTTGTACCTGTTTCCTCCAGCATCTTCACAAGGTCCTTTGCTGTTGTTCTGGAATTGATTTGCACTTTTCTCACCAAAGTACGTTCATCTCTAGGAGACAGAACGCGTCTCCTACCTGAGCGGTATGACGTCTGCGTGGTCTCATGGTGTTTATACTTGCATACTATTGTTTGTACAGATGAACGTGATACCTTCAGGCGTTTGGAAATTGCTCCCAAGGATGAACCAGACTTGTGGAGGTCTACAATAATTTTTCTGAGGTCTTTGCTGATTTTTTACAATTTTCCCATGATGTCAAGCAAAGAGGCACTGAGTTTGAAGGTATGCCTTGAAATACATCCACAGGTACACCTCCAATTGCCTCAACTGATGTCAATTAGCCTATCAGAAGCTTCTAAAGCTATGACATAATTTTCTGGAATTTTCCAAGCTGTTTAAAATCACAGTCAACTTCGTGTATGTAAACTTCTGACCCACTGTAATTGTGTTACAGTGATTTATACGTGAAATAATCTGTCTGTAAACAATTGTTGGAAAGATTACTTGTGTCAAGCACAAAGTAGATGTCCTATCCGACTTGCCAAAACTATAGTTTGTTAACAAGAAATTTGTGGAGTGGTTGAAAAACGAGTTTTAATGACTCCAACCTAAGTGTATTTAAACTTCCGACTTCAACTTAAGTATCAAAAGTAATTGTAATTTCTAAAATATACTTAAGTTTCAAAAGTTAAAGTCAACGTCATTTCAAATTCCTTATATTAAGCAATCCAGATGGCACATACAAAAATACATATATATAATTACCGTCAGTGGCGACCCATCATTCAGGGCATGTGGGGCTCAAAACAGATGGCGCTCTGCCAGATTTTTTCACTGTTTAACAAAAGAAAATGATATCAAAAATGAAATAATAAAAAATGAAATTTTCTTCGTTTTTTTTGTTGCCAGTTTAATACGTGTCACATATCAGTTTGCAAACAATGTAAATTCAATAATGAGTGGTTTGGAACGAATCCGTGGCTAACTGCAAGCATTGCAATTTAATCACTAGCCTACTCTTCAGTGGAGTGGGTGTGTGGTCTCTTTTCCAAGCTTAAAAGGAAAAACATTCAACATGGGCCATGCTGTCAATCCAGCATGACTTCTGCTCAAAACAACTGGAAACTCAGAACTGGGAAATCTCAGACTTCAGTGAGTTCAAGACAACTGGGAACTCGGAAAAAAACTAGGTCCGACTGGGAAAATATGTTTTGAACGGTCATCCAACTCAAAATTGCAAGTCGGGAACTCTGGCCTCTTTCTAGAGCTCCGACCTGAAGATCACTGACGTCATCATGATTCAACATTGTTTTTTTAAAGAGTTTCCTGTTGTCTTGAAAGCACCATAAATCCAGAGAATGCCAGACTTTGATGACAAAGTTTGATGACAAAATTTTCCCAAGAAGGACCGCTACGCCACCTTCCTGTTCAAGTGAGCACAGCATAACAAGGTGAGTCCAAAAATATATTGTATGCTGCTGCATAAATTATGTAATATGCCAGGGAGATATGTATACTAAAGCTAAGAAAGTAATACGGAGTGTATGTTGTCTAGTAAGCTGTTAGTAGCCCATGTGCATTGCCGTAATAATTTGGTAAATTTTCCCCTCATAATTTAGCCTACTGTTCTGACTTGGTGGTGCACATGCAGTGGTGGAAAAAGTACTCAATTGTCATACGTAAAAGTAAAGATACCTTAATAGAAAATGACTCAAGAAAAAGTGAAAGTCACCCAGTAAAATACTACTATATGAAGATTATGGAGTATTTTGCCATTTTAATTATGTTGTTTATGGCACAGTCTGTTTATTTTTTACCTTTATTTAACTAGGCAAGTCAGTTAAGAACAAATTCTTATTTTCAATGACGGTCTAGGAACAGTCTTTTAACTGCCTTTTTCAGGGGCAGAACAACTGCTTTGTCTTAGTAAATACAACCCTTACCCTGGGATTTCACACGGTAACCCCCACACTTGCTGCGACAAGTAGATTCACTTGTCAGTCACTTGTCACTCCTAGCTACAGCCTACAGAGCCTCATCAACCACTCCTCTCAACAACTCTGACTCTGCACTTGGTTTCTTCCCTCACTCACACTACTATCCGGTCTGTGGAATCCTGGTGGAATCTGACTTTGTAGCTGTGTTATCTAGTGGTGACCCTCCTCTCCTGCCTGCCTGGTTGCCTGCCTCATACGAGAGTGAACACAAATGTCCATGGTATGTGTCCAAACAAGGTATGTGTTAACAAAAGCAGTTAATAAAAGCAGTTTAGTCATTCTCAAAAACTATCTAGAATGATTCAATCTATAGCTAGCTAACAAAACTACTAATGTTAGCTTGTTGGTGATTATTCACGAATTAAGCAGAGCCAGAAAGGAAACCCGAGTGCCCCACCTCAGCCGACGCATCAGCTGAAATGGTACCAATAATAAGCTAGTATCAATCACGTCTACCTTATTTGACGGTTTAATTAAACTGACCGCTCACTCATTCTGCTGCTGCTTGCTGCCCTGAAGTCTTCTTGGGTATGACGCTACAAGCTTGGCACACCTGTATTTGGGGAGTTTCTCCCATTCTTCTCTGCAGATCCTCTCAAGATCTGCCAGGCTGGATAGGGAGCGTCGCTGAACAGTTATTTTCATGTCTCTCCAGAGATGTTCGATCGGGCTCAAGTCCAGGCTTTGACTGGGCCACTCAAGGACATTCAGAGACTTGTCTCAAAGCCACTCCAGCGTTGACTCGGTTGTGTGCTTAGGGTCGTTGTCCTGTTGGAAGGTGAACCTTCACCCCAGTCTGAAGTCCTGAGCGCTCTGGAGCAGGTTTTCATCAAGGATCTCTTTGTACTTTACTCTGTTCATCTTTCTCTCGATCCTGACTAGTCTCCCAGTCCCTGTCGCTGGAAAACATCCCCACAGCATGATGCTGCCATCACCATGCTTCATCGTAGGGATGGTGCCAGATTTCCTCCAGACGTGACGCTTGGCATTCAGGCCAAATAGTTCAATCTTGGTTTCATCAGACCAGAGAAAAAAGCCATGTGCCTTTTACTGAGGAGTGGCTTCCGTCTGGTCACTCTACCATAAAGGCCTGATTGGTGGAGTGCTGCAGAGATGTTAGTCCTTCTGGTAAGTTCTTCTTCTGGTAGGAACTCTGGAGCTCTGTCAGAGTGACCAATGAGTTCTTGTTCATCTCCCTGACCAAGGCCCTTCTCTACCGATTGCTCAGTTTGGCCGGGCGGCCAGCTCTAGATAGTGTCTTGGTGATTCCAACGTTCTTCCATTTAAGAATGATGGAGGCCACTGTGTTCTTGGGGACCTTCAATGCTTCAGACATTTTTTGGTACCCTTCTCCAGATCTGTGCCTTGACACAATCCTGTCTCGGAGCTCTATGGACAATTCTTTCGACCTCATGGCTTTTGCTCCGGCATGTATTGTAGACTGTGGGACCTTATAAAGATAGGTGTATGCCTTTCCAAATCATGTCCAATCAATTGAATTTACCCGAGAGGTGAACTCTAATCAAGTTGTAGAAAGAACTCAAGAATGATCAATGGAAACAGGATGCACCTGAGCTCAATTTGAGTCATAGGGTCTGAATACTTATGTAAATAAGGTATTTCTGTTTTTTAAACCTGTTTTCGCTTTGTCATTATGGGGTATTGTGTGTAGATTGATGAGGATTTTTTATTTATTTAATACATTTTAGAATACAGCTGTAACGTAACAAAATGTGGAAAAATTCAAGGGGTCTGATTACTTTCCCGAATGCATTGTATATCACCTTAATAAATTGTTAAAGATATTACAACACTGAACAAAAATATAATATACATCTCCTTCGCATAGAGTTGATCAGGCTGTTGATTGTGGCCTGTGGAATGTTGTCCCACTCCTCTTCAATGGTTGTGCGAAGTTGCTGGATATTGGCAGGAACTAGAACACGCTGTCGTACATGTCGATCTAGAGCATCCCAAACAGGCTCAATTGGTGACATGTCTAGTGAGTGGAGGAACTGGGACATTTTCAGCTTCCAGGAATTGTGTACAAATTTTTGCGACCTGGGGACATGCATTATCATGCTGAAACATGAGGTGATGGCGGTGGATGAATGGCACGAAAAAGGGCCTCAGGATCTCGTCATGGTATATCTGTGCATTCAAATTGCCATTGATAAAATGCGTGTTTGTGTTTGTTGTCCGTAGCTTATGCCTGCCCATACCATAACCCCACCGCCACCATGGGGCACTCTGTTCACAATGTTGACATCAGCAAACCGCTTGCCCACACAACACCATCTGCCCGGTGCTCATCGAAGATGAGCATTTGCCCACTGAAGTCGGTTACGACACCAAACTACAGTCAGGTCAAGACCCTGTTGAGGACGACAACCACACAGTTGAGCTTCCCTGAGACGGTTTCTGACAATTTGTGCAGAAATTCTTGGGTTGTGCAAACCCACAGTTACATCAGCTGTTCAGGTGGCTGGTCTCAGACGATCCCACAGGTGACAAAGGATGTCAAGGGCTGTGCTGGCATGGTTACATGTGGTCTGTGGTTGTGAGGCTGGTTGGACGTACTGCCAATTCTCTAAAATGACGTTGGAGGCGGCTTATGATAGAGATATTAACATTCAATTATTTGCCAACAGCTCTGGTAGGCATTTCAAAAAATTATACATCTGTGGCAATTGAATAAAAAGCTTGTGAAGCTCTCATAACCTATAGATCACATAATTGCAAACAAATAATCTGAATTAAAAACTATTATACATTTTTTTTCTGTGCACCACGCTGAGTTCACAAAAATTGTCTGAAAGGAAAAAAGTGTGAAAACACCCTTAATGACAAAGGACGAAGAACATAGACCAATAGGAAAGAAGAAAAGCGTCTGAACATGGAAACATAAACAATATTGCCTGGTGGGTGAAAGCAACGGAGTGCAATATAAAGGGGAAGTAATCAGGGAGGTGATGAAGTCCAGGTGTACCTGAAGAGGCTTAGGTGTGCGTAAGGATGGGTTGCCAGGACCGGTAGTTAGTAGACCGGCGATGTCGAGCACTGGAGAGGGGGAGCGGGAGTGGACGTGACAAGGGACACCAAAGACCTAAACTCAATTTGTTTTAGATGTATATGTTATTTGGACTGGAAGCTATTGAAAATGTGATATGTAAGTCAATTAATAACCACAGCTGTATAGGATAAATATTTGTAGAAAATCAAAGGGGAGGAATAGAAAATAAATAAAAGGTGTACCTTTGATAAGAGAAGTCAAGGAGCCCATCACACTTGTCTGTAGATCTGTACCTCATATGCACAGAGAGCTATTTGACCCATCGCAGGAAATATTCATGTCAAATCAGTGAAATGAAAAATGGCAATTCTAATTCTACTATGGACGGGAGAAGTCAGAGACCTAACTTCAAGTGGTTTTAGATGTGTATGTCATGGGGATAGGAAGCTATTGAACATCAGATCTGTATGTGAATGAATATCTAAATCTTTAATAGGAAAAATGTTTGTAGAGAATCAAAGGGGAGGAATAAAAAAAAGTGCACTTTGATGAGACTGTTGAAGGAACCCACAGATCTTTATCTCATATGGATAGAAAGGTATTCAAAATTAGGCCTATCAGAAGAAATATGCCTATACAATCAGGGAAGTGGTGAACTGGAATTCTGATGAATGTAGCATGGATGAGGGGGGTCAGTGACTTCACAGTATGTGGTTGTACCTTTCTATTTCACCTGGATAGGGAGCTTTTGAAAAGTATCCTTGTAAATGGGTCAAATATAGTACCCTTAGTAGTTAGAGGTAACTAATAAAAATGTTGGGCCCTTCAGCGGCTGGAGGCCCTATGCAGTGTGTGTAATCTTCACGGGAATGCAAAAACATACTTTTTTTTTTGCTTACACGCAATCACATGTATTGCACTTTTACGATGGTCCCTAAACCACCTGAAAACAGCACAATGCCTCCTTTTCGGCTATATTAAAGATTCACTATTCAGAAATTCCTCCACCATTTCATGGTTGCTAAAATTAAAATAGTTTGCCTAATTTCAGTTTATGTGACAAAACAAGCAACTATAGTGTAGAGAATAATTGTACCATCTAAACCGCTGTGAAATATATTTTCCATAACCAAAAATATTTTATTTCCAGCTGTTTGAAGCTGGTGTACAAAAAACAAAAGTAAAAGTCTCAAAAACTAAACATCTCTCTCATCATCCTAGGACCTTGACGAGCTAATTCAGAAAATCTTAAGTAAACATTTTTTTACTGTGGTGGAAGTAAACCATCTGGCATGAGCGACTCGTTGAGGGAGCGAGACTAGAGCAGAGACAGAACTTCTGACTGAACGGACACACATTCGAGCCCCCCCAGGACAGTGCATTTACTTTGTGCTATTATAATTTATGCTATGAAATCCTGCGATTTCATTGGGGCAGTTCCCCCTCATAGCAAATAGCTGGCAAAACAATCTCAGCAATGTTCTCATTACCTATGCGCCAAAGGAGCTGGCAGCCAGTAACCAGGTTTCCATCCAACCTTTTTGTGCCAGTAAAGTACATGTCAGACAGTCCTGATGGAAACAGAAGATTTGTCAGTAAACTTTCCAAATGTCAGAGACTCACAGAGACACTGAGGCTGCATTTACAAAGGTAGCCGAATTCTCATATTTCTTCCACTAATTGGTATTTTGACCAATCCCATCAGACCTTTTCACATCAGATCTTTTTCAGAGCTGTTCTGGATTGGTCAAAAGACCAATTAGTGAGGAAAATAATCTGAATTGGGCTGCTTGTGTAAATGCAGCCACACACACACACACTGGTAGTAAATGGTAGGAATTCCAAGAAAACATAAGCTACTGTAGTACCTTAGAGTTTGAAAGCATACTATACTCTATGCCCAGCCATCATGTTGCTTGCTATGACTACACTACTACAATAATCTAAGCTGATCAAGAGTTTAGTTTTCTTTTTTTATAGTAACATGCTTCTCAATACAAGCTTTTTGTGGAGTATATTTGGCTTACAGTAATAACCAAACATGTGTTGCATTATCACAGTATTTGACAAGCAGACACTCAGAGTACCATCAAATCTGTGAAATGTAAGGGTTTAGGTTAGGTGTAATGTATTACACATCGATACAATTGATGAAAGTCATGGCCTTTTATACTTGCAAATTACAATACAAACTCTCTCTGTGTGTGTGTGTGTGTGTGTGTGTGTGTGTGTGTGTGTGTGTGTGTGTGTGTGTGTGTGTGTGTGTGTGTGTGTGTGTGTGTGTGTGTGTGTGTGTGTGTGTGTGTGTGTGTGTGTGTGTGTGTGTGTGTGCGCGTGCAAGTGCGTGTGTGTGCAACCCAAGTCTTGTATGTGTGATGCAGAAAGACAAGGAGGCGGCACCTCTTGACCACACCTGACCTTTTATTGGCCTTGTTCACAGTTTCAAAAGATGATACTTGCACACAACTATGAGCAAATAGGACTACAAGTTAGTAAAACATTTCTTTTTTTTCTAAGACTAAGAATACTTATTTTCATTGTAAAAACAGAATAAAATAATGACTTTGATACCGCTAGGACACTGAACCCTATGTTGAGGTTTCAAATCACACAACCCTCGTCTGTCTCTTGATTATTGGAAATGTACACAGCTTGATAATAAACTAACATTTCCTACTGATATTCCCGATTTTCCCTAATATCTCAGATATTCCCTACTGACATTCAGATGAGCAGGGCAGCAAGGCCGATGACTTTCAGCATGGCTCAATGTTTAACTGGATACCTTGCCAACGTCTTGTATTCGTTTTGGATTTCATTTTTAAATTAGATTTAATCCAAATGATTAAATCTGGAGCAGCCCTCAGAAGTGAATGTCTGCTCTGTTCATATTACACACATATCTGAGCTTTGGGCTAAGTTAACCTTACAGCTTGTAGCGTCTTGTCTAGGACAGAGGTTTGGGGGCCACTGCACTATACTGAGATGGTTTGCATTTGTTGGTTGAACAAGGCTCAATACTCCCCACTCTGTGGAAGCATTACTGTCCCAACTATATCAACACTCAGAAATGGTTGCCTTATCTCCTCTGGCTGGTGATTGTGCTAAACGCCTCTCATTATTTGTTGCAATGTGTTGATGGCGATACTGATTGCTGAATCATTCGGCCTCTGGCAAAATGGTAGGACTTAGTTGGAATGAAAGCACCATTGAAATGTTCATCAGAGAAAAATCTGTGTTCAAATCAGTCTTAAAAGGCACATTGTCTGGAACATGGTGATCTCTGGTCTGGGTCCTGTTCATTTGGGCACACAACGGAACACGTTTTAAAATGTTTTTGCCATGGCAATCGAAACCAAGCCAGTTACAGTACTTCCTTTCTGTTTGTCTGTTTTTGTCCGTTTGGTGCCTAGTCAACACGACCCTGGTGTTTTTCTAAAGTAGGGTGATGGGTAACAGATATGCCAAACTTTGAGGAAGGAAGATAGGAGGGGTATTCTATTTCTCTAAACTGTATGTTTGAATAACCTAAAATAGAATTGGGATTTAATTCAAATTAACGACAGTAGAGCAGTTCCCAGAGCAACAATGCCTTAACCACTACACTGTTTAAAATAGCATTTTTTGTAAAATAATGAAAATATAAATAAAAGCAACAACACTAACATGGAATCAATTGGCGCTCATAAAAACATTACAGACATTCCATTTAGACACACAGTTCAACTTTCAATTTCACAATAGGATGTTTCAACGTCACAATATAGAAGGGCTCAGACAAACTGAGGGCAAGTATCAGAAAGCATGTCCTTAAGGCACTTACAGTAATAAATGTTTCCATATTTCAAAAGCAAGGTTGATTTTAAGGCCCGTAAATTGTTTCACTTCAGCATTTATGTTCTGCCACTGTCCAGTTAGCAGAATTAGTGTCAATGGGTTTCTGATATGTATTGTTTTCATTTGTAGCACAAATCAATCAACTAGATAACCAATACAATATAAAAGAATACCTCTTCATCATATATTTGTACATATGAACATCGGTAAAGCAAGATGGCATATTGCCTGACAATATGACTCTTGGTTGAACTGTGTCGACACCTGACCGACATGATAGACGTTAGTGTGTTGACCACTGTGTAAATTAATTCATTGCGAGGCCCTTAGTTTGACATTTCATTACAGTTTTGAAATGTACATTGCGAACTGAGCACTTTGGCTACACTGCTTATGGTTGTCACGTTTCATGAGATGGAATCAAAAAGTTGTTTTCTTTCAAACTTTGTCAAGGAAGGCCTGTTTTGTGAATATGTTTTTATTTTATTTTATTCTCTCTTGTTCAACAATACTTTCTGCTGATGGGGCAAGATCTTTATCATCATGGCGGTAGAAAGTATTTGGCCCACAGTATTTTCCATGGTTCCAATAGTTATCAATAAAATATATTTTTATCAAGTTTTTTTGACATATGATGTGGATTAAAAAAGTAAATGCCAAGATTTATGTCAATTTTCATTTAACCAGTGGTCCTTTATTTTTGAATTTTTTGACATTTGCAATTCTATGAGAATGTAATGTTTCACCTCACAGATAAAAATAAATCAGTCTAGTGGACATTATACAGCTTGCACACATACTGTAGGTCTATTAGGTGAAATAAATTAGTTTGAGTAGATGAGGTGAAATTATTATAATACATACACACACGCTCAAGTGTAACCCTGACAGTACTGCAAAAATAACTTGCTCAATAGAAATATAACATTTAACATCAAGCTAAATGGCTAATCAAAAAATGTAAACATCGGAAGCGTTTGATCATTTTTGGTTAAAACTCTTGATAGAAAATATGTGAAAAAACATCACATTTTTGTTAAATAATAACCTCCTCTCGTACGATACAAATCCTGCTGAAAATAACCTTTTTTCTTTTTGTTACCTTTTAAATAGATTGATAAAAACAGTACAAAAAATGCTGTCTTATAAAATACAAGTTTATCTTCCTAAAGGCTCCTTGCACATTGCACAGCATTTTAAACTCTTTTACCGAATAACAAGCTGATGTTAACTTCCCTCACAGCGAGAGTTAAGGCTCTGTGAGGCTTTGCTCCCATGCTTTTTCACATTGATTTCACTTTCATACTGTCAAATCGTCTGACCTTGCCCTGCTGCTGGCTTTGCTTAAACTGCTGAGTGGTCTGGTGTCTGCTATCGTGTCGGTAGCCTCCACGTCGGGGTCCGCGAGGCCCTTGTCCTCGCCGCTTTCCCTTAAGACCCTCACCTCCGCCCCAGTGGTCTGGACGTAGGAAGGCAAAGACTCGTCGTACACTTTAGAGACGTTCTCACTTTCTGCCTGGTAAGGTGCGGGCAGCCTGCCTGCCTCCATGCCCACCTCTGTTAAGGGGAAGAAGTGCGATGCGGGCTTGTCCTCCTCCAGCTGCCGGTAGCCCTTGGCCTTCTGGATGGACGACATGGCCATGGAGTGCAGGCTCTTTTCCCCGGGGGGGCTCTGGCCTTCGCTGCCCTGACCGCCCTGGGTCTGGGGCGGTGGCTTGCGGAACACGAAGCGGATCTTCTTCAGGCCCAGGTGGCTGATCTCCACGAAGTTGAGGAAGAGCGAGACGCATGCCACAGCCAACATGAAGATGATGAAGACAGTCTTCTCGGTGGGGCGCGACACAAAGCAGTCCACGGTGTTGGGGCAGGGCCAGCGGCTGCACTGGTACAGCGGCAGGATGCGGAAGCCGTACAGGAAGTACTGGCCCACCACGAATCCCACCTCGAACAGCGTCTTGAAGATGATATGGCAGATGTAGGTCCTCAGCAGGGTGCCCTCCAGCCTGAACTTCTTGCTGCCCTTGGTGCTGGTCTCCTTGGTGGTGCGCACGCTGCCCTGGTCAGGCGCAAGTGGCAGCCTCTCCTCACTCAGCTCCTGCTGGCGATTCAACTCAGCCTCCTCGCGCGCTCCTTGCGCTTCTCCTCCATGTGGACATAGTGCACAGCGTGGCCCACGTACACCAGTGAGGGTGTAGACACAAAGATGATCTGGAGAACCCACAGACGGATGTGCGAGATGGGGAAAGCCTCGTCGTAGCACACGTTCTCGCAACCAGGCTGCTGGGTGTTGCACACGTAATCCGACTGCTCGTCGCCCCACACAAACTCAGCGGCTGTGCCCAGGATGAGGATCCGGAAGATGAAGAGCACTGTGAGCCACACCCTCCCAATCACCGTCGAGTGTTCATTTACTTCCTCTAATATGTTTCCCAAGAAGCTCCAGTCACCCATGATCAACAATCAGCGCTACATATTGAGGGTTGGAGAAGAGAAAAGCAAGTTATAAATCAATCTGACGACAAAGAATGCAAAGAATCCTTGTGTTGCATCCACAACTCCCCTTTGTCGATCCCCATATAACAATCAAAAATGTTCTTTATAGCTAGCTACATTTCTGTAGCTAACTACAGCAATGATGAGCCACTCACTCACTCTTTGTCAAATCCAGAGAGAGCAAACACAAAATCGCTGCATGCCTCTTTGCCTCACACCAAATGACTAAAACCAACAGTCCAAAAGAACATTTTAGCTACCAACACCACAGCAATAACCACCTTAACTCTCTAAACTCTATATAAATAATCAATCCCAGGTTATATTATTCCAGAAACACGAATATAATATTGGTGAAAGTTAACAAATGGGCAACTTGCCACAGTGAGAGCTCCAGTGTAGTTGTGTTCCCCTTCTCTTGGCACCCAATGGTGTGAAGTGAACTTTTTTCCTCTCTCTTTCCCACCTAAGGCCCCTAGTCCTTGTCGCACCACTGAGCAAAAGTGAATGAATTAGGTCTGATGGTTGGTTTTTAGTTTGCTGCAATATTTAAGCTGGGAGCCAGACAGCCTTTATTCGCCGAGCGACGCGTGGTGACGCAGAAAACAATAGGATCACCCAACACAAATGGGAATGTATGGGACACCGCAGTTGGGAATGATACCAACTCATGTAGTGTACAATATACATGGCGTGTCCCATTGAATGGTTTTATATTAGGGAGGGGAAGGATGACAGGCAAGGCACATCCTAACTAACTAGCTGCCGACAATAAAGCTGTTTACTGACTTGGTTAGACAGAGAGATATATCAACTGATGTAGATTGTTTATGGGTGAATTACACGTTTCATGTGAAATGTACTGTGATCCGCAATAAATAATCTATTGTACACTGTTCTGAAATGTGTGTGATTTTTTGAAAAAGTTTGCATTTTGTTTGTATTGATCAACAATGTTTATTGTAAGGTCAGGTCATCCTTGTTTCTGTCGGCTTTTATAAATGCCTAGGAATGTATGATCTACCATTTTGGCAAAAAACAGAAGGACTTTGGTTTGCTCATCATCAAAATAAATATTGGTAACACTTTAAAGCATCCAGGTATAAAGGTTTTCCAATTTTGTTCTTGGATTTTACTAAGTCAAAAAGGTCAGACATTGGTTTTGTCAGCTGTAACCCACAAAAATGTCAACTGAGATGTGGGCAACATATACTATGAGAACGATATTCTTCTACCGTCTAAACAGTTTATCTTTTGATATTCCCAGGAAACTGTAAGCAGGCCAAACGTTATAAAGAGACAAAAGACATAACAATCATTTGCTAATGTTAATTTATTTGCAATTTGTCTTCGACCATTTCCCCTACTTCTGTGTATATGGATGTTCATTAAGATATCGTACACTCAATGGCTCAAAGTGTCCCTCAAAGACAACAACTTAACAGCAGCTATTTCAGATGTACAGATATCTCTGTAGAAATTTGCACATTTTCGCCTAAAATGACATACCCAAATCTAACTGCCTGTAGCTCAGGACCTGAAGCAAGGATATGCAAATTATTGATACCATTTGAAGGAAACACTTTGAAGTTTGTGGAAATGTGAAATTAATGTAGGAGAATATACCACATTAGATCTAGTAAGAAATAAGAGAAAGGCCTTAATGTACAATTCCAGCCCAGGTGAAATGTTGATTTTGGCCACTAGATGGCAGCAGTGTATGTGCACAGTTTCAGACTGATCCAATGAACCATTGCATTTCTGTTGAACATTTTGTCTCAAGACTGCCCAAATGTGCTTAATTGGTTTATTAATAACTTTTCAAGTTCATAACTGTGCACTCTCCTCAGGCAATAGCATGGTATTCTTTCACTGTAATAGCTACTGTAAATTGGACAGTGCAGTTAGATTAAAATATTTATGGCTTGGAATAAGTGGGTAATAATAGTGTACCACAGAGTGACCTCATCAGCCATCTATGCACTCACAATACCCCAGACTCATCCCAATGAATCGTGTCATGTTATCATCAATTTAGGATTGACAAACAAGGAGTTGCCAGTTATAGGCATTATAAAGCATTATATCTAGCTTTATGTCCTGTCTTAACCTCACAAGACCATGTTTTTTTTTACCCAAATACAGTCACAATGTTATGTAGTAAAATGGTATCAGAGCTGGAAAGCGCTAAATTACCTATTTCTGTTATTAACATGTTATTACTAATTTATTCTGCGCCATAGAGTGCTACTGATATTTCTGTATTGATATTATTGTATTTGTCTGGATTTTTATTTATTTCATCTTTATTTTATTTGTATATTTAGCATGGCCCCAGTGTTTAAATGTACACAAACTACCACATTATCTGCAGTGTTTAGTCATACTCAAACAAAAAATAAGACATAAGATTGTACATGTGGGCTACCTAATGTGTTAGATATTTTATCTTTATTTAACTAGGCAAGTCAGTTAATAACATATTATTATTTTCAATGACGGCCTAGGAACAGTGGGTTAACTGCCATGTTCAGGGGCAGAATGACAGATTCAACCTTGCAACCTTCCGGTTACAAGTCCAACGCTCTAACCACTAGGCTAGCTGCCACCCCGATATGGGGGTAACACTTTGGTGTAGAGGGGTATAATGCATATGAGTGCATCATAATGCATAAGCCTTGTAATGAGTACCTTTGAACTGCTTATAATGTGTTCGTATCGTCTTATAATGAACCTGAGCTAATATCAGTCATTTTGAAACAGTTGAAAAATTGACACATACAGTGAGGGAAAAACGTATCTGATCCCCTGCTGATTTTGTACGTTTGCCCACTGACAAAGAAATGATCACTCTATAATTTTAATGGTAGGTTTATTTGAACAGTGAGAGACAGAATAACAACAAAAAAATCCAGAAAAACACGTGAAAAATGTTATAAATTGATTTGCATTTTAATGAGGGAAATAAGTATTTGACCCCCTCTCAATCAGAAATATTTCTGGCTCCCAGGTGTCTTTTATACAGGTAACGAGCTGAGATTAGGAGCACACTCTTAAAGGGAGTGCTCCTAATCTCAGTTTGTTACCTGTATTAATTACACCTGTCCACAGAAGCAATCAATCTATCAGATTCCAAACTCTCCACCATGGCCAAGACCAAAGAGCTCTCCAAGGATGTCAGGGACAAGATTGTAGACCTACACAACTCATAACTCCATGCCTTAACCTTTACGGGACGGTTGAGCTAACGTGCACTATTGTGATTAGCATGACAGTTGTAAGCAACAGCAAACTTTCCTGGACATAGACATGTCTTATATGGGCAGAAAGCTTAAATTCTTGTTAATCTAACTGCACTATCCAATTTACAGTAGCTCTTACAGTGAAAAAGACCATGCTATTGTTTGAGGAGAGTGCACAACAACAAACAACGTTTACTGGTACATTGACCTCTGAAGGTAAATAATGTACTTGCATTCAGTAATCTTGCTCTGATTTGTCATCCTGAGGGCCCCAGAGAGAAAATTTAGCATAGTTTTGTTTGATAAAATAAATTTTTATATTCAAATGTAGGAACTGGGTTCTACAGTTTGAACCCCTGCTGTCTCTGGCTCCACACCCACCCCGCCCGGCCATCTAGATGTGTGAAAGTTTGTGTATAAGCTAATGATCCATCATGTATGACATTCCTGGGAGTGTGTTAACTTAAATGTTGTATTACCATATCATTTGGCGTATGTTCTCTATAGTGATGTACTTGAAAATGTATCAATTGACCAATCTGCACACACCCTGATGCCATCTAGTGGCCAAAATCTAAATGCCACCTAAACTGCAATATTATATTATGGCCTTTCTCCTGCATTTCAAAGATAATGAAAAAATAAAGGAAAACATGCTTTTTTTTTGTTCGTATTATCGTTTACCAGATCTAATGTGTTATAATCTCCTTCATTAATTTCACATTTCCACAAACTTCAAAGTGTTTCCTTTCAAATGCTATAAAGAATATGCATATCCTTGCTTCAAGGCCTGAGTTACAGGCAGTAAGATTTGGGTATGTAATTTTAGGCAAAAATGGAAAAAAAGGGTGTTACTAAAATCGGTTTCAACAGGGTGTGTCCTCAGGGTCATAATTCACAAACCACATCCTCTCTGCTGATTCTATTGGATCCACAACAGGACGTAACTTTCATCCAATGAGAAAGCAATCTACAGATGATACCTTCTGTCTCTCATTGGGTGAAGTGCGACAGTGAGTCCTCGGGTATGAGGGTGCTTGCTGATGACCCACTTGTTTTTAAGGAGAATACTGCATATTTTCTTTGCCATAGCTGTAAGTATCAGTTCTATGGATTGCAATATGCCCCAAAAAAGTTCCATCATCCCTCTAGATAGGAAGAGTTTCATTCCAAAACGCTATATATCAGAAATGTTGGTAAATAAGCTTTTATTGTTTAAAGAAATTATGAAAGAGATGTGTTTTTTTCACTATATAATCATGGCATATGATATTACAGAAGAAAACTATAAAGCTGTATTTCAAAACATATCAAGTCTAAATGTATTTGGGTGAGAAAAATTGGTTGTGAGAGAACACAGGACAGCCAGCAGTAGTGATGCCCTTCAGCACAATGAGGCTAGGGTCATGGAGGTCATAGCACTAGACTGAGGGAAGAGTCAGACCAGACAGTAGTGGGTCAAGGAGGCCTGCTAGTTCTGACCGTGTGGTTTGGTTAATGTTTCATCTCAGGAACAAAATGAAGCTGCCCTTTTTTTACAGCTTTTACATTGTTGTCCCCACATCTTGTGCATCAATAACCACACTTCCCCGAACTTTCCCTAAAGTGAATTTGAAAGGATATCCAGGTACAGACACACATGTAGGCTAACGGGGCTAATTCTCCACGCTGTACTTCTCTGTTAATGGCATTACTTGTTGATATTGCCAGTGCTAACGACCTAAGCCGAGAGCAGGGCTGTGAATGGCGCAGGGATTTTGCACAAAAGCATGATGTCATGATGGGGCATGCGGGCTCTATTGAGCAAGGGCGCTGAGGCGTGAGCCCAGATTGTGCCAATGAAGCACCTACTCGTCGCTAAGCGGAGGACTATCCCGCCAACAAAGTTATCTTACGCTTATCTGCCTATACGCCGTCGTGCCACACGTTTCCTGCTCTTGGGGTTGCGATTTAGCTGACGATCCCAGAATGATGCGATGATTTGGGATAGAGAGGATGCAAGGCATTAGGGGAAATGAAGGCCAGATGGGACTCTCACGCTAGCATGTAGTAGTTATTTGGAGGAAAAGCGTGCTAGTGCGAGTGGGTCTGGCTTTCATTGCAGCTTATATGGAAATAGGGCTGCGGAGCCATTTAAACAGGTGGAACAAAGCAGACTAGTGTACCCAAAGCACTGAGGTTATTTCTTAGAGCTATTTTTTGCACTGTAATAATACGGATATAAGTATTCTCCTTGATCTTCGGGTGCTGCACAGTGGGTCTCCCTATCTGTCAGTTAGTGAACGTCCCAGTCCCACATTGATTCCCCTCATCTCGTCTTCCTGTCATAATCCCATTAATCTCTATTCCAGTATCAGTCTTTTGATGATACCCAGGCGGGACGCTCTCTTCTCTGTTCTTTGTGCATACCAGAGATACCAGCCACAATAAGAAGGATTTGTCCGCATCAGCTCACTTACACTGGTGTGTGGGGGGGATAGGGAATGGGAATGGAGCGAATGGATGGAGGGATGGTCCCTTTTTGCTGCCTTACAGTGGAAAAGCGATGTTATAGTTGGAGTGGGACAAAGCCAGGGCAGCAACGATGCATTGTATGTGTAATAAACTGTTATCTCACCCTCTCAACCAAACTTTAATGTGGGTATTTTTTTGTTGTTGTTGATGTTATTTGGTGTCATGGAATGCAGTCAAACTAAATGTGCACATATACAGTACTAGTCAAAAGTTTGGACACACCTACTCATTCCAGGATTTTTACTATTTTCTACATTGTAGAATAATACTGAAGACATCAAAACTATGAAATAACACATATGGAATCATGTAGTAACCAAAAAAGTGTTAAACAAATAAAAAAATATTTTATATTTCAGATTCTTTAAAGTAGCCACCCTTTGTCTTGATGACAGCTTTGTACACACTTGGCATTCTCTCAACCAGCTTCATGCGGTAGTCACTTGGAATTCATTTCAATTAACAGGTGTGCCTTGTTAAAAGTTAATTTGTGGAATTTCTTTCCTTCTTAATGTATTTGAGCCAATCAGTTTTGGATAGGGGTGGTATACAGAAGATAGACCTATTTGGTAAAAGATCAAGTCCATATTATATCAATTTGAGATTTATTGTTCCAACCACCGTGTCTTTGTGAGACGCAGAGTAGGTGAACGGATGATCTCTGCATGTGTGGTACCGACCATGAAGCATGGAGGAGGAGGTGTGATGGTGTGCGGGTGCTTTGCCCGTGACACTGTCGGTGATGTATGAGTAGGTGTGTCCAAACTTTTGACATGTCTCCTCTGAACAGTTGATGTTGAGATGTGTCTGTTAATTGAACTCTGTGAAGCATTTATTTGGGCTACAATCTGAGGTGCAGTTAAGTATAATGAACTTATCCTCTGCAGTAGAGGTAACTCTGGGTCTTCCTTAAAATAAAGAAAAACCCTGAAATGAGTAGGTCAAATCAAATCAAATCAAATGGTATTGGTCACATACACGTGATGAGCAGATATTCTTGCGGGTGTATCAAAATGCTTGTGTTACGTTGGAATAACTGAGGATTCAATTGCGAGTGAAAGTCTAACATTTATTACAGCAATAGTGAGAGTAGTAGAACAGGGTCAGATGAGGAAGTAGTATAATGAATGTCTGAGCCGTGGCAGCGCAGGGACTGAATGGGAAACCCAGATCCTCCGTGACGGTGAGAGAAGCGAGAGGAAATCCAATCTCCGCAGAACCAGGAAGTACCCGGCGTCGAACCCTCCTCCGGACAGAAAGCAGAGCGATCGTAGAATCCAAACTGAAACCGAAACCACAGGAGGCACAAGACCCAGCCAGGAGAACGAACTAGCACACAGGAACAAACCCAACGAACTGACAAACACAAGACGAATGACAATGAGTATAAATAGACACAGATGATGAGTGGCAGCTGGCGCTGATAATGAGCTGAGTGGTGATCAGTGGCCACACCCACACGCACACACATACACACAGAGCGAGCCGGTGAATTCATGAACCGTGACAGCTTGTGCTTCTAGCTCCGACAGTGCAGTAATATCTAACAGGTAATATCTAACAAATTACACAACATATACCCAATACACACAAATCTAAGTAGGAATGAATTAAGTCTATATACATATGGACGAGCGATGTCAGAGTGGAACGGACTAATATACAGTAGAATAGTATAGAAAAACAGTATAAACATATGAGATTAGTAATGCAAGATATGTAAGCATTATTAAGTGAATGAGATACCGAAGAATAGTCTAGAAAGCAGTATATACACATGAGATGAGTAAAGCCAGATATGTAAACATTAAGTGGCCAAGATACCATAGAAAAGTATAGAATACAGTATATACATAAGAGATGAGTAATGCAAGATATGTAAACATTACTAAGTAACTAAGATACTGTAGAATAGTATAGAATACAGTATATACATATGAGATGAGTAATGGCAGATATGCAAACATTATTAAAGTGACTAGTGTTCCATTTCTCTTAAGGATACGCCCCTTTTTAAAAATATTCGCCTAAAATCACAAACCCAAATCTAACTGCCTGTAGATCAGGCCCTGAAGCAAGGATATGCATATTCTTGGTACCATTTGAAAGGAAACACTTTGAAGTTTGTGGAAATGTGAAAGGAATGTAGGAGAATTTAACACAATAGATCTGGTAAAAGATAATACAGAGAAAACAAAAAACATTCTTTTGTATTTTTTTTGTACCATCAACTTGTACCATCAAAGGCCATAATGTATTATTCCAGCCCGGGAGCAATTTAGACTTTGGCCACTAGATGGCAGCAGTGTATGTGCAAAGTTTCAGACTGATCCAATAAACCATTGCATTTCTGTTCAAAATGTTGTATCAAGACTGCCCAAATGTGCCTAATTTGTTTATTAATAACTTTTCATGTTCAAAATTGTGCACTCTCCTCAAACAATAGCATGGTATTATTGGTAAATTGGGTAGTGCAGTTAATTAACAAGAGTGTAAGCATTCTGCCAATATCAGATATGAAATTTTCTTGTTACTTACAACCTCATGCTAATCGCATTAGCCTACGTTAGCTCAACCGTCCCGTGGAAGGAACACCGATCCCGAAGTTAAAGTGGCCAGTGATTCCTAGTCTATGCCTATAGGCAGCAGCCTCTAATATGCTAGTGATGGCTGTTTAACAGTCTGATGGCCTTGAGATAGAAGCTGTTTTTCAGTCTCTTGGTCCCAGCTTTGATGCACCTGTACTGACCTCGCCTTATGGGTGATAGCGGGGTGAACAGGCAGTGGATCGGGTGGTTGATGTCCTTGATAATCTTTTTGGCCTTCCAGTGACATCGGGTGCTGTAGGTGTCCTGGTTGCAGGTAGTTTGCCCCCGGTAATGCGTTGGGCAGACCGCACCACCCTCTGGAGAGCTTTGCGGTTGCGGGCGGTGCAGTTGCCATACCAGGCAGTGATACAGCCTGACAGGATGCTTTCAATTGTGCATCTAAACAATTGTGAGGGTTTTAGGTGACAGGCCGAATTTCTTTAGCCTCCTGAGGTTGAAGAGGTTCTGTTGCGCCTACTTCACCACACTGTCTGTGTGGGTGGTACGCTGAGGAACCATGCAGTCATGGGTGAACAGGGAGAACAGGAGGGGGCTGAGCACGCACCCTTGTGGGGCCCCAGTGTTGAGGATCAGCGAAGAAGAGGTGATGTTTCCTACCTTCACCACCTGGGGGCGGCCCGTCAGGAAGTCCAGGACCCAGTTGCGCAGGGCGGGGTTCAGACACAGGGCCTCGATTAGCTGTGTCCAAACCTTTGACCGGTACTGTATCCTTTTAAGCAAAGTGAAGTTATCTTGCTTGATTTGAATGAAATTGAGATTCATTGTACTGTGTACTTCTAAATATTATTAATGTGTCTAATAATTGTGGTATCACAGCATTTGACACTAGTTAAAGGCACATTCCTTAATAAAAAATTATCAAAATGGAAACACCCCACACAGGGATGGCCCACCCCACACAAAAATAACCACTCTCAAAATCACAGATGTCACAAATGCGCCGACAGAGATGGCAGCCTCGATTCACATTCTCAGGAAGCTATGCAGTATTTAGTTTTTTTATGGATTACTTCTTACATTGTTACCCCGGGAAATTACAGCCGGGAGGAACTATTGGATATAAGAGCAACGTCAACTTACCAACATTACGACCAGGAATACGACTTTCCCGAAGCGGATCCTCTGTTTGGTCCAGACTGGATCCAGCCGACGACTCAAAACAACGGCGGCGCAGGAGAAGGGGGAGACGGGGTGGTCTTCTGGTCAGGCTCCGTCGACGGGCACATCACGCACCTCTCCCAAGTATTCTACTTGCCAATGTCCAGTCTCTGGACAACAAGGTAGACAAAATACGAGCAAGAGTTACCTTCCAGAGAGACATCAGCGACTGCAACGTTCTTTGCTTCATGGAAACATGGCTCACTCAGGACACGTTATCTGAGTCGGTACAGCCACATAGTTTCTCCACGCATCGCGCCGACAGAAACAAACATCTATCTGGTAAGAAGAAGGGCGGGGGTGTGTGTCTTATGATTAACGAGTCGTGGTGTGATCATAACAACATACAGGAACTCAAGTCCTTTTCTTCACCTGACATAGAATTCCTTACAATCAAATGCCGACCGCATTATCTACCAAGAGAATTCTCCTCGATTATAATCACAGCTGTGTACATCCCCCCCTCAAGCTGACACATCGACGGCACTGAAAGAAATCCATTGGACACTATGTAAACTGGAAACCAAATATCCTGAGGCTGCATTTATTGTGGCTGGGGATTTTAATAAGGCTAATCTGAAAACAAGGCTCCCTAAATTTTATCAGCATATCGAATGTGCAACCCTGGCTGGTAAAACCCTAGATCATTGTTATTCTAACTTCCGTGATGCATACAAGGCTATTCTTCGCCCTCCTTTCGGCAAGTCTGACCATGACTCCATTTTGTTGCTCCCAGCCTACAGACAGAAACTAAAACAGGAAACGCCCGTTCTCAGGTCTGTTCAACGCTGGTCCGACCAATCTGATTCCACGCTGCAAGATTGCTACGAGCACGTGGACTGGGATATGTTCCGGATAGCATCAGACAACAACATTGATGTATACGCTGATTCGGTGAGCGAGTTTATTAGCAAGTGCATCGGTGATGTTGTACCCATAGCAACTATTAAAACCTTCCCCAACCAGAAACTGTGGATTGATGGCAGCATTCGCGCAAAACTGAAAGCGTGAACCATTGCTTTTAACCAGGGTAAGGCGACCGGAAACATGACTGAATACAAACAGTGTAGCTATTCCCTCCGCAAGGCAATCAAACAAGCTAAGCGTCAATATAGAGACAAAGTAGAGTCACGATTCAATGGCTCAGACACAAGAGGAATGTGGCAGGGTCTACAGTCAATCACGGACTACAAAAAGAAAACCAGCCCCGTCGCGGACCACGATGTCTTGCTCCCAGACTAACTAAACAACTTCTTTGCTCGCTTTGAGGACAATACAGTGCCACCGACATGGCCCGCTACCAAAACCTGCAGGCTCACCTTCACCGCAGCCAACATGAGTAAAACATTTAAATGTGTTAACCCTCACAAGGCTGCCAGCCCAGATGGCATCCCTGGCCTTGTCTTCAGAGCATGCGTAGACCAGCTGGCTGGTGTGTTTACGGACATATTCAATCAATCCTTATCCCAGTCTGCTGTTCCCACATGAGAGAGCCACAAGAGGGCCACCATTGTTCCTGTTCCCAAGAAAGCTAAGGTAACTGAGCTAAATGACTATCGCCCTGTAGCACTCACTTCCGTCATCATGAAGTGCTTTGAGAGACTAGTCAAGGATCATATCACCTCCATCCTGCCAGACACCCTGGATCCACTCCAATTTGCTTACCGTCCCAATAGGTCCACAGACGACGCAATCGTACTGCATACTGCCCTAACCCATCTGGACAAGAGGAATACCTATGTAAGAATGCTGTTCATCGATTACAGCTCAGCATTTAACACCATAGTACCCCCCAAACTCGTCATCAAGCTCGAGACCCTGGGTCTCGAACCCGCCCTGTGCAACTGGGTCCTGGAATTTCTGACAGGCCGCCCCCAGGTGGTGAGGGAAGGAAACAACATCTCCACCCGCTGATCCTCAACACTGGGGCCCCACAAGGGTGCGTTCTCAGCCCTCTCCTGTACTCCCTGTTCTCCCATGACTGCATGGCCAAGCACGCCTCCAACTCAATCATCAAGTCCAACTCAATCATCAAGGTAATCAAGCCTACAGTGGTAGGCTTGATTACCAACAACGACGAGACGGCTTACAGGGAGGAGGTGAGGGCCCTCGGAGTGTGGTGTCAGGAAAATAACCTCTCGCTCAATGCCAACAAAACTAAGGAGATGATCATGTACTTCAGGATACAGCAGAGGGAGCACCCCCCTATCCACATCGACGGGACAGTAGTGGAGAAGGTGGAAAGTTTTAAGTTCCTCGGCGTACACATCACGGACAAACTGAAATGGTCCACCCACACAGACAGCGTGGTGAAGAAGGCGCAACAGCGCCTCTTCAACCTCAGGAGGCTAAAGAAATTCGTCTTGTCACCAAAAACACTCACAAACTTCTACAGATGCACAATCGAGAGCATCCTGTCGGGCTGTATCACCGCCTGGTACGGCAACTGCTCCGCCCACAACCGTAAGGCTCTCCAGAGGGTAGTGAGGTCAGCACAACGCATCACCGGGGGTAAACCACCTGCCCTCCAGGACACCTACACCACCCGATGTCACAGGAAGGCCAAAAAGATCATCAAGGACAACAACCACCCGAGCCACTGCCGCTATCATCCAGAAGGCGAGGTCAGTACAGGTGCTGGGACCGAGAGACTGAAAAAGCTGGGACCTAGAGACTGAAAAACAGCTTCTATCTCAAGGCCATCAGCCAACATACTGACTTAAATCTCTAGCCACTTTAAATAATAGGAATTGGATGTAACAAATGTATCACTAGCCACTTTAAACAATTTTGTATATAATGTTTACATATCCGACATTACTCATATCAAACGTATACACTGTACTCTATACCATCTACTGAATCTTGCCTATGCCATTCAGCCAGACTCAAATCTCTATCCACTTTAATTATAAAAAATTGGACGAAATAAATGTATCACTAGCCACTTTAAACGATGCCATTTATATAATGTTTACATATCCTACATTACTCATCTCATATGTATATACTGTACTCTGCTGCAACTTGCCTACGCCGGTCAGCCATCGCTCATCCGTATATTTATATGTACATACTCGTATTCATTCCTTTACTCTTCTGTGTATAAGGTAGTTGTTGTGAATTTGTTAGATTACTTGTTAGATACTACTGCATGGTCGGAACTAGAAGCACAAGCATTTCGCTACACTCGCATTAACATCTGCTAACCATGTGTATGTGACAAATAAAATTTGATTTGAAATGCCTGCATCCCTGTACATCACAATAGGCCTGTACGCCTACACCTTATCCCTGTTCTATAGTCACCAATGATCTCACCCCTAATCATGATTCCAAACAACCAGTGTTGGCTATAGATCCCACCCTGTTGGACACACCCTAATAACCACACACGCACGCACAGGCGCACACACACACACACACACTTACTTAATGGACAAGGGACAAGGCCATAGAAGAGAGGGGAAAGGGGTGATTGATTGTTCCCTCCATTTTGAGCAGAAGTGAATCCAGAGCTTCCTCTGTGACTGTGTGGGGCTGAAGGGCCAGTGGGAGGAAAGATAGGCTCATGGCTCATACAATGGAGGAAAGAGAAAGAGTGGAACTGGTGCTGTAGTCACAGTGGAGAGAAAGAGAGAGTGGTGGAGAGCAAGAAATTGTGTGTTTAGCAATGAGAAAGACAAGGAAAGATAAATAAATACGTAAAAGAAGGAAGTAGAGATAATGAAAGAAAGGGTGAAGAAAGAGAGAGATTTAAAGGAGTATCAGAACTCAGCGCTTTTGTTCCACCCAAAGCATCCAGTCAGATATGAGTTAACCCCCAAGTTCCTGTTGCCAGCTGCAGCAACACAATGTTATCAGCCTGTGCGCACGCAATGGCCATTCCGTTCTGTTTGGACACACACACACACACACACACACACACACACACACACACACACACACACACACACACACGCACACACGCACACACGCACACGCACACACGCACACACGCACACACACACGCGCTTAATCGTTCTCTCAGGCGTACAAACACACCATCTCTCAGGGCCAGGATTCTATCAGGTTTCAGATACAGGCTTCCCTCAGCACCACCCATGTGGATGGGACACACTTTGTCAGACGATAACCCTGCCCTGCATGGTGTGGCTATCACACGCCAGAGTTTAACAGCACTGGGGGCTCTTTATAAAAATAGGGTATCAAGAGATTAGTGTTTATGTCCCACTACACTCTAGATTTATTTCACAGAAAATAAATCTGGGCTAAAAGTAACATTTGAAGATGTCAATGGATGTAAGGGTGTCACACCCTGATCTGTTTCACCTGTCTTTATGATTGTCTCCACCCCCCTCCAGGTGTCACCCATCTTCCCCATTATCCCCTATTTATACCTGTGTTCTCTGTTTGTCTGTTGCCAGTTCGTTTTGTTTCGTCAAGCCTACCAGCGGTTTCCCCTCTGTTCCTGTCGCTTGATTGTGCCTGTTGTCCCAGTTTTGACCTTTTCTGCCTGCCCTGACCCTGTACCTTTGCCCCACCTATCTGGATTACTGACCCCTGCCTGCTCTTGACCTGTCTTTTGCCTGCCCCTGTTGGATTAATAAACTGTTCTTAATTCGACGTTGTCTGCATCTGGGTCTTACCTTGAAACGTGGTAGAGGAAAGTACCTGGAAATTGTAATTATGTCTAAAACTTGAGTACTTCTTGTTAAAAGGCCACAGTTCAAAAGATTGTTTTATGATACTCATTAGCACTCACATTTAGCTTCCTGAGAGACATCACAATAGAACTTGGTACATTTATTTTCCTCAAACTCAAAAATCTATAACTTTGATCTACATCTGTAATCTATACCAAGGTTTTGTTGTTCTTTTGCCATTTCATAAATCCTATTTGTGGACACATAAACTGAACAGGGTAAATAGGTAGAAACTGAATGACTCTAGTATGAGTCTAGCATGTATGTTATGTGCAGTCAGATGGTGAGGTGCCCCACCCAGCAGTGTGAGAGCAGGCCAGGGCAGAGGGATGACTGAGAGTCAGGTATCTAGACCAGGAGACCCAACCCTACAGAATGTAGTAGTAGTAGTAGTTTTAGTAGAAAACGTCTGTAAAAACACCAGCCAATTGTAAAGCTCTGTGCTGAACAATTGGCTGGTGTTTTAATAGACACTTCGCTCGACCAGCAACATGTGCCAGTAATATGGAAAAACTCAATAATTATACCCATTCCTAAAGCATCTAATCCCTCTGTGCTGAATGACTACCGCCCTGTCGCCTAGACATCCTTAGTAATGAAATGCCTTGAGAAAATTGTGAAAAGCCATTCTCAGCGCCACCTAGAAGCTCCTCGACCCGTTTCAGTTTGCCTATCAGCCCAGCAGTGGAGTTGATGATGCCATTCTTACTCTCCTCAACACGGTCTATAGACATCTAGAGGGTGCCAAATCCCATGTCAAGGTTTTATTGATTGATTTTTCTTCTGCCTTCAACACAATCCAGCCTTACATTCTGGCACAGAGACTCATTCGGGACTTCTCCTTAGATGGGGGGCTGGTTTTGTGGCTGTTGGACTTCCTGAGCCAGCGGTCACAGCGGGTCAAAATAGGTCCCCACGTGTCAGACATACACACCACCAACACAGGCTCTCCTCAGGGATGTGTTTTGTCCCCACTCCTGTACATCTTGTACACTAATAGTTGTACTAGTTCCCATCCTGACAGATACCTCGTTAAGTTCGCTGATGACACTGCCTTGATCAACTTGTTGGATGATGATGAGAAACACCACGGCCCAGTCCTAAATTACTTTGTAGAGTGGTGTGACGAATCACACTTGGTCCACAATACCAACAAGACCAAAGAGATGTGCATAGACTTTAGGAAGCGTACAGCACCTACCTCTGCAACATCTATCAGAGGTCAGAACATAGAGATTGTAGAGGAATACAAATACCTGGGTGTCCTCTTGGACAATAAGCTTCAGTGGAGTAAATGTACAGACCTGATCTACAAAAAGAGAGACTGTACTTTCTCAAAAAGCTGGGATCTTTTAATGTAGACTGTACTATACTGACTCTGTTTTACAAGTCTTTCATTGAGAGTATTTAAACCTTTTGGATTGTTTGTTGGTTTGGCAATGCCACTGTCAGCCAGATAGATATGCTGAGGTACTTGGAGTCAAACAGACAGGCCTGGATGAGATCTTTAAGGTCAGGGCCCTCTGCAAGGCTCACTAAATCATTTTAGACCCAAGCAACCCCCTGTACGCGGACTTTGAACTACTCCCTGCTGGGCGCAGGTATAGGGCCCCCCTCTGCAGGAAAAACAGAACTAGACAGTAATTTGTGCCAGGTGTGATAGCCCTTCTAAATAGCTCGGGCTAATGTTCCTATCCACCCAGTAAGGCCAGCAGGCTAGTCTCTTTTTATTGGTATGTAACTGTTATGAAAGTTTTGTTGGGCCAGTAACTGAAAGGTTGCTAGATCGAATCCCTGAGCTGACAAGATAAAAATCAGTCGTTCTGCCCCTGAACAAGGCAGTTAATCCACTGTTCCTAGACTGTCACTGTGAAAAAGAATTTGTTCTTAACTGACTTGCCTGGTTAATTAAAGTAAAATGTTTTGTATTTAAACGCCACTTTAAACGTGTACATGACACTGCAACAAAATTTCCCCATGGGGACAACAAAGTAAGTAAAGTATAGGTAGTAGCAGTAGTAGTACTTTTGCTTCACTACACGTTCCCCTGCTTTGATTGGTGTAACGTTAGAAACCACAAGTGTCTATCCAGATAATGAAAAGGCACCCTCGAAAGAAAGTTCAAGGAACTTAAATTTACATGTAATTTGTGGTGTGCATGATCATGAGCAAACCCACTGGGAAAAATTTGGTTGAATCAATGTTGTTTCCATGTCATTTCAATGTCATTTTTGATGACGTTCAATCAACGTGGAAAACTCATTGGATTTGCAAAAAGTCATCAATGTAAGGGATTTTTTTATGTCAACTTTAACCTAAATCCAATGACAAACCATTTTTGTTGATTTCACGTTGAATTCAGAATAGTTGACAACTCAACCAAATGTAAATCAAAACTAGACATTGAACTGACATCTGTGCCCAGTGGGAAGTCATTGTAGCCTATCATTTCACTTCCCATGTGAGAACCATGAGCACGGGGTTTGTTGTACCGCAGCAGAAGCCTGCCAGTAGCCTGCCAGCAGCCTACCTACCAAAAGTAGCACCATCTCCATTACAACGTAGAAAAACGCATATCAGCTATCTTTCAATAGCCTATGACGAATTTGCGGCCGCAATTTATGGAAGCTGACAAAACTTTGGAGATAACAATAGATGACAAAGTCAAAGATAGGCCAGTGGTTTCCCTAAATCAGTGCTTATGACAAATCCTGCTCCAGAAACAGCCATAGTGCCAGCAGGCTAATCTTTTGAATACCGTGTAGTGTAAAAACCCCTGCAACAACAGATAACATTAGCTAGCTAGATAAGGTTAGCATGCTAGTTAGCTACACTGACGGCTGTCAGTGCCCTATTTGTTGATGTTTATCAACTCCACATTGAAATTCCCACACCCAATTCATAAATAAGTATAAGTAGCCTTCGTCATTCTTCGGAGGTGGAACCTAAACGTCCATTTTCTTTCTAGGACAGGAAATTATGTTGAAATAGTGGCGGCAATTTCCTCTGGGAGGGTCCTTTAAAATCATTTCAATTTCAATAGAAAAGTACAGACATTTAATGATTGGATAAAAGAACATCCTTCTTTCTTTCTAATCGCATCATCAAATATATTAACACATGTTCACACATAAAAAGGATAGTTTAAAAATGACAAATACACCATATCCTATGGAGAACATTGCTAAGCTTAGCTCTGGATGAGTAAACAAGTCTCAGATGTCAGAACTGTTTTGTGATGTCTCCCTCTTTCATGACCTCACCTTGCATATCACTATGTTCTATTGATAACCCAGCTATGTGTGATTGGATTGCAGATAGTACCTTGTAGCACCAAGTTCAAAGGTGTTTGTGCACATAGGACTTTCTAATTGTTCATATTTTTTCATCATAACATATATATATTTTTTCTGACATATTTCACATGTGAAAGACCACCTAAAGAGCAACTCTATATGAATAGCCATTTGTTTCCTGCAATTCATATTATATGTTAGGAATTCCAATTCGTACAATATGTTACAAATTTGTAAGTGCTTAAGATTCCGTTCAATCTCTTTAAATCATTTAACCACTTTCTACCTAGATTTAGTCGTTTCAGTTCAGACTGGAGTGTTTTTTCATCAAAACCAAAAATCTATAATATATATTTTTTCTCAGACACCTGCAATCCATTCAAAACCTCCCACAACTATCAAAGCTAAAGGGCTTCTGGGAACGGGCACTGAATATCAACACGTATATTGTTGTCACAAAGCCATTGTAGGCCTATAGTTTTCTCTTTTTTCTATAGTTTCATGACTCTTCAAAGGCACTACACTGGATATTGTGTGTGACCGTAATACTATTTTGCACTTTTGCACTTTTCAGGAATACTTCAAAGGTTTGGACTGCAATGAGCAATTTTGTCTTGTTGGTTGGACAGACTGCTAATTCAGAATCATCCAAAGATCAATGAAGAATGAATGCTATCTGAATTCATGTTCATTTCACTGTCAAACTCTTATTTTAAACTGGAAGAATTCCTAATCATTCCAACTTCACATACTTTATGTTGCATGAGGTAATTCAGAGATGAGCAAGGATTTAACTGAGTACCGTGAAATTGAAAATTTAGTTGAAAATGTGTCTGGTATTCACTTTTCCTTGCAGTGAGAACGTTCCCAGGCCGGGTCGCCATTGCACAAAGTGCGTTCCCCTCTCTGTCTCTCTCTATCTCTGTCTCTCGCTCTCTCTCTGTTCTTTCTATTCTTAATACCAGGTTCAGATGTCAGTTCGGGGAAAGAAATATCAGCACAACTTTTGTTGGGCAGAGTCGATAAGAGTGAAGCCTTTTGCTGAGTAGGGAAAGCTGCTGTCTTTCTCCCTATTGTTCAGGGAGGTTGAAGAAAATAATGAAAGGTGACACGGGTCCTTTTTGTTGGCGAGGGGAAACGGAGGCGAACACCAAGGGGTCTACTTTGCTTTTTGTTTTTGTCTCTTTTTGTCCTCTAAACAGAGTTTTTATGGTCAAAGTATTAACCTCCTAAAGAGACACCTATGTCTTTTTTTTGGCCATTGAGAAGCCAAACGACATGATTGTGCTGACATTGCAACACAACAGTGTTCATTTCGCCAACAAAAAGAATGACTAAAATATTTGTCAAACACCTATATTTCAGTGGCGTTTGACGACACTATAACTGACTAAATAGGCCCAGAAAAAAACTATAACTAAATTTCAGTTGACTGAACGACAAAATTATCTCTGTGACTAAAATATGACTGCTAAGTGGACTGAACTAGAGTTTTTGGAGAGATTGAGAGCTTTTCAGTGATAAGCACAGTTCATATTATCAGCACAGACACGCTGTGCAGTTTTATTCAGCAGTGGGAAGGACGCCACACAGCCTACATCAGCTGGTGAGCTGCGGGGGAGCAAGTGATGAGTGTGGGCAGACAGGCAGACAGACTCCGCTCATCCTCTGATTATACACCGTCTGACTCGATTCAGACTTGAGGTTTAGTGACTCGACTACATCACTGGGCGAAACAGTCATTAGCTCCCGTTCTACTTTTGGACACCAATGTGGCTGCAGCATCTGTGGAACGTTGATAACAATGGCAATGTCACCGAGTGATGGAGGTGCAACCCATATTACTTTGCCAATACTTTGCGGCACCATCTGGTGATTGTGCTACTCTCTCTCTCTCTCTCTCTCTCTCTCTCTCTCTCTCTCTCTCTCTCTCTCTCTCTCTCTCTCTCACTCTCTCTCTCTATTCTATATGTTTGTCATATTTCTGCTGTTGGGAGTATTTTATGTAGAAAAATATGTTGGTAGGATAAGGCTATGTATGTTTGTGCACATGGAAGTCAGTGACGTATTTACTATAGGTTAATGAGGCAATACAAATGTGATGTGACTAAACTGAAAGGGCATTTAGTTGGCAAAAGTGGAATTTTTTTTCCCTCATTTTGACAATAACTAGACTAAATCATTATTCAAATGACAAAAATGTGACTAAGACTTAATTATATTTTAGACAAAATGACTAAGACTAGACTAAATCTAAAAAAATGGTGTCAAAATAAACACTGCACCCAATTTCCAACAAATATGTCACTTATGAATGAGACAACATAAAATATGCATGTCACATATTGACATATTGTGAAAATGTAATAATAATAATTTAATTTAATAATAATAATAATAAAAATAATATATTCCACTTAGCATATGCTTTTATGCCAACACATAATGGTATTCATGCGATTTGACTAGTACATTTTTTTCACATTGTCCAAATCATAAACTTAGGGGTAGATTCAAACCGTATCGCAGACGTATAGCAGAAGATCCGCGTTATTGCTCGATTGAAATTTTAAGGCAATGTTCCCGTGTTCGCTGGGACTGCATTCACAGTAAACGCTGCATATGTCGTCTCAATCAGAAAATGACCTTGAAATGTTAATACAGGTCTTCCGCGATACGGATCAATTGTAGACATTTTGGTATGATTTGGACATGAAACATGCGTATATCGGGATAGAGACTGGCAATGAATTCATGCCACAGTAAACCAATGTCATTTTGGAATTTGGTTGAACTATCCCTTTAAGAGATTGGGTTGGAGCTTGACAATGACGAAGATCAGCGACAGTTGGACAACTCCTCTCATTTTCTATACATTCAGTCTTTTGGCTTAATCTATCGTGTAAACCTGCATATTAACTCGTTTTCATCATGTAAATCATCATATCCCACCCAGACCTGTCCCATTTCAGGTACTTTGATTGTTTAATTAAGCTTGGAGGTGCCAGGTGTGCAGGATTTGCACTTTTGGCACACTTTATTGGTTTCATTCCACTAGGAAAGCTCAATCAAGTGCAACTAATGTATTGGGGTTGAAAACAAATACTATTTGAACCCAGGTCTGGACCCACCCCAAGTAGTTTTGGCGCCGACAGAGATGGTCGCCTCGCTTCGCGTTCTTAGGAAACTATGCAGTATTTTGTTTTTTTATGTATTATTTCTTACACTGTTACCCCAGGAAATCTTAAGTCTTATTACATACAGCCGGGAAGAATTATTGGATATAAGAGCAACGTCAACTTACCAACATTATGACCAGGAATACGACTTTCCTGGAGCGGATCCTCTGTTTGGACCACCACCCAGGACAATGGATCGGATCCCAGTAGGCGACCCAAAACAACGGCGCCGCAGAAGGGGCAGACGGAGCAGGCTCCGTAGACGGGCACATCACTCACCGCTCCCGAGTATACTACTCGCCAATGTCCAGTCTCTTGACAACAAGGTAGACAAAATTCGAGCAAGGGTTGCCTTCCAGAGAGACACGGAAACATGGCTCACTCGGGATACGTTATCAGAGTCGGTACAGCCACCCGGTTTCTTCACGCATCGCGCCGACAGAAACAAACATCTCTCTGGTAAGAAGAAGAAGGGGTATATGCCTTATGATTAACAAGTCGTGGTGTGATCATGACAACATACAGGAACTCAAGTCCTTTTGTCACCTGACGTAGAATTCCTTACAATCAAATGCCGACCAAAATTTTCCCCATATCGAATGCGCGACCCGGGCTGGCAAAATTCTGGATCATTGCTACTCTAACTTCCGCGACGCATACAAAGCCCTCCCTCGCTTTCCTTTTTCCGGCAAATCTGACCACCACTCCATTTTGTTTCTCCCAGCCTACAGACAGAAACTAAAACAGGAAACGCCCGTGCTCAGGTCTGTTCAACGCTGGTCAGACCAATCTGATTCCATGCTTCAAGATTGCTTTGATCACGTGGACTGGGATATGTTCCGGATAGCATCGGACAACAACATTGATGTATACGCTGATTCGGTGAGCGAGTTTATTAGCAAGTGCATCGGGGATGTTGTACCCACGGTGACTATTAAAACCTTCCCCAACCAGAAACCATGGATTGATGGCAGCATTCGCGCAAAACTGAAAGCGCGAACCAGTGCTTTTAATCATGGCAAGGCGACCGGAAACATGACCGAATACAAACAGTGTAGCTATTCCCTCCGCAAGGTAATCAAACAAGCTAAGCGTCAGTATAGAGACAAAGTAGAGTCGCAATTCAATGACTCAGACACGAGACGTACGTGGCAGGGTCTACAATCAATCACGGATTCCAAAAAGAAAACCAGCCCCGTCGCGGACCACGATGTCTTGCTCCCAGACAAACTAAACAACTTCTTTGCTCGCTTTGAGGACAATCCAGTGCCACTGACACGGCCCGCTACCAAAACCTGCTGGCTCACCTTCACTGCAGCCAATGTGAGTAAAACATTTAAACGTGTTAACCCTCGCAAGACTGCCGGCCCTGCCGGCATCCCTATCCGCGTCCTCAGAGCATGCGCAGGCCAGCTGGCTGGTGTGTTTACGGACATATTCAATCAATCCCTATCCCAGTTTGCTGTTCCCACATGCTTCAAGAGGGCCACCATTGTTCCTGTTCCCAAGAAAGCTAAGATAACTGAGCTAAATGACTATCGCCCCGTAGCACTCACTTCCGTCATCATGAAGTGCTTTGAGAGACTAGTCAAGGATCATATCACGTCCACCCTACCTGACACCCTAGACCCACTCCAATTTGCTTACTGCCCCAATAGGTCCACAGACGACGCAATCACAATCACACTGCCCTAACCCATCTGGGCAAGAGGAATACCTATGTAAGAATGCTGTACATCGATTACAGCTCAGCATTTAACAACATAGTACCCTCCAAACTCGTCATTAAGCTCGAGACCCTGGGTCTCGACCTCGCCCTGTGCAGCTGGGTCCTGGACTTTCTGACGGGCCGCCCCCAGGTGGTGAGGGAAGGAAACAACATCTCCACCCTGCTGATCCTCAACACTGGGGCCCCACAAGGGTGCATTCTCAGCCCTCTCCCTTACTCCCTGTTCACCCATGACTGCGTGGCCATGCACGCCTCCAACTCAATCATCAAGTTTGCAGACAACACTACAGTGGACAGTGGTAGGCTTGATTACCAACAACGACGAGACGGCCTGCAGGGAGTAGGTGAGGGCCCTCGGAGAGTGGTGTCAGGAAAATAACCTCACACTCAACATCAACAAAACAAAGGAGATGATCGTGGACTTCAGGAAACAGCAGAGGGAGCACCCCCCTATCCACATCGACAGGACAGGAGTGGAGAGGGTAGAAAGTTTTAAGTTCCTCAGCGTACATATCACAACTGAAATGGTCCACCCACACAGACAGCGTGGTGAGGCAGGCGCAGCAGCGCCTCTTCAACTTCAGGAGGCTGAAGAAATTTGTCTTGTCACCAAAAACTCTCACAAACCTTTACAGATACACAATTGAGAGCATCCTGTCGGGCTGTATCATCGCCTGGTACGGCAACTGCTCCGCCCACAACAGTAAGGCTCTCCAGATGGTAGTGAGGTCTGCACAACGCATCACCGGGGGCAAACTACCTGCCCTCCAGGACACCTACACCACCCAATGTCACAGGAAGGCCAAAAAGTTAATCAAGGACAACAACCACCCGAACCACTGTCTGTTCACCCCGCTATCATCCAGAAGGCGGGGTCAGTACAGGTGCATCAAAGCTGGGACCGAGAGACTGAAAAACAGCTTCTAACTCAAGGCCATCACACTGTTAAACAGCCATCACTAACATTGAGTGGCTGCTGCCAACATACTGACTCAAATCTCTAGCCACAAAATTGGATGTAATAAATGTATCACTAGTCACATTAAACAATGCCACCTATATAATGTTTACATACCCTACATTACTCATCTCATATGTATATACTGTACTCTGCCATCTACTGCATCTTCCCAATGCCGTTTGGCCATCGCTCATCCATATATTTATATGTACATATTCTTATTCATTCCTTTACACTTGTGTGAATAAGGTAGGTGTTGTGAAATTGTTGGATTACTTGTTAGATATTACTGCACTGTTGGAACTAGAAGCACAAGCATTTCGCTACACTCGCATTAACATCTGCTAACCATGTGTATGTGACCAATAAAATTTGATTTAATTTGATTTGATGAAATTGGTACTTAAGTATTCTGAACGGTTACATTAGGTTGCTGAAACTAGTCAGTGTACCCATCCTCACCACATTAGGGTGTCCTCTCTATCCCCTTTCCCCTTTTATCAGGACATAAGCAAGGCTCTCCCTGACAGGCTCATAGGCAGGCGGTTGCCCTGGCATTGCTCTCACCTATGCTGGGTGGAGTGAGAGAGTGCTAAATTAAGGGAAGGCATTTTATCTACGTTCTCATGACCAACAATATAGAGAGGCGATATGAGAGGTGTCAGGAGTCAGAGAGGTGCTGATGACAAGTGCTAGAGGCCTGCTCACACTTTCCACTTAATGTTACAAACCCCATCACCCTAGAGGGAGGGAGAGAGAGAGAGAGAGAGAGAGAGAGAGAGAGAGAGAGAGAGAGAGAGAGAGAGAGAGAGAGAGAGAGAGAGAGAGAGAGAGAGAGAGAAAATTAGTGAGCACAGAGTGGAAGAGACAGAGAGTGAAAGGATTATCACCTTAACCTAATGATTATCACCTAATGCGTATCACATAACATTTTGGCCGCCAACCGACTTCATCAGAAAGAGGAACCTCGATGTTTCCCATTTGCTTTAACTGGGGCCCCCTACAGGTTGTCTCACAGGTCAAAAGCCCCCTATTGCTGGCACAGGTCACTGCATTGTCTAATGCTCCTTAACAGAGCTGTGATTGGTCCAACCCAAAGCGTGTTGAGTGGCCAACCGAACTAGGACATGAAAAGATTGAGAAACCTGTAAAGAGTAAAGATTGAGAAACTGTAAACAGCTTCCTGATACAGACCTATTCATTCAAATTAAAGGGGCAGTTCACACCAAAAATCTAACTTGGATGTTTTCAGACCTTAAATGTGTTCTAATGTAGAGATGAATCCATGTCCTATGACATCGAATGTGTAGATACAGCTACATGTATACGCCTCATATTCCAAATAAATGGAAAATGATAAGCACATACTAAAATCTGGAAATTATATGGTGATTAACTTTTCCATTCCACAGATGGCCTGGGACTGTAGTGGCTCTACAGCAGGTATTTTAGAAACAAACGCAGGAAGCCGGTTTACACACTCCTTATTTTAATAAGGCACAAAAATCTACGAATGTAGAATAGAGCTGCTCACACACCGAGCCACAAACATGAAACAATCACGGACAACACTGATGGGGGAACAGAGGATTAAATAACACATATAATTAGGGTAATGATGACCAGGTGTGAATAATGACAAGACAAACAGAAACTGAGAAATGGATCGGTGGTGGCTAGAACTCCGGTGACGTCGACCGCCGGTAGACGCCTGAAAAAGGAGATGGACCAACTTCAGCTGAAGTCGTGACAGTACCCCCCCTTTACGCATGGCTCCAGCAGCGCGCCGACACCGGTCTCGGGACGACCCGGAGGACGAGGCACAGGGCGCTCCGGGTGGAGGCGGTGAAATTCCCGCAGCAGTGAAGGATCCAAGATGTCCTCCACCCGCTCCCAGCTTCTCTCCTCCGGACCGTACCCCTCCCACTCCACGAGGTACTGAAGGCCCCCTGCCCGACGCCTTGAGTCCATTATCGCTTGGCCTGCATACGCCGGGGCCCCCTCGATGTCTAGCGGGGGCGGAGGGACCTCCAGAATCTCAGGTCCCTGGAGTGGACCAGCCACCACCGGCCTGAGGAGAGACACATGGAACGAGGGGTTAATACGGTAGTCTGGGGGAAGCTGTAACCTATAACAAACCTCGTTCAGTCTCCTCGTTCAGTCTCCACGGCCCCAAAACCACGGCCCCAGCTTCCGACAGGGCAGGCGGAGGGGCAGGTTTCGGGTCGAGAGCCAGACCCGGTCCCCTGGTGCGAACACCAGAGCCTCACTGCGGTGGCGGTCGGCGCGCTCTCCTTCTGCCGCCTCACGGCTCATTGCAGGTGCACGTGGGCGGCTTCCCAGATCTCCTCAGAGCGCCTAAACCATTCGTCCACCGCAGGAGCCTCGGTCTGGCTCTGATGCCACGGTGACAAAACCGGCTGGTAACCTAACACACATTGGAATGGGGACAGGTTAGTAGAGGAGTGACGGAGTGAGTTCTGGGCCATCTCTGCCCAGGGAATGAACACCGCCCACTCTCCCGGCCGGTCCTGGCAATACGACCTCAGAAACCTACCCACATCTTGGTTTACTCGTTCCACCTGCCCGTTGCTCTCAGGGTGAAACCCTGAGGTAAGGCTGACCGAGACCCCCAGATGCTCCATGAAAGCTTTCCACATCCTAGATGTGAACTGGGGACCCAGACACTATGTCCTCAGGCACCCCCGTAGTGCCAAAACACGTGGGTGAACAGAGCCTCCGCGGTCTGTAGAGCCGTAGGGAGACCGGGCAAAGGAAGGAGGCGACAGGACTTTGAAAACCGATCCACAACAACCAGGATCGTCGCCTTCCCTTGTGACGGTGGAAGATCCGTCACGAAATCCACCGATAGGTGGGACCATGGCCGCTGTGGAACGGGTAGAGGTAGTAATTTACCTCTGGGCAGGTGCCTCGGCGCCTTGTACTGTGCGCACACCGAGCAGGAAGAAACGTAAACCCTCACGTCCTTAGCTAACGTAGGCCACCAGTATTTTTCACTAAGACAGCGCACTGTCCGGCCGATGCCCGGATGACCAGAGGAGAGTGATGTGTGTGCCCAAACGATCAATCGATCACGGACATCGAATGGAACCTTACACACGCCCAGCAGGACACTGAGGGGGAGTGGGTTCTGTACGTTCCGCCCGCTCTATATCTGCGTCCAGCTCCCATACCACCGGTGCCACCAGGCAAGAGGCAGGAAGTATGGGAGTGAGATCGATGGACCGCTCCTCCGTGTCATACAACCGGGACAGTGCGTCTGCCTTTATGTTCTGGGAACCTGGTCTGAAAGAGAGCGTAAAATCAAAACGCGTGAAAAACATGGCCCACCTTGCCTGACGAGGGTTCTGTCTCCTCGCCGCCCGGATGTACTCCAGATTGCGGTGGTCCGTCCAGATGAGAAAAGGGTGTTTAGCCCCCTCCACGCCTTCAGAGCCCTCACGACCGCCATCAACTCCCTGTCCCCCACGTCATAGTTTCGCTCCGCCGGGCTGAGCTTCTTAGAAAGAAAGGCACAGGGATGGAGTTTTGGTGGCGTACCCGAGCGCTGCGACAGCATAGCTCCTATCCCAGCCTCGGACGCGTCCACCTCAACTATGAAGGCCAGAGAGGGATCCGGATGAGCCAGCACGGGGGCCGAGGTAAACAGATCCTTCAGGTGACCAAAAGCCCTGTCCGCCTCAGCTGACCAACGCAGTCTCACCGGGCCCCCCTTCAGCAGTGAGGTAATGGGAGCCGCTACCTGCTCGAAGCCCTGGATAAACCTCCGGTAGTAGTTGGCAAACCCTAAAAAACGCTGCACCTCCTTTACCGTTGTTGGAGTTGGCCATGGCTGAAAGGCGGTCACTCTCCATCTCCACCCCGGACGTGGAAATGCGATATCCTAGGAACGAGACGGACGATTGGAAGAACAGACACTTCTCAGCCTTGACGTACAGGTCATGCTCCAACAGTCGCCCAAGCACCCTGCGCACCAGAGACACATGCTCGGCGCGTGTAGTGGAGTATATCAATATGTCATCGATATACGCCACTACAACCTGCCCAAGCAGGTCCCCGAAAATCTCGTCTACAAAGAATTGGAAGACTGATGGAGAATTCTTCAACCCATACGGCATGACGAGATACTCATAGTGTCCTGAGGTAGTACTAAATGCTGTCTTCCACTCGTCTCCCCTGCAGATACGAACCAGATTGTAAGCGCTCCTGAGATCCAGTTTCGTGAAAAAGCGCGCCCCGTGTATTGACTCGATAGCACTGGCTATGAGAGGCAGCGGGTAGCTGTACCTCACAGTGATCTGATTGATACCTCTATAGTCAATACACGGGCGCAAAACCCCATCCTTCTTCTTCACGAAAAAGAAACTCGAGGAGGCAGGTGAAGTGGAGGGCCGAATGTATCCCTGTCCCAGAGATTCGGCCACATAAGCCTCCATAGCTGCCATCTCCTCCTGTGACAGAGGATACACATGCCTCCTGGGAATTGCAGCGTCTACCAGGAGATTTATCGCACAATCCCCTCGTCGATGGGGTGGTAATTTAGTCGCCCTCTTCTTACAGAAGGCGAGAGCCAAATCGGCATATTCTGAGGGAATGCGCACGGTGGAGACCTGGTCTGGACTTTCCACCGTAGTCGCACCGATGGAAACACCTACACAATCTACGAATGTAGAATAGAGCTGCTCACACACCGAGCCACAAGCATGAAACAATCACGGACAACACTGATGGGGGAACAGAGGATTAAATAACACATGTAATTAGGGTAATGATGACCAGGTGTGAATAATGACAAGACAAACAGAAACTGAGAAATGGATCGGTGGTGGCTAGAACTCCGGTGACGTCGACCGCCGGTAGACGCCCGAAAAAGGAGATGGACCAACTTCAGCTGAAGTTGTGACAGGGACAGATACTTATCTCAACATAAGACCACTTTTGAAATGTCTGAAAACATCTGACCAACTTTGATTTTGGAATGTACTTTTCCTTTAACATGATTGTCAACATTTAAGCAGGAAAACAACAATTTTGTTGTTGAAAGTCTAAAGTAGTGTGACTTCCCCCAGATTTGTGTGGACACTGGTGCCAGGACCAAACTGCAGTCTAGACAATCACCTAGCAGGAAAACTCATGATACCAAGAAAACCGGCTAAATGTGTGCCCTCTCGGACAGATGTTTTGTCACAAGTCTGAACATCACAAAGCTGTTCTTTCTGATTTGAGTTTGGAGAAGAAGGGGTAAATAAAGGCCTAGCACCCACAGGAGACAAACACTCTCTCTGTGTGGTTACGATTAAGCTCCTCTGGCCATGCTGATTGGTCTACAATGACTGACATGACAGTTGATGCCATGAACCTGAATTTTTAGACCAATCATGTGCTTGCCTGAAAATTCTCCATGGTTCTTTGTGAAAGGCACATTTGTTTTTGTAGAAGGAATAATTTCGTCGAATCATGCCAGAGCTGTAGGCGATCAGTTGAATTTGAATGGTTGGAATACTGCAGCTGTCCATATCAAAGCCAGAAACGCAGCCTATATTCTGATTATTTAAAAATGTGTTACAAAAGGTTTCTTTGGCTGTCCCTACAGGAGAACCCTTTTTGGTTCCAGGTAAAACCCTATGTGAACAGGGTTCTACCTGGAACCAAAAAGAGTTCTCCTATGGGACAGCCAAATAACCCTTGTAGGTTCTAGATAACACTTATTTTTCTAAGAGTGTAGGGGAGACCATGGGCGTCAATGGTTTCACTGGTGTAAGTACAATATTACAAGGCTGATATGATAATGTTTTCAATGTTTTCTTGATGTTAACATTCAACAGCTTACAGGCCATTTCTACAGTTACCACTGTACACTCTTAGAAGAAATGTTGCTATCTAGAACCTAAAAGGGCTTTTCGGCTGTTCCCATAGGAGAACACTTTGAACAAGCCTTTTTGATTCCAGGTAGAACCCTTTTGGGTTCCATGTAAAACCCTTTCCACAGAGGGTTCTACATGGAACCAAAAAGGGTTCTCATATTGTGACAGCTGAAGAACCCTTTTGGAAACCTTCTTTCTAAGTGTGTACTTGCTTATAGCCACAAGGCTATAGTGGTATTGCAAACATGCCTTGAAAAGCAATCAGTAAAACCTAGGAGGTCATGGAAAATCAAGTTGTAATTTGGTTACTTGAAAATAGATTGCATGTGCCCCTCTCTTTCTCTCGGTCTGTGTGTGCGTGTGTGTGACGTGCACTCCTGTGTGTGTGTGTGCGGGTCTATGTATGGTTTAGGGAGCAGAGACAAAATGGGAGTTAGTGGCCAATGATGAATTGCCATTGTGTTCTAATACAATCTGACTTCCCCTCCTGACCTGAGATATTCTTCTCTCTAGAATAGATTACCAGGCAGGCAAACCGAGGGCATTGTGGGCTGAGAGAGAGAGGAAGGCAGAGGAGGAGGAGGAGGAGGAGGAGGAGGAGGAGGAGGAGGAGGAGGAGGAGGAAGGGAGGAGGCTATTGGAGGGCTGCCGGGTACTGGGTATGGTAGGAAGGACAGGCCACAAGTGATGTCTGGTATTTCTTCCACTGCCACCATGCTTAAGGCTGCATTTCTGTCCATGGTCCGTCTGGTAGTCTCCTACATTACAGACAGCTGCTCCTGCTTATCAGCCTGAGGTCTGTGCCCTCATCTACTCCGTCCATCCTCGAAGTCCGCATCACCAGTCCCTCTACCCTGATCTCTGCCAAGGAAAAAGGGAAAGAGAGGGAAATAGTAATTATAGTTGACGAAAACATTTAAGTTTTCTTAAAATTTAAAGATTCTGTTTTCTGATCATTGACAGATAGTGGATTTGATCCCTCAACACATCAAGCCAACTGGTGAGAGACTACATTTTCTGCCCCAGAGGAGAGAGATAAACAGCTTTCTGTTTGGACTCTAGAAGAGAGACTTGACATTGGAGGACAAACCCAGTCATCTTTAGCCAGGACACTGAAAGAGACTAAGTTTGCTGCTTTACCCTGACAGACACAAACTTCTGTGTCAAGACAAGACGAACAGTCTTCTGTCTGAGCAGAGACACACAGCCTAGAAAGAGAGACCAAGACCTCTGGATTTCACCCTCTCAGGAACAGCTTTTTGCCTTAATACTGAAACGGAGACAACGACTGTTCTACAACAATATTCCTTACCCCTAATATTGAGAGTCCTTCACTTTTTTTCCCTGTCACCTGAGCACTGAGAAAACCTTTCTGCATTCTCATTTTTAACAGAAAAGGCACCAGCCTGGTCTAAGCAGCTGCATCTCAGGTTGAGTAACTGTGTGTGTGTGTGTGTGTGTGTGTGTGTGTGTGTGTGTGTGTGTGTGTGTGTGTGTGTGTGTGTGTGTGTGTGTGTGTGTGTGTGTGTGTGTGTGTGTGTGTGTGTGTGTGTGTGCGTGTGCGTGTGCATGTGTGTGTCAGTCAGTGGTGGAAAAAGTACCCAATTTTCATATTTGAGTAAATATACCTTAATAGAAAATTACTCAAGTAAAAGTGAAAGTCACCCAGTGAAATACTACTTGAGTAAAAGTCTAAAAGTATTGGGTTTTAAATATACTTAAGTATCAAAAGTAACTGTAATTGCTAAAATATACTGAAGTATCAAAAGTAAAAGTAAAAATGTCTTCCTTATTTTAAGCAAACCAGACAGCACCATTTTCTTGTTTTTAAATACACAGATAGCCAGGGGCACACTCAAACACTTAAACATCATTTACAAATGAAGCATTTGTGTTGTAGTGAGTCCACTAGATCAGAGGAAAAAGGGATGATCAGGGATGTTCTCTTAATACGTGTGTGAATTGGACCCTTGTCCTGCTAAGCATTCAAAATGTGCTTTTGAGTGTCACGGAAAATGCATGGAGCACAAAATACATAATTTTCTTTAGGAATGTAGTGAAGTAAAAGTAAAATTTGTCAAAAATATAAATAGTAAAGTACAGATACCAAAAAAAAATTACTTAAGTAGTACTTTAAAGTATTTTTACTTTACACCACTGGCACGTGCATGTATGCGTGGATGCATGTGTCTGTCTGTCTGTGTGTGTGTGTGTGTGTGTGTGTGTGTGTGTGTGTGTGTGTGTGTGTGTGTGTGTGTGTGTGTGTGTGTGTGTGTGTGTGTGTGTGTGCGTGTGCGTGTGCGCGTGCGTGTGCATGTGTGTGTCAGTCAGTGGTGGAAAAAGTACCCAATTGTCATATTTTAGTAAATATACCTTAATAGAAAATTACTCAAGTAAAAGTGAAAGTCACCCAGTGAAATACTACTTGAGTAAAAGTCTAAAAGTATTGGGTTTTAAATATACTTAAGTATCAAAAGTAACTGTAATTGCTAAAATATACTGAAGTATCAAAAGTAAAAGTAAAAAAATGTCTTCCTTATTTTAAGCAAACCAGACAGCACCATTTTCTTGTTTTTTAAATACACAGATAGCCAGGGGCACACTCAAACACTTAAACATAATTTACAAATGAAGCATTTGTGTTGTAGTGAGTCCACTAGATCAGAGGAAAAAGGGATGATCAGGGATGTTCTCTTAATACGTGTGTGAATTGGACCCTTGTCCTGCTAAGCATTCAAAATGTGTTTTTGAGTGTCACGGAAAATGCATTGAGCACAAAATACATAATTTTCTTTAGGAATGTAGAGAAGTAAAAGTAAAATTTGTCAAAAATATAAATAGTAAAGTACAGATACCAAAAAAAAATTACTTAAGTAGTACTTTAAAGTATTTTTACTTTACACCACTGGCGCGTGCATGTATGCGTGGATGCATGTGTCTGTGCATGCCCTGGACAATGCATACAACTTCACATTAGCAGTTTCTAAGCCAGCATGGAACTGTAGAATCTGCTGTGATGTTGAAGGATTAAGGCTTGTTTTGTTAGTACTGAAACATTATCCGACCTGTCAGATAAATTTGAGATCTAAAGTTGACTCTTTCAGACCAAGGGATTGCAGCCTAAACATATAAAAGCAGTTCATAGTCAACTGCTCTGGCGTTGCCTCCAAAGACAAAACCCTCCTTGTCTTTTAGACTTTGTGTTTGTGCTGCTGGTGATCATGCTAGCAGCACCGAGCAGATCGGTTGATAAACCAGAGAGCACATGCAAGATAAGTGACATGAAATTGAGCCGAAAATAAAACAAACTTGACATAGGAAGGAAAAGAGCAGCAAGCCAAACAATATAGAGAGCAGGAGAAGTCAAAATAGGGAAGTCATACTTTCTCAGAGCTTGGACTATTGTTATTAATAATGGGTGGACCCTTATCCTGTGTAATCTCTTAATATTACATTGTCCTGTGACCTCGAGGAAAAATGGGGCCAACAGTATTCAATGGGCTTCGAGTGACATGAAAGAACGGTGTTGGAGCTTAAAGGAAAGGACATGATGTCAGACTAACTCTGAGACATCCATAGTTAGATGGTGCTGATGCCTTTACTATATTTACGTTTCTCATTAACCTTTTGTAGAAGCAGTTGACTTTAAACACTTAAATAAGGCGCTTGATAAATAATTCAGCTTCGAATGATTAGTGGCAATTGTTTAGTCAAAGCTAATTCTACAAATTGTTTAAAGATATAGGGCTATGCTCTGTGAAATTGAAAAATGGTCTGAAGTAGTCTCTTAAAAGTAAGTAAAAGGGACTGAATGATTCAGGAGGAGTCCAATGACCTCATTGGCCAGACTTCTAAAAGTAAAGTAAAGTGTGGAATTGCGAATAGACTATAAGGATAGGCTAAAGACGATCCAAATGTCCAAACCCTTTAGTCTGTAGCTCCCAGGTGGCAATAACTGGGAGCAAATGGTGTGTGTGTCTACCAAGACATATCATAACAAAGTAATGGCTGGTTTACTCTACCATTACAGTACCTCTACGGAAAGTTATCATTCAGGTACCAGACTTTAGTAAACACTGCTGGAGAGATAGTTCACCTTTTTGAAGTTTCATCTTATTTTCTACTTTAAAATGTGAACTATCCCTGATTGGAATATTTTTCATTTGTGACTAACTGGTCTGTATGAAGATTGATTATGTTAATAATAACTTATTTATGAGCAGTGTGGGAAGGCAAAGGCCCCAGTCTGTCTCCCCTATTTCAAATTCGTCAGGGGGCTAAGTCAAAATCATCTATCTTGCTGTGACTGGCCTAGAGGGACCATACTGTATGCATGCCATGACCCCCAGGAATGTGGAAATAGTGTTTGGTGTTGAGCGTACAGCCATCAAGCCACATTGTGTAGAACTAGATAACATGGGTGTGCGAATAATTACATTTTTAAATTTTTTATTTAACCTTTATTTAACTAGACAAGTCATTTAAGAACAAATTCTTATTTACAATGACAGCCTATGAACAGTAAGGAGCATAAGAGTGAGAACAAGAATGATTCAAGGAGCTTTGGGACTATCATTATTTGGTTAATTAACACAGACACATAACAAAAAGTAGATTAAAGGATTGTGTGCTGTGCTTTCCTTATATCACAGAACAGAAAGAACCACCCTGTCCTCTGCTATCAGGTGTCCCAGAGTGTTTTCAAGGTATTTTCCCCCTTCTCTCTCCATTCAACAGCTGCCCTCAGTGTCACCAGCACAGAAATATAATTACCATAAGGGACATTCCTATTTTAAGTCAATGTTCTGTGTAGTCATGAGTGTGAAATTGCCGTGGTCTGAGGGGCTTTGTCCATTCTAGTTTTCCTATTTATATGGACTTCAGACAAGCACCAAGCACTGTAAAAGCGAGCATCATTGTTCTCTTTCCCGAGGTTAACAACAGAAGGAGCAGGGCGGAAGGGCAGAGGGAGCACCTTCTTCCTCCCTAAAGTACCCCCAGCTGCCAAGACCCCAGTCAGGTACATTGTCCTGGTGCTGATCTAAGTAAGACGGGGCCTGCAAAGTGCCAACAAGCACCAAGGAAAACCATAATGAGCTGGTCTGGGGTTTTCTTAATTTTTTTTAACACTGACAGCAGGACTGCTTGGCCTGCTTGGTGTGAGAAAAACCGATTGAAGAGTTTTTTCTCAAAGCGCAGAGATTAGCTTTTCTGAGACTCGTTTTCTTGAGTACAGGCGATTTCCTTTTAAGTGCCTTGGCAGTAGGAAATCATATTGTTTGACAGTGCTTCCTCGACTGCCTAGTGGGAGACAGGATGGGGACCAAGACCCCTCAGACAGAAATGTAAAGGGAGGTGAGTTTCTATGGGAAGTGAGTCAGTCTCAATGACTGTTGTCAAACTGATTTACTAAATAGATGTGCATCAGCAGTAAAACCTATTCTTCCCCCTTTAAAGAAATTCCAGGTTATTTTGCCATGTTTGAATAACCGTTTCTATACACCAACATGGACCAGTATTATTTATATTATGTCTTATAAAAAACTACTTTCCACTCAGCCATTGTTCCCATAACTTGCCCGAGATCACTGTCATGTGGCCACTAGAACTTAAAGCGTCCTCACACACAAACTACTGGTCCGCTGTAGATAAAGAAGGGAAACCCTATTGCCCCACTTTCCCTCGTCCTCAGACACACACACACACATGTGCACTTACACACATGCACTTACACACACACTTACACACACACACACACACACACACACACACACACACACACACACACACACACACACACACACACACACACACACACACACACACACACACACACACACACACACACACACACACACTGTCTAATCAACACCCTCACTTGAGCTTAAAGAGCACTGATCCTGCAGCTCCATACTTTCCATTGGTCCTGCCCTTCAGGAGGAATGAGGGAGAAAGACAGTGGAAAGGCTACAAAGTTACAGTAATACACAGTCTCGTCTAGAGAGAAAGACTGAGGATCTATACAGTCTGAAAACAATACAACCTTCAGTGCCAGATGGATTTTAGTCGAAGGAAGGTTTAATGTCTCTGCTGGTAAGACTGAACACAACTTCTTAGCAGTGAACACAACCTTCACTTGAACCACTTAGCCTGTACAACGGTAATTATCGTACTGCATAGTTTGTCAAACATCAAGTTTGTATAGCTGTCTTTTTACATATGCTATTTAGTTTGATAAAGGTTTTCACTGTGTGCCTACTGTATAAAATGAAGTATTATGAAAAGTTGTTCAATAGACACTAGTTAGTTTATCCTTTGTTTGAGTGTGAGTGGTGGGAGTCTGGAGTACACACTACTGTACTGTCTGTGCTCGTGGAGCCGATGTGGAATCGACAGCTAGTGAACTGTGTGTGCTAGTAGTGTTCCACATAGAAGTAGCTGTTTCCTTTGCTCTGCAAGGGCCAAGGCTTTTGTATCGTGACAGGTAACGCTGCTAGTTTGAGTGCAGATATATGTGCGCAGAGAGAAGAGCTGACAGTAGAGTTAATGGGGTGATGAAATGGTGAAGCTCAGGTTAGACCTAGACAACTACCAAGAAGAAGAAGACTTTCCTATACTAAAAATTATATAGTTATTTACTGTATATTGTCATATGACCATATAACGTCTGTTATTGGAAAATGCTTTTGAGGGAATGGGTCCTTTGGAAATGTCTTGACTCAGTTCTGAGACTGATTCATTTCCATCAACAGAAACAAAGTGCATTGATTTATTAATTCTTAGTTCTTAGCTCTTTATAATTTTTTTACATGTTACCAGTCACCACTTCCTTATTGACATTGTTTGTTTTCAATGTGTCAAGAAATATGCACCACCAATCTCTGGCCAAAGGAAATGTAAATCACTATGTCTCACTCTTTCCCAGGCTAAGTAAAGATAAGCCCTGTGACATGCTTATTTCTGTGTTTCTGTTGACTTTAGGCTTCCTTAAAACTGACATCCGATTTCCCAGATTGCTGGGCCAGGCAGGCAGGGTTGTGGGAACATATTTGGCTCAAACTAGGCCAGTCTACTGAGCCCACTGGGGTCACACAGGGAGAAAAGTCTATTAATATACCCATTCCACAGCCTCAAACACATCGCCTGGTACATAACAGCATAGAATCGTAAAGCACAGCATCACTCAGTACAGTACAGCACAGCATCACTCAGTACAGTACAGCACAGCATCACTCAGTACAGTACAGCACAGCATTGCTCAGTACAGTACAGCACAGCATCACTCAGTACAGTACAGTAAGGTACTGAGTGGCACAGAGCAGATCAGCACAGCACAGAATACTTTGGTGTAATGAAGAGATACTTGGAAACCAGTCAAATAAAAACACAAGTCAACACTGCATGACACAAGTGAATTAAGTCACGAAGTGTGATAAGCCATGAAACAGAATAATCAAAAGTCCTGAAAAAAGAAACACAAATAAAATGTCCCACAGAACAACAGCACTTTCATTCAATGCAGAAATGTAATTAATGTATCTATAAGTGCAGTAGATTGTAGTTAACGTGGTCCCAGATCTGTTTGTAATGTCTTGCCAACTCCTATCGTCAATGGCATACCAGTGACCATCGGAGTTGGAAAGACAACGCAAACAGATCTGGGACCTGGCTAGATGGTAGTTATAGATGGTGACTGACTGTTCCCTGACTGCTCTACTCTCTCCCAGGCCGTTCCAGAGGTGTGGCGTGTGACGGGTGATGGCCGACTGGAGTCTCCTGGGCAACTTCTTGGAAGAGGTGCAGGAACACTCAACGTCGGTGGGCAAGGTGTGGCTCACCATCCTCTTCATCTTCCGTATTCTGGTCTTGGGCACGGCCGCCGAGTCGTCATGGGGCGACGAGCAGGAGGACTTCACCTGCGACACAGAGCAGCCCGGTTGCGAGAACGTTTGCTACGACACGGCCTTCCCCATCGCTCACATTCGCTACTGGGTGCTGCAGATTGTCTTCGTGTCCACACCGTCGCTCATTTACATGGGCCACGCCATGCACACGGTGCGCATGGAAGAGAAACGCCGGCGCAAGGAGCAGGAGGACCAGGGAGGAGGTGACGGGGAGGAAGGAGGAGGGGAAGGCGGAGAGGAGAAGCATTATCTGGAGCACGGGGAAGAGAAGGGGGGAGAGTGCGGGAAGGAGGGCAGTGGCATGGGGAGGGTGCGTCTGCGCGGGGCGCTGCTGCAGACTTACGTGTTGAGTATCCTGATCCGGACGCTAATGGAGGTGGTCTTCATCGTGGTTCAGTACCTCCTCTACGGGGTCTTCCTCAACGCCCTGTACGTGTGCCACAGCCGGCCCTGTCCACACCCGGTTAACTGTTATGTCTCGCGGCCCACGGAGAAAAATGTGTTCATCGTGTTCATGCTGGCCGTGTCGGGCGTGTCGCTGTTTCTCAGCGCCGTGGAGCTCTACCACCTGGCCTTTAAGCAGTGTCAGAGGTTTCTGAGGAGGAAACGACAACAGCAACAACAACAGCAGCAACATCTGCTACAAGGACGCACGCCCTCAAGTGCTACGGTCATCACCGCTGAACCTGACAGCCCACCCCGTCCATCCATGCCCTGCACCCCACCCCCAGACTTCAGCCAGTGTGTGAGCTCTTCCCCTCACACACACCCCATGCACTCCCAATCCCACCCCCATCCTAGCTGCCCCCCCTTCAACAACCGGCTGGCGCACCAGCAGAACTCAGTCAACATGGCCACTGAGCGCCACCGTGTTGTCCACAATGACCTTGAAACGGAACACTTCCTGCACGTGACCTATGAGGGGCACGCCGACACGCCCAACACCTGCACCCCGCCCTCTTCGCTGCTCCAACACAGCTTCCAAAATGGTTTCCTGAAGGACAAGAGGCGTCTGAGCAAGACCAGCGGCTCCAGTAGCCGTGTGCGGCCCGATGACTTGGCTGTATAACCCCAATTCCCAACACACACACATACACACAAGACTTGGGTTGACTATGGCTCATATGTTGTGGGGGACTAATTTGAACACTGCATGGCACAAGTCAACGAAGTCACAAAGTATCACAAGTCATGAAACGGAATACTCGAGCTAATCAAAAGTCCTGAAATACGGATGCTTGAGGAGCAATTGACATACAAATTGGCACTTAGATATAATTTGTATGGGTCTCAGTCATGGTTTTCAGACATGGATCCACAGGCACAACACAGCTGTAGAGGGGTTAGTGCCTTCATATTTAGCCCTCAGGACTAATCCACTAATGTGACTGTCTGAGACCTCTGTTTGACCGCGTCCTAAATGGCACCCTATTGCCTATATAGCGCACTACTTTTAACCAGGGCACATATAGCTTTGGTCAAAAGTAGTGCACTATATAGGGGAATAAGGTGCCATTTGAGACAAAGACATTGACTCTGACTGCTGTCGCGGGAGTCTCTCCCTGAGAGACAAGGGGGCCTTGTGCCAGACCTGAGAACGAGTGGGTCACTGCCGCACTATCAGCTCTGTGACACTGACTGGCTGTTGGGGACAGCTAAGTGGGACAGATGACAGCCAGTCTGTCATGCAGAGAGAGAGAGAGATATGTGAAGGACGGCTGCCTGTCAGTGACCCACAAACGCACGCTTAGAATGCTCTGCGTGTGAAGGCTTGCTCTCTCTCACACACGCACACAAACACATACACACACACTACATTTACAGAGGCACGCAGACACTTTCCTTGACATACAACACAAACACGCAGACACACCATGTGAATCCTGATGTTGTCATCACCTCCCACCAGAGATCCATTAGGACCTACAGGGATGACCCATGGGATTAAAAAAGTATTTTTTTGTGTACTATGTATGGTTAAAGAGAGACAGACAAACTACAACCTATTCTGATCAGGGTTTTATTTATGTGGAGCGGTTAAAGCAGACATCACAAGATTCCTAGTGTGAGGGGAGGTCATAGTTCATAGTGCATAGTTCAGATACCCTGACTGACCTGGGCCCCGTTTCCCAAAACTATCTTAAGGCTAAACTCATTGTTAGAACCTTCGTAGGAGCATCATTAAATCTCCGAGCTGTTTCCCAAAACCATCGTTATTAACTTTGCAATTGAAAACGCTCGTAATCTAACGACTGCCTGAGACAAGTCCTAGAACAGCTAAGTGCTTCAGACGCTTTTTTGCCCTCCCTCGTCACTTGATACACATAAATCTCTGCTTAACATTGAATCACATGGTTTATGTCTCTGTGACACCGATAACTTCACAACAAAGTCGACTACAAATACAAAGATGCCAATGTGTTTGCAATTGATACAAACAAGCGACAAATACAAATATGCTTCAAATGAAAACCGAGATTGAGTTCTATTTTGTTCAGGGCGCAACTTTGGTTTTAGAAGTGGGGGGGGGACATAATAAATATATATATATATAAAAAATGCAATTTCAGAATGTGGGGGGGACATGTCCCCCATTCTCAGTGAAAGTTGCGCCCCTGATTTTTCTACTTGTATACTATTGTCAGTATTTGTCTCAACATATTCCCTGATGTGTGTGCGCAATGATGTGCCATTTGGTGATTTTGTGCATTTTCATTGGGTAAGGATTATTCATAACAAACTGCCACAATAGGATCTGATCCGTTGTCAGTATTGTGGAATAATTATAATGTTAAGGAAATATTTGAATGGAGAAAGCTGATCCGAGACCAGCGCTCCTTTTCTTTCGAGCCTATCAGTATCGACACAATGCTCCAACGACGCACTTTGCGACCGTTCTCTCTGCGTGGTGTTTTGGCAGACGCATGTTACATCTTCCTTCGGTCGTTATAGGAAAGATGCATCATTAAAACAGTCTTAAGCCTAAATTCCATCGCTATCGGAAAACCGGGCAGAGACCTTGAACGTGATCTTGCCAAACGAGTGCCTGTCTATTGTCAAGGAAAGACTGTTTTAGTGTATCACTGTCAGCTTGTGAGTTAAGTGACTGAAAAGTAAGCCAGAGAGGAATTCTCTTCATTTTTGGAAAGTCATTCCCTTTCAGAATTAGCAAACAGAAGTGATGATATATAAATATATAAAAAAATAGGACCTAGCTTTTTTACCTGGCAAATTATGTGGTCGAAAACTGAAATAGTTTTGCACTGGTTTACTGAATCTGTGTACAGTGTTTTAAAAAATCTCAGATTTACGTTTTGAAATGTTTAACTAAATCTAAATGCGAATTAACAAAAAAATGTAGTCTAGCTAATTTTCAATGCATCTTTGTTTAATGTGAATGATATTGCAATGACACACCGCAATACAATATCATTTTTGTAAACTTGGCACTTTAGCAAAAAGCAATGTGAAAATCTATGTATCTTTAGTGTTCCAAATGTTTTCATGTTTATTTTGTATGTAAAAGTATATATTGTCTGCTGTTAAAAACACATTTAGCTGTGACACATGATAGGAATTTGCAAGCTGTCTTATCTACTAATATTTTAAGTAGAGCGATTCTATTTTGCACACTGATGACAATGTTCAATGTTCATCTGTGTTCAATGTTCATCGGCACTATATTGTATATTGACTGTGTGTACGGTAAAGACCACTGATTCTCTTCGCACTAATTAAGACTAAATGTAAAACGAGCACAAACTCAATATATACATCCCATATGCACTGTATTTGACTGATATTTTCCAAACTATGAACACACCTCATCTGAGATATATTTTTTAACTGGCTTCTTATCGAGCAACAGGGTCAATCATTTGTTGAGTTTCAGTATCAGTTTCCATTTGTCTTGATCTTTAATAACCCCTCGTTATAGCCATATGTATCTGTGTGTATAAACCAGAGTCATGAATGCCAGGCTTCACAGCTGCCGGACACACTTACCCTCTCTAAAATTAGTCGAGGGCAAAGCCCCCTTGGCCAGGCTGACGGACCAGGCTGCTTTCTGGAATGCTGGGTAATTATAGTGTCTTGGTGGACATTCGGAGCCAGAGGAAACCTTGAGAACTGATTCCCAGCGTTTATAAAAGTTTTGATAATAGGAAAGGGAATTATTCCCAACGTTTCCAAGGGCATGACCTGGATGGGAGCCAAAGAGAATTCCCTGGTGGTTGGTTAACTTACATACAATGAGTATGTTTATTTTACCTTTATTTAACTAGGCAAGTCAGTTAAGAACAAATAGTTATTTTCAATGACGGCATAGGAACAGTGGGTTAACTGCCTTGTTTAGGGGCAGAACGACAGATGTTTACCTTGTCAGCTCGGGGATTCGATCTAGCAACCTTTCAGTTACTGGCCCAACGCTCTAACCACTAGGCTACCTGCCACCCAAATTGACAACACAACTTTCATAACAGTTACACACCAATAAAAAGAGACTAGCCTGCTGGTCTTACTGGGTCGATAGGAACATTAGCCCAAGCTATTTAGAAGGGCTATCACACCTGGCACAAATTATTCCAACGCTCTAACCACTAGGCTACCTGCGGCCCCACAATGTATGGACATTCATTGGAAAAAGTCTCAATACCTGTGCTCGAATTCACAACGCATCTCAGAGTAGCAGTGCTGATCTAGGATCAGTTTAGCCTTTTAAGTTATACGAGGGGGGGACCTGATCCTAGCTCAGTACTCCTACTCTGAGACGCTTTAAGGAATACGAGCCCCAATTGTAGTTATCATTTTGGCCTGATACACGGGAGTAAAATCACTTGCCAACACCAGTCTGTCGGATATTGCTGCCAGTTCCGATCTTCAATGACAAAAAAGGTTTAACAATGCACTAGGCTCTATTGAGCAGTAGTTCAACCAGGTACCCCTGGGGGTACTTCGCCTATCCACAGGGAATACTCAAAGAGACTCAAAAGACTTACTGGTAAGCACACGAGGGATTACTTCAGGGAACAAAAAGTGCTTAGTGGTACAGTAACCCAAAACATTAGAGAACCACTGGAGTAGAGTACCACAATAGGATAGTTGTTGGCATGGGCCCTGGGACTCTAAGAATGGGATGTAAGCACCACTGACCGGTGCTTCTCCACTAGGTGGCCATATTGTTCTATACAGTGAGTTCTATTGCAGCCGACACAAAGGATTCTTCCGTATTGTTGATGGAAAATAACATCCATCATACGTAGACTACGCCTCCAAAATGTGTGATTGACTAGTGTCATGGGAATTCTGGTGCGCTAAGGGTAAATAGTATACGACACAACACAGGCCACCTGTATACCAAACAATATATTTTATTTGTCTTCCAACACCACAGCCCTGTACCAAATTCAATGGAGTCACATGACAATGTGTTAACACAGGAGAGGCAGGGACACAGATACAACCCATTACCTCATTTTCTATTCAGTTTTTTTGTGCAACATTTTTGTTTTAAAAAATTCTGCAAAATTCCATGGTCACCCCTCCAAGTAATCCAGACATGGTGAAGGCTGCTGCTTCTTCTTTACTCTCCTCTCTGTACTCCGTTAGGGCTGAGAGGGGTTTGAGGTGTGACAGACATCACCCCCAACCCACAACCCCATATCCAATTCTAAACCAGGCCTCATCAGCACCTCACTGCGTATGCCAGAGAATCACCCCTCCTACTGAGTGTTTTTTGACAATAAAAACAGGAGAAAAGAAAACACTTTCTTTACAGTTAAATCATGTTTGTGCTTTTTTAATAATACTATTATCTGTATGAGGTCATCGTTTGGCATATCATGTAGAGTAACAAAGGAAAATGCCGTTTTTAAAATACTTTGACCCCCCTACATGGCAAACAGCATTTCGGAATGGGAGTTGCAGCGACATTTGGCTACCCCCCCCACACCCACACCCTCCTTTACAAAAGAAAATGGGAAAACAAACTAGAAGTCACTAGTAAAATCCCTTTAACAACACAAATACAGTACACAAATACAAAGAGCACTGAATCTCTGGAGGGTAGTGATGAGATGAGATGTAAACATACAGCCAAAAATGGTGCAACTCGAGACAACAAAAAAAAACGGTGACCTTTTTGTCTTTTCATTCAGTTTGTTGTGTTTTTAATGCTTTATTGTTCTTTACATTTCGTAGTTTAGCTGTTCTTATAACAACAGTACAACTACGGACCTCTGGTCCCGGGTCATCCTTTGAGTTTTTATGAAGAGGCCCATTTCCTATCCGTCCGTAGAACACTGGAGCTTAGACTTGTCCCGTACATTCTACGTTTTCCCAAACAGAGAAAGATCAGTCCCCTCTGAAATGGTGTACATCCGCCTTCCCCTCCATGGAACACGCTGCAGTTGCACTATCACACCCGACAGACTGCTAAACCAGCCCAAAAGTGTCTCGGGATGTGTGAGTATGTGCCAGAGTGAAGGTATGTGTCCCCAGTCCACACAACAACCGCCTAAGAGAGCACAAGTCTCAATTATATTCCTTTTTTTGCGCAGGTTCTAGACTCCAGGTTCTAGACTCCTAGGTTCCGAGTCAGGTCTTAAGTTTCTACATGGCTGTTGAAGCTCAGAACATGAGGTTCCCGGGGTTTCCGGGACCAGGGCTGAAGCCCATGCCCATGTCCCCTGCCATGCCACGAGGCCTCATCTGAGGCGGCATCATCATAGTCTGCTGGGGGCCACCCATGCCGTGGAGTGACATCATCATGTTGGGCGAGCCCACGGGGCCCGGGTGATTGTACATGGGCCCCCCCCTCTCTTTAACCTGCATCATCCCCTGCCCAGGTCCTCCCATCATGCCTGGCTGCTGCCCCGGCGACAGCATCCGGTGCTGGGGTCCCATCATGCCCTGGGGCATGAAGCCGGGGTGGCCCGGGTGTGGCTGCCGCATGGGATTGTGGCCAGGGTTCCCCATTGGCATGTCTTGGGGCCCCCCCATGTGGCCAGAGCCCGGCGGACCCCCCATCCCCTGCATGGGCATCCCCATCCTGGGGTTCCCCTCCACCATCATCCCCTGCATCTGGGGAGGGAAGCCCTGAGGGCCGGAGGGGTGAGGAGGTTTCCCACCCGGGCCGTCGCCACCGCGGGGGAAGTAGGACAGAGTCTGGCTGGGCTTTTCCGATGGGATAATCCGGGAGAGGTCAAACTCCGGCATTCCGGTGGCTCCCGTTCGCATGACCTCGTGGAGGTCGTTATCATTGTTGAACATGTTGAAGTCCTGGCCTCCTCCAGGGGTGTTGGGTTTACACATGCCGCCTGGATCCCCGCCGGGGCCCATGTTGCCCATTCGGCCCATGGGGCCCCCCTCCACCTGGAAGCCCATGCCATGAGGGAAACCACCCTGGGGCCCGGGGCCGTTGTGGGGGAAGGGGACCTGCTGAGGAGGAGAGTGACCAGGGGGGAATCCCTGGCCTCGGTGGGGAAAGCCCATACGGCCCTGAGGCATCATCTGAGGGTTGCCCATCCCTGGGTCCTGCCCGCCGGGCATCATCATGCCGTGGGGCCCCATCATGCCTGGCCCCATGGGCCCCTGGTGGGTTCCCCCCATCGGGTTGGGCGAGGGCATCTGGTTAGGCATGCCGTGGGAGAGGGGCTGGGAGCCCATGGTGTTCATGCCCATGGGGCTGAGAGCGGGCATGGGGCCTTGTGACGTGGGAGCCATCATGCGGTTGTGGCCCGTGTGGTGGTTCATTCCCATACCTATAGGAGGCAGCAGAGAGACAGGCAGGGTGAGATCACTACATTCAAACCATAAAACAAAGAGCAAAAACATATAAAACGCTTAGCATACGCTTACGCCTCAGTATAGTGAACGTTCTAGGCTCCAGGGGTATGCAAAGGTGCAAATTTGGATACAGATATGTACAAGTATTTATGATGCGTTAACGGACAGCTACCTCTCTGGTACAGCTGTGTGTGTGTTTGTATGCAAAATCGTAACAGTTTGTTGAAGGCTGATAGTTGTCACCCGCTTCCCTTTAAAAACAGTTTGCCCTACCGCCAATTCTGTCGAATCAAAAGAATTTGTAAAAAACAATCAAATTTCGAAAGAAATATGGCTGACGCAAAGAAAATTCAAGGAGAGGGGGTACAAAAATGGTCAGATTAATACTGCCATTGAGAAAATTCAAAACAAAACGAGACATGACATGACCTTTTTCAAGGTCAGTCTCGCAAAAATAAGCATTCTTGCGCTCTAACTACCCGCTATTCAAAGTTCAAATTAAGGGAATCGTTCACAAACATTGGCACATTCTAAGATCCAATGATAGTATCGGTAATGTGTTTTCGGACCTTCCCTTGGTCGTATTCTCACGGGGCAGAAACCTCAGAGATCAATTGGTAAACTCTGATTTACCGCCCCAAGATATCCCTGCACAACGTCTATTTGCGCCCCTACTGGATGGAAACTACAAATGTAATGGCTGTGCTCAATGCAATAGCACAAATGTAGATCCTTCAAACACCCCCAAACAGGGAAACAGATCCCAATCAAAAGGGTTACTACGTGCTCCGCTAAGGCAGTTATTTATCTTAGAACTTGTCCTTGTGGTAAAAATAAATGTGGGTAAAACAAAGCGTGAATTAAAAGTACGAATCTCAGCACCATTAGGTGCAAAAACTCAACTTACCCACTTTTTGGAAGAGAACAACTCGATTTCATCTCTGCGTTATATTGGCATCGAACATGTCACCCTCCCTAGGAGAGGGGGTGACCTCGACAATGTATTGTTAAAACGAGAGGCTGCCTGGATTTTTTATTTAAAGACCCTTGCTCCATTTGGTCTCAACGTAGACTTTGATTTGAAGCCATTCTTGTGATTTTGCTAATGTAAATGTTTGTAGGCTATTGTAGCCTAATTGTATCTATGATCGTACACTATCCATTTATGTTTTTTGTATGTTATTTTAATACATGAGAATTAACCAATGATATCAGGCCACACCCGGCCATGATTACAGACACCTGTGTGTGTTTTTTGACACTACATAAATGAGTCATCCCGCTGTGTTTGTCATCATACCCTGATGAAGATAGCTTGTCTGTCGAAATATTTTTGCATCTGAGGTCCTAGAGTGTGCGGCTCTCCTTTATTTGTTTGTATGCAAAATATAACAGCATGTTGGAGCTCTTACCAGACATGTTCATGGGCGGCAGGTTCGGCGAGCGGGCCGGTGGCGAGTCGTCGTCCGAGCTCGCCACCGTTTTGATGGCATCGTGGTAGAGGGGCGTGGAAGTGGGCATGGCGAACTTGGACATGCGTGACATCATGATGGACAGGGGGTTCTGAGATATCGTGGGCTCAGGGGGCAGAGCGTAGGGGCTGCCAGACGGAAGACTGGAAGCACTACTGGAAGGGGGTGCTGTGGGGGGACCATTCCCTCCTGAAGGGGAGAGGGCGACGAGAAGGGGGGAGAGAAGAGGGAGAGGAGAAGGGGAGAGAGAGGAGAGATCAGTTACACAAATATCCACTGTATCTTCTTATGCAGAGAACACGTAGGGCTGAATCCTAATTAAACTCAAGCTTTCACACACATCTACCATTGCCTGAGTCTGAGTTAAAAGCAAAGATCTCAAGTCAAGATTCAGTCCATGAAGTACAATCTACTGAAATGAATTGATGGAAGGCTAACAGAGGAGAAACTTCTGGGACTCACCTTGCTCCACGTTGCCCATGATGTTGGGTGAGGTCATGCTGAGCGGGGGCTGCTTGTTGTTCTGGGGGATGCCTGGGCTCTGCATGGGGGGCTTGGGAGACGATGTCCACCCTGGGGAGGGTGCCGGGAGCGAGGGTGACTTCATGTGGACGGGAGAGGCTCCGGCCGAACCCATCATGGGGGGAGACTTGATGGAGGCAGCGGCTGCGGCGGCAGCCACTGCCGCCACAGAGGGCCCCTGGAGCATGCCGGCCAGCTGGGAGGGCGTCTGGGGGGACTTGAGGTTCCCAGAGGGCGAGCCCAGCATGGGGGACTGGACCTGCCTCAGCGTAGGGGACTTGAGGGGGTTGATGTTGGGTGAGTTAGCCTGGCCGCCCTGGATGTCCTGAGGACCCTTGCGGCCCCCCATGTTCCTCTGGTTGGGAGGCGGGCCCGAGTTGGGAGGCATGTGGCTGAGGCGACCGTTGCCCCCGTGGTTGGGTCCTCGCTGGTCAGGGCCGAAGGGGGGTTCGACTCTGGGGCACCTAGGGTTCCCTGGCCCGTGAGGCCCCATGCCTGGGAAGTGGCGGTTGGGGCCCATGTTGAAGTCCCCTGGGTGGTGCCCCTGGTCAGGGAAGGGAGGCCCCTGCATCATCTTCTGAGGGCCCATATTCTCTGGCATGGAGCCTCCTCTCATCTTCATCATCTCCTCGGGGCTCATGTTCATGGGAGGCTCCCCCCTCATCTTAGCCTGCATCATCTGGGAGTTGGGCCCCATGTTCATGTTCCCGGGGCCCATGCTGAACTCAGGGCCCATGTCCCGGCCCAGGCCCTTTACAAACTCCATCCTGGAGGATGGGCTCATGGGGCCAATGTCGCCAGGCATTCTGGGAAACATCATGCCTCCTCCATTAGGGCCGTTGCCGGGGCCGTCCATTGGCCCCCGGGGGCCATTGCCCCCCATCATCCTGTTCATCTCCATGATCATGCCCGGTGGCAGCCCCATGCCATGCTTGTCACCCCCCATGCCCTGCTGGAACATGGCCTCCTGCACCGCCTGTGGGTTGGGGAACCTCTCCACCCGACCCCCTGGCCCAACAAACGGCCCCTGTCCGGGCGGGAAGCCCCTGCCATCGCCCATGTTGGGTCCCATGTCATCGGGCCAATTCATTCCAGGCCGGGGCCCCCTGGTGTTGGGGCCGCCCTCCATACCTGGGTTCATCATGCCAGGAGGGAAGCCGCCAGGCATCCTCTGCATGTGGGGGTGCATGGGGCCCCGGGGGCCCATGCTCATCTGCTCTGGGAAGTGCTCGGGGCCCCACATCTCCCCAGCTGAATTGATCTGGTAGGGAGGCGGGGGCCCGCGCATCATGGGGCCTCGGGGGCCTTGTTGGTGCATCATCATGTCGCCCATGGGTCCCCGGTGCTGCATCTGCTCCTGCTTCCTTTTCTTCTCCTCGTAGAACTCTTGCTGCAGCTTCAGCCATGCCATCTGCTCCGGGTTCATCCCTGTGTGATCCCCGTGCTCACTGCCGGGCCCTCCGTGAGAGTTCATAGGCGGCCCAGGAGGCGGAGGCCCCAGCTCGTCCGGGGAGAATGACATGTCTCTGAGGCCTCCGGGCCCAAACGGAGTGCCATCGGGCCTGGGCCCCACAGAGCCTCCAGGCTTCCCCAGGCTTTGGGACTGGGCCATCATGGCCTGGAGGGGGCCCTGCTCCCCAGGCTTCTTGGGCCCCCCCTCCATCATGCTGGGGTTGGGCCCAGGAGGCCCGCCCGTGTTGCCCTGCCCCATGGCTACCATGTCTTTGAGGGATAACTCTTTGTCATCGGGAAAGAGCATGCGCTGGATGTCCCGTAGCGTCTGCAGGGAGCGTTCGCGGTGCTCCAGCTGCTCCTGGGACAGGCCCTCAGAGTTGTCCCCCATGCTGGACATCAGCTCGTGTGCCAGCTGCTGCTGCTGGGCCGTGAGTTTGGCGTCGGCACCATTGGGAAGGTCCAGAGAAGGGAAGCCCTGTTGGGATGCCCCAGAGGGGGTCTGGTGGCCGGGCGTCCCTCCAGGGTTGCTGTTAGCGTCGTGGGGCGCGCCATTCTGGGGGCTTCCGCTCTTAGAGTCCATGCCCCCAGAGGAGGCCCCATCCTGGGGGAAGCTCCCAGGCTTGGACCCCTGAGGCTGGGCCTCTGCTGGCTGCTGTTGGCCTGGTGGAGGTGCTTTGGAGGCCTGCTGGTGGTTCTGGTCAGAAGCGTGAGATGACAGCTGCTTGGAGTCACCTCGAGGGGGTCCCATCTGATTATTCTACAACACAGGGTGAGGGCGAGAGAGGGGTTGGAGGGGGTTACCAAAAGTTCCCACTCACTGACACTTACACATTAAGAGAGGCTTATCAAAGCATGCCAGGGTGCATAATTAATATAGCTTCAAAATTACACAATTCTTTTGAGTTGGACAAATATCATAACCTTGTCCAAACCATGTTTAAAGTTTTAACATTGTTATATAACATCATATTACCAGACCAACAAGGGGCACAACGCAAATAGTCTGATAACAGCAAAAATGACAGATTTTGATCATACGGCAAATGGTATGATAAATAATAGGCTAGTTAAAAGTGGTTTGTATTGAAGTGGGTTAGTCTTACCACAGGTAGATGGGGCTTGTCGCCCTTGGAGTTGTTGTTCATGTGGAAGGCAATGATGTTGTCCGAGTGGCCTGTGAAGACCGCATCAGCCGCCCTGCAGACAGAGGAGCACACTTATGAGTAGGTGTGTGCGTGCGGGCGCATGCGTTTCAAACAGGCAACAGGTGGAAGAGTCCCATTTCAAAATCAGGTAAAAAATATATATAATTGAAGCCTATCATCAAAGCCATATATTGAGCACAATTGTGAACAATAGCCACTGCAGACATTAAACAAGGTCCAATGCAGACATTTCTTTTTCTGGGTAACAATTAGGTACCTTACTGTGAATGTTTTCAATGAAAATGGTCAAAAATAAGCAAAAACAACTACTTAGCAAAGGGCAATATCTCAAGCAAGAACTGTCTGGGAGTGGTCTGAGTGGTGAGGGGAAAACTGAAAATGTATAACTCTTATTGTTCTATTAACTCATTTACTGCACGGTGATATCGTGGGCCTTTAAATACATGTGCTTAGCATAGTCCTTGGACATTGGTTCACTCATCAGAATCACAGACAAATGGCAACAGGAATGGACAGAAGGTGGAAAAGGCAGGCATCTATACTTGGTGTCAATCAGCAATAACCACGAAGGACCCTCAAGACGATCAGAAACCATAATCACCAGTCTGCGAATAGGCCACGACGGCCTCAATTACTCTCTCCAATGACTTCTTACAATCATGTAGACTAGAGTACAGAATCTAGAACACCTCCATCAGTCTCATCACATTGGGCAAAACATCTGAATTGGGATGCCTGTGTAAACACAGCCAATGTGTTCTGGGAGGGAGTTCAAGCAACTGTAAATCAGTAATAGCCAGTTGAACTACACAGATGAGCGTTTCATGGTTAGGGACGAGTAGCAGGGCTGGAATGGCCTCCTGTTGTCCATCTCTCCTCATCAATCTATCAAATGCATTTATAAAGCCCTTTTTACATCAGCAGATGTCACAATGTGCTTATACAGAAACCCAGCCTAAAACCCCAAACAGCAAGCAATGCAGATGTAGAAGCACATTGACTAGGAAAAACTCCCTAGAAAGGCAGGAACTCTCTAGAAACCTAGAGAGGAACCAGGCTCTGAGGGGTGGCCAGGTGGAGAATATAACAGTGCATAGACATTAAGGCCAGATCGTTCTTCGAGATGTTCAAACGTTCATAGATGACCAGCAGGGTCAAATCATAGTGGTTATAGAGGGTGCAACAGGTCAGCACCTCGAGAGTAAATGTCAGTGGGCTTTTCATAGCCGAGCATACAGAGGTCAAGACAGGCAGAACACACTGATCAGGGGGCTGGCTGGGCTACTCAGGGCAGATAAGTGGTGGGGGAAGTGAGAGAGAGCTTGTTGTCATCCCTTGTCAATCAAATGGGACCACCCCACTAGGGGACAGCCCGGAGTTTGGGTGACCCTCTGTCATTACTCACAGCCAGTTTGTCAGTGACCAGCAGAGCACACTGACCAGGGGCTGGCTAGGCTACTCAGGAAGACAAGGGTGTGTGGGGGGTAACGGGTGTGTCAGGAGGAGATGGAAGTGTACGGGTCAGAGACAGGGAACTGGCTAGATGTCTCTGAAGCGTCAGAAGGAAGGGGGCAACACCCCACACTAAGGTTTCCATCCGGTGACTTCACTTCATTTTAAATGCATTCACTAGTCTCCACCCTTCTCCAGAAGTGTGAACTTGCACCCTCCTTGTCAGATTTAAAAGCATCGGATTGGAAGAAGAAGCATTGGCCCGAGGGAGTTTCCGTCGTTGTTAAATCCGGAGACAGAGTTCAGTGTGTGGTATACTTTAATGTACAGGTCATGAACAAGGACCAATTAACCATACAAACAAACAGCCAGAGATAGCTTACTTGTTGGCCATCTCTGTTGTGAAGACGTACACGACTTTTGACCCAGGCTTCCGGACCGCTGCCGCCCAGCTCCATGCTCTGCCCTCCAACGGCATGGTGTGTCGACGTGGCCGTTCCGAGAGCGCGTTGTTGGAGTCCAGAGGCTTCATCTCTATCAAATTGCAGTCTGGAGAGAGAAACAGAGAGTAGAGGTGAGAATGAGAGAACACTATGGACAAGACCATGATGGTCTGGTTGTCTCCATTGTGTATCTCAAAATATCGCTATATGTGGTTCCTTTCGACGTTAAAACACTTCTCCGGGAGTGCTGTGAGATCAGATATAATCTGTTCTCTGCAAAGAAATACAACCTGGAACTATCCAGATGAGATATACAGTATCAAGCGTCTCAGAGTAGAATCAGTTCCTCGCTGTCCATGTAATCTTATTCACTGTGCTCTAAAAAGCAAAACTGCTCCTAGATCAGCACTCCTACTCTAAGACACTTGACACATACCGCACCAGATCATTAGGCCTGTGTAATCTGATTTAGGAGGGCCATGGGGAGCACTCTGAGCAAATCACGCTTCTGTCTCCTTCCCAACCCCAGTTCACTGGTCGAGTCCCAGATCTGTTTGGCTGCGTTTACACAGGCAGCCCAATTCTGATATTTTTTCCACTAATTGGTATTTTGACCAATCACATCAGATCGTCTCACATCATATTTTTTTCAGAGCTGATCTGATTGGTCAAACGATCACTTTGTGAAAAAGAAGACTGAATTGGGCTGCCTGTGTGAACGCTGCCAGAGTACCGTTTGTGGCAGTGACCATAGGAGTTGGTAAGACTGTACAAACAGATCTAGGACCAGTTGACCAGGTAGCTACAGTACTTACTAAAGAACCCTGGGTCTTCCTCGTCACTCTCGCCCCCAGAGCACCAGTCCGCTCCACTGTAGGGCTGCCGCCGCTCTGCTACACACAGCCTCTTGGCTCGGCTGCCCAGCTCTACACCAGAGGAAGAGATGGAGGAGCTAAGTCTGGCTAGTGGCAATCAAGCACACCTACAAAGCTGTACTCATTACAACTTACTGATTTAGCCATGCACAAGTGAAGGTAATTGAACAACACATTTGGGCCTAGCTGGTGTTCACCATAATGTGATGCAGCATTCATAGCCTGGTTCCAGATCCGTTTGTGCTGTCTTGCTAAATCCTATGGACAATGACAATGTGAGTTGGCTATAACAGCACAAACAGACCTGGGGCCAGGCTAGGCGACAGCATTAACACATTACGACCAAATAACGTGTTGACTATTCACTAGTTCAGATCAATGGTGTCTTTCAAACAGACAACAATCACAGGGAGCCCAGCGGGACATTGAGGGGTGGCCTGGGTCGTGTTCATGAGGCAAAACGTTGTGCAACGGAAAACAAAATCAAGCGTTCAGATCGTACAGCCCCATTTCACTCTATTTTTGAGTGTTTTCTTCTGATTTGTACCTACCGAATATAACCCTGTACCTCTTACCCCAAAGTCTCACATGTACACAGCCAAACGTGTCACACACAGTCACTAATTTAAGATAGCCTTTTAAAGTTTAAAATGCTGTTTCCCTGACCCAGATTAAGCAGCTTGCTTAATGGAGACTCTCCAATAAGTCTCTATCTAAAGTACTTTTAGTCCAGGACTAGGCTTAATCTGCATCCCTACAACAGCTCCCGGTCCGACATTGTATGTATACTTTAAAGTGAAGTCAGTCTCACATCACTAGGAGTGTGCACTGTCGACACACCAGACCACTCGCTTTCAGAACTGCAGAACCTTCTGTCCCCACCACCAGCCCCAAACCTGTGGCCGCCTCCAGGCAAGCAGCTGTGAGCAGTGCACTGCAGGCCCCGAGGCCAAGTGCCTGAAAACTTTATGAGGTGGTGTGTGTGTGTTAGCTGGAGATGGACATGGAGTGAAGCTCCTTGTGCAGAATGATCCACATGTTACATCAACAGACGCGCATGCCACAAACAAATGGCCACTGGCACATACCTAAAGCATGTCAATTAAATCAACAATTACCTAACAATCTACATTAACACTAAACAATCAAACTGACGTGTCTGGAGGTGTATTCTGGGAGAGTGTATTTTATTAATACACACTACACCCATTCCTTTGCACATGCTTTTACCATTTGCCCCAGTGTCATTTTCATTCATCTATAAAATATCTAGGTGTGGTAGGCCCAATACCAAAATAAAAATATGGTTCACATTCATATGATTTCATATCATGAAAGAAATAGAACCAGATCCCGCTCAGTAACAGCAATCTCAGTAGTAACCACCAGATGTCTCAGTGAAATGGAAATACTAAGGGGAAAACGACTGGACACCCCCTTGAACACAGTGAGATGGTTTCTTCCAAGGCTCCAGCCTACACAGAGTTTTTTCCACCAGGAGATAAACGGGGTTGTGGATGTCTTAATGCAGCACTACAGCCAGCCCGAGGAGGAACACACACTATATATATATATATATATATATATATACACACACACACACACACACACACGCGCTCCCTCTTACTGGGGCGAAAGCTACCAAGAATAATGCCATTCCCTGTGGGGTCCTGCGGGCCATCGTGACATGCCAGATAAGCCTGGGAGCCATCTTATAAGGACACGACTCTACATTCGTCACTAAACCCACTCTGACAACTCCATATCATGAGCTAATATATCACAACTCAACATCCTAGACCTAGTCCTTGTATTTTGAGGCTTTGAGTTCACCCCTGACTAGTTAATGTCCCGGCAGACTGTTGAAAACAAGATGAAAAAACAACACTGGTTTTCAACAGAAGTTTCTTACTATTTGATATGAACAGTCATTTTCACTAGGAGCCAATAATCTGCCTTGCGATTCTGGAGAAAACGACCTACGTGACAGTAAGAGTAGCATGTACATATCTGAACTCTGAACCAGGCCCCATGACACTATTATAATGTAGTGATACTGTAGGTGCCAGAGGATGTTGATCATTACCCTGTCTTCTATATCAAAAGCCTTCTTTTAGGTTGACAGACTAAACCTGTTGATGGCTCCATCACTAGTTGTAGGGGAGGGCTCGGCCTTACCTTTCTGATCCCCCTCGTTGTTGGGCGTCCCCATGTCACGCTGCTCAAACGACTCCACCGAAGTGCTTCTTTCCCTCTTCATTTTGCCCTTGGCCCCGTTGCCTGCATTCAGGCCTTGCCCGTTTTTTAGTCCAAGGCTCCCTACGGGCCCCTTAGGGCCTAGAATTTTGGGGTCACAGGGCGAGGGCTGCGATTGGCTGCCCGCGCCCCCCGGCTTTCCCTGATTGGGCAGTTTTGAGTCCATCTGGGCGGCGCTGGAGGGAGACATGACGGGTGGGGAGCGTACCATGGCCTCCTGCTTCTGTTTGGGACTGCTGATGGAGAGGAGAGACAACCAGAGTTAGTGGGGGGAAATCAAACAATATGTAATTGCTGTTCTAAAATGTTTACACTTAACAGTAGAAACTAATGCACCCATTATTTACATCAAACCACCAACTGCCGTCATTATCAACAACACATGAGAAATCACAGAAGAGTCATTAATGTTCTCTTACATAAACTTTCCAGCGAGAACAGACAGGCAAGTACTACGGCTGAGACGTGTTCCCAGAGGCTGAGGGAGGCACATGGCAGCTCCCCCGCCCTGAGAAAGCCTCACTCTTAAATCAGCAGCTGGGTCATGTTCATTAGGCACCAATACGTTAGAAAATGGACTGAAACATTTTGTTGCGTGCCCTAATGAACACAGCCCAGATCCTGGTTGGGGAGGCATGACGCACGCAGGTGAGTGACTAATAAAGGGTAAACAGGGCCACCTCCAGTCCTCACCCATTCTTTGTTGACAGAGTAGGGAACAGCAGGGTGAGGGGGGGTGTTAATATATAATCGGTGCCTTGTTAAAGTAGGCACTAGTACACAACCTTATTTCTGCCTGTGCTGGGCCCGAAACCTATTGCCATGGAGACCAGTTACACATGGACAAAGCAGTAGAACCTAACACAGGGAAGCACAACAGATACAGAAGGGGTAGTCTGACCAAAGATTGTGGATAAATAAAGATCACTCAGGCATTGAAAAATAATTGTCATTTCCGGTCTACTTAACTGGATGTGTCTTCTATAGACACTAATGCAATAGCAGCTGGGTCTGGTCTACTTAGTTCATGGAATTTCATTGAACCAGATAAAAAAATGGCGAGTGGGGTGCAGCCTTCCTCTTCAGTCTCTGGTCTGACCACACACTAATGTAGCTCGAGAACACCGCCGGAATCCATTGCTGGTGGTACGAGGTTCAGCATGACCACTGCATTGGGCTAAAAGTCCGGGGACAGATTGTTGACTGGCAGTGTCACAGCACTCAATGGGAGTAACAACAATCTCCAAACAGGACCCTACCAGGCCTCCCTTTCCAGCTAGCAGTGAAACATAAGCCCTAGCACTCTCCTAAAAACCCAGCCAAAATGGTCTCGCAGCCAAAACCGGAGCCAATGTGGATCCGAAGCCAAACGTTGAGCCAATATGGCCGGCGTGCCTACTGTGAGATGGGCCCCAGCAGGGCTTTGGCAGTGCAGCTGCAGCCTTTATACTAGTCCCAGAGGGCCTGAGTCAGCACGGGCCAGGCCGGGCTGGCAGAGAGGCAGCTGCAGGGTGGATACACTCAGGTCACTGTTCCAGGGCTCATGCATAGCCAGGACCTGCTGCACTAGGTTAAACTTTAACAGGCCAGAGTAGTTCACCAAGTCTGGTTGTCATGTAACCTTATACAGGATGCCAGATCTGCTAGATCGGAGCCCTCCTGACCTCTTAGCAGGTTTAGGCGGAGGGCTTAGATCCAACTGCTAGACAGGATTCAATAAATACCACACTATAACTACAACACAGAACGGAGAATCAGACGGCATGACAGCCAACATGGTGGTCTTAATCCGAGAAATACAAAGGGTTCGTTCTAGGTTATCTTTATTGCAGTTACTAGCCGATCTCATAACGCCTGGAGAACATCTCAAGAACCACATTGAGACGACATAGCAATCTTCTGAGATGCGCAGCCCGTTTGCTTTTGAGACAACGTGGAAGGCATTCAAACTCTTTCATTATGCAGCGGGATTGACAGGTTATCAAGCAGGGATGTACAACCTGTGGCCCACGGAGTGGCCCAGGAGCGGAGGATAATGTGTCCTTAAAGTTGAGTTGTACCCCTGTTTTAAAGAGCCATGGTTGAGACATAATAGCAGACATGGACCCAGCTTACCTCTGCGTGTTAACCGATGGGGAGTTCCTCACTTTGGGATTGCTGGAATGCATTGACGGCGATCCCAGGGAGACAGAAGGCGGAGTCGAGTGCTGGTGCGGGCTGGCCGAGGGTGTGGCCTTGGCCCGGGGGTTCCTGTGGCCTGCGCCGGCGAGGGCGGAGTTCTGGTTATTAGAGGAGGGGTTAATGTTGCTATTGGCTCGGCCACTGTCTGGGCCTGCCTCGTCCCGCTCCTTCTTGACACGCTCTTTCCGGCTGAAGTTTCCTGCTGTGGCTGCTGCTCTTTCCTCTTGCACCTCCAGCATCATCTGGATGTCAGTAAGTGTGAGGTGTGTGTGTGCCTGGAGTCTCCTCAAGGAGCTCTCACAGTCCTTGGGCACACTGGTAAAGACAGGGGTGGAGGGAAGGAAAAAGAAAACAGGAGAAAATGTTAGGGAACTTCACAATGTGCGCATGTTAGTGACTTACAAAAGTTTTGGAACGCCGCTGTTGCATCAGGCAGACCCGGGCATTATACAATCTCCTTAGATGGTTCGCATCACTCAATACAAGCAGGTGACATTGACAACTAACCAAATCATGACCGCTTACTTGGTTTGACTTTGCACCGCTCCATAGCATTAGATACTGATCTACCAACTGACAGGACAACAGTCTCATAGACCAGGGGTTGAGAAACACAGACAGAGGCTCTGTTTGAATAGCCACACTAACATACTACTAAGTATTCAATCCTAATGCATGGCTGTATTCTAGGTGGTATGCTAGTATGGATGGAAATAGAGAGGCCCATTTCTCCCGTGTAACCTTGTTTGGTGTGTCATCCTCCTCTCCCCCAGGGCCCTTTTTCTCCGAATCACTATCATGAGACAGTTCCCTGTCTTCTGAGAACACGCACACCCAGACACCCTACCCCCAAAAACAACCACAACCCTGCACTTGGAAATGAAGAATCCCACAAACACTGTACATGTATGGGAGAAGGAGCTAGTTTCCCATGTGCACTGGTAAGCATGCTAGTTCTGGTTCATGAATGAAGGCATAGGTGTGTGTGTGTGTGTGTGTGTGTGTGTGTGTGTGTGTGTGTGTGTGTGTGTGTGTGTGTGTGTGTGTGTGTGTGTGTGTGTCAATGTGTATTCTCAGTGCGAATAAAACTGTTTTTTTTTTAAGTATTGCTCACTACCCTCAGGTAGGGATATGAGAAACTCCTCCATAAAGCTGCACTGTCAAGATAGCATAAAATATTCAGGAAAGCTTCCAAGCTGCTCTGATGATGCAAGTGGTTCCATAAGCCCCGTCTGGCTAAAGGGTAGGAGACTGAAACCAGTGAGAGAATCATCCAAATGAAACTAAGGTTGAAACTTCAGCTCGGCCACAACCACCAAAACACAATTCAACATTAGACTCACAATCAAAACCCCAAATTTGTTCAAAGATGACCAAGAGTTTCTTAACTCTCAACTAGTGATGCACCAATGACATTTTTGGCCAATACCGATATTTAACATTTTAGCTTCCTTTTAAGCATTCTAGTACAGTTAAATAGTTAACACACACACATGGACACAGCGGTCTAAGGCACTGCATCTCAGTGAAAGAGGCGTCACTACAGTCCCTGGTTCAAATCCATTTGTAAATAATAATTTGTTCTTAACTGACTTGCCTAGTTAAATAAAGGTTACACACACACACCACACTGACCAAAACGTTATTCTGTTGCTATTTACGTATGTCCCCATTACCAGTAAAACATAATCAAAACCTATTTTTCACTTACTTGCTGAGCTGTTTCGTTGTTCATTTGTTCAGTTGTTTCATTCTCAACCAGGATTTCTATGGAACGCCGTTTGGGTCTTTGACGTGTCAAATAAGCTTGTTGACCAATCAGGACCTGAATGTGACTGCACATCACATAATAATTTAACGCGTTCATACATTTTTTACGTAGTTATTTCACATTGACTACACTATCACTCGTATTTCATATGTCACAACGATTCATCGATACGTGTCCTATGATGCTGGTAAAGTTGTCTCGCGCACAAACAGTGCTGGTCATAAAAAAAAGCTAGCTAGCTCATGGATGCAAACCATGTTCTTATTGCGGGACTCTGAAACAACTGTGAATTGAGCCACATTTATTGTCAGCCTATGTGTACTGACCACTATTCCAGAGGGGAAAAAAATACTGCGTGGATGTTTTGGAGTCTGATAACTCTGAGGAGGACATTGGGGAAAAATATCTTGGGTATTGAGTAGACTGATACCCCATTTCATTGATCCACAATCGTTAGGTAAAGCTGTACAGTGCAATATGAATGTCAGTACACACAATAGGCTGACTGGGGAGGTGATTTCACACAATTACGCGATAAGAGCTACAACGCTAATATTTGCGTACAATCAAATCAAACTTGTCACATGCGGCGAATACTACAAGTGTAGACCTTACGGTGAAATGCTTACTTACAAGCCTTTAACCAACAGTGCAGTTCAAGAAGAGTTAAGAAAATATTGACCATATAAACTAAAGTAAAAAATATATAAAAGTAACAATAACGAGGCTATATACACGGGGTACCGGTACTTAGTCAATGTACGGGGTACAGGTTAGAGGGGGTCAATGTAATAGTCTGGATGGCCATTTGATTAATTGTTCAGCAGTCTTATAGTTTGGGGGTAGAAGCTGTTAAGGAGCCTTTTGGTCCTATACTTGGTGCTCCAGTACCGCTTGCCGTGCGGTTGCAGAGAAAACAGTCTCTGACCTGGGTGACTGGAGTCTCTGACAATTCTATGGGCTTTCCTCTGACACACCTATTATATAGGTCCTGGATTGCAGGAAGCTTGGCCCCAGTGATGTATTGGGCCATACGTACTACCCTCTGTAGCGCCTTACGGTCAGATGCCGAGCAGTTACCATACCAGGCCGTGATGGAACCGGTCAGGATGCTCTCCATGGTGCAGCTGTATAGCTTTTTGAGGATCTGGGGACCCATGCCAAATCTTTTCAGTCTCCTGAGGGGGGAAATGTTTTGTCGTGCCCTCTTCACAACTGCCTTGGTGTATTTAGACCATGATAGATCATTGGTGTGGACACCAAGGAACTGGAAACTCTCGACCCGCTCCACTACAGCCCCGTCAATGTTAATGGGGGCCTGTTAGGCCCGCCTTTTCCTGTAGTCCACAATCATCTCCTTTGTCTTGCTCACATTGAGGGCGAGGTTGTTATCCTGGCACCACACTGCTAGGTCTATGACCTCCTCCCTACAGGCTGTCTCATCATTGTCGGTGATCAGGCCTACCACTGGTGTGTCATCAGCAAACTTGATGGTGTTGGAGTCGTGTTTGGCCAAGCAGTCGTGGGTGAACAGGGAGTACAGGAGGGACTAAGTACATACCCCTGAGGGGCCCCAGTCTTGAGGATCAGCGTGGCAGACGTGTTGTTGCCTACCCTTACCACCTGGGGGCGGCCCGTCAGGAAGTCCAGGATCGAGTTGCAGAGGGAGGTGTTTAGTCCCAGGGTCCTTAGCTAAAAACTCTAACTAAACTCTTCACAGCTATGTTCTGTGGGTGTCACCGAGTAGACTGATACCCCATTTGATTGCTTCACATTCCAACCTTGTTTAACATTATAGAGTCTAAATAAGGCATGATTCCATCAATTGTAACCTTCTGCGTCACTTTCAACTAGGTACTTTTATTTTGAAGGCAAACCGCAAATTCCATTATTGTGCCTAATCCTTATTGTGACTAGCTTCACAACACATAACACTGTCCGGTTGAGCCTCACTAGCCAGATGAGGCTAGCTGGCTGCTTATAACGTTAGCTTTGGGAAACAGTAACTGGCTAGCTATTTATTTTCATGAACTGAAGTTCAACTTCAATAGGCGAACAACAAGTGGCTACATAGCTAATACTTACTCACAAGGATTCCTAAATCATTGCTAAGAGTAATGAAAATGACAGCAGTTTATAGTGGTCATTGTTTTCAGGCTGGTTGTGTTGGTGCTAGTTAGGTACCAAGCTAAAGCTAGCTAGCTACCCCAGAAGTTGTGGTCAAACAAATAATGCTTTATTACCAGCGCGGTACTGTAAACACATCGTTCGTGGCCGGTGTTTGCAGACTTTTTTGTACAGCTTTGACAGTGCTACTGATAGTAGTGGAGGCACTTGGCTTGCACGAGCAAATTCAGAACACACAACATTCTATAATAGAACTGTGTTATTTGACGTGTCAAATTAAAAGCTTATTTAACGTGTCAAATAGCGTTACTGTCAAATAGGGTTATTTGACGTGTATCTTTTTTGACGCGCAAAAGACCCAAACAGCGTTCCATAGTATGTCGTGAAGCTAATACAGTTTAAGTCGGAAGTTTACATACACTTAGGTTGGAGTCATTAAAACTTGTTTTTCAACCACTCCACAAATTTCTTGTTAACAAACTATAGTTTTGGCAAGTCGGTTAGGACATCTACTTTGTGCATGACACAAGTACTTTTTTCAACATTTTGTCACTTATAATTCACTGTATCACAGTTCCAGTGGGTCAGAAGCTTGCATACACTAAGTTGACTGTGCCTTTAAACAGCTTGGAAAATTCCAGAAAATTATGTCATGGCTTTAGAAGCTTCTGATAGGCTAATTGACATCATTTGAGTCAATTGGAGGTGTTCCTTTGGATGTATTTCAAGGCCTACCTTCAAACTCAATGCCTCTTTGCTTGACATCATGGGAAAACCAAAAGAAATCAGTCAAGACCTCAGAAAAAAAACATTGTAGACCTCCACAAGTCTGGTTAATCCTTGGGAGCAATTTTCAAATGCCTGTAGGCACCACATCTGTATAAACAATAGTACGCAAGTATAAACACCATCGGACCACGCAGCCGTCATACCGCTCAGGAAGGAGACGCGTTCTGTCTCCTAGAGATGAACATACTAATCAATCCCAGAACAACAGCAACGGACCTTGTGAAGATGCTGGAGGAAACAGGTACAAAAGTATCTAAACTCAGCAAAAAAAGAAATGTCCCTTTTTCAGGACCCTGTCTTTCAAAGATAATTCGTAAAAATCCAAATAACTTCACATATTTTTATTGTAAGGGGTTTAAACACGGTTTCCCATGCTTGTTCAATGAACCATAAACAATTAATGAACATGCACCTGTGGAACGGTCGTTAAGACACTAACAGCTTACAGACGGTAGGCAATTAAGGTCACAGTTATGAAAACTTAGGACATTAAAGAGGCCTTTCTACTAACTCTGAAAAACACCAAAAGAAAGATGCCCAGGGTCCCTGCTCATCTGAATGAACGTGCCTTAGGCATGCTGCAAGCAGGCATGAGGACCGCGGTGGCGGTGTGTCACATCATCGGACTGAGCTTGTTGTCATTGCAGGCAATCTCAACGCTGTGCGTTACAGGGAAGACATCCTCCTCCCTCATGTGGTACCCTTCCTGCAGGCTCATCCTGACCCTCCAGCATGACAATGCCACCAGCCATACTGCTCATTCTGTGCGTGATTTCCTGCAAGACAGGAATGTCAGTGTTCTGCCATGGCCAGCGAAGAGCCCTGATCTCAATCCCATTGAGCACGTCTGGGACCTGTTGGACAAGAGGGTGAGGGCTAGGGCCATTCCCCCCAGAAATGTCCAGGAACTTGCAGGTGCATTGGTGGAAGAGTGGGGTAACATCTCACAACAAGAACTGGCAAATCTGGTTCAGTCCATGAGGAGGAGATGCACTGCAGTACTTAATGCAGCTGGTAGCCACACCAGATACTGACTGTTACTTTTGACCTCCCCTTTGTTCAGGGACACATTTTTAATTTCTGTTAGTCACACGTCTGTGGAACTTGTTCAGTTTATGTCTCAGTTGTTGAATCTTATGTTCATACAAATATTTACAAATGTTAACTTCTTAGGGAGCGGCAGCTGAGGTGTCGGTTTTGGAGAGTCTGGCGTGCCCAAAGTAAAAGGCCTGCCACTCAGGCCCAGAAACTAGCACATAATTAGTACTATTGGATAGGAAACACTCTGAAGTATCTAAGAGTGTTAAAATATTGTCTGTGAGTATTACAGAACTGATATAGCAGGTGAAAATCCGAGGAATTTATGTCCTGGAAAAAGTGTTTTTGACACATTGCCTCATTTTGAACCCCTCCCTATTGAAAACAGCCATATCTGGGAGTAAGATTGCAGTACCTATTGCTTCCACTGGATGTCAACAGTCTAGACAGTGTTTGGTGATGTTAGGTTGCTCTGGATGGTAATAGAAGAAGAATTTCGAACTAGTCACAGGATGTAAACAGAAGAGGAGGCGTGTTCACGGGCTCGCGCGAGCAGTTGACAGTGAGAGGACGTTTTTTTTGTTGCTGAGTTTATATCCACAGTAAAACGAGTCCTATATCGACATAACCTGAAAGGCCGCTCAGCAAGGAAGAAGCCACTGCTCCAAAACGGCCATAAAAAAGCCAGACTACGGTTTGCAACTGCACATGGGGACAAAGATCGTACTTTTTGGAGAAATGTCCTCTGGTCTGATGAAACAAAAATAGAACTGTTTGGCCATAATGACCATCGTTATGTTTGGAGGAAAAAGGGGGACCCTTGCAAGCCGAAGAACACCATCCCAACCGTGAAGCACGGGGGTGGCAGCATCATGTTGTGGGGGTGCTTTGCTGCAGGAGGGACTGGTGCACTTCACAAAATAGATGGCATCATGTGGAAGGAAAGATATGTGGATATATTGAAGCAACATCTCAAGACATCAGTCAGGAAGTTAAAACTTGGTCGCAAATGGGTCTTCCAAATGGACAACGACCCCAAGCATCCTTCCAAAGTTGTGGCAAAATGGCTTAACTTCTTAGGGAGCGGCTCCCGAGGTGACGGTTTTGGAGAGTCTGGCGTGCCCAAAGTAAAATGTCTCCCACTCAGGCCCAGAAAATAGGATATGCACATAATTAGTACTATCGGATAGGAAACAGTCTCAGGTTTCTAAAAGTGTTAACATAATGTCTGTGAGTATAACAGAACGGATATAGCAGGCTAAAACCCGAGGAATTTCTGTCCTGGAAAAAGTGTTTTTGACACATTGCCTCATTTTGAACCCCTCTCTATTGAAAACAGCCATTTCTGGGGGTAAGATGTGTTTGGTGATGTTATAGTTGCTCTGGATGGTAATAGAAGAAGAATTTCGAACTGGTCATCGGATGTAAACAGAAGAGGATGCGTGTTCACGGGCTCGGGCGCACTGTGTTTTTTTCCTTTCCTATCGTCCAGTTTATAATCCGGTTGAAATATTATAGTAAATATACATAAGTGTTCCTAAGGATACATTATCAATGATGTTTGATTGTTCTTGGACAAGTGTATAGGTATAGGTTGAACGCGTTCTCTTCACGGTTCAATGGGCGAGTGGACGCTGTATTTTATGATCATAACGCGCCAACCAAACGGAGATTTATGGATATAATAAATGACTTTTTCTAACAAAAGAACCATTGGATGTCTTCGTTGGACACTTGGGAAGCCCTCAGCAGAAGTTCTTCAAAAGGTAAGGGATTTGTTTTCGCTGTTATTGGAGGTGCTACCCTCAAACAATCAAATGTTGTGCTTTCGCTGTAAAACTTTTTTGAAATCTGACAACGCTATGATATTGCCAAGAAGCAGAGCTTTTGATGACTATGCAACACTTGTATATTGATGAATGTTTAATAGCGCCCCACCACTTAGTAAGTAGTTAAGGACAACAAAGTCAAGATATTGGAGTGGCCATCACAAAGCCCTGACCTCAAGCCTATAGAAAATGTGTGGGCAGAACTGAAAAAGCGTGTGCGAGCAAGGAGGCCTACAAACCTGATTCAGTTACACAAGCTCGGTCAGGCGGAATGGGCCAAACTTCACCCAACTTATTGTGGGAAGCTTGTGTAAGGTTTGAAACATACCCGAAACGTTTGACCCAAGTTAAACAATTTAAAGGCAATGCTACCAAATACTAATTGAGTGTATGTAAACTTTTGACCGACTGGGAATGTGATGAAAGAAATAAAAGCTGAAATAAATCACTCTACTATTATTCTGACATTTCACATTCTTAAAATAAAGTGGTGATCCTAACTGACCTTTTACTAGGATTAAATGTCAGGTATTGTGAAAAACTGACTTTAAATGTACTTAGCTAAGGTGTATGCTAACTTCGGACATCTACTGTAGCAGTGACGCTATTACGGTGTAACTCCGGTAGGGCAACATCTGAAAAATAGCGCACTTCGTAGTGTGTACCGGTGCTCGACCAGTCGCTTAAGCCAACATCACCCACGACAGAGAACAGTTGATTGTCAAGGGCAATGAATTCCATTATCTTGGCGTTAATGGATATCGCCTTTGAGTTGTCTCGCTGAAATGTTCTTACTCTTTCAAATGACTGCTCAACTTGTTGACTGCTCGATACACACAGCAGACATTGTGGGCTAGGTTAGGAATGCTATGTTGCATGTGTAGCGCTAAAGTTTACGTGGCGTCATTACGTCATGTACCTACATTATATAGGTGTGCACGTCAGCTTTGACATCGGTTTTGCACATCGGCGTAAAACTAGACATCGGGCCGATACCGATGTTGGAATTTTTGGCTAATATTGTCCGAATCTGATATATCATACATCCCAACTCTTAACCTTAAAAAAAGCCAGTTGGTTGCCAGTGCATAAAATACTTGGTTCTGGCTTCTGAGATTACTAAAAAGCTTAAAGATGATGAACACTACTCAATAAACTACTTCAACAGCCCTCCTACCATGATCAAAAAATCTAGTGACAAGAGGACGGGATTGGACTCAAGAAACCAGGGTCCTATTCACTAGACATCAAACGGACCGAAACGGGGAGCGGCTACCTGGACTTATAAGATAACCAATTAGAAACTCGTATTTTCACTGCAAGACATATTTTGCTATGTTTAGCTATGGTGTGCACTAATGAATACGGCCCAGCAATGGGAGCACGTCTCAGCAGACGTAACAGGCTCGGCATCGGAGCGTGTGAGTCAGGTTTTGTAGAGGTCCTGCTATATCTGACACCTCCGTGCCCTCCGGGGTATGCAGTGGGGGGAAAATTAGGTCATCAAAACCCAGAAAGGGAGGAGGAGTCAGTTGGGAGGATGTAAAAGAGAGGGGTGAGCTCACCAGTATCAAACCTCTCCCATCGATGACTGAGAAAAACAACAAAAACAGGGTTCTAGGGCACATCGCAAAACATTTCTAACCGGCAGACACGTGGGCTTGGTGTGCCCATCAATTATGAATGACAAGAGCTATATAACAGAGTTGTGTTCATTAGGGCACACCGTTTAAAAGAAATTGCAACTGAAAACATAGCATATCTTAAGTTCAGACAGTACCTCTCCGTTTCACTGGAGCGTTTGTCCAATTCGTGCTTAATGAACACAACCCAGGCCAGTTTCCCTAGGCAAGGCTTCTGCCCTCTCCTACCAAACACAGTATGTTCATGATATTCAAAAAAGACAGAGAACCGTGTCTGTATAAGGCCATGAAGAGTCTAAGAGAGAAAAAACGGTTTCCATTCCACCACTCGAGTGTGGTAAGCACCAGCTGAGGCATTGAGTCAGTCGAGCTTCTGCGCCGGGGAGAGAAAGACAGAGACATTACACTTCACTAACGAGTGAGCGTGCACCCATACGGTCGCCATGGCAACGCCACTGGTGTCTGAATCTGAACGACTCCCAACACAACAACTCGGGAGTGTTTAAGCGCGCCGTGCCGCTCCACAGACAAGCACCCACCCCCACACACTGGGAGACACACTGGGAAAGATACACACACACAGTGGGTTTTCAAATGATCTGGGCCCTACACCTTAATTTCAGACTAAATGGAATTTCCTTCAGTAAGAAGAAGATGCCTAAAACACTGAATAGCCCAATTTGGGCACCTCAACATCCAGAAATCAGTAAACCTACAGCGTAGCACGCTGTGAATCAAAGCTGTCTGACTGAATGATGTGTGAATGCAGGTATGCAGGTATGCAGGCTGCGTGTGGAAAGAGGCAGGGGGACCACAACCCCCCCCAACCTCAAACATTGACCGATCTCCCCGCACACACAATTCCCTCACGGAACCAACCTCAAATTCCAGAACGCACCAGCGCTTCCTGCTCCCTCCCTTGGCCTGTACTGTGAGACCTGGGACGGACTAAACAACGGGATGATGACACAGTTTAGCAGGCCCGCTGGTCCAGCGCCAGGACAGGAGGACATAACAACCCCTGACTACAGAGTTGTGCAGCATCAGCCTTTACTAGGCCGGGTCAGGTCAGGTCACAGTACCTTGGCTAATGCCCCTCTCTGCAATGGACCAGAAAACAAGCCAAAATCGCTGACACTTTATTAGATGATGGTGAGAGAGAGTATGAGAAGGAGAGGGAAAGGAGAAAAGGGAGAGGAAGAGAAAGAAGATTGGAAAGAGAGAAAGAGGAAACGTGCGAGAACGAGGAGAGAGAGGAGGAGCAAGCGAGGGAGACGAGGAGAAAGTGACAGGCGCTCACCCACCGGCATCATCTCCCACCGATAACTAGCCAGGTTCGTCTCAGTCTAGCGATCATAGCAACTAATTGGAAGAATTTAAACAAAATATTAGCCCAGCTCAGCGCAACAACAGAGAGCCAGTCACACAGATAAGACAGAACAGACTAGAGGTCGACCGATTAATCGGTATCGGCTTTTTTTTGGTCCTCCAATAATCGGTATCGGCGTTGAAAAATCATAAATCGGTCGACCTCTAGAACAGACCCTCTCCAGCAGTCTGCTTTGCTGTGGTGCCACAGGGGCTCCACGCTAATAGCTGATGTGCCTTCTTAAATGCCTGTATGAACTGCAACTGCTTGTTGTTTACTCTAACAGCCTTCCCTGTGTAACTGTTTGTGTGAGCGAGAGAGGGGGAGAGAGTCAATGAAAAAGAAAGGGAGCGAGAGAGTCAACAAGAGAGAGGGGGAGAGAGAGAAACCATCCCCTCACATTCATTTTTGCATTGCTGGAGGGCTGTGCAAAGCGTTGCAACATCCCCGCTCTCAAAGAGCACTCATTTCCATACTCTCAGCAAAGAGATGAGCGCTCTCAAATTGACCTTGAAGAGGGCTCCAAATAAACCCGCCGCGAAGACACCAAAGCATGTCTTTTTATCCTACTGAATACCAGATAAACATCATGCAATTGTGTGAAGTCTCCCCCTAGACGTACTGCGTACTACAGAAATATCTTGAAAAAGGGGGGTGCTGGATAGAATTAGTCCAACCAACAAATCTCATAGAGTGCATGTAACCTGGTGGTGGTTATGCAATATGCATGCACGAATGGAAATTGGAAAGTATGGATCCTAAATTACACTCCGATGTTTCACAAACACAGATCTCCATTTGCTGAAGGAAACATTTCTCTGGCCCGCACAGCTGACACGCACACAGGGTACACACACACAGGGTACACACACGCAGCTCCCCTGCTGTGCCCACCAGCATCTACCAGCCATATTATGTCAATTCCATTTTGAAGCAAAGTCACTACTGATCAGTTGCGACTCTCTCCCCTCCCTCCATCCCTCCTGTAGTGAGGATACAGCCTATACTCTACCTCCCTCCCTCCCTGTTGGGTAAGTGCTTGGCTGCCCACAGGGACAAAGGCTCACACACATGCAAACGAAGCCTGGACAAAATCTCCGGATTAAAGACTGGCGGTCCCACCAGACAAAAACCTGTGTGCATTTTTCACATGCGTATGAGTACACACACACACACACACACACACAAACTCACCCATGCCTACACCAGCACACAAACGCGTACAAATACACAAGCACAATAATAATGTATGATCAAAGAGTAGAAGAGTGCTACACATTGAGCAAAATGGGTTTTCTGAGCATTTCATCAGATTCAAGACACTCCTGGGTGGGTTTTTCATCTTCTTAACACAGACAAGGCAAAGTCATTCTGCAAAGCCTCAGGTCAGTCGGTTTTCTGCCTGCCGGTCAGCCGATCCAACCTCCTTCCCGTTCTGTCGGTCTACACTAGGCGTAAACCTTGGATTTCAGCTGATTTTACATCAGAAATGCTTTCCAAACACACTCACATTTCAATAGAGGTCAAGGACATTAACTGGTTGGCTGCTTGCAGAAGTAGGGTAACATACATTGTGATCCTCTTCCAAAGACAAACTAACATCCCACCAAACCGTTTCACTGGCTAACAGTTGCTGTCAGTCTTGACAAATTTCATCGGTGTCACCTCCATTCCCTGTGAACTTTAAAACCACAGTTTGCGCTCAAGGAGCGTGACACATGACACACCCTCGGGAGGATGACACTCCTACGATACTCTAGGCTAGGCTCAGTGTGTGCATGTAAAGGTTGCGCTCAGGTCATTAACCGGTGGGTATAAGATGCGACTGAAAACGCTTCATTCAGAATGAGCCAGACATGAAAGCTAGAGAAGGCTATGGCTACTCATGAGTCTAAAACATCCTTTTAGATCGAAATTAGCATATTTGTAAATGTTTCCCCAAGCCAAAAATAATAATAATGGTGAATTGGGACTTTAAGAGCAGCTAATGCTATAATTCACCGCTAACTGATACAGTCTGTTTCCACTAGCATTGCTAATGTGCTCCAAAAATGCTAGCCAGGATATTCTGGCCATTGCTAAATAACCAATGGTTTGGATGAAATGACAACAACCTATGTAAGACGAAAATAAGCTAAAACGTATTTTAAAGCCAACCATCCCTTTTAACTTCAGGCGAGTATTACATACTCTGGGGGAAAAAAATACTCCGACTTGGTTCAAGGAAGGAGAATAGGAAGGCTTTACTTCTGAACACACAGTTCTTTGTTGCCAATTTTCTTCTAGGAAATTGATTATGGTTGACGTCAGGGGCTCATTCCAGGCAACTAAGTCCTTGTATTGCTTTCATAGAGGATGCCCAAGTCAAAGCGCATGCCTTGGAAAGAACTAAGTTTAACGCTGAGATCTTGTGATCTCTATTTTGCATTCTAATCTAGATACCCAGTAATCTGCAGGCGCCTTTGAGCCAATGTCAGAGAAAGAGGCCCGAAGCAAACGTTCATCTGAGCCACTGACCTAACTACAGGGAGTAAGGTACATTGTACTGCCTCTAGTGTGTCTGTGCCTCAGGGACAAAGCTGGAGGAAAACTGGATGTGCCCTCTCTACCAACCACTTACTCTCTCTCTACCTCTCCTCCAACCTGTACTTCTCACCCTCGTCTCCGTCCCCTCCATCCCCCGGCTCTTGCTTCACCAGGCTAACGCTCACCCCCTCCTCCCTCAACCCCCTGCAGCCAAGCAGCTTGTCTGTGCGTGTGCGCGCGTGCGTGTGTAGCACTCACCATGTCCCTCTGTGTCACGATATAGCCGTGGCCATGTCTGCATTGCAATGGGCCGCGCTCGTCAAATCCCCAACGCTGCTGGAGACAAAGAGAGAGACATCTCTCAAATCACAACAACACACTGTCCAACATGGCTGGCACACACACACAGGCTTAGCAGATAGAGCTACGGCCGGGCACTTGAGCAGCTCCCCTTTTCATGATATAACGCAACTCGGTTTAGCATAACAGCAGCACTTTGACAGCTAGTGGTGCAATATAGCAGGAATGAGGACTATTTACATGTACAAATATACATGATCAGGAATTGCATGAAAGAAAATCAAAAGGGAAGACCATTAAATGTAATCTAAACCATTCCATTTCATCATAATTTCTTTACCACATAACGTGCAAACAGGACACCTCCACCGGACATTCTAATTGGTTTGTTAATTACATTTCCTATTACTCTACCTGCTCATAGCAGCAATTTAAAAAGAGATCTATTGAAATGAACACAACGCATATCAAACTGTGGAATGAGGAGAGTGAAGAGAGCAAAGTGGAACTGAAGTTGTCATAGGATGTAAAACATGATGCCGTTCAGAACATGATGGAGCGACGCCCATGTCAGATGATGTAATCCCCCGCTCTCTCCCACACACACACGCTGGTGTGGACAAGAGTGTGTGTGTGTGTGTGTGTGTGTGGACAAAAGTAGCGTGGCAGTTCAGCGTTCACCTTTCAGTGGGTGAGCTAATCTGCTTACAGTGGCTGGGGCCAGGGCCAAAATCTCATCAGCACTGCCAAAGACGATCATCCGGAGCAGGTCAGGCCTAGCACCAGCACACACACTTAATTCCTCCAATCTGCACACAGAGTGTGTGTGTGTGTGTGTGTGTAAGCCACATCTGCGTGCTTGCATTTGCATGCAGTACATCTGTGTCCAAACAAGCAATCCTCCACCACCAGGAAGTTCAGTTTGATGCCAAGGAGCATCAGCCGGACACTAACTTGAAACCAACATGAAAACAACAGTGTACCTGGCAGGCATACTTAATTAAGCACAGCTCAAGTATGAAAGTATTTGACCCAGGTCTAACCCTGCTTCTGGGTTAGACATCCTGATTGGCCTCAACACTGCCGGGGTCAGCTCATCGCACGGTTAATAGGCCACAATATCTGCAGCCAATCATGGTTCTAAGATGATCTACCAACCGCGCCGACTGAACAAAAGGTCCACAATCCACCAAGACGATCACAGAAATCTATACCAAACCACTAGCCAAACGTTTCCTAGTGTGCAGGTAAGTAAATACATCCTTCCTTTCACTCTTCCTTGAAGTCATGACTGATCGGACACGAGTGGATTGGTGAAAGCTATGAAACCCGACAGGGAGGAACGCAGGAAGAAAGGCAGCATTCTAAGAGGGAAGACAGACCAACACGAATGTCGGCAGAGGGCAACGGGTGGCCGTCCCGTCGCCTCCAACCACAGAACATCAGACGTTATTATCTATTCATCACTTGGCGATCCTGCATGTTGAATCAGCAGTGGCCGTCGACACCAAGCAGGTGATCTACTGCGTACGGCCGACGTTCCTGTTCGTCTGTATTCGCTAACAGCATTCAAACCGAGCCAGAGAAACTGAATGACTGTGTATATGGAAAGAGTGAATGGGCTTTGATCTCAGGAGCGAGACCATATCGGTAGAGTAGTATCATTGATGAGCAGAAAGAGAAAATATTCATGCAGAGGGCTATCAGACATCCCAGTCACAGGGGTTGCATTACGGCTTGACTGCGGCAGAGCGGAGGGGTGTCACTGCATCGCTCATACATAATGAGAGGAGCATGATCAGCAGATGTGCCTCCCTCTCAGACTCAACACACACAAACACGTATCATAAGGGAGATACTCAAACCTAACCCAGTAAACTGATTGCTGTCCAAGCCCTACACAAGACAGAAGTCTAAAAAGACACACAGCTCACTAAACAGATTAAGCTACTGACAAACCAAAGCCCACATCCCACTAAAGCTATTACCAACTAAAACCCTACAAATATCCCTCAACAGACAAGCAGACCCACAAACACTTTACCAACAAATCCAGTGGTAGACCTAACCCTGTGCAAAACCCTCTAACATGGGGCTGTGACAATACCAGTGTCGCTGTATTTTTTCCATGGCGAAAATGTAAACACGACGCAGATCAAACTCTTTGGTCCTTTAAAAACATGCAGCATGTCAAATAGCGTGCTATAGCTTGGGAAATAAATAAATGTGACTCTGGATGACAACATGTTGGTTCTCAACATTAGGGCTGTTTTCCTAAATAAGTTAAAACCATGTGTTTTGTTTCCTTGCCACGATACTAACGAGTAGTCCCAGCTCTACTCTGTATTACGCGCCAAATAGTTTTGACCTGGACTTAGGCCTGAACTAGCCTGGTCCCAGATCCGTTTGTGCCGTTGACGCAAACTGGTGAGGGCCAAAAAAGCGGACCAAAAACCTTTGCGCAGAAAATCTGTGTAAACAGCGACAGGATGTGCCTATATTAAGAGAGGGGTTGTCACAGTACCAACGATGTGATACATTTGACATTTTAATTTAGCAGATGCTCTTATCCAGAGCAACTTACAGTTGTGAGTGCATACATTGTTTATACTTTGTTTTTTTTCCTTTTCTTCATACTACCAGGCCAAGTATCACGATACCAAGTACCTCTCGCAGGACGCCTGTTCCCGCTTTTCTATACGTTCTTGCACAAAAACCTGTCCCTGATAGTCACACCTCTACTCAATACAACATTTAACTTCACACTTTTTACTGTATAATAGAAAACGTCTACTGCTGAAAATAGCTGATTTGCTCATGTCCAAAGGCCTACCTGTGATTGGGCAGGAGGAATGTAGTATGGAATATAAATGCATGATGATCTGCATTTTCTTATTGGACTATAGTGTGTGTAGGCTGTGTGTGTAAAGTTGTCTGAAGAGTAGGCTAAAAATGGTACCAGCCTACTCTTCAGACTACTTTACACACACAGCCTACACACCCTCCCTCCCTCCCACACACACACACACACACACACACCTCACTTACTCCCTCCCTCTCCCACACACATTCTATTTCACACACACACCTCCCAAAGTTAGGCAAGAATTTTAGATTTTTTTTTATTCAGATTTAGCTTAGAACTACATTGATTAGACATATGGACCATACCTTCAAAGCATATTTCGGTAGGCCATCTCTCGGTTTTTCCTGTGCCATCCGAATTTGTGCATAGCCAAGGTACCATGTTGTTAGCTAGCTAGCCAGGTAACATGACTAAACACGGTTGTTTGTACGCAGAAAGAATGGACGGAGACAAGCGGCTGAGTAGGCTAATGGCTGGTTAGGAGATGCGGCTGGCTGCTCACAGCTGTCACTGGATGAAGCACTCATTCTGATATGACATTTCTGAAATCAGGCTCAGAACTCTGATGTCCTACAAATAGAATACGTAGGGATGCATTCTGTGCTGTCATTAATTTCGAGAGAGAGAAGGCAGTGATCACAGAAGATCTGTTTGCGCCTCTTTTTATCTCAATGGGTGATACACTCCGCGTCTGAGTACTTTGCCACACAATTTTTTACAGTTCTACACGAATCGCGAGGATGACCTATTTTGCGATCAAAACGGCAAATAATCGCCTTAAAAGTGACAAGTTAGCATCCCTGTCTATGGCAGTGGCGTTCAGAGGCTGCGTGACAGCGAAGCTTAGTCAGACTCGTCTGTTTGTTCTTACAGACGAAATTAAACGTATCCACTTCGCTCGCGCTCTGAGCCCCTCCAATAATTAAACAAAGGTAACAGAAACCCCATCACGGTCTGCACACCCCAGCTTGCCATCACGCAGAAGGAACGGACAGAGAGAAGCGGCTGAGTTGGCTAATGGCTGGTTAGGGGGATGTGGATGGCTGCTCACAGCTGTCACTGGATGAAGCGTCTGCTATCACGCTCTGAACTCTGATATTCTATTTGTAGGGATGCCATCTGTGCTCAGTCGTTCATTTCGATACGAGAACATACACCATTATTTAGTGATCACACAGGGAGAAGATCTGTTTGCACCTCTCTTTTATAGCTCACACGGCGTCTGCGCACTTTTCGTCAGACTGACGCCTCAATCACACCAACAGCGTATTGCATGTTGGTACACCAGAAGTACATTCATTTCCAATGGAACGCTGCGTTTGCCTTGCGGCATTGCGTTACAGAGGCAGTTGCAGTGAGTTCTGTGTGCCGCATACATTGGTTTTATTGAACGTATGCATCAAACTGTATGGGTAAACGGCTTGACAGAAGCTGAATGTGGAACTTTGTTGCACACATATCCAGATGACGCCTTGTACCATTTTGCGCAAAAACACTGTCTGTGTAATAGAGGCATTATACAGTTGAAGTCGGAAGTTGACATACTCATAAGCCAAATACGTTTAAACTCCGTTTTTCACAATTCCTGACATTTAATCCTAGTAAAAATTCCCTGTCTTAGGTCAGTTAGGATCACCACTTTATTTTAAGAATGTGACATGTCAGAAAAATAGTAGAGAGAATGATTTATTTCATATTTTATTTCTTTCATCACATTCCCAGTGGGTCAGAAGTTTACATACACTCAATTAGTATTTGGTAGCATTGCCTTTAAATTGTTTAACTTGGGGCAAACGTTTTGGGTAGCCTTCCACAAGCTTCCCACAATAAGTTGGGGGAATATTGGCCCATTCCTCCTGACAGAGCTGGTGTAACTGAGTCAGGTTAGTAGGACTCCTTGCTCGCACACGCTTTTTCAGTTCTGCCCACACATTTTCTATAGGATTGAGGTCAGGGCTTTGTGATGGCCACTCCAATATCTTGACTTTGTTGTCCTTAAGCCATTTTGCAACAACTTTGGAAGTATGCTTGGGGTCATTGTCCATTTGGAAGACTGTCTTGAGTTGTTACTTCAATATATCCACATAATTTTCCTTCCTCATGAAGCCATCTATTTTGTGAAGTGCGCCAGTCCTTCCTGCAGCCAAGCACCCCCACAACATGATGCTGCCACCCCCGTGCTTCACAGTTGGGATGGTGTTCTTCGGCTTGCAAGCCTCCCCCTTTTCCCTCCAAACATAACAATGGTCATTATGGCCAAACAGTTCTATTTTTGTTTCATCAGACCAGAGGACATTTCTCCAAAAAGTACGATCTTTGTCCCCATGTGCAGTTGCAAACCGTAGTCTGGCTTTTTTATGATGGTTTTGGAGCAGTGGCTTCTTCCTTGCTGAGCGGCCTTTCAGGTTATGTCGATATAGGACTCGTTTTACTGTGGATATAGATTATTTTGTACCTGTTTCCTCCAGCATCTTCACAAGGTCCTTTGCTGTTGTTCTGGGATTGATTTGCACTTTTCGCACCAACGTACGTTCATCTCTAGGAGACAGAACGCGTCTCCTTCCTGAGCAGTATGACGGTTGCGTGGTCCCATGGTGTTTATACTTGCGTACTATTGTTTGTACAGATTAACGTGGTACCTTCAGGCATTTGGAAATTGCTCCCAAGGATGAACCAGACTTGTGGAGGTCTACAATGTTTTTTTCTGAGGTCTTGGCTGATTTCTTTAGCTTTTCCCATGATGTCAAGCAAAGAGGCACTGCGTTTGAAGGTAGGGCTTGAAATACATCCACAGGTACACCTCCAATTGCCTCAACTGATGTCAATTAGCCTATCAGAAGCTTCTAAAGCCATTACATTTTCTGGAATGTTTCAAGCTGTTTAAAGGCACAGTCAACTTAGTGTATGTAAACTTCTGACCCACTGGACTTGTGATACAGTGAATTATAAATGAAATAATCTGTCTGTAAACAATTGTTGGAAAAATTACTTGTCATGCACAAAGTAGATGTCCTAACCGACTTGCCAAAACTATAGTTTGTTAACAAGAAAAGTGTGGAGTGGTTGAAAAACGAGTTAGACTCCAACCTAAGTGTATGTAAACTTCCGACTTCAACTGTATATGGGTTAGCTGACAACGTCACGTCACGTGTCTTGTTTTGAGGTGTGAACTGATTTTATGTCAATGCTGATATGGCTAAAATTCACTAGCTAGCTAACCAACAACTGTAACAACGTATTTGAGAGACAAGTGCTCATTGTGCAACTGTGTTTGTTTTCAATAAACATTGGAGACTAAATATAGTTTACATGTTGTCAACAATCTATGCCAACCCCGTCGGTTTTGGCCCGTAGTTGCGCACACGTTGGTTTTGTTGCTCAACAACCAACCAGTCAATAGCAAATAACACCTGATTGGTACTTAAACTGGTCAATGGTTTGGCATGAATCTCCTTTACATGTTCTCATATCACACTGTTCACTCAATAGGCCTATGTAGCCATGAACTATTTGAACAGGTAAGTTCTAGGCTAAGCGGTTCAACGTAAGTACAACATTTACCACTTGGAGCAGTGGAACTGAGTTTGTGACTCACCAATCTCCACAACCCAGGCTCTTTCTCAGAGGTCTAACAATGATTTAACGAAATCGTTGTATCCTTCCCTTCAACTGCAATGATAAGCCTTGACAGGTAAAATATAAGCTCGTAGAACAGGAATTTCAGTTGTCGTTGCGGAAATGTCAGTTGTGTAATTTCAGTATTCATAGTGCAGGAAGTTCAGCTCTGTAATTTCAGAGCAGGAAATATAAAACTGGTCAAAGAGAATCTCTGGACCGCATATAGAAGCCAAGCTCAGTCTAAAAAGTCCTGTTAATTTATCACAAGGCTGATCTATGGCCCCTGGCTTTCTCCTCTGCCAGTCTGTTTCACCCTGCCACCCCTTTTCGAATGGGTTCCTGGGCACAGACATGCGCAGCCGAATGGTTGGCGCATGGGCGGACACGGTGTCAGACTATCAGCTGGTGACGCGAGTGATGCGTATTGGCATGGACACACCAGACACACAGAGCAGGAGAACTCACAGTGGTGACTAGGGTTGTGCTTACAATACCGCTGAACAATGCTTGTGTTCCTATCATAACATTCTAGCACCAGGACTATTAAATCTATGGGTGTTGAAAGCCTGTGCCACCATATCAACATGTGTTTAGCTAGAACAAGCACGCCGCAGGAACAAGAGCAGAATCCTTTGCCAGTGAGAGACGGTTCAAAATGCAGCCCATTTAATGTCCTGGCAGGCCTCAGCTCTTCTTGGCACGCTGGCACTGTGACACAACCTGGCCTTGGCATCGGGGAGAAACCATTGGCAATACAGTGCCACTCCAGAGCTCATTGCGCTTGGCAAAGCCTCGCCAGTGCATTCATATAGCATAAGGTTACAATGTCTTGCCAATGCTTAACCAGCCATATTATGGTTACAGAACAGAGTGAAAGGGAAAAGGAAAATGTGCCTTGTTAGCAGAAGGGATTATTTGGGATAGAAAGGAGGGAATGGAGGAGAGAAATCCCAGAGTTCTCCTGTTTCAGTGGAGGATGCAAGCGCACCCCTCCCCCACCCACTAGTAAAGCGTTCCAAATCAGCGCACCCTACATTTTTTAACTCAGGGAGGGATAAGGTATCAGGAGAAAACCTGGCAACCTTCATACTCGCATCATGAGCTGAAATTAAAAGATTCCACTACAAAAGAACTGAGCTATACTCAGTAGCCACTAGCCACTCAGAGAAAGTAGGGGTGTAACGGTTCACCAAACCAACGGTTCGCTACGTATTGCAGTTACTGTAGTACATTTTTACTTATTTAAGTGTTGGTATTTCTGATTGTAAAATAACACCAAAGACTCATCAAAAGCAACAATAAAATAAAGTGCAACATGCGTGTGAAATCAATACGTAAACATGGCTCAGGCATTGTATAGGCCTACGCTATAATATTTTTCTTACAAGGAGAAAAAGTTGCGCAATTGTGTGACTCTAATAAAGGGGGCGTGTCTGTAGCGTCATACTTCTCATCTCCCGCTCCAGGGTAATGTGATGGGCTGTCACTGTTTAGTAGCTCTCTGTAGCCCTGGAGGTCCATCCATCTGTAGTAAGCGCAACACATGGTGCATTGGCCAATTCATTGACAACTTTGGCTTGCTTATATAGAGCAGGTACTACCTACCCATTTGCTGAAATGGGTGCGAGGGGGAAGTTCGTAACATGGCTTGAGCACTTTCACGAGGTGCTGAAACCCCTATTCTCAACCACGCAGCTATAAACACCTATCGCGTTTGTAATTGATTTGGCCTGATCAGAATCAGCTGCAAAGGGCAGCGTGGATACACACAGGAGACGAAGTTGTGTTGTTGTTTCCATCTTGCTCCGGTGGTAGGAATACTGGGGTGATTTCAGCGTAAATGTTAAGTGTCTGTATTAAGTGTCTGTACATGTTTGAGGTGTTGGCAGCTACATAAGCCATTCTCATTGAGCAGTGGCGACATACTGTTAACGCTTTATCCACCTCTGTTATAATCTACAGGGAAGCCAAGATGTTCCCAAACTAGAGATTTAAACGATGACGGAGGATCCTCCTGGTTGTGATACTTCATTTAGAGTTATGTGACAGTACCGGAAAACCCTGAGCCACTGCGAAACCCTACAATTTCAGATTCCACAGGGAGAGGAGAGAGAGCGAGAGAGACCATGACAGAGAGAGATAGGTGATAAGAACTCACATTATTCAGGAGGGAGAAGTAAAAAAAATAACGTTCCATTTCTCCAATGGGGTTTTGAGGAACAGTAACCAACCATGCCAGATTAAAAAGAGGCCCATTTATTAGAGCCATAGTCTGTGGCAGCTGTGGCAGTGACAGATGGCCCAGTGCACTATGGGAGAGTAGCTGGGTCACAGCCAGGTCAGTTGGGCACTGGTGGAAAGGGCAGCAACACTCATACACTGCACACGAGTGGAGAGGGAGAGACTGCACTTCACCATGGTCATGTTCATTAGGCATTAAATAGTAGAAAACGGACTGATACTGGGTTGGACTAACTGGGTTTGTCCAATTGATAAATGTTTGAAAACATTTCCAGTTCCGTGCCTTATGAACATGACCTAACATGGCCTACTCTTATGAAAACATAGGGACTGCTCACATCAGACTCTCTCAACAGTCTAACACCATCAACAGTTTGTGCAGAATGTCACCAATCAACCAGAACAGAACACCCTCCAATACCCAATCCACACACCTGAGTCATGCCAAAGTAGCTGGAACTGTACTAGGAAAGACAATGTGAACAGAAACAATTTAGCCAGTACGGTTTTGGTGAGCATGTTATAGTGTCACTAATTTACATCACCAACAATACTGAAATCCAAAATGAAGCATTACCCTATATGTAGAGCCAGTAGTATGTCTTGCCCACACGACTGGATGAAGAAAAAAAACTATGGGTCCCAATAAAGGACATAACTAGACTAGGGCTGGGCGATATGGCCAAAATACTATATCACCGCATTAAAAAAAATGGACAGTATTTGAAAGTATTTTTAGTTTTTTATAATACAAGTTCTACATTTTCTTTATGAGTAGTGAGTGGTCCTAGGGTGGAAACACAGACTAAAGTGTTGATAAGTGTTTCCTAGGGGACCCTATAAGCTTTGGCTACATTGCATGTTTTCTCTTAGCTACATCATGTAGCTAACATATTCTTGCTTTGCATATTCCTCTTTGATTTAGAAGCTACTGTTGCACAAACAACATGCTGATTCAGGTCTACACCATCACTGGTCTTATCAGGCTGTATTAGCTAGCTACGTTTGCTCTGACTCAGCACATTTATTAGCTAGCTAGCTATTAGCATTAGCGACTCACAATTAGCGTCTCACATGATTTAGGGCAACTTGCTAAGAAAAGACAAACTAGCTGTTTGCTGATGTAAGAAACACAAACTAATAGTGTCATTATAGAACACTAGTGGATTTATATTAAGAATCAACGTGAAAACAGCATTGCTGTCATCAACATTGTTGCATGTTCTACATTGACCATGCAGACTGAAGGCAAGTGTCTCGTGATTGAGGAACATCAAAAGCGCTCCTTGAGTGACAGGGGGCGTGGCTAGGTTTGTGTGGAAAGTGGCTCGGAGAGAAATGACTCAAGTAGCAAAGTAAACTATAGAAAATGACATTACATATGGTGTATCACATTTAACAAACCAAACATTCAAATACCGGTATAGAAGGTAAAGTAAAAACCCAAACCGGTCCCTGCATCAATACCGGTATACCGCCCAGCCATGGAGACAGCGCACCCCTCACAGTCTCCAATACATATGCGCACACACACCATTTCCTGTCGGTCAGCCTCTGTGTTCCTACATCTGAGGCCATTAGTGGGTGTGTAGGTCACAGGCTGTGATTACAGGATGGCATGAAACAGCCCAGCATACCATGTGTATGTGCCCGCCCTCAGCTCTGCTCAGGCTGGCGTCACACATGGAGTGTGTGTCTCTAGGCAGGGCCTGAGATAACCCCTGCTACACGGCATACCGTTCCAGAAACAGGGTGCACTATCCTCTGCCCAGGGCCTGAATCCATGCGCCCCCCCATCCCCTCTACACACATTTGTGGAGTAAACCATCACTTCAAGATTTCCCTGTTGCTGCTCTTTGAGTTCTTTAAGTTTAGACTCTTAGATCCCATGCACAAAAACAAAATCACACAACTTCAGCAGTCAGATGTCATGGGAAGAGTCGATATGTGTGGAAACGTTGTCATAGACAAAAATAAACCGTTTGATTAACCGTATTGTAGTCCGTGATACGTGTTGTCCCTAACCTTCCTAATGCTTGAATATAATTGACACATTCACCAACAAGCACAAAAACACTTACACATCATTTCACATGCCTGTAAAATCCAAACCACAAGAGTGACAAAGTAACATGGCGGCTACATACATACACGTGTGAGTTTGTATGCGTGTGATGTTCCTTACCTTAAAATGACCCCAGGTCTCAGAGACCCCGGCTACTCCTCATGAGGAGAGCCTATCCCTGGGTTCCCTTTGTCGTGCCCTTTAACCTTGGTCCGGCAGACAAAGCAAGCTGACTGGCTTAGCGTCGGCCCGGAGTCACAGAGCCTCAAATCCCAGCACTCCCTCTCAGCAGAAGATCACAGTGCCCTTTCACAAACCTGGAGAGCGAAAAAGACAACCATCAGGGGTGTATTCAGGGTCTTTAAAACGCTCAGAATATCGCAGATAGAAATATAACAAATCCAGTTGACACGATCCCCTATTCCATTTGAGGACAATCATTTCTGTTCTACGCAATACATTTTCTCTCCAAACATTCCGTAAGATTACATCCTCCTAAACAGGCCTCAGATCTCCAACGAAGACCTAAATACACTTAAGTTTTGGTTGAGGAAAATTATTATTCACAGACCACAGATGTTTACATCACATTCATAAACTCAGCAAAAAAAGAAACAGCCCTTTTTCAGGACCCTGTCTTTCAAAGATAATACGGACAGCTGATCGTCCTCGCAGTGGCAGACCACGTGTAACAACACCTGCACAGGATCGGTACATCCGAACATCACACCTGCGGAACAGGTACAGGATGGCAACAACAACTACTCGAGGTACACCAGGAATGCACAATCTCTCCATCAGAGGCTCGACTGAGGGCTTGTAGGCCTGTTGTAAAGCAGGTCCTCACTGAGCTTGCCATTGCAGGCAACCTCAACGTTGTGCGTTACAGGGAAGACATCCTCCTCCCTCATGTGGTACCCTTCCTGCAGGCTCATCCTGACATGACCCTCCAGCATGACAATGCCACCAGCCATACTGCTCGTTCTGGACGTGATTTCCTGCAAGACAGGAATGTCAGTGTTCTGCCATGGCCAGCGAAGAACCCGGATCTCAATCCCATTGAGCACGTCTGGGACCTGCTGGATTAGAGGGTGAGGGCTAGGGCCATTCCCCCAGGTGCCTTGGTGGAAGAGTGGGGTAACATCTCACAGCAAGAACTGGCAAATCTGGTTCAGTCCATGAGGAGGAGATGTACTGCAGCACTTAATGCAGCTGGTAGCCACACCAGATACTGACTGTTACTTTTGACCTCCCCTTTGTTCAGGGACACATTTTCAATTTCTGTCACATGTCTGTGGAACTTGTTCAGTTTGTCTCAGTTGTTGAATCTTATGTTCATACAAATATTTACACATGTTAAGTTTGCTGAAAATAAACGCAGTTGACAGTGAGAGGACGTTTCTTTTTTTGCTGAATTTTTTTAAAGGCACAATTGATACACTGCTTTTCAACCAGACATCAAATGTGACTTTTTGGAGGTTTGAGGGCAATGTCTTAGAGAGGAATAATTAAAATAGGAAGAGGCAGACACAGTTGGTCCCAAATCAAACTTGTTGGTTAGATATTTATTTGTTTGATTTTAGATTGTGTTTCTTCTTTCTCTGGCTGCAACAGGGGACATGCAATTTAGCAATTATACATTTAACGACTACGATGCACAAGGGAAAAGATATAGAAAAAGTGTCACTTGTATCATGTGTACATCCCACATATACCAAGCCAATACATAAAACCATCACATTTACAAAGGCAATGGAACCACATGGCAGATTCTACCGACAGTGCAAAGGGAATAGATAGCAGACAACGTACAGTGAGAGAAAAAAGTATTTGATCCCCTGCTGATTTTGTACGTTTGCCCACTGACAAAGAAATGATCCGTCTATAATTTTAATGGTAGGTTTATTTGAACAGTGAGAGACAGAATAACAAACAAATCCAGAGAACCGCATGTGAAAAATGTTATTAATTGATTTGCATTTTAATGAGGGAAATAAGTATTTGACCCCTCTGCAAAACATGACTTAGTACTTGGTGGCAAAACCCTTGTTGGCAATCACAGAGGTCAGACAATTCTTGTAGTTGGCCACCAGGTTTGCACACATCTCAGGAGGGATTTTGTCCCACTCCTCTGCAGATCTTCTCCAAGTCATTAAGGTTTCGAGGCTGACGTTTGGAAACTCAAACCTTCAGCTCCCTCCACAGATTTTCTATGGGATTAAAGTCTGGAGACTGGCTAGGCCACTCCAGGACCTTAATGTGCTTCTTCTTGAGCCACTCCTTTGTTGCCTTGGCCGTGTGTTTTGGGTCATTGTCATGCTGGAATACCCAACCACGACCCATTTTCGATGCCCTGGCTGAGGGAAGGAGGTTCTCACCCAAGATTTGACTGTACATGGCCCCGTCCATTGTCCCTTTGATGCGGTGAAGTTGTCCTGTCCCCTTAGCAGAAAAACACCGCCAAAGCATAATGTTTCCACCTCCATGTTTGATGGTGGGATGGTGTTCTTGGGGTCATAGGCAGCATTCCTCTTCCTCCAAACACGGCGAGTTGAGTTGATGCCAAAGAGCTCCATTTTGGTCTCATCTGACCACAACACTTTCACCCAGTTGTCCTCTGAATCATTCAGATGTTCATTGGCAAACTTCAGACGGGCATGTATATGTGCTTTCTTGAGCAGGGGGACCTTGCGGGCGCTGCAGGATTTCAGTCCTTTTCTTGGTGACTATGGTCCTAGCTGCCTTGAGATCATTGACAAGATCCTCCCATGTAGTTCTGTTCCTCACCGTTCTCATGATCATTGCAACTCCACGAGGTGAGATCTTGCATGGAGACCCAGGCCGAGGGAGATTGACAGTTCTTTTGTGTTTCTTCCATTTGCGAATAATCGCACCAACTGTTGTCACCTTCTCACCAAGCTGCTTGGCGATGGTCTTCTAGCCCATTCCAGCCTTGTGTAGGTCTACAATCTTGTCCCTAACATCCTTGGAGAGCTCTTTGGTCTTGGCCATGGTGGAGAGTTTGGAATCTGATTGATTGATTGCTTCTGTGGACAGGTGTATTTTATACAGGTAACAAACTGAGATGAGGAGCACTCCCTTTAAGAGTGTGCTCCTAATCTCAGCTCGTTACCTGTATAAAAAGACACCTGGGAGCCAGAAATCTTTCTGATTGAGAGGGGGTCAAATACTTATTTCCCTCATTAAAATGCAAATCAATTTATAACATTTTTCACATGCGTTTTTCTGGATGTTTTTGTTGTTATTCTGTCTCTCACTGTTCAAATAAACCTACCATTACAATTATAGACTGATCATTTATTTGTCAGTGGGCAAACGTACAAAATCAGCAGGGGATCAAATACTTTTTTCCCTCACTGTACATGTTAACTACATGTCCACAGCATTTGTGACGCACATCAGCTTTGACATTAGGTTAGATGCCCAGGTTTAAGCCACTGCACAGCAGCAAAACTTTGGGACAGCTAGGATGAAATAACAAATTATCCAAAAGGACATCTTGGAAATAACATTAGCCTGGTATGCATCACCTTCAGGCCTGAATTATCATCTTAATGCTCAGATCAATAGTTCAAACAATAGCAAAGCAGCCACCACACTTGTTTTGGTAAAAAGCTGAGATTGGCCTGGAGAAATGTTACCACTCTCAAATTCAGACAGAGATATGAATGAACCCCTGACCATGATATCAAAATTACATTTTTAACCATGTTGAGGCTATACAGTGTTTGTTTACATTTAGGTCACTGTTACAAACACTGGAGTAAAAAAAATATATATATATATATATATTGGGTTCTGATGGGGTAGAACACTCGAACTAAGCTCATAAGGCATGTATAAGTTATATTCTTCAAGAATCAATGGGTATATATCATTAATTTATAAGTCCAAAAACAGACGTAACAACTAAGGATTCTAGCTGTACTGCAGCAGATTTATTTTCCATGCTGGCAAAATTGGTGTTATACGGCTTCATCAGCTATTCTGACCAGTATCATTTGCCATGGCATCATTCACATCTTCTATATGAATAGTCTACACCACCAAAATAACCTTTCGGCAAATATTGACTATGCCCAAACAGTCGTCAGCAGAGCGAATAGGCCAACAGTTTGGTTATCTAACTAACCTACCATACAAGCAGAAACCACAACCAGGTGGACACAGGACATGACAGTATTCTCTATGGGTAGAACCAGCAAACAGGCAGTCTTCGTTCACGAAACAAAATGGGCTAGTTACACAGCATAAATACCATCTATAAAACTACAACGGGTTGTGATGCAAGTTTCCAACTAATTGAAACACCTATTGTGAATAACATAAACGTATAATTCAACATTTTCCAGTACCTCCAATCCAGTGTTTACATATGCAAAGGAGTTTGGGCTACATTCATTTCAGAATATGTTGCAGACGTCCCATTCCATATTGTAGTCGGATACCATGAATAGAAAAATAAACTGTACCCTCTCGTAGCTTTTTTTGTTGGCCAGAAAGTTACAAACCATCTACTTTCACGCCTGTCTTAACAAGCGGATCAAAACAATGAGCCACGGCAACATTGTAACACGAAATGTAACGATGGATTGATCTTATTCGACCAAGGCTGTTCGAGCCTTCCACTAGAAACGTCGGGTGGATCACAGAATGGGACAAAAAGCTTCAGGCCGTCGGCGAATCACGATCAACATTGCAGGACGCATTTGTTGCTTACTGCTTTGCAATGATTTCACCACGTGTAGACCTGGATAAGTGCAGTAATTTAAAGTGTTCTATGTGAAACCGAAAGTCCGAATTGTAAAAGTAAGTAACCCCCACAAATCGATGCATTACGAAAATAGAAAGCAGCAGCATGTGTGTTGCAATGGACAAATACCCATCTACACAAATTAATAGGATACAACTAGCACCAGGGACAACTTTGAAGCGACATATTGAAATAGCAAATTGAAGTCTAACGTTTAAAAGGTGTAACGTTAACTTCAGAGAATAAGGGTCTGACTTCCCAACGGAGCAAGGCCAAGTATGTTTACAGCTGAACAACGGGCATGGGATAAAAATGCTATCTAGCTTGGTTAGGTATAGTAACGTTAGATGCAAAAGGAAACCCTCTCTTACCCATTGTGTCTGACACAATATCCTTCATTATTGAACACGATATCACATATGTATACAGAGCTCCACGAGTCCCATCTTTCTTCGTTGAGAACAAATTATTCCATACACAAATAAGACTTACACCAATAATTATCCTCGAGTAAAGTAAACCATTTTCAGAAGAACTTAGGCCTAGGCGAAAAACGAGGTTAAAATGTTATTTTCCACGATAAACAAGAACAGCAGAATACTTCCAGATTTTGCATAAATAAATCTCCACTCCTGGCTATTATACTCCAAGCGATTACAAGGGCTTCTCCAAGACGTTCCAAACTTGTGCAGCTTTTTTCTCTCTGAAAGGAGTTGTTCCTGTTTCGCCAAAGCTTGGGGGGAGGGGTGTTTGTCAAGCAGGCTGAAAAGCCCAGGCAGTTCAGAACACAGACTAAACTCACAGAGAAGTGAGAGCGAAGTTAATCCGTCATAGCCTACTAGGGAGGACAGGGTCAAGATAATCATCGAAAAACCTATTGCAAGACTGGGATAACCATACAATATCCTATGCATTTTGGGAAATTAAAATGTTTGCCTATTAGGCTGGACTGTAAATAGCATACTTCAAAGTATTTTTTAAATCGTTTTTGGTGTATCTGTACTTTACTGTTTATATTTTTTACAACTTTTACTTCACGTCATTCCTAAAGATGTATGTTTTACTCCATACATTTTTCCTGACACCAAAAGTACTCCTTACATGTTGAATGCTTAGCAAGGACAGTAAAATGGTCCAATAGAGCTCCACAGTGAAGGTGTCATAATACCCATAAAACCTAGCGGTCAAACAGGGAAAATCTTTTTTTCCCATAGGGGATTTTAGATTTTTTTTTAAATAAGGGATGTTTTGTGTAGGCTTACCCAGGCGTGAGGTTTTGACAACCATGTAAATCTCTCTCGGACAAGGTGACTTTTATCAATATGCTCGGCTCTATTTACTCTTAGATTACAAAAATGCTAATTATCGTCAAAGTAGACATCATGCAAACTACAAATCCCTGCAAGCTCCTGCACGTCACATCTAGCTGACACCTTTGCTAATAGGTATTGTATCAATGTAAAACTTACACAAGACAGTTCACAGAATTGTCAATTTAAAGAAATGTTGCCAATTTATTAATTACTACAGTTAGTTAACATTAGTTAACCCAGAGATTTTTACCTTTGCCTTGATTTGGCAGTCTCATTTAGATCATCATGGCATTTGTAGTTCTTTATGATAGCCACATTAGCAGCTAATTAGCATTTCATTTTGGTGGGTAAATACAGGTGAATATATAGATAAAAGTCACTTTGTCCTAGAGAGATTTACACGGTTATCAGAACGTCACACAAGGGTAAGCCTACGCGAAGCACAACCTATATTTTAAGTTTCTAAAATCTCCTATGGGAAAATGAATGGTGGAAAAACTATTAGAACCATTTCCTTGTTTGACCGCTAGGTTTTATAGGTATTATGACTCATGCTGTGGTACTCTTTACATGAACTTATCAAGAGAACATCTCTGGTCTGCCTCTGATCTGGTGGACTCACTAAACACACATGCTTCATTTGTAAATAATGTCTGCTCCAGCCTCTCCAATCTAATGTGTGTTTGTATGTGTGTATAACGGGGGGGTTGGATAAAAATAGAAGACACATTTACACCTCTTGTGGACTAATAAAGTATACTTCTTGTCTTTTCCTCTGCTACCCCCACTTTGAAAAATAGTTTAACCCAAATTCTTAATCAGATTCTAGGTCAAGTCAATGTGCCATACTGTATGTGAACTGTTAGATCAATTGTAGTTGAAAGAGCCGTGCACCGCATGCCTGCACTGGAGACTATAGTAAATGAAAAAGCAGACACTTTCCTATAGCCTGACGTCTTTTAAGATGTGCTCAAAGGTTTGAACATCAAAGGTGTAGGTGTGTTCTCTTCAAACTGCACCTGGCTACTCCACCACCACAACCCTTGATTCCCTCCTCCCTTGCACTTATCCACTTGTTCTTCTTTGAACAGTTTGTTTTATATGGGCCTACCTGGCTCCTACTTTGCCCCTCCCCCATAGGTTATATATTGGTTTAGGTAAGAGTCTGTTAAATGACAAGAAGTGAATGTGAAAGTATGTCCGTCATCTGTCTAACTGTCTGTGTCTGTCTTTATCAAATGTAGTAGACTGTAGACATGAACAATCAACCTGGACAGATTCATATGATGGATCACTTAAACCGCTGGTGTCTCAAGATGCTAGTAGTAGCCAACCTAGATATAACAAAGTAAATGTAAATCTTGGGCACTCCAATTAGTATATTATGTTAAGTTTCGTATGCCATGTATTAATTTGTGGATGTCCATCTACCATTTAGTGTCTTGTGTTACAAATTACAATTTGTCTAATATGTTACGAATTTCAATTCGTACAATATGTTACGAATTGCAATTCTTACTATGTTATGAATTTGCGAAAACGTATGATATGTTACGAATTTCAATTTGAAGTAGCTAACCTTATCTTGGTGGCTAATGTTAGCTAGGCTAGGGGGTTAGGCGTTAAGATAAGGAGTTAGGTTAAAAGGTTAGGGGAAGGGTTAGCTAGCATGCTAAGTAGCTAAAAAGTAGTAAGTAGGTGCAAAGTTTCAAATTATCCGTGATGAGATTCGAACGTGCAACCTTTGGGTTGCTAGACGTTCACGTTATACGTCCACCAATCTACCCTGACCAACCCCCCTACTTTTGATTTTGCTTTCAGTAACATTCTGTCCTATGGAACCATACCAAACAAAACATACAAAACAATGTTACGTCTAGTCTATGAGACCAGGCTGTACTAGCAGCCAGTACAGACTTCAGGATAGCAGTTTTCGTCTTTTGTCACATTTGGGTTTGCCTGTGTCCCTTGCTGAGGACAAGCTATTAGCTGTACTCTATAGTATCCTCTAACCGTACTAGTCGGATCCCCTCCGATGTAGGGTACAACACACTCACAAAACCAAAGAAAGAGAATGCATCTCAGAGATACCAATTGCAATTTTTCACAAACACTTGCCTCTCTTAAAACACTCTTCCTTCAAATAGCTGAGCAAGAGTGATAAAATGCAATAGGGATTCTTTGTGTCAACACAATATAATAGACACTAGGCAAATGTTTATCTGTTCTATTTACACAAGAAGATATAGTTCTTTATATTGGTTAGAAATAGCAGCAAATGATCAGAGAGACCTATCGGCATATATCTGTTTCTTGATTCGATATGGAGACAAAGACAGTGAATGTTAGAAGGAGGAGAGGAAGCACTAGATTTTTGTCTGTTGTTCGTTCTGATGCATACTAAGCGTGCAATGGAGGGGGGGCTGGCATACTCAAGGGATTAAAAGCGTTTGTTTGCCATCTAATCCTTTGCTTGAACCCACAGCACAACCACTACGCACCCCACAGACTCCCGGATCCCAGAAAGAGCAGAGAGAGAGACAGAGAGAGAGAGAAAGAGGGAGAGACAGAGAGTGAGACAGAAGGAGAGAAAGAAAGAGAGACACAGAGAGAGACAGAGGGAGAGAGAGAGATATAAAACAACAGCAATCTAAGTGAATACTCTCCGTTCTGGGGGAAAACAATTCCCTTAGAAGTTCCATGGCAATTGCTTTTACCGTTTTACTCTGTAGATTCGTGTGCCTCTTAGATAACAAGAGGGAGAAAAAAAGGCAATCCTTTTTCCTCTTTGGAAGTGATACGAAAGATCGTCCCCTGCTGATAAAATGTCTGTTCCTCTACCCCCAGAGAGTACATGACAGACATGTTTTAGACATATACCATTTACTATATGGGCGAAAACAGAGACAGTTGTCAATGTTTGCATACTTTTATATATAATATGGTGCCTGACATCCCCAGTGTTACAGGGTAGTGTTCAGCACGATACACGTTGCAAAACATTTGCCACGGAAAATAAAACATTTCTTTCTTATTAGAACAAGTCCAGATAATCCCTCCCTGTTTCAGTCTGTTTTCTTCCGATTAATGCCTATTGAACACGGCCCTGTTGTGTCTCCACGCAACACAATGAGTAAAAACATCAGTTACACACGTTTTTCATGTTCAACACCCCAGCAAGTGGTGACATCTGGTAGCACGGAAAAGCAAAAACAAATCCTGTTCACAATGAGGCATGGGCTTTATTTCTTATGTTCCAGGTCTAAGCTGATTCTCTAAGTGAATGTATGTCATTGCCATAGATTAATAAAGAGACCAACATATGTGACTGCTTAGAACAGTGCAATATAGTCAAACAGAGGGATTTAGTGGTGCCGCTCATCCATAAAGAGGTATGTTTTTATGAGAGCTGTATATAGTACCAGTCAAAAGTTTGGACACACCTACTCATTTAGGGGTTTTCTTTATTTGTACTATTTTCTACATTGTATAATAATAGTGAAGACATCAAAACTATTAAATAACGCATATGAAATCATATGTAAATCATAAGTAGCCACCCTTTGCCTTGATGACAGCTTTGCACAGTCTTGGCATTCTCTCAACCAGCTTCACCTGGAATGCTTTTCCAACAGTTTTGAAGGAGTTCCCACATATGCTGAGTAATTATTGGCTGCTTTTCCTTCACTCTGCGGTCCAACTCATCCCAAACCATCTCAATTGGGTTGAGGTTGGGTTATTGTGGAGGCCAGGTCATCTGATGCAGCACTCCATCACTCTCCTTCTTGGTCAAACAACCGTTACACAGCCTGGTGTGTTTTGGGTCATTGTCCTTTTGAAAAACAAATGATAGTCCCACTAAGTGCAAACCAGATGGGATGGCGTATCACTGCAGAATGCTGTGGTAGCCATGCTGGTTAAGTGTGCCTTGAATTCTAAATTAATCACTAACAGTCACCAGCAAAGCACCCCCACACAATCACAGCTCCTCCATGCTTCACGATGGGAACCACACATGCGAAGATCATCCGTTCACCTACTCTGCGTCTCACAAAGACACGGCAGTTGGAACCAAAAATCTCAAATTTGGACTTGTCAGACCAAAGGACAGATTTCCACTGGTCTAATGTCCATTACTTGTGATTCTTGGCCCAAGCAAGTCTCTTCTTATTATTGTTGTCCTTTAGTAGTGGTTTCTTTGCAGAAATTCAACCATTAAGGCTTGATTTACACAGTCACCTCTGAACAGTTGATGTTGAGATGTGTCTGTTACTTGAACTCTGTGAAGCATTTATTTGGGCTGCAATTTGAAATGCATTCCAGGTGACTACCTCATGAAGCTGGTTGACAGAATGCCAAGAGTGTGCAAAGCTGTCATCAAGGCAAAGGGTGGCTGCTTTGAAGAATCCAAAATATATTTTTTGGTTACTACATGATTCCATGTGTTATTTCATAGTTTTGATGTCTTTACTATTATTCTACAATGTAGAAAATAGTAAAAATAAAAACTTGGAATGAGTAGGTGTGTCCAAACGTATGACTGTTACTGTAGGAGGGGATCAGGTCCCAGTCATAACCTTTGTTGATGTGCTAGTATGTCAGCTCTCCCACTTGTGTATCCATCCAGGGCATCACCAGGAAGATACAAGTGGTGTGTTTCTTATTTTAGACTTGAACATCACTATGGCGCCAATATTATGGCTGTAAAGCGTCTGTGTGTTGCTGGTGTTGAGAAGTCAGGCGCAGGACAGCAGAATTGAGTAAATATAGCAAAATTTGAAACCAGGTGTGTAAAACAAGACAAAAGCAATGGAAAAATGAAAAGTTGATCGGCGATGGCTAGAAAACCGGTGACGTCGACCGCCGAACGCCGCCAGAGCAAGGAGAGGGACCGACTTCGGCGGAAGTCGTGACAATGGTTGCATTTGCTGACCAGTGACCCTATGGCCGACCCTGTTAACTTATTGTTCTACTATAAGTCAAGTAGATGACCTTGCGGTGCACAACTGCAGATTTTTAAAGTCAGTGAGTGGTCACTGAGTGAGACACAAACAACCATTCACAACATTTTGAGAGTGGACAATAAGTTGTATTTCTTGAAATAAAAGGCCTTTCAAATTCATGTATCCAACAGCAGTCTTCCAGATACAGATTTGATTGCTTTTGCAACTCCTCACCACTTTCCAGTTCTCTCTCCTCCCCTCTCCTCTCCTCCCTGCTCCCCTTCCCTCTCCTCTCCTCTCCTCCCCGCTCCCCTTCCCTCTCATCTCCTCTTCATTCCTCTCCTCTACAATGGAGGTAGATATCTAAACAAGCTTTAAATGCTCCTCTCTAGTGAAATTACATCAGTGAACTAGTCATCAACAAGGAATTTGATAGCAAAGCATTCTATTGAGTGCCCCATAATTTATTCAATAACCGCTAATCAGGGAGCTGAAAACAGCAATAAAAATTGGATGTAATTGTTGTCATACAGAAATTAAATCATACACTCAGTTTAGAGTGGATACGTTGAACAGCAACCTGGCAAATTATCTAATTAAATATTGATATCCTATTGAAGTGAATCCTGTTCATTTGTGAGTAACGCACAGTTGTTTCCCTACCCAACAAGGAAACTTTGAAGACGATTTTTATCTCTCAGCTTGTTTGTCTGAGGTTTTTTGTCTGTGCTTATATCCGGCCCTGCGAAGAAATATGACCCTTTGACTCTGAACAAACCTTACAACAAAGAAAAGTACTTCTGCTGAGCCTGCACTCTTGCCTTAATTAATTTTCACCACTTTTTTTCCCAGCGGACATGTTTTACAATGTCCCTAGCTCTGGGTGCTTTGCTGTCACCACATTACAAAGCCCTTTCTTCTCTCCTCCTGCAGGAACACTGGTGAGTCAAGGTGTGCATCCCAGATGACACTCTATTCCCTATGTAGTGCAGCACTTTGACCAGGACCCATAAGGCTGTGGTCAAAAGTAGTGCACAACATAAGGATTAGGGGGCCATTTGGGAAACATCCAAGGCCTTTCAAAGTCTTCACTGCTGTAGACCATTTGTGAAACCAACAGCTACAGGATATTCTATTACATTTACATTTTAGTCATTTAGCAGACGTTCTTATCCAGAGAGACTTACAGGAGCAATTAGGGTTAAGTGCCTTGCTCAAGGGCACATCGACCAGTGCAAAGAGTGTATGAATCCACTCACCTCAATGACAGAGGAGATGTTGTCAACAGTTGTACAACGGATGGGTCTAATCCTTAATGCTGATTGGTTAAAAGTGCATTCCAGCCAGTGTGTATTCCACAAGTTACCAACGGCTAAATCTATGATGTAAAAATGCCTATTTACTCTGTTCCATCTGACTGTGCAATCCACTGTCTCAGCCCAGCCAGGCAATTTATGTACTTGATCTCCACTATAAATAGCATCTATATATTATCTCACATTTATTTTAGACTAACATTTAGTTTTCAACAGCATAGATTTGTATAAACCTTGCTGTCTGTCTCTACAACATTTGCAACATTGTTTCAATATTCAAATTTCATCTCCAGCTGTCCCATAGTAATGAACGTGTCGGGGGTCGGGACGAGAAAGAGAGGCAGCCAGCGTTTCTCAGCCAGTCAAACTCATGAATCAGCTGGCATCATTTTTATGGATATATACAAAGAAATGTCAATTGAAAAAAGGTTAAACGAAACAAAGTGCAGCTAGTTTGCAGTCTTTCCAGCTTCAGTTGGAAGTGATTGTGTTAGCTGTGTTGTTGACTATCTCCTCTGAACAAGTGTCCTGATGAGAGAGCACATTTTCTGTGCCAGGCAAAATCAAGCCTCATTAGCTCATTGTTATGGGTGTATAAAATAAATGTCACTAGAAAACAGCTTAAATAAATGCAAATGCAGCTACTTTGCTATTATTATGGCTACACTGTTAGATGTGACTGTAAGTTAGCAGTAGCTGGCTAACTAGTAAGCAAGGGATAAGAATGTTGTCAGCCAGTATGACAATGGAACATTTAGAACCAACAACAGGATCGCGTCCATAGATACAGAACAAAAAGACTGAACAACTGGGTCGGGTCGATGGCAACCGAACCAGTAGAACGAACAACCAGCCCGCTTGGGTAACAACCCTAGATTTGTGTCGGGACTATATCTTGTGGAAGGATGAAATAATATGAACAAATAATCAAAATATTTTTTTTAATGAAAATATGTAAATCATTATTTTAATATGTTGGTAACCAGTTGTATAAAAGTGATAATGTCCTTGAAGCCAGTGTTTGGAGGATATATTTACAGTTAACAACACCCGTGCCAATATATCCTCCAAACACCAGCTTCTCTGGCATTATCACTTAAATATGCAACAGAGATGCTATCATTCCAGTTCCGTGCTGCTTCTAGGCACTGAGGGTTGCTGTATGGCTGTCAGAGGACCACCTCTTTGTACACAGATAGGGGGCATCAGGGTGTCATATAGGGGGCATCGGGGGGTTCTATCCTTGTGGGGTCCTAAAATCATCACAACTATAGTAAAACAAGGAAAAGTATCCCTCGTGGGATAATTTCCCACATCCCAATGGGGACAAAGGTATTTTAAGCTTAGGGGTTACGTTTAGGGTTAGGCTTACAATTAGGTTTAGGGTTAGAATTAGGGTAAGTGGTTTGCGGTTAGGTTTAGGGTTAGGAGTTAGGTTCAGGGATTTGGTTAGGGTTAGGGAATAGGCAAAAAAGGATTTTGAATGGAAATGAATTTTAGGTCCCCACGAGTATAGAACAACAAAAAATGTTTGTGTGTGTGAGTCTGTCTGTCTGTCTGTCTCTCTGTGCCTGCACCTGTGTCTGTGTGCGTAGGTATCATTTTGAACCAAAATTTCAACTGTAAATTCCTTATGAATTCCTTTATAAACTGGATGCCCATGTAGACCACTTTTTCATTACTTACATCATTGACATTGAGCAAGCTTCTCTATGAATACTGGTAGTCATGCGCAAGATTAAGACTCGTTTGAGTGGAAATCAAGTAAATCAGTTGGCTGGCAAGTACTGTGGACGTTTGAGTGATTTACTCTTCATTATCACAAGACTGAACGACTTGCCAGATATAGAAATCTGTCAAAATTCAATTTAGCTGTCATGTACTGTAATACAAGGTTCCAAATATTGCCAGGTTTATTCTTAGGCTCTCTTATAACACTGTGCTTCAAGTTATACAGTTGAAGTCGGAAGTTTACATACACTTAGGTTGGAGTCATTAAAACTCGTTTTTCAACCACTCCACAAATTTCTTGTTCACAAACTACAGTTTTGGCGGTTAGGACATCTACATCTAAGTCATTTTTTCAACAATTGTTTACAGACAGATTATTTCACTTACAATTCACTGTATCACAATTCCAGTGGGTCAGAAGTTTATATATGCTAAGTTTCTGGAAAATTCCAGAAAATGATGTCATGGCTTTAGAAGCTTCTGATAGGCTAATTGACATAATTTGAGTCAATTGGAGGTGTTCCTGTGGATGTATTTCAAGGCCTACCTTCAAACTCAGTGCCTCTTTGCTTGACATCATGGGACAATCTAAATAAATCAGCCAAGACCAATGAAAAAAATTGTAGACCTCCACAAGTCTGGTTCATCATGGGAGCAATTTCCAAACACCTGAAGGTACCACGTTCATCTGTACAAACAATAGTACGCAAGCATAAACACCATGGGACCACGCAGCCTCTGTCTCCTAGAGATGAACGTACTTTGGTGTGAAAAGTGCAAATCAATCCCAGAACAACAGCAAAGGACCTTGTAAAGATGCTGGAGGAAACAGGTACAAAGTATCTATGTCCACAGTAAAACAGTCCTATATCTGCAAGGAAGAAGTCACTGCTCAAAAACAAGGTGGGCTATGTTTTTCACCCGTTTTATTTTCACCCTTTCTTACAGACCAGGTTCCCAGAAAGTCAAGGCAGACGCACTGTCCCGGCTGTATGACACAGAGGAGCGGTCCATGGATCCTACCCCCGTACTTTTGGATCCGTCTATGCTGCGGGAGTTCCATCGTCTCCGTCCGGATCGCCCTGAGCCTCGCCCTCCGGGTCGGCCCCGAGGCCGGTCAGGGGGGGGGGGGGTACTGTCACGACTTCCGCCGAAGTCGGTGCCTCTCCTTGTTCGGGTCGTGTTTGGCGGTCGACGTCACCGGTCTTCTAGCCATCACCGATCCTCTTTTCATTTTCCATTTGTTTTGTCTTGTTTTTCTCACACCTGGTTTCAATCCCCTCAATCACTTGTTGTGTATTTAACCCTCTGTTTCCCCCATGTCTTTGTGTGGGATTGTTTCTTTGTTTTTCATGTATGCGCACGTTCGGCTGGTTACGCTGGGTTATGTTCAACCCGTATAGTAGTTTGTGTTCGTTGTGCCGTGTGTTTCTCGTTCGCCTAAATAAAAGGCTCCGTTTACTACCCAATATCTGCTCTCCTGCGCCTGACTCCTTTACAGCCTTTACAGTATACTTGACACCGCCATAAAAAAGCCAGACTACGTTTTGCAACTGCACATGGGGACAAAGATCGTACTTTTTGGAGAAATGTCCTCTAGTCTGATGAAACAAAAACAGAACTGCTTGGCCATAATGACCATCATTATGTTTGGAGGAAAAATGGGGAGGCTTGCAAGCCGAAGAACACCATCCCAACCGTGAAGCACGGGGTGGCAGTATCATGTTGTGGGGGTGCTTTGCTGCAGAAGGGACTGGTGCACTTCACAAAATAGATTGCATCATGAGGGAGAAAAATTATGTGGATATATTGAAGCAGGGTCTCAAGACATCATTCAGGATGTTAAAGCTAGGTCGCAAATGGGTCTTCCAAATGGACAATGACCCCAAGCATACTTCCAAAGTTGTGGCAAAATGGCTTAAGGACAACCAAGTCAAGGTATGGGAGTGGCCATCACAAAGCCCGGATCTCAATCCTTTAGAAGATTTGTGGCCAGAACTGAAAAAGCGTGTGCGAACAAGAAGGCCTACAAACCTGATTCAGTTACACCAGCTCTGTCAGGAGGAATGGGCCAAAATGAACCCAACTTATTGTGGGAAGCTTGTGGAAGGCTACCCGAAATGTTTTACCCAAGTTAAACAATTTAAAGGCAATGCTACCAAATACTAATTGAGTGTATGTAAACTTCTGACCCACTGGGAATGTGATGAAGGAAATAAAATCTGAAATAAATCATTATTCTGACATTTCACATTCTTAAAATAAAGTGGTGATCCCTAGACTTTTTACTAGGATTAAATTGTGGGAATTGTGAAGAACTGAGTTCTAATGTATTTGGCTAAGATGTATGTAAACTTCTGACTTCAACTGTAAGTTACAAGGGTATATAAATATGAGAATGAAAGAATGAAAAAGGTTACAGACACATTCACAGGTCTCAATCAGACACAAGTATTAAAAGGTCACGGACACGTCAATCTGTCACCTGCAATCGATGTCTATGCTATGCTATGCCATAATATACTATTCCATACTATAAACTATTCCATACTGTATGTAATACTATTGTTTTCTATAGTATCCTTTTCTTATTTAACTGCATGCATACTGAGTTGAGCCAACCCTTTTAATTGCATGGAGTGTAAACTGTCAGTCTTTCCCACCTGTCAGCTCTCTGAGAGGACCACAATGGAAATAGGCATTATTGTGTTTTATCCTTGATAATTTTTTATGTATATATTATTGTCTCCGGCTGGAGAACCAGCCTAGAATAGGTCCTACTACTTATCCAATAAATTCAATCAATCAATCTATAACGGTGTAATTAATGGCCTTACATTTGTGGCACACCCACAGGTGAGGTGATAGCAGGTAGGGCTACAGGATTCTCCTGGGGAATTGGAAATAAAGGCCTCTGATGCGTGGTCAGACTGGTGAAAAGGCATCCCGCGTCCCTCCGATGTAAATCTACCTTAAAGCTAAGCTCAGCTCAGTGGTATGAAAAGGGTGTCCTATAACAGAGAACCAGTGGCTCAGAGAATCACTCACACCATTTTTTTGAACCCCATCCAGCCCAGAACTCCTCCCATGTGGAGGCTGTGAATATCAATGAGATTTCACTGGGTGGACCCTTTTGTTTTCCTGAGGCATGATTGAAAAATCAATATCTTTCTCCTAAACCTTGGCAATGTGGCAAGCTATTGACTTGGGAGGATTTTACCCTCTCATCTTCCTAATTCAAACCCCGAAAACAAACAGCAGCAACCACACACTTGACAACAGAGACAGGCAAAGAGAGAAGACACTGCAATCGGGGGGAAGCAACAATTCCATGTTTTAATTGAATAAATGCAGCAAGAAAAAAAAAAAAAAGAAAAAGAGAATATTTAAATTAATTGCTTAAATTTCTATTTACTTCCTGAATTGTATTGATCAACCCTGGCCTCCTATAACATCCTGGTTATGTCAATAACAAACACAGCACCATTGTCAACTACAGCCATGCTGGCAGGGTGGCACCTCATCTTGTGCCCACCGTGTCTGTTGTGACAGTGAGGGAAAGTGGTGGGATCTCTCTTTTCTCTGTTTATGTCCTATAAACAGAGTCAAGGCGGGTGAGACAGGAAACGGACCCAGGCTCCTGCAGGTCAAAGGTCATTTGACCTTTGTAAATGTATATTGGCGTGAGAGTGTCCTGTGTTGACCCTGTTTATGGGGCCAGCCAGCCGACAGGGTGGTGTGAGCAGGCACAGTTGTTTTATTCGGCCTTCCTTTGCGGGGAGAGCTTTATCAGTGCAGTGTAACTGGCTAACATAGGCGTGTATGCATATGTGAGTGCATTTGTGTGTGTGTGTGTGTGTGTGTGTATGTGTCTGTGTGTTTGTGTGTGTGTGTGGTGATGGCGTCAGAGGTCAAGTCTTGCAAGCTTCCTGTGGCCATGAACTGACGAAGCACAGGCTTCCAGCACACCCAATCGGACACACACAAACCTCAAGTCTCTAGATACCTTAATAGGACTCCAGGGCCTCACTGAACAAAATAGCTACCAGGAATGGTATAGGCCCATCCTCCCCTTTCAAGAGCAGCCAATTGCATGCACGTGTGTGTCTGTGTGCTAAAAGGGAAGCCAATCCAGCCAACCTCACTGACCCAAACTGATTGACTGTTTCCAGGTCAGCCTCTATCTGGGCCATTGCCCACCTCCGGTTCCACAGTCACAGCCTTCCCTCGAACTGATTCCAGATCTTTGTAGGAAAGCAGCACTTCTCCATGTGGAGGAGAGCCAACACTGTTGCAGTAACTGTTTTTCTCTTTCCCCCCCAAAATAACATGCTCTCACAGGCAGCCCTGTGAGAGCAGGCTAAAAATAAACCCCTGCCACGGTAGGAAGGCCAAGGAGGCAGAGAGAGAAACCAAAGGTATGGCTGCTTTCTCTCCCTCGCCTCAAGTACACATATCACCATTGACCCAAGGCTTAATGTCAAGGCAATTTGGTTATCTAGGCTGTGCGTGTGTGTGTGTGTGTGTGTGTGTGTGTGTGTGTGTGTGTGTGTGTGTGTGGTAGAGAGAGAGAGCTGTTTCAGAAAGGCAGCATTAGTATCGTTACCTGTTCACACTGATTCTGGTATGAGGCCGGTCATATTAGGTTGGGCGCTGAAATAATTATACGAGGTCCGCTTTATTTCTTAAGAGTACAAACTTGGACTGAGCTGGATCAAATGACACCTTCATGGACAATTCATGGACACCTTCATGGACAAGTAATCCCATTTTGCCCAAAAATATATTATCCTTTAAAACTACTACTAAATTCATTATTCCCACCAAATGCTTTCATTCACATCTAATTCTGAGGCAAATCCTCAATCAAAATGCTTTCTCTATAATGAATGGATGAGATGGTGTGGATGACACACAAGAGTCAACTTGGGGAGTGGCTTGAATTTCATGAAGCATCCTTACAGTACCGACATTCCAGTGTACTGAAACACCTATCTGAATCTGAGCATGCAGGAGAGAGCTGTAGCAGAGAGCTTAGACCATTAGCTAGTTAAAGCTATCATTAGAGAGGGATCACTGTGGCTGACAACGCCCCACCTACAAACACACACACACTCACACACTCTAGCATACACATATGGATGCATGAATGCAGAGACACACCCATGCTTGCACACTCACATGTACGCACACAACACGCACACACACGCACACGCACACACACTCACACACACACACAGGGTGCAGCACTGTTTACATCCAGACCCTGCCCCCCCCTCCCCTGAGACCCATTTCACATTCCTCCACCAGCCTCCCTGCATTCTTTGCGTGGTGAGGAGGGGGCCTAACCGGTCTTTCTTTCCTCCATCTCTCGCTTTCTCTCTGTTTCCTGCACTCCCTTTCTGTCTTTTTTCACTCGCTATCTCTCTCATTCAACACTCATTTTCCCTCCCATTCTCTTTCACTGTTTATCGCAGTCCTTTCTTGGTCCCCCCTTTCTCTCTTTCTCCTGACTTTTTACATTTCTCCCTCACTCACCAAGTCTCTCTCACACACACACCCGTCATCTATTTCTCTTTTTCTCCTAGTCCCCTCCCCATCTCCCTCCCTCCCCCTCTCCATCTCTCTCAGTGAAGGTAATTTGGGAGTAATGAGAGCTGAGGAGAGCTGAGCTGAGTGGCCAGGGGGGACGAGAGGAGCGAGAGAGGAGCATATATTTACATCAGTCGCCGGTCGGCGCCCCTCTTTCAGCACTGCCCTTTAGTCCAGTTTAAAGGAGCCCCACACCAGGTTTTTGTCCTGCCACAGGGCTTTATACCTAACCCCCCTCTTCCCTCCTCTTTCTCCCTCCCACCAGAGAAAAGAAGGGGGAGACGGACCGCATGGGAGCTAGAGGCAGTCTGCAAGCTGCAGCGTCTCCTCTATCTAAATCCAGGAGCCCCAATTTATTACAACCCCAGTGTAAGGAGTAAGAGAGAGATAGAGAGAGACAGAGAAAGACGAATTGGCAAAGGCACTACAACAGTCTGCAGCACCTGGCCTCACCCTACTACAATCAAGGAACCTACCAGGGACAACCCTAAATCCATAACCATGGGCACCCTCTTAGATATCATCCTCACCAACTTGCCCTCTAAATACACCTCTGCTGTCTTCAATCAGGATATCAGCAATCACTGCCTCATTGCCTGTGTCCGTAATGGGTCCACAGTCAAACGACCACCCCTGATCACCATCAAACGCTCCCTAAAACATTTCAGCGAGCAGGCCTTTCCAATCAACCTGGCCCGGGTATCCTGGAAGGATACTGACCTCATCCCGTCAGTAGAGGATGCCTGGTTGCTCTTTAAAAGTGCTTTCCTTACCATCTTAAATCAGCATGCCCCGTTCAAAAAATGTACAACTAAGAACAGCTATAGCCCTTGGTTCACCCCAGACTTGACTGCTCTTGACCAGCACAAAAACATCCTGTGGCGTACTGCATTAGCCTCGGATATGCAATTTTTCTGGGAAGTCAGGAACCAATATACACAAGAAGTTAGGAAAGCTAAGGCTAGCTTTTTCAAACAGAAATTTGCATCCTGTAGCACTAATTCCAAAAGGTTTTGGGACACTGTAAAGTCCATAGAGAATAAGATCACCTCCTCCCAGCTGCCCACTGACTGAGGCTAGGAAACACTGTCACCACCGATAAATCTACGATAATCGATAATTTAACTCAACAACACCCCCTGCAGCAACTTGCCCCAACTTGCCCCCTCTCCGCTTCTCCTTCACCCAAATCCAGACAGCTGATGTTCTGAAAGAGCTGCAAAAAATCTGGATCCCTACAAATCAGCTGGGCTAGACAATCTGGACCCTCTCTTTCTAAAATTATCCGCCTAAATTGTTGCAACCCCTATTACTAGCCTGTTCAACCTCTCTTTCATATCGTCTGAGATCCCCAAAGATAGGAAAGCTGCCGCTGTCTTCCCCCTCTTCAAAGGGGGAGACACTCTAGACCCAAACTGTTATAGACCTATATCCATCCTGCCCTGCCTTTCTAAAATCTTCGAAAGCCAAGTTAACAAACAGATCACCGACCATTTCTAATCCCACCGTACCTTCTCCACTATGCAATCTGGTTTCCAAGCTGGTCAAGGGTGCACCTCAGCCATGCTCAAGGTCCTAAATGATATCATAACCGCCATAGATAAAAGACAGTACTGTGCAGCCGTCTTCATCGACCTGGCCAAGGCTTTCGACTCTGTCAATCACCGCATTCTTATCGACAGACTCAATAGCCTTGGTTTCTCAAATGACTGCCTCGCCTGGTTCACCAACTACTTCTCAGATAGAGTTCAGTGTGTCAAATCGGAGGGCCTGTTGTCCGGACCTCTGGAAGTCTCTATGGGGGTGCCACAGGGTTCAATTCTCGGGCCGACTCTTTTCTCAGTATATATTAATGATGTCGCTCTTGCTGCTGGTGATTCTCTGATCCACCTCTACACAGACGACACCATTCTGTATACATCTGGCCCTTCTTTGGACACTGTGTTAACAAACCCCCAAACGGGCTTCAATGCCATACAACACTCCTTCCGTGGCCTCCTACTGCTTTTAAATGGTAGTAAAACTAAATGCATGCTCTTCAACCGATTACTGCCCACACCCGCCAGCCCGACTAGCATCACTACTCTAGACGGTTCTGACTTAGAATATGTAGACAACAACAAATACCTAGGTGTCTGGTTAGACTGTAAACTCTCCTGCCAGACTCACATTAAGCATCTCCAATCCAAAATTAAATCTAGAATCGGCTTCCTATTTCGCAACAAAGCTTCCTTCACTCATGTTGCCAAACATGCCCTCGTAAAACGGACTATCCTACCCATCCTTGACTTTGGCGATGTCATTTACAAAATAGCCTCCAACACTCTACTCAGCAAACTGGATGTAGTCTATCACAGTGCCATCTGTTTTGTCACCAAAGCCCCATATACTAGCCACCACTGCGACCTGTATGCTCTCGTTGGCTGGCCCTCGCTACATATTCATCGCCAAACCTACTGGATCCAGGTCATCTATAAGTCTTTGCTAGGTAAAGCCCCGCCTTATCTCAACTTACGGGTCACCATAGCAACACCCACCCTGTAGCACAAGCTCCAGCAGGTATATTTCACTGGTCATCCCCAAAGCCAACACCTCTTTTGGCCGCCTTTCCTCCCAGTTCTCTGCTGCCAATGACTGGAACGAACTGCAAAAATCACTGAAGCTAGAGACTTATATCTCCCTCTTTAACTTTAAGCATCAGCTGTCAGAGCAGCTTACCAATCACTGTTCCTGTACACAGCCAATCTGTAAATAGCACACCCGACTACCTCATCCCCATATTGTTATTTATATTTGTGCTCTTTTGCACCGCATTATCTATACTAGCACATCATCGTCTGCACATCTATCACTCCAGTGTTGATGCTGAATTGAAATTATTTCGCCTCTATGGCCTATTTATTGCCTTACCTCCCTAATCTTCTACATTTGTACACACTGTACATAGATTTTTCTGTTGTGTTATTGTCTGTACGTTTGTTTATGTGTAACTCTGTGTTGTTGTTTATGTCGCACTGCTTTGCTTTATCTTGGCCAGGTCGCAGTTCTAAATGAGAACTTGTTCTCAACTGGCCTACCTGGTTAAATAAAGGTGAAATAAATAAAATAAATAAATAACAAATCTGAAGTCATACAGTTGAAGTTGGAAGTTTACATACACTTAGTCATTAAAACTCGTTTTTCAACCACTCCACAAACTTCTTGTTAACAAACTATAGTTTTGGCAAGTGGGTTAGGACATCTACTTTGTGCATGACACAAGTAATTTTTCCAACAATTGTTTACAGACAGATTATTTCACTTATAATTCTCTGTATTACAATTCCAGTGGGTCAGAAGTTTACATACACTAAGTTGACTGTGCCTTTAAACAGCTTGGAAAATTCCAGAAAATTATATCATGACATTAGAAGCTTCTGATAGGCTAATTGACATCATTTGAGTAAATTGGAGGTGTACCTGTGGATGTATTTCAAGGCCTACCTTCAAACTCAGTGCCTCTTTGCTTGACATCATGGGAAAATCTAAAGATATCAGCCAAGACCAATGAAAAAAGATTGTAGACCTCCACAAGTCTGGTTCATCCTTGGGAGCAATTTCCAAACGCCTAAAGGTACCACGTTAATCTATACAAACAATAGTACGCAAGTATAAACACCATGGGGCCACGCAACCGTCATACCGCTCATGAAGGAGACGCGTTCTGTCTCCTAGAGAGGAGCTTACTTTGGTGCGAAAAGCGTAAATCAATCCCAGAACAACAGCAAAGGACCTTGTGAAGATGGAGGAAACAGGTACAAAAGTATCTATATCCACAGTAAAACGAGTCCTATATCAACATAACCTGAAAGGCCACTCATTAAAGAAGAAGCCACTGTTCCAAAACCGCCATAAAAAAGCCAGACTACGGTTTGCAACTGCACATGGGGCCAAAGATCGTACTTTTTGGAGAAATGTCCTCTGGTCTGATGAAACAAAAATAGAACTGTTTGGCCGTAATGACCATCGTTATGTTTGGAGGAAAAATTGGGAGGCTTGCAAGCTGAAGAACACCATCCCAACCGTGAAGCACGGGGGTGGCAGCATCATGTTGTGGGGGTGCTTTGCTGCAGGAGGGACTGGTGCACTTCACAATATAGATTGCATCATGAGGGAGACAAATTATGTGGATATATTGAAGCAGGGTCTCAAGACATCAGTCAGGAAGTTAAAGAGTCTTCCAAATGGACAAATGGATCCCAAGCATCCTTCCAAAGTTGTGGCAAAATGGCTTAAGGACAACAAAGTCAAGGTATTGGAGTGGCCATCACAAAGCCCTGACCTCAATCCTATAGAAGATTTGTGGCCAGAACTGAAAAAGTGTTTGCGAGCAAGGAGGCCTACCAACCTGACTCAGTTACACCAGCTCTGTCAGGAGGAATGGGCCAAAATTCCCCCAACTTATTGTGGGAAGCTTGTGGAAGGCTACCCGAAACGTTTGACCCAAGTTAAACAATTTAAAGGCAATGGTATCAAATACTAATTGAGTGTATGTAAATATCTGACACACTGGGAATGTGATGAAAGAAATAAAAGCTGAAATCAATCATTGTCTCTACTATTATTCTGACATTTCACATTCTTAAAATAAAGTGGTGATCCTAACTGACCTAAGACAGGGAATTTTTACTAGGATTAAGTGTCAGGAATTGTGAAAAACTGAGTTAAAATTTGGCTAAGGTGTATGTAAACTTCCAACTTCAACTGTATGTCTACTGTTTGCCAATGATCTGGTGCTTCTGTCCCAAACCAAGGAGGGCCTAGATCTTCTGCACAGATTATGTCAGACCTGGGCCCTGACAGTAAATATCAGTTAGACAAAAATAATGGTCTTCCATGAAAAGGTCCAGTTGCCAGGACCACAAATACAAATTATACACTGTTGTCCTAGAGCACACAAAAAACTATACATACCTCGGCCTACATATCAGTGCCACAGGTAACAAAGCTGTGAAAGAAGGGCATAAAATTTGACACACCAATTAGGTTCTGTCAAAAAAATACTTAAATCAGTTATAGAACCCTTTGCCCTTTATGGTTGTGAGGTCTGGGGTCCGCCTCACCAATCAAGAATGCACAAAATGGGTGAAACACCAAATTGAGACTCTGCATGTGTCACGTCCAGGCCTGAGTTTTACAGGCTGGCGTGTTTTTGTTTCGTTTTTGGTGTAGGGTTTTTTCTGTTCTAGGTGTTCTATTTCTATGTTGGGTAAATGGTTCCCAATTAGAGGCAGCTGAGTGTCGTTATCTCTAATTGGGAACCATATATATGTTTGTAGTTTGCAGAGGGCTTTTGTGGGTTATTGTTGTGTTTGTTATGTTCTTATGTTATGATCTTCGTTCGGTTTGTTATTTTTCCCAGTTACGTTCATAAATAAATATGTATACTGGAAGCATCGCTGCGTCTTGGTCCGTCCATTCAGAAGATCGTGACAGCATGCAGAATCCTGCAAAAATATCCTCTGTGTACAATGTAGAACACCAAATAATGCATGCAGAGCAGAATTAGGCCAATTCCCGCTAATTATCAAAATCCAGAAAAGAGCCATTAAATTCTACAACCACCTAAAAGGAAGTGATTCCCAAACCTTTCATAACAAAGCCATCACCTACGGAGAGATGAACCTGGAAAAGAGTCCCCTAAGCAAGCTGGTCCTGGGGCTCTGTTCAGAAACACAAACAGACCCCACAGAGCCCCAGGACAGCAACACAATTAGACCCAACCAAATCATGAGAAAACAAAAAGATAGTTACTTGACACATTGGAAAGAATTAACAAAATAACAGAGCAAACTAGAATACTATTTGGCCCTAAACACAGAGTACACAGTGGTAGAATACCTGACCACTGTGATTGACCCAAAATTAGGGAAAGCTTTGACTATGTACAGACTCAATGAGCATAGCCTTGCTATTGAGATAGGCCGCCGTAGGCAGACCTGGCTCTCAAGAGAAGACAGGCTATGTGCACACTGCCCACAAAATGAGGTGGAAACTGAGCTGCACTTCCTAACCTCCTGCCAAATGTATGACCATATTAGAGACACATATTTCCCTCAGATTACACAGACCCACAAAGAATTCAAAAACAAATCCAATTTTGATAAACTCCCATATCTATTGGGTGACATACCCCAGTGTGCCATCACAGCAGCAAGATTTGTGACTTGTTGCCACAAGAAAAGGGCAACCAGTGAAGAACAAACACCATTGTAAATATAACCCATGTTTATGGTGATTTATTTTCCCTTTTGTACTTGAACTATTTGCACATTGTTACAACACTGTACAGTATATAGACATAATATTACATTTAAAATGTCTTTATTCTTTTGGAGCTTTTGTGAGTGTAATGTTTACTGTACATTTTTTTATGGTTAATTTAATTTCGTGTTTATTATCTATTTCGCTTGCTTTGGCAATATGTTTCCCATGCCAATAAAGCGAGACAATAAGTCCCTTTGAATTGAGACAGAGAAAGGGAGATAGAGAGAGTGACAGAGAATGACAGACGGAGAGAGAGACAGTGAGACAGAAAAAGAGAGAGAGAGACAGAGGAACACAGATACACAGAGGAGAGAGAGATAGAGAGAAACACAGAGAAAGATACACAGAGGAGAAAGAGGTAGAGCGAGAGGTAGAGAGAGAGAGGGGTAGAGAGAGAGAGAAAGTAAAAGAGAGAAACAGAGAAGAAAACAACTGGTGGGGAAGCGTAGTATCGCGTAGTAGCATCTGTGGCACTCCGATTTTGAGTCTAAATGTGATTTTCCCCTCCTTCCCGAGAGAGAACACTGAGCCAGACAGTCCTCTGGAAATTACCGGCCGAGTGAAATGGTAAACAGGCAAGAAGAAGCACACCAAAATACGTCTGGCTTGCCAAGAGCCTCCTCTCTTACATACCATCAGTCTCGGCTATAAATTCCAACGGCGGCTAATTGAAGTGAAATACCTTCTCAAGAGAACTGTAAATAGTGCCTCTCCTTCTAAATGTTCTTATACATTGCACTGCTGTCCCCTGTGCTGTGCTGTGTTGTGCAGTGCAGTGTTGTGCTGTGCAGTATTGTGCAGTGCTGTGCTGTGCAGTGTTGTGCTGTGTTTTGCTGTGTTGTGTTGTGATTCTGTTCCTTAGATTGACACTTGCTTGATAGAGTGGCCACATCTCATCAGTCACCCCATTAATTTGTGTGCGTTTATTCAGTCAGCTCATCCGCAACAAGAGACAGGCCGCCTAAATACTACACTTCAAATCTGCCTTTCCTTTACATCATCACTATACCATGTATTGTACCTCATTTTCTCCCAGTACAAAAACATCACCATATGATGAATGCATGTACACTCCCAGCAGCACTATCACCTGTCTAATCATTGAGATTGATAGATAATTCAGCGTGATGACAAAATAACAAGGCTGATAGTCCACTTGGTCATATGTATGTTAGCCAGCTATCGTCTTAAATCAATGCTGGGTTGGAAATGGCAGTAGGACAGGAGTGTTATTGTGTGGGTGGAGGACATGTGGAGGAGAGGAAGAGGTGGTAATCAGATGAATAAATGGCAGTGACCGAAGGTCTCTGTGCATCGCTGTTCCTGGTCTACCCTTAATTACCTGCTTCCACCTCACTTCCTCTGAAGACTCAGAGCACCAGAGCAAGGTGACATCTCACTCTCTCTCTTTCTTTCTCACACGCACACAGGCACACAAGTATGCACAACTGCACATGGGGACAAAGATCGTACTTTTTGGAGAAATGTTCTCTGGTCTGATGAAACAAAAATAGAACTGTTTGACCATAATGACCATCGTTATGTTTGGAGGAGAAATGGGGAGCCTTGCAAGCCGAAGAACACCATCCCAACCGTGAAGCACGGGAGTGGCAGCATCATGTTGTGGGGGTGCTTTGCTGCAGGAGGGACTGGTGCACTTCACAAAATAGATGGCGTCATGAGGAAGTAAAATTATGTGGATATATTGAAGCAACATCTCAAGACATCAGTCAGGAAGTTGAAGCTTGGTCGCAAATGGGTCTTCCAAATGGACAATGACCCCAAGCATACCTCCGAAGTTGTGGCAAAATGGCTTAAGGACAACAAAGTCAAGGTATTGGAGTGGCCATCACAAAGCCCTGACCTCAATCCCATAGAAAATGTGTGGGCAGAACTGAAAAAGCGTGTGCGAGCAAGGCCTATAAACCTGACTCAGTTACATCAGCTCTGTCAGGAGGAATGGGCCAAGATTCACCCAACTTATTGTGGGAACCTTGTGGAAGGCTACCCAAAATGTTTGACCCAAGTTAGACAATTTAAAGGCAATTCTACCAAATACTAATTGAGTGTATGTTAACTTCTGACCCACTGGGGATGTCATGAAAGAAATAAAAGCTGAAATAAATAATTATCTCTTCTATTATTCTGACATTTCATGAAGTGGTGATCCTAACTGACCTAACACAGGGAATTTTTACAAGGATTAAATGTCAGGAATTGTGAAAAACGGAGTTTAAATGTATTTCTCGTTCGTTCCTGAGCTGGCTGCTAGTTATAAATAGTCTAATCTGTTCAAAACAGTGGCAGCATGTGCAGCAGTGGTCATTTGGTTTCTGAGAAGCAAAAGTGAAATAGGTGTATTTATGCTGTTGTTCAAATGCACAGATCGCTTTATATATCCTCTCAAAGAAACTACAGGTAGTTCAAAAACTTGGCATAATATTTCTGTCCTGCTGCTTTGTTGACAACTTCAACCACCTCGTGTCCCGGGTATTCAGCCAATCAGTGGCCGCCCCTGCACACACACTCCACACATATACACACACACACACTTGGACATAAACACACACAGACACTCCCTCTCTCTTTATGACTCTTCCATCACGTGTCACTCTCTGTCTCTCTCTCCCTCTCTTTTCTTTTTTTTTCTGTCCTCATCACATTCCCTCTTTCTCTCCCACCATTTCTATGCCTTCCCCACTCTGTCTTTTTTGAAATACTGTTAATACTGTCATGGTTTCACCTGTCACCAGAGGGTGGCAGAGACCGTCCTAGAGGCATTAATGACCCTCAGGTGTCTCCTATTACTAATTATGATTTCCCTTTAAGAGAGGTGTTTTTTCTGTTTCCCTTTGCGGTAGCTGGAGTTTGGTGCTCTGTGTGGTCATCCCCAGAGAGAGTGTTCTAGTGGTTTAAAAAAATTATTATTTTTTTTTTATTATTTTTTTTTTTATTTTTTTTTTTATGATCTCTGTTGTTGTTATGTTCTAATTTTTTGAGTAAGGTATTTATGTTTATTCCAAATCATTGATTCCTCGTCTGGTCCATTCTCTGCACCTGGGTCCAACCACGTCACAAATACAGAGACACAGTAGAGCTGAAGCATGGGACTAAAAACAAACAAAAGATAACCTCTGTAAAATATACTGTGACCGTAAAATGTATATAGTGCGTATAAGCTGGAAGTAGAAGCGTAAGTGTTGTTGTCCATTAGTTTACTATAATTAGGGGAGGGTTGGTAGGGTTAGGGTAAAATAATAAAGGAAAATATATTTAAAAATTATATATTTTTATGTAATTTATATATTTACCCCATAAATATGTGGGATTGGAAATGATTAGACAATTACATTGATGGAAGCCACAATCTACCTGCAATATTAGAGCTGATCTACCCCCTAAAAAAATGTGTATATATTATAATCCAGAGACGGAAATCCAGAGAGAGATGGGAGAGATAGCTGTGGGTGCTGATTCTGAACACTGGCTGAGATGTCTCTCCAGACAGTGCACTATTTCTGTCATCCCACTCAGTTTCCCAGCTGTAATCGGAAGCCTAGCAGCCTGCTGTGACTTTATGCTCCAGGCAAGCTGCTCCCAGACTCTTACTTTACACCTATAAGAGCTCTACACACTCCCACAGTAATACAAAGATGTGCCTCGTTGAGTTATTCTTGTTTTAGAAACAATCCTCTTTAGAAAGAGCATTAATAATCAAATGGTTATGTTATGTTTTTGAGACTAAGTGGCTATTTCATCCATATAATAACTGATTCTACAGGTACGGCCTTTGGACAAACTAAAGCCAGGATTCAATTCAAGGAGCATTATAGATCATTTACGCTTGAGCCGACCTGCGCAGTGTTTACCATGAATGTGATGTCCGCGAACATTAGAGAAAATGCCTTTAAAAGGTGCATTGTCAGTTGTATAGTGTGCTGCGCTGTAATGCCTTGCATTGAATTTCAGCCCTGGTGGTTGATCAAAAACAGTCATTGGTCGAAAACAAATTAAGCTCTTCCTGGAACAGACTTACAGTGGGCAGACATTTTTCAAGAATGTCTGCCCTTTACAGCCACCTGACGTAGAACCTCACGCATGCGCACACACACACACTCACAAACATGTACGCATGCGCACACACACACACACACACACACACACACACACACACACACACACACACACACACACACACACACACACACACACACACACACACACACACACACACACACACACAGAGCTCTTCATTCATTACGCAGTACCATACTGAAAAGCAACCAAATGAACACCGCTTTAATACCACTCATGTAACTTATATGAGACTCCAAGACCATGTTCATCAAAGCAGCAAAGTAACCTCTGAAATAGAATTGGGATCCATTCACAATGTAAAATATGAATTCACAGTCAATCAAATCTTTACACAACAGTCAATACTTTGGTCATTTCATTGGCAATGACATGAGGATGTCATCCATAACTACTAGGATACATACTGTCAACAATACAACAATGGTAGGCTACCAGCAAACCACATCAACACATTTCAAAAGGTCGTCATTTGGGACAGTAAGCAAAGAAACTGCAGTCATGCGCCTCAATTGAAATCAAATCTTGTGTACATAAAACAAAATCTATTGAGTGTTCCTTTAAAACGCTTTCGGCTCCAGATAAAATTCCTGGGATTCCTTTCTGTCTGGCCTGGATGTATCCCGTTTGTGGGACTGTGAACGCTGAAAAGACCAACAACGAGGCAGGAGGACACAAACAAACTGCCCTCCCCTGTTCCTTAAAGAGTTCATCTGGGATTCAAAGAACAACAAAGCGGCAACCCCACCTTTTTTGGTAAACAGCTGAGGGATGGGGCTGGATGGTCAGTCCTTGCATCCATAGCCCCGTTTATGAATTTGAGAATGGTTGCATTTCTCCAGCCCCATCCCGCAGCTGTTTACCAAAAAAGTGGTGGGGTAAGGCTTTGTTGTTTAAATCCCAGATTGCCCTTTAAAGAATGACATCTGGCCACATTGGACATTATGTTATGAGCTCTAAGTCATGGGGTGAGTAGGTCTATCTATATCACACAGAGTGTCAGTATGGTATACAGTACACACAGCCATTACTGTTTGGCATGGTTTCATGTTTTAATGTCACGTGCACAAATACAGTGAAATGCCTTTATTGCAAGCTCCAAAACCAACAATAAGGTACTCAACATCAATGTAGCACAAAAAATAGCATAAGGTAGAACAAAAACACACAACAAATAAAAATAAGAAATAAGAAGAACACAAGAAAGTAAGAAGCTATATACAGGGTCAGTTCCAATACTATATTTACAATGTGCGAAGATACTGGAGTGATAGAGGTAGATATATATAGAGGTAAGGTGACTAGGCATCAGGATATACACAAATAATGGCCAAAAGCTCGTCGAACGTCTCATTCCAAAATCATAGGCATTAATATGGAGTTGGTCCCTCCTTTGCTGCTATAACAGCCTGCACTTTTATTGGAAGACTTTTCACTAGATGTTGGAACATTGCTGAGGGGACTTGCATCCATTCAGCCACAAGAGCATTAGTCAGATCAGGCACTGATTTTGGGCGATTAGGCCTGGCTCTCAGTTGGTGTTCCAATTTATCCCAAAGATGTTCAATGGGGTTGAGATCAGGGCTCTGTGCAGTCCAGTAAAGTTCTTCCACATCAATCTCAACAAACCATTTCTGTATGGACCTCGCTTTGTGCACTGGGGCGTTGTCATGCTGAAACAGCCCTTTCCTGTATCTTTAGGATATTCCTTTACTGGAACTAAGGGGCCTAGCCCCGAACCAGGAAAAACAGCCCCAGTCCATTTTTTCTCCCCCACCAAACTTTACAGTTGGCACTATGCATCGGGGCAGGTAGCGTTCTCCTGGATTTGTCCGTCATCACTCCAGAGAACGCGTTTCCACTGCTACAGAATCCAATGGCGGTGAGCTTAACACCACTCCAGCCGACACTTGGCATTGCGCATGGTGATCTTAGGCTTGTGTGCAGATGGAAACCCTTTCATGAAGCTATTTCACGAACAGTTATTGTGCTGATGTTGCTTCCAATGGCAATTTGGAACTGGTAGTGAGTGTTGCAACCGAGAGCAGATGATTTATCTGAATAAACTAATTTGAAGGGTTGTCCGCATACCTTTGTATATACTTTTGACATGTAGTGTATGATAAACAGAGTAGCAACAGCGTAACTGATGATTGTATGTGAGTGTGTGTGCGTATGTGTAGAGTCAGTATAAATGTGTCTGCATGTTATGTGTGTTTTGGAGTTTCAGTGTGCGTGAGTGTGTAGAGTCCTATGAGTGTGCAAAAATACAAATAAAATACAAGGGTCAACTCAGATAGTCTGTGTACCCATTTTGTTATCTATTTAGCAGTCTTATGGCTTTCGGGATAGAAGCTGTTCAGGAGCCTGTTGGTGTCAGACATGATGCACCCGTACAGCTTGCCGTGCTAAAGCAGAGAGAAAAGTCTATGGCTTGGGTGGCTGAAGATTATCTGTGATTTCCTTTCACACCGCCTGATATAGAGGTCCTGGGTGGCAGGGAGCTCGGTCCCAGTGATGTACTGGGCTGTCCACACCACCGAGATCGGTGGGGTGCCAAGCAGTGAAGCAGTCAAGATTCTCTCAATGGTGTAGATGAATAACTTTTTGTGGATTTAAGGGCCCATGCCAAACCTTTTTTAACTTCCTGAGGGGGAAGAGACGCTGTCCTTAGGGATTTGGACACAGAGGAACGTGAAGCTCTCGACTATGACTGTTATGGTGACTGTATTACTGCCACACCAGCGGTCACGAGTCATGACGGCGGTAAAATTCCACGTGACCGTTTAGTCACGGTAATTAGGCTTCTCCAAGCTCTGATGCTGCTGTGATGCATCCGCATTAGTAGCGGCTGAATCACAACCGGCCATGAGTGGGAGTCCCATAAGGCGGTGCACAATTGGCCCAGCATCGTCTGGATTTGGCCGGGGTAGGCCAATCGAAATAAAAATTGCCTACCAAACTTGCTAACTGCCTGGTACTCAGCACTCTATTGTCCCTGTAATCACTCTGACATCAATGCAAATGTATCGAAAATCTTATCCAGCACTTCATGAGAGCCCATGAGTTTATGATGTGCAATATTTATATAGGCTATGCAATTGTGGGAGAAAACAGAGTGATGGCCTCTATTAAAAAGAGGAGGTTCCCATCAGCTTTCTATAGGCTAGACCTACTATATTTATTTCTCAACTTTCCTAATATTAATCACATTGCCTTTCTTTACAACAGGAGTATAGCCTACCTGGCTGGCATTAAAATGAACCACAGGAAAAGCGTCCTCCATTCGCAATTTTCAAAACAGGTGCATGAATATGGTCCATTTTAAATCAAAACAAATGTAATATATTATTTAGTATATGTAAAGACAAGAATAGTCTGATGGTGTCAATATTAGCCTATCACTTGTGAAATCTATATTATCACTTGTGAATTATGCCCAGCGTAAGGCAAGAAACGGGTGCACGGGTGCACCTCAGCCACGCTCAAGGTCCTAAACGATATCCGCCATCGATAAAAGACTGTGCAGCCGTCTTCATCGACCTGGCCAAGGCTTTCGACTCTGTCAATCATCGTATTCTTATCGGCAGACTCAATAGCCTTGGTTTCTCAAATGACTGCCTCGCCTAGTTCACCAACTACTTCGCAGACAGAGTTCATTGTGTCAAATCGGAACGCCTGTTGTCCGGACCTCTGGCAGTCTCTATGGGGGTACCACAGGGTTCAATTCTCAGGCCGACTCTTTTCTCTGTATATATCAACGAGATCGCTCTTGCTGCAGGTGATTCCCTGATCCACCTCTACGCAGACGACACCATTCTGTATACATCTGGCCCTTCTTTGGACACTGTGTAAACTAACCTCCAAATGAGCTTCAATGCCATACAACACTCCTTCCATGGCCTCCAACTGCTCTTAAACGCTAGTAAAACCAAATGCATGCTTTTTAACAGTTCGCTGCCCACACCTGTCCGCCCAACTAGCATCACTACTCTGGACGGTTCCGACTTAGAATACGTGGACAACTAGTAATACGTAGGTATCTGGTTAGACTGTAAACTCTCCTTCCAGACTCATATTAAACATCTCCAATCCAAAATTAAATCTAGAATCGGTTATCTATTTCACAACAAAGCCTCCTTCACTCACGCTGCCAAACATATCCTAGTAAAACTGACTATCCTACCCATCCTCGACTTCGGCGATGTCATCTACAAAATAGCTTACAATACTCTACTCAGCAAACTAGATACAGTCTATCACAGTGCCATCCATTTTGTTACCAAAGCCCCTTATACCACCCACCACTGCGACCTGTATGCTCTAGTCGGCTGGCCCTCGCTACATATTCGTCGCCAGACCCACTGGCTCCAGGTCATCTATAAGTCTATGCTAGGTAAAGCTCCGCCTTATCTCAGCTCACTGGTCACGATAACAACACCCACCCGTAGCACGTGCTCCAGCAGGTATATCTCACTGGTCATCCCCAAAGCCAACACCTCCTTTGGCCGCTTTTCCTTCCAGTTCTCTGCTGCCAGTGACTGAAACGAATTGCAAAAATTGCTGAAGTTGGAGACTTATATCTTCCTCACTAACTTTAAACATCAGCTATCTGAGCAGCTAACCAATCGCTGCAGCTGTACATAGCCCATCTGTAAATAGCCCACCCAATCTACCTACCTCATCCCCACATTGTTTTTATTTACTTTTCTGCTCTTTTGCACACCAGTATTTATACTTGCACATCATCATCTACTCATCTATCACTCCAGTGTTAATTTGCCAAATTGTAATTACTTCGCTACTATGGCCTATTTATTGCCTTACCTCCTCACACCATTTGCACACACTGTATATAGACTTGCTTTTTTTCTATTGTGTTGTTGACTGTACGCTTGTTTATTCCATGTGTAACTCTGTGTTGTTGTTTGTGTCGCACTGCTTTGATTTATCTTGGCCAGGTCGCAGTTGTAAATGAGAACTTGTTCTCAACTAGCTTACCTGGTTAAATAAAGGTAAAATAAAAAATGTAATTAAATATAAACAGAGCATGTCTTTTTTTTGCGAATTTTTAAAAAACATAGTTGCACACCTCATGTAGACTAGCCCATAGGCCTATATGTATTATTAAGGTTTGTATCACAACTAAAGTGGCCAAAGATCTTCTAAAATGAAGCACGTTAATCCGCTTTACAACAGGCGTAGAGCCTAACTGGCATACATACGCAGCGCGTGAGTTTCAAGTTTGGGGAAGATAATTTTCACCATAAAAATGTACCTTTATAAGCAAAAAAAGCATTACATGGATAATCGCTTTGCGTTCACTTTTGATAATGGTGTTTTCCTGCTGGTGGAACATTCACGCTTATAGCCTACTGCCGAGTGTGCATTGCTGCGCTTATAATGGGAAGAAATAGCCTAATAGTTTATTTTAAGCTAAACGTTCTGATCTGTAGCATCAGCCTCATTGCTTAAATATATATTTTTTTATGCTAGTGGTTGAATTAATTTGGGATCTATCGCATCTCACAATTGTCCCAGACTATGTTTGGAATATTTATTTCTCGCACAGAATATGTCAACCTTTGTACTATGGGGGATGGTAGATTGACATAGGCTAGTGCTTTTGCTGCTTGTTAGGCCTACTCATCTTGTTGGCTGACGAAAAGTACATTTTGGCAGTTCTTCCAATATCTTCAATGCGCACCTCGGAATTCGATAAGGCCGCGCGCAGTTGTGTCCCCGATGTGTCTGTCTTCACTTGTGGCCTGTCAGAAAGACCCGATCACCTGACAGAGAGCCATGTAAGTGAGAGGTGCTTCGGCGCACGCAGCTGGGGGAAGGGAATTATAATTATATTCAGCCCAAGGGCACAACTGCCACTGGCCACAAAAGGCATGGATTTTTTTAGGAGACATTACAGCCACACAAAGGGCATACTGCCAGTAAATTCAAGGCTTTATCAAGTGCTTGTCAAATTGTGAATGAGAGACTGATCAAGTGTATACAGTCTGCACAAAAAACTAAGCAGAGCTCATGCCTTTCATGCAACATTCTAAGTCACATGCATGCAGAATTAGAATGTATTTAAAATCTAAACATATAGCCCAATGTTTGTATCCCAACTAAAGTTACATTAATAACTCTAAATTAAGCATATAGGAGGACCTGTTTCTTTGTTAACGGATCAACACAGAATAGCCGCATGTGCACACTCCCTCAAATCGTTTGGAGAAAATATCCTTTCTATTTTATTCAGCTATGCTCAATTGCATTCTTCAGACTATAATCAAAATAATGTCCCAGAATTCTAATGAAATCTTTCTGCTAAATGAACTAGTGTAGCACACAGCCATATGGCATAGCCAGATCAGGGCCTTACATAAGGACAACTCAGAGTATGCTATTCTGTTCTTCTGAAATAGACTACATTTTCTTCCTATCATGTTATTTTAGACCTGTCTAAAATAAGTTATGGATTTACTGTGATGATGTAGCCTATATTACATGGATTTATTAGACTTTGTAAAATGTAGACGTTCCAAAGGTCTGCGTCAGTGGCTTGTAGGCTATGCATGGAAGCCAGGAGATGCTAAATGTGTGTAATACCCTGTTATACATTTAATTAGATTTGCTTTATTTTCATAAGCTCTGTTTTACTACAGCCTTCGCTGTTGGTCCTATGTTGGTTAAATTATTATGTACTTTTACCTTCAATATGTTGGGACAGTTTCTGTTCAGGTGAAAATCAAGATGGATTATGGATGGTGTGCAGAGGGCTTCACAGGTTTTTTCTGTTATTACTGGGAAGAGAGAGAGAAAGAGGGCTTCTCTGGTTTTTCCATTGTTGCTGAGGAGAGAAAGAGAAAATAAAGGAGAGATGCTATTGTGAAATGGGAAAACATTTTGTGTACTGAAAATAGTTTTTTCCCCAAATTGGGTTTAACTGCACTCTACTCACCTTAACAAAATAAGATTTATAGTTTAGTACTTTAGAGTACGTATCAATTCACTTGCTGCTTGGCTGGATTAACGAGGGTTCCAGACGCTTCGGGAGCTAGCTTGGGTTTGTTGGATCGGGAGCTGAAGAGGACGGCTTGGTCTGAGGGACCCTGGACATCGTTTTTCGGATGCATGCAGGGCACTTTCTGCTAATTGGATCATAAATAGGCAACGGCCTTGGAACTGTTGGTTTCATGGGTTTTTTCTACGAAAACGTGAATAACTGTGGGGTTAGTCTAATATGTTTTTGAGCTCCGACGGCACCAACAAACATTTTCAGTTTAGCACCCGGGTTTAGATTAAACTATCTTAAAATTGTATTGTGTCATATGTATTGCAGATTGTATGCAAGTGTATCATTCATCACTCATTATTCATAATTTTTCTATATAAACATTCTGTCGGTAAGAACCCTGGTCTCTCTGGTTTTTCCCTAGCGAGTTAAATCGTACCAGGTTTAATATATACTGAGTGTCCTTTCTACCATATTTACTCTATTAATTTATCTGAGCCTGTGGTGAAAGGGTTAAATGTGTTTATGTTCATTAACACTGAATTACCGTGAGACTGGCAGGTATTTGCTTTACAATCCCTGGCTGACAAATTGCTCTCGACCCGCTCCAGTGCAGCCCCGTTGATGTGGATGGGTGAGTGCACGCCCCTCCATTTCCTGTAGTCCACGATCAGCTCCTTGGTCTTACTGACGTTGAGGGAGAGGTCACTGACCTCATTCCTATAGGCTGTCTCATCATCGCCAGTGATCAGGCCTACTACCGTCATGTCGTCAGCAAATTCAATGATGGTGTTGTCGTGCATGGAGGGCAGTTGTAGGTGAACAGGGAGTACAGGAAGGGACTAAGCACACACCCCTGTGGGGCTACCGTGTTGAGGGTCAGTGTGGCGGAGGTGATGTTGCCTATCCTCACCACCTGGGGTCGGCCTGTCAGGAAGTCCAGAATCCAGTTGCAGAGGGAAGTGTTCAGTCCCAAGGTCCTAAGCTTGGTGATAAGCTTGGAGGGGACAATGGTGTTTATGAACAGTATTTCACATAGTTATTCCTCTTATCTAGGTGGGCGAGGGCAGTGCAATTGAGATTGCATCGTCTATCGATCTGTTGGGGCGGAATGCACACTGGAGTGGGTCTAGGATGTCTGGGATGATGGCGTTTATGTGTGCCATAACCAGCCTTTCAAAGCGCTTCATGATTACAGATGTGGGTGCTACAGTCATTGTGGTATGAAGCCTTTTTGGGAACAGGAATGATGGTAGTCATGTTAAGATGTGGGGATTACAGACTGGGACAACGAGAGGTTGTCCCAGTCTGCCAGCTGATCTGTGCATGCTCTGAGCAGGAAAACATACACCCGCAGTCTCCAGATGTATGTTTTCCTGCTTGTTTATAGTCTTCAATTAGGGCTTCACTCTGGCCTCTGTTGGAGGAGTGTGTAGGTGATATGCACATCCCACATTTCTCCACCAGTGCTGGGCCAAGAAAGCTTGCCCGCCAACCTACCAATGACCCTGGGCCTCTCTTTGCAGCTGCTGCCCGGGGGCCTCTTTCCCCAGACTGCACCCCTCAGCTCCTGGCCTTGGTGCCCCCCGCCTCCCAGACAGACAGAGCTCCTACTCTGTGGAGCTCCTACTCCCCTAGTACTGCTGGGACTACACAGAGGGTCAGTGGATATGCACTATAAGATTTATTGAGTCAGACACTAGGAGGCATGCAGGAAGGAGTGTGAACAATGCCACCAGCAGCCACATAACAAACTCAATGCAGCAACAGACAAAAAGAGTCTCTCAAACATAGAGGCAGACATGTTGTCATGTTGGTGCACTCTGCACACCTGGTGTAGCTCAGAAAACCAATCAAAATGTGTTAAACCTAAATGAGGCAATATGCAACGCTGCATGTTTGATGTGTGTGTTTGCCCCAGGCCCAGTTTCCTGCCCACAGACTGGCTGACTGGTCTGAATTATTTAGCCCTGTGTGTTTATGGGTGCTGGCCACTCTCAAATTAAACAGCCTTGACAGCTCACCACTCGTGTGTGTGTGTTTTAGATGTATGGTACTGTATTAGCGAGAGAGTGTGTGTGGTATGAGAGAGGGCAAGAGAGCAAGAGGTGTATCCTGGACCGAAGTATATGGCCTGCCCCCTCCTCCCAAACACACATGCATACCCACAACCACAACTTGTTTCTTTATCTTATGTTTCACCGAGTCGTGGCTGAACGTTTATACGGATAATATATAGTTGGCTGGGTTTTCCGTGCATCGGCAAGACAGAACAGCTACGAGGGGTGTTGGTCTGTGTCTATTTGTCAATACCAGCTGGTGCACAAAATCTAATATCAAAGAAGTCTCTAGGCTTTGCTCGCCTGAGGTAGAGTACCTCATGATAAGCTGTAGACCACACTATCTACCAAGAGAATTTTCATCTATTTTTTTCGTAGCTGTCTATTTACTACCACAAACCAATGCTGGCACTAAGACCGCACTCAACGAGCTGTATAAGGCCATAAGCAAACAAGAAAATGCTCATCCAGAGGGACCCGCTCCTAATGGTCAGGGACTTTAAGGCAGGAAAACTTCAATCTGTTTTACCTCGTTTCTACCAGCATGTCACATGTGCAACCAGAGGGAAAATAAACTCTAGACCACCTTTACTCCACACACAGAGACACATACAAAACTCTCCCTCGCCCTCTATTTGGCAAATCTGACCATAATTATATCAAGCAAAAACTAAAGCAGGAAGTACCAGTGACTTGCTCAATATGGAAGTGGTCAGATGACGCAGATGCTAAGCTACAGGACTGTTTTGCTACCACAGACATGTTCCGGTATTCATCCGATGGCATTTTTTATTTATTATATATATTTTTTTCCTTTATTTAACTAGGCAAGTCAGTTAAGAACAAATTCTTAGTTACAATAACAGCCTACCAAAAGGCAAAAGGCCTCCTGCGGGGACAGGGTCTGGGATTAAAAATAAAAAATTAAAAAATATAAATATAGGACAAAACACACATCACGACAAGAGAGACAACACTACATAAAGAGAGACCTAAGACAACAACATAGCAAGGCAGCAACACAACATGACAACAACATGGTAGCAACACAACATGGTAGCAGCACAAAACATGGTACAAGCGTTTTTGGACAACAGCACAAAGGGCAAGAAGGTAGAGCCAACAATATATCACGCAAGCAGACACAACTGTCAGTAAGAGTGTCCATGATTGAGTCTTTGAATGAAGAGACTGAGATAAAACTGTCCAGTTTGAGTGTTTGTTGCAGCTTGTTCCGGTCGCTAGCTACAGCGAACTGAAAAGACGAGCGACCCATGGATGTGTGTGCTTTGGGGATATTTAACAGAATGTGACTAGTAGAATGAGTGTTGTATGTGGAGAATGAGGGCTGCAGTAGATATCTCAGATAGGGGGGGAGTGAGGCCTAAGAGGTTTTTATAAATAAGCATCAACCAGTGGATTTTGCGATGGATATACAGAGATGACCATATTGGGATGAGGAGTATACCACATCAGTCACCGGCTTCATCAATAAGTGCATCGATGTCGTCGTCCCCATACGTACATACGCCAACCAGAAGCCATGGATTACAGGGAACTTCCACATTGAGCTAAAGGGTAGAGCTGCCACTTTCAAGGAGCGGGACTCTACCCGGATGCTTAAAATAAATCCTGCTATGGCCTCCGACGAACCATCAAGCAGGCAAAGCGTCACTATAGGACTAAGATTGAATCATACTAAGGTACTGCATCGCAGTGCTTGAGGCGTCACTACAGATCCGGGTTCGATCCCGTGTCCAGGAGACCCATAAGGCGGCAAACAATTGGCCCAGCGTCGTCCGGGTTAGGGGAGGGATTGGCCGGCCGGATTTCCTTGTCTCAACGCGCTCCAGCGACTCTTTGGTGTGCCGGGCCCCTGCACGCTAACTTCGGTCACCAGGTGCATGGTCTGTTCTCCGACACATTGGTGTGGCTGGTATCCGGGTTAAGTGTGCAGGTTGTCAGAAGCAGTGCGGCTTGGCAGGGTTGTGTTTCGGGGGGCGCATGGCTCTAGACCTTCGCCTCTCCCGAATCCATACGGGATTTGCAGCGATGGGACAAGACTGTAACTACCAATTGGATATCCTGAAATTGGGGAGAAAAATGGGTAAAACTATACAAACTGCATTGTTGGTTAAGGACTTGTAAGTAAGCATTTCACTCTAAGGTCTACACCTGTTGTATTCGGGGAATGTGACAAATACAATTTGATTTGATTTGTTAGAACACAAACGTGTCTGCAACTGCTACTACACAAACTGAACACCAATCCATCAAATATAGTTAATGTACAGTGTAGGCCTACAGTATAAAGTGTCCAGTGTGCTTTAACATCTCAATCGTAACATGTTCCACTTCTGTACCCCCCTGACTGACATGGCATCACCCTCTGTGTTCAGTAGCTGTGAACATCTCTGTCACACACAGTCCTCCCGCAGTGTGTACCACTGTGATTCTAGGTGTGAGATCGCTGTCAACTGACTGTCAAACAGACAGACAGACAGACAGAGAGACAGATAGATATTAAATGAAATCTAATTAAATCTATTTGGAACGACTGAGGCATATTCTGCACAGCAGGGCTGTGTTCATAAGGGCATGCAACTTAAAATGTTTTAAACATTTTGCAATGGTGAACAGAAGTTCCACCCTGTTTCAGTCGGTTTTTTCCAGTTTGATGCCTAGTGAGCACATCCCAAATCTTCCACAGCTGGGGAGAGAGACAGAGGAGCCTGTCGAGTGTCGAGTGGTTAATCTACCATCACCCTTTGAGGACCCACCACCACCAGACCACCAATCATGTGTCTCCGTCCCTTCCTCCTCACACGGACAGTGTGAGACCGGACCCCACCCCTGCCCCTGGGAAACCCCTCCCCGTTTTTCAGCACATTTGATTATATAATGTCCCTGGAAGCATCGTAGCTATCTAAGCTTCTCTCTCTTTCGCTCTCTTTTCCTCTCTCTCTCTCTCTCTCTCTCTTTCTCTGTGAGTGGTCCTTACCACTTTTGTTAGAGTTCTCATCAAAAAGAAAGTCATCCCAGTCACCAGGTTCTTGTTCAAATCTCACACAGCATGTTACTTGCTAATGAGTAGTAGGTAAAGCCACGCACTGTTGTCCAAACCCAAGATACTGTTTTTAAATGACAAATGAGCTACAAATAATGTCATGCACATAAGGTACTTTGTTTAATAATATGCCTACATACCATGGCTAGGATAGAGTATGGGTTGGATTAAAGAAAGCTCCGGTCAATCAAATCCTCTCTCTCTCTCCCCCATCTTTCTATCTCCTCTCCCTCTCTTTCTCTCTCTCTCTCCCCATCTCTCTCTCTCTCTCTGGAGTCATCCGTATTCCAGAGGCTTTGAGTAAACCCCCACCCCTCTCCACTCCCTGCGTTGCCATGGGAACGGCAAGAGACAGGTTCACGTGTCATCTTCCTTCAGATTCCTCTTGGCTCTGGTGTGAATTTATATTCATGCACAGCAGCAGCCCTGTATACAACACAGAGACACACACAATACACACTCTCACACACAGGCATTCTTACAAAACATGTACAATTATCTTCACAGATATACACACATCTAACACGCACACACACACATGCACACACACATTGTTTGTGGTCAGGAATAGCCATGGGCTCTTCCTAGTGTTACTATTGTATTCCTGGTGCACAGACACAACTAGAGGGAAAGACTTAACCAGCCCAGACCTAATCACAGCTATATGATTAAGTAATGACTGTCTCCCCCTCCCTCTCTGTCTCTGTAGCCAACTCTAAATATAGGCAGACGGGAACACTACTTCCTGGGTTCATATTGCTCTCGCCTTCAGATAATTATGTTTAATTACCCTCTCCACTAATTTGATGTAATGATCTCTCTCCGTCTCTCTGTGCATTTCTTCGATGACACTCCACCATCCATACAGTATCTCTTCATCTCTCTGTCTCCTATTGTCTCTCCTGCTATTTCAGACCCATTTGTAGGGATAAGCATTTCGAGACAGATGGAGGTTTTATTTGTGTGCTCGTTTTCAATGGGTAAAGAGGAGAGTGGCTATGGAGACAGTGACATTGCTCTCTCGCTGTTGATGGCTCTCCTAGAATACTAACTAGGCTGTCAGGGCTTGTAAGAAGTACATCACAGCGATAAGAATTAAGATGTAGAGAGAGAGAGAGAGAGAGAGGGGGTGAGAATGGAGAGGAAGCTGAAGTATATTCAAGTCATCCATACCTCCAGGTTTGCTATAATAAGCTAAACCCAGGTATTGACAGGCAGATATTTTTCTTGACGGACATACCTTTACATAACATTTAACATTCACACTTGCTTTATTTATATTCTCTTTTGCACATGCACGCACACACACAAAAAAACACACTCAGAAAGAAACACACCACCTCCCAACACACACCACCCCCCAGAAACACCACACTGCTGCTGAGAAAGAGAGAGAGAGAGAGAGAGAGAGAGAGAGAGAGAGAGAGAGAGAGAGAGAGAGCACCCGGCCTCATCCTTCTAAAATCAAGTCAAATGTCTACTGTTGGCTGATGATCTGGTGCTTCTGTCCCTGACCAACGGGGGCCTACACCAGCATCTAGATCTTCTGCACAGGCCTGAGCCCTGACGGTAAATCTCGGTAAGACAAAAATAATGGCGTTCCAAAAAAGGTCCAGTTGCCAGGACCACGAATACAAATTCCATCTAGACACCATTGCCCTAGAGCACACAAAAAACTTTACATACCTCGGCCTAAACATCAACGCCACAGGTAACTTACACAAAGCTGTGAACGATCGATCTGAGAGACAAGGCAAGAAGGGCCTTCTATGCCATCAAAAGGAACATAACATTTGACATACCAATTAGGATCTGGAATACTTGAATCATTTATAGAACCCATTTCCCTTTATGGTTGTGAGGTCTGGGGTCCGCTCACCAACCAAGAATTCACAAAATGGGACAAACACCATATTGAGACTCTGCATGCAGAATGCCGTAGGCAGACCTGGCTCTCAAGAGAAGACAGGCTATGTGCACACTGCCCACAAAATGAGGTGGAAACTGAGCTGCACTTCCTAACCTCCTGCCAAATGTATGACCATATTAGAGAAATATATTTCCCTCAGATTACACAGACCCACAAAGAATTCAAAAACAAATCCAATTTTGATAAACTCCCATATCTATTGGATGAAATACCACAGTGTGCCACCACAGCAGCAAGATTTGTGACCTGTTGCTACAAGAAGAGGGCAACCAGTGAAAAACAAATACCAATCGTAAATGCAACCTATATTTATGTTGATTGTTTAATTTGATGTTGATGTTTAACTATTTGCACATCCTTACAACACTGTACAGTATATAGACATAATATGACATTTGAAATGTTCTTATTCTTTTGGAGCTTTTTTGAGTGTAATGTTTACTGTACATTTTTTATTGTTTATTTCACTTTTATTTATTATCTATTTCACTTGCTTTGGCAATGTAAACATACGTTTTCCATGCCATTGAAATTGAATTGAATTGACAGAGAGTCCCACGCAGTCTCTCAGCCAGACACGTCACGCTCTCTCACCTCTCCTCCCCTCCCCGTGGGTCACTTCACCAGAGCTGACCTATATCCTGAGGGGGTGGCAGACTGACTCAGGTCCTGGGTTGAGTCCCCTCTGCCTGCATGCTGCCACCACACAGCGGCCACACAAACGGGCCCAGAGCCATGGAGCAGCAGTGGTACGTCTGCTCGCTGCATGGGGACGAGTAGGGGGACGAGGAGGAGGGGTTTTTGTGTCTGTATAACATGGACCCCGTCTGGGATGGGTCCTGGCCGTCACCGTGGCAACCCTCCGACACAGAGGGTCTCCGTCTGGGCGGTAGACAGCAGACCCTGTCTCTGTCCGCGTCCGTGTCCACACAGCCATTTATCTCTATGGTGATGAAAGCATTGATTGAGGCATGACGCATTGCAAATGCCTCATCATCATATAGCTAACACGCTAGCAGTAGATCTGTGACTGTGAAAGTGTTATTTCCTGTGTATTTGGATGCAAGGTTTGACACATTTTATATAGCTGTAAAGAAAGGACACAGAGTCTGGATATGAATTAGGTGTAGAAAACACAACAAAGCTAACGTAGCTAACAGCTAACCCGCTATAAAAGGGGCCAAGTGTCCTCTTTACAAAATATTCCGGTAAACCAACAAGGTTTTAGCCCATGGAAAGCCTCAGGCCAGACTGGGGCTGCATTTGAAAAACAACATTGGAGCTTTGTCTTGTAGGGAACACAGCACGGTTAGCGTGATTAGCTCATGCATGCACAACTGTGTCAGTCAGAGCGTACAGATCAATGCTAAACAAGTACTGTCTCCACTAATGATCTATTTCACAAACGTCATCGACTTATTGGGACCCAAAGAGAACAATGGTGAGGGGAGCTAGTGTCCATTCACACCAGGGTTGTGTTCATTAGGGCACGCAACAGATTTTGTTTTGTATGTGTATGTAAATTAATGCTGATCATCATCACCATCAATACATATAACCAAGAGCACATACAGTTGAGGTCAGAAGTTTACATACACCTTAGCCAAATACATTTAAACTTAGTTTTTCACAATTCCTGACATTTAATCCTAGTAAAAATTCCCTGTCTTAGGTCAGCTAGGATCACCACTTTATTTTAAGAATGTGAAATGTCAGAAAAGTAGTAGATAGAATGATTTATTTCAGATTTTATTTCTTTCATCACATTCCCAGTGGGTCAGAAGTTTACACACTCAATTAGTATTTGGTAGCATTGCCTTTAAATTGTTTAACTTGGGTCAAACGTTTCGGGTAGCTTTCCACAAGCTTCCCACAATAAGTTGGCTGAATTTTGGCCCATTCTGGCTAGTCTGGCTTTTTATATAGCGGTTTTGGAGCAGTGGCTTCTTCCTTGCTAAGCGGCCTTTCAGGTTACGTCAATATAGGACTCGTTTTACTGTGGATATAGATACTTTTGTACCTGTTACCTCCAGCATCTTCACAAGGTCCTTTGCTGTTGTTCTGGGATTGATTTGCACTTTTCGCACCAAAGTACGTTCAATCTCTAGGAGACAGAACGCGTCTCCTTCCTGAGCGGTATGACGGCTGCGTGGTCCCATGGTATTTATACTTGCGTACTATTGTTTGTACAAATGAACGTGGTACTTTCCGGCGTTTAGAAATTGCTCCCAAGGATGAACCAGACTTGTGGAGGTCTACGTTTTTTTTCTGAGGTCTTGGCTGATTTCTTGTGATTTTCCCATGATGTCAAGCAAAGAGGCACTGAGTTTGAAGGTAGGTCTTGAAATACATCCACAGGTACACCTCACATTGACTCAAATTATGTCAATTGATTAGCCTATTAGAAGCTTCCAAAGCCATTACATCGTTTTCTGGAATTCTCCAAGCTGTTTAAAGGCACAGTCAACTTAGTTTATGTAAACTTCTGACCCACTGGAATTGTGATACAGTGAATTATAAGTGAAATAATCTGTCTGTAAACAATTGTTGGAAAAATTACTTGTGTCATGCACAAAGTAGATGTCCTAACCGACTTGCCAAAATTTTGTTAACAAGACATTTGTGGAGTGGTTGAAAAACAAGTTTTAATGACTCCAACCTAAGTGTATGTACACTTCAACTGTACATTTGCATGGAACCACACTTTACAGTGCAAGGAACCTTTTTTGTTGTTGTTGAAAATGTCATGGTTGTCTAAAGAGACAGAAATAATTTACCCTGGCTGGTGTGGCTACTTATTGTTTGAGCCAGAAAAAAACCAACAGAGCTGGGGGAGGGAGGAAGAGGGAGAGAAGGAGAGGGGGCAGAGGGAGACAGAGGGAGAGAGAGAAGCAGAGGGGAAGACAGAGGGAGAGAGGGTAGGAGAGGCACATACCCAGCAGCCCTCTGTGACGCCCTGTGCTGACAGTCCAATACTGCTGCAGCTCTGAGCGTCTTTTTACCTACTGTGGAAACACTATTGATCGTACTGCCAACCTGTGCTGAAAAGGTTTCAAAAAACGTTTTGTCTTCCTTTATTTAGCTAGCTAGCTTGTGGCGTGTCTGTGTGTTTGTGTCCTGCTGGGAGAGGAATGAAACCTTGATAGAAATTATGAAAATATTACTGGCAAGGGCTACAGGGAGGGTTTTGGGAGGGGTAATCACACCAGGTTTAACACAATATTGGCTTCTGGCGAAATGGGCTCTCTGGGTTTTCAATGGGATTGCAGTTGTGTGTCACATCATCTCGAATTTTCAGCATTAGGGTTCGGCAGAATTTAAACCAAATATAGATTTGGTTTATCTTATTTAGCATGAACACAACTCTAAATGGCTGATCCTCAGAACTACTAATACTGTCAACACACCTTGGCCCGCGTTCTGTTTCACTGTAAAGACAGAAGTTTTACCCCAGCTACTAGGCTATATGCCCTAAATACCTCTTAAAAGCTTGATAAACACAGCATAACTGCTTCTATCTTTTTGAAAATAGAATATATATTGTCCTTCTTATAGAGCAAAGAAATCAGGTAAAATGGCCTCTGGACCTAGATTAAGACTAGTCCTGGATTAAAAATGATGTTCCATGGAGAATCTCCATTGAAATAGCTTTTTAGTCGAGAACTAGTTTTACATCATCTGTGTACGGGAAACTGGCCCTGTTCTTTAGGCTAGATTGAATTATCAGTATAGTTATTCTCCATGTGCTTTGGATGTTCTGAATCTGAACATTCTCATTTCATAGTCCACTTCCTTCTCAAAGTACAACAAAGGGGGCTTATCCAAAGAGTGAATAGTTCAAGTTTATTTTCACATACTAACTAAGGAGCAGCTCCAAAGGCCAGGGTTCCACGAAGCCATGAGCCAAGTAAAGCACAGGACGTTGAGTCGAGAGCCAAAATCCCTTGGGCTTTGGAGTCACACCCACAATGCATTGCACGGAGGTGGGGTGAGAGCTGGCCTGTGCTGACCTATGGGACCAGTAGTACGTGGGTTTGATGGGTCAACATCTGACATATCAGTCTCTGCTTTTTGATGAGGGCTACCAGGGGAATACAGTCCAACAAGTCCTTGGTGGAACTACGATTGAGTTACAGAAAGTCCGGCTGGCGTCTGAATTCACCAGAAAGAAGAGAGGTGGAGGAAGGGTGGAGGGGCAGAGGAAGGGAGAGAGAGAGAGACACAGAAGAAAGATAAGATAGCAGACAGTGAGAGAGAGTGAGAGAGGGGAAGGAGAAAGATAGAGACGCAGGGGAAAGACAGGAGAGAAAAAGGGAGGGAGGGAGGATGAATGCAGAGAGATAGAGGGATAGAGAGGGAGAGGAAGAGAAAAAAGAAAGAGAGAGATTGGAAGAGAAAGAGAGAGTAAGAAAGAGAAAGACAGCAGGAGAGAGAGAACGAGAGAGAGATATGCACAGCTGCGCCCGTTCCCCATGCTCTCGGAGGAGCCGTCACCAGCACAGCTGCGCAGATGCTAGTGTGATCTGCTACGCTGAGCAGAAGCATTACTGCTCTGCACCACAGCACGCATACACAAACAGACAGACACCCAGCACATGCATACAATATACACACACAAACACCACATTTCAACACGACATTCCCACTGCAAATACAAGAGATGCTCATGCAAACGGGGACACTCGCTTGTCATCCACCCAAGCAGGTTGATATTTATTGTCATGAATCTTGCCCTGGAGGCAAAACTGAGCAATTTCCGCTAGATAGGCCAGCTGCAGAGTCCAACTTGGCTATATCGTAAAGATTCATGAAAACACAAATTTACTTTTTGGTCTTAATTTAAGGTTACTTTTTTTTGATTGTGGCAGTGCCAGCTAGTCACCAGAACTGCCTCCAGGTCAAGATTCATCACAATAAATACCAACCTGCTCCACGCAACCCCCCCAGCTATAGTCATGACACACAACATACCCCTTCACACAGTAAATCCATATTGGAGAGTTGTGTATGCCTGTATGGTTTGCATGAGTGTATAGGAGCCTTGAGATAGGAATAGGATGGAACATACCACAGTGCTTATCATTTACAGCAGCAGAGAAAAATGGCTGTGTGGGGGAAAAAAAGGCAGGGCATTCAAGATCGGTAGGATTTTGATTGCCCTGCCTTGGAAGTAGAACACTCTGTACAGTATAAGGATATATCGTATTGGTATTTGAGGTTGGGAAAGTGCTGAGAGCAGGTTGAAGGGGCTACAATGTGTGAGAGAGGTGTACAAAAATGATGCTAACTGTTGTTCCTGCAAGTAACAGGTAGAATGTGTGGCTCCAGTGGCTCCTCACAGAGAATATGAAGTGACCTTTGCTGTGCCTGAGCAGCACAAAAGAACTCTACCTGTGATGTTGACACACACACTACCTGTGGCACTGAGAAATGCACCTGTTGCCATGGGAGATGATGTGTGGTTTAGGAGTGTATATAACTTCTCTATGTCTGAATGAAAAGCCCTTGTCCTTGAGGAAGGCATGGGGATCCAGTGAATCGAAAGATTATTACATTATTATCCGTGACTGAGCTGTGTCATAGCAGATCTATGAGAAGAGATGGACAATTGTCAGTGGTTTTAAAGGGTTCAGCTATAGGGTTCTCATAGCTTTTAGCTCAGCAGGCCCCCCAGTTTTGAGGCACGTAGGAGACCTGGGTTTCGAACCCAGTCGTTCACACTTGCCAAAATAATCAATGAAGTGGACTCTGGACATGAACAGGACCATTAATCAGCTGAATCGATCTGAATCGGCTCTAACATTGGTTGTCATATCAGATTGGAAAGAATCCCAGCACTTTGATTATCCTGATCCTCTCTCGCTATGCTCTTTTTACCGTTATGGTTGCGTTGCACCTACAGCAGCACATGCTGTCCAGGAAACTCCCCCTCTCCTCGCATCTCTCCCTCTCTCTACATGTCACGGTAAGTATGTTGTTTTTCCCAGATTCAGAGTACCTTCCTGCCCCTTTTCCACATGTGCCTCTGTGCGTCTCTGTGCGTCTCTGTGTGTGTACATGTGTGACAGACAGTGAGATATGTTGGGGAAAGTCGCTCATCGCCTCTCTCTCTCTCTCTCTCTCTCTCTCTCTCTCTCTCTCTCTCTCTCTCTCTCTCTCTCTCTCTCTCTCTCTCTCTCTCTCACACAGGATGAGAGTCATTAGCATACTTCCAGAAGCTCCTATGGACCAATAAACACCACCAGTCAAGCAAGACTGCTTTGAATTCATCACAGCCCCCTCCCTTCTCCCCCTCCTTCCCCCCTTCCCTTTCTCCAGTCCTTTTTGCGACTTGTATATTGTGAGTGCTGGGCTCCCTGACTCACCCTCCTCCCTGATGCCTGCTATCCCACATCGCCACTACTGCCACCTCCATGGACCAGAGACCAGCAGCCAATGATCTGGTTTAACCTCTGCCCAACCAGGAGGCTAAGGCACCACAAAAGCACTAAACCAGGAACCTGACCTCCACACAGCAATTCTAGATGTTGATCCTTAGTCATTATTTTACATTTTTCTTTTCAGACCCTCTTTTTCCTATCTCTCTCTCTCTCTCTCTGTCTCACTTTCTCTCAGTCTCAGATTTCCCAAATGAGAAGCGTATCAAATTCTCTTGTGGCTCTGTGCATGTGAATTAAAGAGAGAGAATGTAATAGAGTAGTATAAATCCTGGGGAAATGTGAACCAGATCCAACATGCAGACACAGTCAATTATGAAAATAGAGCAATAATGATCCCAAAGCAAAGGGGCAGGTATTATTTCCATGTGACTGTGACGAACCAGAGGGGTTCTAGAAATGAAGTGGCACTGGTACGGAAGAGACAGCACCACCTTTTACTGTAGAAGGCTTTGTATAGGCATCCTCTAGGTGTGTGTGTGTGTGTGTGTGTGTGTGTGTGTGTGTGTGTGTGTGTGTGTGTGTGTGTGTGTGTGTGTGTGTGTGTGTGTGTGTGTGTGTGTGTGTGTGTGTACATTTGTCTAATTGCTGGGGAAGCTGATTCCTCACCCATGCTGAGTCCATTAATTGGAACTAAAGTGCAGGTCTGTGCTGATATCATGGAGCGCTAACAGCAAAAGCAAATAGATCAGCATTACAGGCCTACCACCAGGGTAGCACCATCATTTGCTCCAGCTATATTAGTGCAGCCATGGAAAAGTCATGAAACATTCCAGCCACTGAACAACAGCACTATTTCCAGGAGTGCACAAATGTGTCTAAGACAAAACAACCCTTTTACTGTCCTGCCTTGTCACGGCTCTAGCAGTTAGCTGCAGAGAACTAGTATACCATCCTATTATAGTACTACGTGGGAAAGCCAAGGTCAATCCATAGCCAGAGTTGTGATCTAATGTGCTGTACATACTCACAGAGGTGGTCAGTGTTTCTTTCCTTGATCGTCACCCATCTGGGTTGTGTTCATTAGGGCACGTAACAGAAAACCAAAATGATTGTTTCTTCTTGGACCAAGTCCAGGTAGTCCCTCTTTTTTTAGTTTCTTCTGTTTGGTGCCTAATGAACACGACCCTGATGTGTACGAAGCAGGAGACTATAGCAAGGTTTTCTACAGCTGTGTTCCATCGTGGAGAGAACTCTCTCCCAAATTAGATTTCCCTCATCTTGGCAGGTGAAAGTGTCCTCCATTCACTATTTAAGTGCAAAGATGACATTTTTTCCCGCTGACCCTGTTTTGAGACAGGTGCATGATAATGGTCCATTCTAAATCAAAACAAATGTCACACCTATATTATTTAGTATATGTAAAGACAAGATTAAATCAAGAATAGTCTGATGGGTAAGAATATTAGCCTATCACTTGTGAATTATATATTATCACTTGTGAATGATGCCCAGCATAAGAAACAATGCCTTTTTTTGTGACTTTTTCTAATCATAGTCTCACACCTCATGTAGACTAGCCCCTAGGCCTATATGTTTTAATAAGGTTTGTATCACAACTAAAGTGGCCAAAGATCTTCTTAAAATTAAGCACATTAATCCACTTTACAAGGGGTGTAGAGCCTAACTGGCATCAGTGGTGTAAAGTACTTAAGTAAAAATATTTAAAAATACTTTAAAGTATTTATTTTCATGCAGTTTTTTTGGGTATCTGTACTCTACTTTACTATTTATAGTTTTGACAACTTTTACTTTTACTTCACTACATTCCTAAAGAAAATTATGTACTTTTTACTCCGTACATTTTCCCTGACACCCAAAGGTGTCGTTATATTTTGAATGCTTAGCAGGACAGGAACATTTTCTAATTTACTCACTAATCAAGAGAGCATCCCTGGTCATCCCTACTGCCTCTGATATGGCAGACTCACTAAACACATGCTTCGTTTGTAAATTATGTCTGAGTGTTGGAGCGTGCCCTTGGCTATCTCTAAATAAAATAAAAACTAGAAACTGCGTCCGTCTGCTTTGCTTAATATACGGAATTTGAAATGGTTTATACTTGTACTTTTACTTTTGATACTTCAGTATATTTTATCATTTACATTTACGTTTGATACTTAAATATATTTAAAACCAAATACTTTTAGACATTTACTCAAGTAGTATTTTACTGGGTGACTTTCACTTTTACTTGAGTCCTTTTCTGTTAAGGTATCTTTACTATTACTCAAGTATGACAATTGGGTACTTTTTCCACCACTGACTGGCATACATAAGCAACACGTGAGTTTCAAGTTTGGGAAAGATCCTTTTCACCATAAAAATGCACCTTTATAATAAAAGCATAACATGCATAATTGCATTTGCAGTCACTTTTGACAATGGTGTTTTCCCGCTAATGGAACATTTACGCTTGTAGACTACTACCATGTGCACATTGCTGCGCTTATAATGGGAAGAAATAGCCTAATAGTTTATCAACATTTTAAGCTAAACGTTCTGATCTGTTGCATCAGCCACATTGCGTAAAAACTTTTTTTATGCTAATGGTTGTATTAATTTGGGATCTATCGCATCCAACAACTGTCCCAGACTATGTTTGGAATATTCTTTCTTGCACAGAATAGAATAGGTCGACCTTTGTGCTATGGGGCATTTTAGATTGACATAGGCTAGTGCTTTTGAAGTTTGTTAGGCCTACTCATATTGTTGGCTGACAAAAAGTAAATGTGTACAGTTCTTCCAATATCTTCAATATTCACCTCTGAATTGGATAAGGATGCGCGCAGTTGCGTCCATGATGTGTCTGTCTTCACTTGTAGCCTGTGAGAAAGACAGATCACATGATGGAGCAAGCAGCACTCAGGGAGAAGCCACAAAGGCCACTGGCCGCAAAAGGCATGGATTTTTTTCAGGGTGCAATACGGCCACACAAGTGGATGCTGCAGTGAAATTCCAGGCATTATCAAGTGCTTGTCAAATTGTGAATGAGAGACTGATGAAGTGCGTACAGCCTGCGCAAAAAAACTAATCAGTGCTCATGCCTTTCATGCAACTTTTTTCAAATCATCATTAGAGTCTCATCATGAAGCCTTAGAATGTATTAAAAATCAAAACATATAGCTCAACATTGGTAGAACAGCTAAAGTTACATTACAGTTTTTTACAATCGCTAACGTCCTTTTGTCCAATCTGTAGTCACATTTTCCAAACTCTAAACACAATTAGCACAGCATCCGTCTGTTGTGGACCATACCATTAACACAATTCATGTTGTTTTCACAGAATATGCAGTCAATTAACACGTTTCTAAAATGCTTACATTTTCTTTACATACAAGCTTACCCAATACCAAAATTATGGATCTTTCTTGTCTTTCTTGATGACAGGTAGCCTGGTGGTTAGAGCATTGGCCCAGTAACCGAAAGGTTGATGGATCGGATCCCCGAGCTGACAAGGTAAAAATCTGTCGTTCAGCCCCTGAACATGGCAGTCAACCCACTGTTCCTCACTAGGCCGTCATTGTAAATAAGAATTTGTTCTTAACTGACTTGCCTAGTTAAATAAAGGTAGAAATATATTTACAAATGCTTGCACACAGCATGCCAGAAATGAAGACCTGCAATGTTCAAAACTTTAAATATAGTATAAAGCCTCTACTTCTGCAACAACAGCAGCTCAAAAGCTGTATTGAAACAGTTGATTAGCATTTTTGAATGAACGGATCATTGAAACATTGATAAATAGCTCATTTACTGTAAATTGTGTAAAATAGACTAACCACAGCTGATTCCAATCTCAATCGGAGTCATAGCCTGGTGTTGAAGTTCTTTAATTAAATGGACGTACACAGTAAAAAGGGGACTCTTTGGATTGATTTTGTTCAATGTGGTTACAGAACAACACAGAGGAGCAGAGAGAGAAAAAATAATGTCTGGACAAGGGAGAGGAATAGTTGGACCAGGGAGAGGAGTAGCTGGACCAGGCATAGGAGTAGCTGGACCAGGGAGAGGAGTATCTGGACCAGGCATAGGAGTAGCTGGACCAGGACAAGGGGGGAGAGGAGTAAGAATGAGTGGTGGTGTTCAAAGGAGAGTAAGAGGTGTTGTCAGTGATGAAATAAGAGCCACCATCATAGACCATGTGATAAACCATGATCTATCACTGAGAGAGGCTGGGGAAACAGTCCAGCCTAATCTCAGACTGTTAATAACCGTGGCTTCCATTATCCAGAATTCTCAACAAACCAACAGGTAAGTAATGCATTTCACAAGGGCTTCTTCTATCATTACTGCGGCTATGTCCCACAGTAACTGTAGGCCACCAATCACAAGGGCTTCTTCTATCATTACTGCTGCTATGTCCCACAGTAACTGTAGGCCACCAGTCACAAGGGCTTCTTCTATCATTACTGTGGCTATGTCCCACAGTAACTGTAGGCCACCAGTCACAAGGGCTTCTTCTATCATTACTGCTGCTATGTCCCACAGTAACTGTTGGCCACCAGTCACAAGGGCTTCTTCTATCATTACTGCTGCTATGTCCCACAGTAACTGTAGGCCACCAGTCACAAGGGCTTCTTCTATCATTACTGTTGCTATGTCCCACAGCAACTGTAGGCCACCAGTCACAAGGGATTCTTCCATCATTACTGCTGCTATGTCCCACAGTAACTGTAGGCCACCAGTCCCAATACAAATACATATGTTGTATTTTTGTTCCTCTAAAGGACGCAATGTGAAGACCAAGAGCATGTCATTGTAGGATTGGTCATTGCTGACAATGCAATAAAACTGAGAGAAATTCAGACCAGAATTGTGGAGGACAACCTGGTATTTCACAATGTGGAAAGCATCAGCCTGACTACCATTGCTCGGACTCTGACCAAACACAGAGTTCGAATGAAACAGTTGTACACAGTTCCTTTGAAAGGAACAGTGAGCGGGTCAAGGAACTCCGGCACCAATACGTCCAGGTATCCAATATGTCTTCTATAGTGAGTTTTACACTATGCTACTCTACATGTAAACATGGGTTACAGTATATACAGTAGGACATACTGAAAATCATTTACACATACTGTGTTTGATTTCTTTCAGAGTCATGGAATTGAAGGCTAATCAGACTCTACATTTATGTAGACGAGGCATGGTTTAACCTGGCAAAAACATGAGAACATGGGAGGAAACATGAGGACATTTGTGATTGCATGGGACAATGTAACATTCCACCATTCACATGCAATCACAAACTGGTTTGCAGCCCATCCAAGAAGGGTTTCCCTTTTCCTCCCCCCCTACTCGCCTTTCCTCAACCCCATTGAGGAATATTTTTCTGCCTGGAGTTGGAAAGTGTATGATCATCAGCCACATGACCAAATGTCCCTCCTGCATACTTGTTTTTTTCCAAGATGGCGTAGCAGTCAGACGTCTTTTGTCCTCGTCTTGTCGTGTCCCGTGTATATATCTTTTTATATTTTTTTCTCAAACTCAACTTCAAAACATTCTCCTGCAACCCGCCTCACCCAATGTGGTGCAGATCTGTTTTTTTCCAAGTATTATCCACCTCGAATCCGGAATCTCCCGGAATCACCCAACAGAAGCTAGCCAGAAGCTAGCCAGCTCACTAGCTACTAGCTAACGTTAGTATTTAGCTTACCACTGCTAGCGGACATCAGCTAACCTTTAGCTCTGAAATCTCTCGCCAGTTCGTACAAAGCGACTCAAACCAGAGCATACCGGACCTATTTTCTCTCCATATCCCTGGATTCCTACTTGCAAGCTCTGGACATTTTCACCTGGATCTTGCAGCTAGCTAGCTGCTATCCAAGTGACTATTGGCTAACGTCGGTCCCGGAGCAAGCACCAATTAGCCTGAAGCTAGCCCATGCTAGGGCCATCTTCCGGCTAGCTGAAGAGTTCCATCAGCCACTCCTGGGCTACAACACCTATCCGGACCCGTTTTTACTGCCAGTGTGGAGCCCCACCGGGCCTTCACGACTGGACTACCGACGTTATCTGCCCGAGGTGGTTATTCAACCGGCCCCTCCGTCGCGACGTCACCTGAACGCCCATCTGCTAACTGCGGCCCGCTAATGTTAGCGGTCTAGAGCATATCGGCTGCTAGCTAAATAGGTCCATCAGACAATTTCTTGGGCCACTATACCTATTTTGCCAATTGGACTGGCCCCCTTTACCACACGGAACCACACTAATCCATCACGACTGGTCTACCGATGGAAACGCACGAGGAGGCTATAAACAGACTTCGCCTGTCTTCTGCTAACCCAACCAGCCTCACTACTCTCTGGACCCTTATGATCACTCGGCTAAGCATGCCTCTCCTCAATGTCAATATGCCTTGTCCATTGCTGTTCTGGTTAGTGTTTATTGTCTTATTTCACTTTAGAGCCTCTAGCCCTGCTCAATATACCTTATCCAACCCTTCAGTTCCACCACTCACACATGCGATGACATCACCTGGTTTAAATGATGTTTCTAGAGACAACATCTCTCTCATCATCACTCAATGCCTAGGTTTACCTCCACTGTATTCACATCCTACCATACCTTTGTCTGTACATTATGCCTTGAATCTATTTTATCGGCCCCAGAAAGCTGCTCCTTTTACTCTCTGTTCAGGACGTCCTAGACGACCAGTCATTATAGCCTTTAGCCGTACCCTTATCCTCCTCCTCTGTTCCTCTGGTGATATAGAGGGTAATCCAGGCCCTGCAGTGCCTAGCTCCACTCCTATTCCCCAGGCGCTCTCATTTGTTGACTTCTGCAACCGTAAAAGCATTGGTTTCATGCATGTTAACGTTAGGAGCCTCCTCCCTAAATTAGTGTTATTCACTGCTTTAGCACACTCTGCCAACCCGGATGTCCTAACCATGTCTGAATCCTGGCTTAGGAAGACCACCAAAAACCCTGAAATCTCCATCCCTAACTACAACATTTTCAGACAAGATAGAACGGCCGAAGGGGGCGGTGTTGCAATCTACTGCAGAGATAGCCTGCAGAGTTCTGTCTTACTATCCAGGTCTGTACCCAAACAATTTGAACTTCTACTTAAAAAAATCCACCTTTCTAGAAACAAGTCTCTCACCGTTGCCGCTTGCTATAGACCACCCTCTGCCCCCAGCAAATTATCAATGGACCTACCAGGTACAACCCCAAAGCCGTAAACACGGGCACCCTCATAGATATCATTCTAACCAACTTGCCCTCCAAATACACCTCTGCTGTTTTCAACCAAGATCTCAGCGATCACTGCCTCATTGCCTGCATCTGTAATGGGTCTGCGGTCAAACAACCTCCCCTCATCACTGTCAAACGTTCCCTAAAACACAGCGAGCAGGCCTTTCTAATCGACCTGGCCCGGGTATCCTGGAAGGATATTGACCTCATCCCGTCAGTAGAGGATGCCTGGTTATTCTTTAAAAGTGCCTTCCTCACCTTCTTAATTAAGCATGCCCCATTCAAGAAATGTAGAACCAGGAACATATATAGCCCTTGGTTCTCTCCAGACCTGACTGCCCTGACCAGCACAAAAACATCCTGTGGCGTTCTGCATTAGCATCAAACAGCCCTCGTGATATGCAACTTTTCAGGGAAGTTAGGAACCAATATACACAGGCAGTTAAGAAAGCCAAGGCTAGCTTTTTCAAGCAGAAATGTGATTCCTGTTACACAAACTCAAAAAAGTTCTGGGACACTGTAAAGTCCATAGAGAATAAAAGCACCTCCTCCCAGCTGCCCACTACACTGAGAATAGGAAACTCTGCCGCCACCGATAAATCCACTATAATTGAGAATTTCAATAAGCATTTTTCTACGGCTGGCCATGCTTTCCACCTGGCTACCTCTACCCCGGTCAACAGCCCTGCACCCCCCCACAGCAACTCGCCCAAGCCTCCCCCATTTCTCCTTCTCCCAAATCCAGTTAGTTGATGTTCTGAAAGAGCTGCAAAATCTGTACCCCTACAAATCAGCCGGGCTAGACAATCTGGACCCTTTCTTTCTAAAAAATATCTGACAAAATTGTAGCAACCCCTATTACTAGCCTGTTCAACCTCTCTTTTGTGTCGTCTGAAATTCCCAAAGACTTGAAAGCAGCTGTGGTCATCCCCCTCTTCAAAGGGGGGAGACACTCTTGACCCAAACTGCTACAGACCTATATCTATCCTACCCTGCCTTTCTAAGGTCTTCGAAAGCCAAGTTAACAAACAGTTTTCCGACCATTTCGAATCCCACCGTACCTTCTCCGCATGCAATCTGGTTTCAGAGCTGGTCATGTGTGCACCTCAGCCATGCTCAAGGTCCTAAACGATATCATAACCGCCATCGATAAGAGACATTACTGTGCAGCCGTATTCATTGACCTGGCCAAGGCTTTCGACTCTGTCAATCACCACATCCTTACCGGCAGACTCAACAGCCTTGGTTTCTCAAATGATTGCCTCGCCTGGTTCACCAACTACTTCTCCGATAGATTTCAGTGTGTCAAATCGGAGGGCCTGTTGTCCGGGCCTCTGGCAGTCTCTATGGGGGTGCCACAGGGTTCAAATCTTGGGCCGACTCTCTTCTCTCTATACATCAATGATGTCGCTCTTGCTGCTGATGAATCTTTGATCCACCTCTAGGCAGACGACACCATTCTGTATACTTCTGGCCCTTCCTTGGACACTGTGTTAACTACCCTGCACCTGTATGTAGCCCATCTGTAAATAGCCCAACCAACTACCTCATCCCCTACCATATTTATTTATTTATCTTGTTCCTTTGCACCCCGGTTTTTCTACATTGCACATTCATCTACTGCACATCTACCATTCGAGTGTTTAAATGCTACATTGTAATTACTTTGCCACCATGGCCAATTTATTGCCTTACCCTTACCCCCTTATCTTACCTCATTTTCACTCTTTGTATATAGATTTGTTTTTTTCTACTGTATTATTGACTGTATGTTTGTTTACTCCAATGTGTAACTCTGTGTTGTTGTATGTGTCGAACTGCTTTGCTTTATCTTGGCCAGGTCGCAGTTGTAAATGAGAACTTGTTCTCAACTAGCCTACCTGGTTAAATAAAGGTGAAATAAAATAAAATAAAACCCTCCAGACGAGCTTCAATGCCATACAAGTCTCCTTCCGTAGCCTCCAATTGCTCTTAAATGCAAGTAAACTAAATGCATGCTCTTCAACGGATCGCTGCCCGCACCTGCCCTCCCGTCTAGCATCACTACTCTGGACGGTTCTGACTTAGATTATGTGGACAACTACAAATACCTAGGTGTCTGGTTAGACTGTAAACTCTCCTTCCAGACTCACATCAAACATCTCCAATCCAAAATTTATTCTAGAATTGGCTTCCTATTTCGCAACAAAGATTCCTTCACTCATGCTGCCAAACATACCCTCGTAAAACTGACCATCCTACCAATCCTCCACTTTGACGATGTCATTTACAAAATAGCCTCCAATACTCTACTCAACAAATTGGATGCAGTCTATCACAATGCCATCCGTTTTGTCACCAAAGCCCCATATACTACCCACCACTGCGACCTGTACGCTCTCGTTGGCTGGCCCTCGCTTCATACTCGTCGCCAATCCCACTGGCTCCAGGTCATCTACAAGTCTCTGCTAGGTAAAGCCCCGCCTTATCACAGCTCGCTGGTCACCATAGCAGCACCCACCCGTAGCACGCGCTCCAGCAGGTATATCTCACTGGTCACCCCCAAAGCCAATTCCTCTTTTGGCCGCCTTTCCTTCCAGTTCTCTGCTGCCAATGACTGGAACGAACTACAAAAATCACTGAAACTGGAGACACATCTCCCTCACTAGCTTTAAGCACCAGCTGTCAGAGCAGCTCACAGATCACTGCACCTGTACATAGCCCATCTGTAAATAGCCCAACCAACTACCTCATCCCCTACCGTATTTATTTATCTTGCTCTTTTGCACCCCAGTATTTCTACTTTGCACATTCATCTACTGCACATCCACCATTCCAGTGTTTAATTGCTATATTGTAATTACTTCGCCACCATGGCCTATTTATTGCCTTACCTTCCTTATCTTACCTAATTTGCACACATAGTATATATATTTGTTTTTCTACTGTATTATTGACTGTATGTTTGTTTACTCCAATGTGTAACTCTGTGTTGTTGTATGTGTTGAACTGCTTTGCTTTATCTTGGCCAGGTCGCAGTTGTAAATGAGAACTTGTTCTCAACTTGCCTATCTGTTTAAATAAAGGTGAAATAAATAAATAAATACATTTAAAAAATGCAATGGATGCCGGCTGCAGAGACATCTCAGCTGAAGACTGCCAGGGGTGGATAAGGCATGCCAAGCGTTTCTATCCAAGGTGCATAGCGAGAGACGACATAAGATGTGATGTGGACGAGAACATGTGGCCAAATGCTGAAGATCGTATAGATTAGAACAGGACTGTGCATTTTTGTGCTTTTTCCATTCTGTGCCTTTTGTACTGTAATTGTGTTTTATTTTTACATGTTTGGAGCCAAAGGCCATGTATGTTGGATTTTTTTGTTGAACACTGGCAGCAATTTCATGTTGCTAATGAAGCTTTTACTGCAGCAATTCTGTCACTTACAATTTTCTTCTACTGTACATTCTATAGAGTAAAGATGACTCATTCACTTTTAGATTGTATGTTGCCAAAAATGCACACATCCGACACTCAACCCAAAAATGTAGAGTGGTTTACAGTAAAAGGAAACTGAATTATAAAAAACTATTGATTTCATATTGTCTATTCTATGCAGGTAGAACTGAAACATGAAAAGTAATGCAGTTTTTGTAATGCCATCAACTGTTAGTATTTTGAAAGTTGTTGTGCTATGATTGACTATATGTTCCTCTTGGATAAAAAACATGTGCTTGTGTTTTGACAGAATGATTAGATATTGAGTCAGTGTTTGCTGTGTTTTGATAGTTAGTGTATGTAGAGCATTTTGAAATGTAGAGCTGGTATTTAATTAACAAAATGTGCTTTTGAGCAGAAAATGAACTATTTGGCTAATTGTGTGATGTAGGTGTGTTGCTGTGTTAAGAGTTTAGAAAAGTATCTTAAGTACAGGTAAACTCTTGTTAGCAATTGTAAAGAAAAAACTGTGATAACTCCAAATTACGCATATAGGAGTACCTATTTCTTTGTCAACCGCTCAACACAGAAGAGCCGCATGTGCACACTCCCTCAAATCGTTTGGAGAAAAGATTATTTATCTTTTATTCAACTTTGTTCAATTGTATTCTTCATACTATAAAATAATCTAAGCAATTTAACAACTGCTAAATGAACAAGCGTAGCCCACAACCATATGGCATAGCCAGATCAGGGCCTAACAGAAGGACAACTCAGAGTATGCTATTAGGTTCTTCTGAAATAGTCTACATCTTCATATCATGTCTGAAATAAAGAATGGATTTATTGTGAAGGTGTAGCCTATATTACGTGGATTTATTAGACTTTTGAAAGGTCTGCATCAGTGGCTTGTAGGTTATGTGTGGAAGGAGATGCTAAATGTGTTCATGTTAATTAACGGTCAATTACCGTGAGGCCGACAGTTATTTGCTTGACAATCACCGGCTGATATCGTGACCGCCACAGCCCTAGCTGAGACAGCAGCACTGCTAATGTTGTACGCTAATGCTACGCGCTAATGCTATCGCTAATGTGTGTTCCTCTGCATTATCTCTCATCTGCTCCAAGTACTTTGTAGAGCCCACCCAGGTGTGAAGGGCCTCTTGAACATGAACATGCTTTGTATGCTGTAACGTGCTTGATAGAGATGAAGTGAAGCTGGGGAGTTCAATCAAGTGTTGTGTGCTATTATTTAGCTAGCATCGGCGATATCACACTGAAGAGCTCTGAAAATAGGCCAACTCAACTTAATGTCGGGTTTGACACTTGAGGAAGGTAGCAACTCTATAGAGTAGCCACAGTCCTCAACACAGACCTAGATAACTTATAAAGAAAAACGCACTGGAGATTCACTCCGAATGTTTACACTGTATCGGAGGTGCTAAATGTTTTCAAACGATACACCATGCAAGCTGATTCTTTCGTGGATATCGCTATTTGAGATTGACACAAAACCTCATCTGTCCTTAAAATACAACATAAACATTCTCAGACAACGCACAGTGGGGTTTTCTCTTCATTTACAACTGGTTGAATTCTGTCTCAAGCCTCCTTAGACATTTTCTCAGTAGCAGTACTTGAGGGAAGCTTTTCCCCCGTGACAGAGGCTTAGGTAGATGTCAGGGACTTCTGGTCTTTGTAGAGAGAACTTGGGCTGTCTGGACAGCCCCTGTACTCTGTACTCTGTGGAGCCATGCAGCTGAATGAGTTCAGCAGCCGTCTCAGACTGACTGGTTGGAACACATGGGGAAGTCATCACGCAGAGAGAGACTGGGAATTAATCTGACCTTCGGAGTGAACTAAGCAAAATGATCCAAACACTCATCTACCACCTATACTTATAACCCTGCGTTCATCAACCTGTCTCTCTCTCTCTCCTACCCCTCAGTCCGGTCCTGACAGAGTAGGGAGCTGAGGCCAAATGTCTGATTGCTGTCTGCCCAGCCAGCAGAGCTCCTCTCTCTCTCCTGAACCACGGCCATTGATTCTTCTATCAATTATTGGATCCTCTGCTCGTTTTTCCTTGAAATTGCTTAGCTATAGCACCGGTAAATTTGTCACCACTTTGGGCAGAAATCCATGTTGATTACAGGGCCTGTTGATGGGGGATGGGTCCCTGAGGCCAGGCTGTGCTGCAGGGCTTACAAAGACTCTTTCTTACTACCCTCTTCTCCAATAGCCAGCGCCAGCTTAATACATGAACCCGAATCAGGACACAAAAAGGTGGGGTGATTATGCCAAAGAGGGTGTGTAGTATGCTCAATTATAACTGTGATGTGATTCATTCAACTGTCTTTGGAATGTCGTCTGAACCTCCAAGAATCACCATGTCTTCAAGTCAAGTCCCCAGTCCACATTCTCATTCTAAAGTTATTTCTGCTGACCAAACATTTGCTACGGAACCCCGGGACATAATGAAACTATTACGAGCGTTCACTTTCACATCCTGGCATTAAATAAACTGTCATCTAACTAAATGCTTTTTTATGTTTGCAGTGGATTATTAACTGTTGCTGTAATGTAGGAATAATTTATGCATTAGATATTTGACAACTGTGAAGAATAAACCCATTTATTCTATTGCACACTCCCCAGTGAACTATCCCTTTCAATGAGAATTTCCTCGTTCTAAACCCTTGAACTCATTCAATCATCATGCCTTTTCTTCTTTTACTTAATTACTCAATATGATGTTTTACTGATTCTACAGCAGATTCTACTGTTGTATAGAGAAACAGACTTAAGTTGCATTCTCGAGGTCATATACAAATTCATAAGTTGCCAAGTCTGCCTTTTTTGCATAACAAAAATGCTCACAACCTATTCGCTTTTCCTACTCTGAAAAATGTCCAGAGAAATACGCTTAGAAAAGGTTTTTGTTTTGAACACACAAAATGTGTCTGTGTCACAGCGGTACAAATACACTTTAGCAATAAATTCTAGCACCCTTTGATGCATTATTAGGTAAAGCTTACACAAATAAAACACTCATGATTGCCCATGCTCATTCATTCAGTGCTCATTTACTTATATTTATGTGAGTTAGATGTAGTATAAACGGCAGTTAATGCAGGAAGATCATTTCTTATTATTTCTTGATGTATTAAAATCCTTTCAAAGCATTGCTTGAATCAACTGGAAGTGAACTCTGCCTCTTACACTGTAGCACTGACTCCACAGTGTGAATCTAAATCCCTAAACTACTACATCTTTGAAGCTGATGTCTGAAGACCCAGACAGGACTAACGTAGAATAGAGTGAATGTCTCCTCTCCTCCCCTCTCAAGTTTTTACTTTTAATGTCACGTGCACAAGTACAGTGAAATTCCTTTCTTGCTAGCTCTAAACCCACTAATGTAGTAATCAATATACCAAAAATGACAGAAGCTAAAACAAAAACACATGAGAAATAAGAAATAAGAAACACAAGAAGTAAGTAAGCTACATACAGGGTCAGTTCCAATACTATATTTACAATGTGCAGGGATACTGGAGATGATAGAGGTCGATATATATAGCGGTAAGGTGACTAGGCATCAGGATATATGATAAACAGAGTAGCAGCAGTGTACATGACGATTGTATGTGTGTGTGTGTGTGTGTGTGTGTGTGTAGAATCCTGTGAGTGTGCATAGAGACAGTACAAAAATAAAATAAAGGGGTCAACTCAGTCTGTGGAGCCATTTGGTTAGCTATTTAGCAGTCTTATGGCTTGGGGATAGAAGCAGTTCAGGTGCCTGTTGGTGTCAACGTTGTTGCGCCGGTAGCGTTTGCCGTGTGGAAACAGAGAAAACAGTCGCTTGGGTGGCTGGAGTCTTTAACAATTTCCAGGCCTACCTTTCACACCACCTGATATAGAGGTCCTGGATGGCAATGGAGCTCGGTCCCAGTGATTTACTGGACTGTCCGCACCGTCCTCTGTAGCGGCATGCGATCCAGGGTGGTGCTGTTGCCATACCAAGCAGTGATGTAGCCAGTCAAGAGGCTCTCAACGGTGCAGCTTTTTAAGGATATGAAGGCCCATGCTAAAACCTTTTCAACCTCCTGAGGAGGAAGAGGTGCTGTCGCGCCTTCTTCATGACTACGTGCGTGTGTGGACCATTTTAAGTCCGTAGTGATATGGACACCGAGGAACTTGAAGCTCTCTACCCACTCCACTGCAGCCCCATCGATGTGTAGGGTTGACCACAGATGAACTGCTTCTCCTATGAGAAATGCTTCTCTTATGAGAAATATTACTGTGACGAAAATGACAGATTGTCTGCATAATCAAATAACATTCAGCTAAGACATCTATACATATCCCCAGGGGTCTCTTCACAGTCCCCAATTACAAAACAAATTAACGACAACGCACGGTTTTATACAGAGCCATGGTCGCATGGAACTCCCTTCCATCTCCAATTACTCAAGCAAACAGCAAAATTACCTTTAAAACACATTAAAAACAACTCATGGATTGGCGGGACTGTGAGGGGACACAAACACACAGACATACAGACATACTCTAACACACACATTATTTTTGTTGTACTATTGTTTATATAATTTTTGTGTTATATGGTTTGTATATTGTTGTATTTTAAATGTGTGTGAATGTCCTTGTCTATCAGCGTATCAGTTCCGTTACTTGTCATGTTTTGTGCTTCGTGTGGACCCCAGGAAGAGTAGATGATGCTTCTGCAAAAGCTAATGGGGATCCAAGTAAACAAACAAACATACTTCATTCTATCGTGTCCACTTGACAGAGAGGACTTCCTTTAACTGAGGACCAAAGTGAAGAAAAACAATCATATCAAATAGTGACCGCAATATCTCTTCCGAGTAGATACACTGCTGAATGGGGAGAGCATGGAAATGACCAAACAATTCAAAAACAAATGCCTATAAAATCACATTGCTGAACTAAAGCTATGGTGAACTAAAGTCATGGTGAACCATTCTTTGTAATGAATTAGAGTTCAATAGTCATGGAATCAAGCAACAAACAAACATATATTTCCTCCACAAAGACATTGTGGATCAAATGCTTTTCTTTTGTATACGTTTTAATGCCAGCTGAATCCCAAGCATGGTGCACAGTTCACTCTTTGCATCGTGTGTTGAATCTTAACCAAGTGAATACGACAGACAATCTCAGAATGATTAACTCCCCAAACTGCCATTCACTGCCAGTGCCTAACGAAGACTGTATGTAAGATGGAGAGTTCTAATTCTCAAGATACAATGCAGCTGTGGACAAGCATCATAACATGGAAAGGGAAGAGGGACAGAAAGGAAGGAATTGAGAACCAAAAATCACAGCAGGCTTTTTTTTCTAATCTAACCGCTGGTTGTGTGAAATCTGCCCGCTACCCACATGCTCACTTGGTTCGACAGACATAGCACCCCACCCCCAAAAGCCCTCAGGGGCAGATAGGTCCACCCTGCCCCCCATACACTCCCCCAACATCGTGTTCAGCCACAACCACAAGTGACAAAGCTGACACGGAGAGGGCGGTCTCATTGTCTCACCTCTGTCTCACACATGGGACTGGGGAGATCTCAGACGATTCTCCCTCCCACCTATAACACGCTCACTCACTGCCGTTACTCTCTCTGTCTCACACACAGGGGGTCAGACTATCATAGGGGGGTTATCCCATTTACAGACTAATAAATCCCACATTCCAAGCCACACTGGCAATCTCACACACACACTGCAGTTTAAGCACGCTTTATCACACAGCTCAATGCATTGCATTTATCCTCATATAAAAATCTCCACATTTACACTAGTGTTAAAAAAAAAATCCAGATTTGTGCTTTGATGGGGGGTACACCAACACCATGCAATTCACCCAGTGGCTTCACAACTCCAGCCTCCACCCCCCACTAACCTCTAAATACAACTAACCCCTGGAAATAAATAACAACCAAAGCTGAAGGAACACACACAGAGACTACTCACCCAATCAACCTGTGCTGCTGCAGCTCTCTTCTCCTCACTCGCTCTCTCCTTCCCTCGCTTCCCCACTAGCGCGGACACAAAACATCTAGAGGAGCGCTTTGGTTTCATTTGTTTGGTGTTTTTCTTCTCTTTGGGCTTCTTACTCCCCACTCTTTTGTCCTGGGCGGTGAAAAAGTGCACACAAAGACTTCTTCTTCCTCGCAACCCCTGGTCCCCTCTAGCATCTAGACACTAGGACAACATCAAAGCAACTTGGGGGGAACACTTCAGGGGCCTATTGTCTCTGCGTGGATCTGTTTTTCTTGCAGCTCCCCCCTCATGACTCGCCGCTACTTGGTACAGTCCGGGCATTCACGCCAAGTAGCTTTCACACATGGTGGAGGGGAAGCTTGTCCCAAGCAATTGCTGACAAGCTGCAAACAAGACAGCCCCCCACACACACACACACACACTCACAGACATCTACCCTTACAAACACCCCTTTCTCCCTCTGTCTCTGTCCTCTCTGCCACTCGCTCTTTATCCCCCACTATTCAGGTCGCCCCTCCTCTCCCTCTCTCTCGTTCGGCGTGTAAGCCTCCCAGTCTCTGACCTGCTCACACACACACACAGCAGAGGATTGCACAGGCACCATACTGTTCCCGCTTTCACAGGTGAAAAATCATATTGAGAGGGGAGGGTAGGATAAAACGTTGTCAATTCAGACTGAGGGAGAATCGGAGAGGCATCTACATAGAAAGAGGGCAAAGGAGATTGAGGGAAAGAGAGAAAGGTGGGGTTGGGTAGGATCTGTCCTCATGCCTGGCCTGGAGGACAGAGGTAGGGGGTCATAGTGGAGACTAGAGCAGGGGGAAGGTGTTGGTTTTGGAACAATGGACCATGAGCACCAACCATAGGAGGTAAAAGTAAAAGTCAGCTTCAACCCACAGAAACAGACCCATAAAGTGAGTGTGTGGGTCTGTGGGATTTTGGTGTTTATGACTGACAGACACAGATGGCAGCCAGACAGGTTAACAAATAAACCCTGAGAAACTTGTTTATCACTAAAACCCCCATTATGTTTGATGATTATAACAACTGCACAATGGTATCTTTATCATACAGGCAGGTAGTCGTGGGGCGGCAGGGTAGCCTAGTGGTTAGAGTGTTAGACTAGTAACTGAAAGACTGCAAGTTCAAATCCCTGAGCTGACAAGGTACAAATCTGTTGTTCTGCCCCTGAACAGGCAGTTAACCCACTGTTCCTAGGCTGTCATTGAAAATAAGAATTTGTTCTTAACTGACTTGCCTAGTAAAATAAAGGTTAAAAAAAAAAGAAAGTTGGTTTACCCTCAGCTTTCAAATCACCTCACTGGCCTTGACCATGTTGCATCACATGCAGCTTCATGCTGCTACCAAGACCACCATAGTCTCTATGCCAAGGTAACCTGTCTAAATGACTATTGCCCTGTAGCACTCACATCTATAGCCTTGAAAGGCTGGTCATGGCTCACATCAACACCATCATCCCAGACACCCTGCACTGCCTCTATTGCACTCCACACTGCCCTGACCCACATGGACAAAAGGAATACCTATGTAAGAATGCTGTTCATTGACTACAGCTCAGCATTCAACACCATAGTACCCTCCAAGCTCTGGATCCTGGATTTCCTGGCGGGCTACCCCCTAGGTGGTGAGGGTAGGCAACAACGAATTCACTGCGCTGACCATCAACACGCGGGGTTAGGACTGGCTTGACTAGCTGCATCATCGCTTCGTACGGCAAGGGCAAGGCACCTGACCGCAAGGCGCTACAGAGGGTAGTGAGTACGGCCCAGTACATCACTGGGGCCAAGGTCCCTGCCATCCAGGACCTCTACACCAGGCAGTGTCAAAGGAAGGCCCAAAAAAAATTGTCAAAGACTCCAGCCACCCAAATCATAGACAGTTCTCTCTCCTACCACACAGCAAGCGGTATCAGTGCACCAAGTCTGTAACCAACAGGACCCTGAACAGCTTCTACCCCCGAGCCATGACCGCTAAACAAGACTGTTAAATAGCAGATCAAATGGCTACCTGGACGGATTCCTTTTTGCACTAACTCTCTTGCACTGACTCTATGCACACACACTGGACTCTTCCCGCACACTCACACATACTTACACTGACACCCCAACACACACACACACACACACTACATACAATAACATGTGCACACATGCATACTGACGCCACACATACACATTCACACCCTTTCACACTCACCACATACGCTGCTGCTACTGTCTATTATAAAAAGAATTGCCTAGTACCTTTACCCCTACCTGTATGTACATAGCTACCTCAATTACCTCTTACCCCTGCACATCGACTCGGTACTCTTTATAGTTATTCCTTATTCACTGTGTATTCATTTCTCATGTCACTGTTTCATCACTCCTTTCTGAAGGAGGGTTTTGACTAAAACCTCAACATCAGTTGGGGAATGGGAAAGGGTATGCTGTCACTAACATGTCTGTTGGAGTCATTTAAAACTTGTTTTTCAACCACTCCACAAATTTCTTGTTAACAAACTATAGTTTTGGCAAGTCGGTTAGGACATCTACTTTATGCATGACACAAGTCATTTTTCCAACAATTGTTTACAGACAGATTTTGTCACTTATAATTCTCTGTATCACAGTTCCAGTGGGTCAGAATTGTACATACACTAAGTTGACTGTGCCTTTAAACAGCTTGGAAAATTCCAGAAAATTATGTCATGGCTTTAGAAGCTTCTGATAGGCTAATTGACATCATTTGAGTCAATTGGAGGTGTTCCTGCGGATGTATTTCAAGGCCTACCTTCAAACTCAATGCCTCTTAGCTTGACATCATGGGAAAATCAAAAGAAATCAGCCAAGACCTCTGGTTCATCCTTGAGAGCAATTTCCGAACGCCTGAAGGTACCACGTTCATCTGTACAAACAATAGTATGCAAGTAAAAACACCATGGGACCACGCAGCCGTCATACCGCTCAGGAAGGAGACGCGTTCTGTCTCCTAGAAAGGAACGTACTTTGGTACGAAAAGTGCAAATCAATCCCAGAACAACAGCAAAGGACCTTGTAAAGATGCTGGAGGAAACAGCTACAAAAGTATCTATATCCACAGAAAAAATGAGTCTTATATCGACATAACCTGAAAGGCCGCTCAGCAAGGAAGAGGCCACTGCTCCAAAACTGCCATAATTAAGACAGACTACGGTTTGCAACTGCACATGGGGACAAAGATCTGACTTTTTGGAGAAATGTCCTCTGGTCTGATGAAACAAAAATGGAATTGTTTGGCCATAATGACCATCGTTGTGTTTGGAGGAAAAATTGGGAGGCTTGCAAGCCGAAGAACACCATCCCAACCGTGAAGCACGGGGGTGGCAGCATCATGTTGTGGGGGTGCTTTGCTGCAGGAGGGACTGATGCACTTCACAAAATAGATGGCGTCATGAGGAAGGACAATTATGTGGCTATATTGAAGCAACATCTCAAGACATCAGTCAGGAAGTTAAAGCTTGGTCGCAAATGGGTCTTCCAAATGAACAATGACCCCAAGCATACTTTCAAATTTGTGGCAAAATGGCTAAAGGACAACAAGTCAAGGTATTGGAGTGGCCATCACAAAGCCCTGACCTCAATCCTATATAACATTTGTGGGCAGAACTGAAAATAGCAAGGAGGCCTACAAACCTGACTCAGTTATACCAGCTCTGTCAAGAGGAATAGGCCAAAATTCACCCAACTTACTGTGGGAAGCTTGTGGAAGGCTACTCAAAACGTTTGACACAAGTTAAACAATTTAAAGGAAATGCTACCAAATACTAATTGAGTGTATGTAAACTTCTGACCAACTGGGAATGTGATGAAATAAATAAAAGCTGAAATAAATCATTCTCTCTTCTATTATTCTGACATTTCACATTCTTAAAATAAAGTGGTGATCCTAACCGACCTAGGACAGGGCATTTTTACTAGGATTAAATGTCAGGAATTGTGAAAAACTGAGTTTAAATGTATTTGGCTACGGTGTATGTAAACTTCCGACTTCAACTGTACATACAAATAACAGTAAATTGTACTTACAACGTCTGAGTGATGTATTTGGTACTAGATATCTCCAATACAGAATCTGAATGAGTAGCTGGGTAAGCAAAGGGTTAAATATACCAGCAACTGACCCAAAATGGGGAGGGAGGTGGGGGCGGGGCAAGGGGACAGGATCCCATTGAGAATTGGTGGTATTGCAATGCCTGAGATTGGGTTGAACCAATGTGAGCTGTATTGTGGGGGTGCTCCTCCCTCAAGCCTCTCCGCTGCTTCTTCCTCTCCTCATTCCCTGTAACCGAGAACTGCACAAAAACCTTGTTGAGGTATCGTTTTAACAAACCACCAACTCTGTTTTTATAACACCTGTGTGAATGGTGGGGAAATATTGTGTCCCTCTACGAAGGAGGGGCGAGGGGTAGGGTCAATAAATAAAAGGGTAGAAGATCACTGTCACATTGAATGTTTGTTATTTTCAATACACATGTACTGTATGTGACTCAGTGTTTTGTGTAGAATAAAAATATGTAATGTTGTGCTACTGTTAACTAGAAATTTATGCAGTGACCTGGTAATTGGATGCGCGTGAGAGAATCTCATGTGTGTTCAATGCACATTAGTTTGAGATGTATTAGTTCTCACTGTATGTTTTTTACCTTTGGTGAGGGCTGGAAACCGATGTAACATGAGATAGCTCAAACATATCCCTTACTCACAGTCAATGGCATCATGCATATGGAGACTAAATTCAATATATTTGAATTAATTAGGTATAAATATATTTTTGTCCTACAAATGATAAAAATTACAAGACATATGGTCTGAGATTCAACTGGTATAACCCAGTAGCGTAGTAAGAAATTGTTTGGTGTCTGAGCCTGCAGATGTTTTGGGGGAGGAGGGGGACAGCTAACTTCCTGCAAGTCTACACATTTTGCCATGAGGCAGGTGTATAGCTAATCTCATGATATTCTACACATGTTGCCACAGGGCTGTGAGAAAATATTTCATTATTAAAGGTAATGAAAGCTACAATATAGGCGTGTTGACTGTGATAAAGGCACTGGATTATGAGCTGTTTTGTTTGCTAAATGAACAAATAAAGTAGGCATTGGCATAGTACATATAGCCAAAGAAACACATACTCCTCAATGTGGTCATATTTGTGGCTTATTGGGGGTGTGGCTATCAGTTAGTTATTTTTGGCCACCCATCCAATGAGAGTGAATGTCATTCCAGTTCACTGCTTCTGATGATGTTTGCATGTTTAGGTGAAAAGACAAATAATGTGCCCACCCAGGCTCACCCGGGGCTACGCGGCTGGGATGACGCCAATGCTCATAATAGGAAAAATTATATTGCAAGCACACTGGCAACACAAACGATCACAATTCAGTAAGAGTAATAAAAATGGTTATGTTCTTGACTTTGCTCTCTGATTGTTTTATTTTGGCGCTGGAAGACGGACTCCTAACCAATTGTGCTATTGCGTGTGTTTTTTCGCGTTATTTGTAACTTATTTTGCACATAATGTTTCTGCCGCCATCTCTTATGACCGTAAAGAGATTCTGGATATCAGGACAGCGATTACTCACCTTGTACTGAACAAATATTTTTTCTTTAACGAGTCGGACGCGAAGGATTTACATCAGACACCCGACAAGGCCCAAATCCCTATCATTCGCATGAAGAACGGAAGGAGATATTGGGAACGTAGGTCGAGTGCCTTGTTAGGATCCAACGGCGAGTGGGAAATCCGCCTCTACCATCAGTCATACTAGCCAACTTGCAATCATTGGATAATAAAATGGATGAGATCCGATCAAGACTATCCTACCAACAGGACATTAAAACTGTAATATCTTTTGTTTCACGAGTCCTGGCTGAACGACGACATGGATAACATACAGCTGGCTGGGTTTTCGGTGCATCGGCAAGATAGAACAGCTGCCTCCAGCAAGACAAGAGGTGGAGGTCTGTGTCTATTTGTAAATAACAGCTGGTGAACGAAATCTAATATTAAGGAAGTCTCAAGGTTTTTCTCACCTGAGGTAGAGTATCTCATGAAAAGCTGTAGACCACACTATTTACCAAGAGAGTTTTCATCTATATTTTTTGTAGCTGTCTATTTACCACCACAGACCGATGCTGGCACTAAGACCGCACTCAACAAGCTGTATAAGGCCATAAGCAAACAAGAAAATGCTCATCCAGAAGTGGCGCTCCTAGTGGCCTGGGACTTTAACGCAGGGTAACTTAAATCCGTTTTGCCTCATTTCTACCAGCATGTTACATGTGCAACCAGAGCGGGAAAAAAACTCTAGACCACATTAATTCCACACACAGAGAAGTGTACAAAGCTCTCCTTCGCCCTCCATTTGGCAAATCTGACCATAGCTCTATCCTCCTGATTCCTGCTTACAAGCAAAAACTAAAGCAGGAAGTACCAGTGACTCGCTCAATATGGAAGTGGTCAGATGACGCAGATGCTAAGCTATAGGACTGCTTTGCTAGCACAGACATGAATATGTTCCGGGATTCTTCCAACGGCATTGAGGAGTACACCACATCAGTCACTGTCTTTATCAAAAAGTGCATCGATGACATCGTCCCCACAGTGACTGTACGCACATACCCCAACTAGAAGCCATGGCAGCATCCGCAATGAGCTAAAGAGTAGAGCTGCCACTTTTAGGAGCAGGACTTTAACCCAGACGCTTATAAGAAACCCCCCTATGCTCAGTCACAGTCACAAGTTACCCAGTGACACGAGCCTACCAGACGAGCTAAATGACTTATATGCTCGCTTCAAGGCAAGCAACACTGAAGCATGCATGAGAGCATCAGCTGTTCCAGATGACTGTGTGATCACGCTCTCCGTTGCCGATGTGAGTAAGACCTTTAAACAGGTCAATATTCACAAGGCCGCAGGGCCAGTCGGATTACCAGGAAGAGTACTCCGAGCATGAGCTGGCAAGTGTCTTCACTGACATTTTCCGCCTGTCCCTGACCGAGTCTGTAATACCAACATGTTTCCACCATAGTCCCTGTGCCCAAGAACACCAAGGTACAGTGCCTTGCAAAAGTATTCACCCCCCTTAGCATTTTCCTATTTTGTTGCATTACAACCTGTCATTTAAATGGATTTTTATTTGGATTTCATGTAACGGACATACACAATATAGTGCAAATTGGTGAAGGGAAATGAAAAAACATACTTTTTCCAAAAAATTTGAAAAGAAAAATAACGGAAAAGTGGTGCATGCATATGCATTCATTCCCTTTACTATGAAGCCCCTAAATAAGATCTGGTGCAACAAATTACCTTCACATAATAAAGTCCACCTGTGTGCAATCTAAGTGTCACATGATCTGTCACATGACCTCAGTATATATACGCCTGTTCTGAAAGGCCCCAGAGTCTGCAACACCACTAAGCAAGGAGCACCGCCAAGCAAGCGGCACCATGAAGACCAAGGAGCTCTCCAAACAGGTCAGGGACGAAGTTGTGGAGAAGTACAGATCAGGGTTGAGTTATAAATTGATATACAAAACTTTGAACATCCCACGGAGCACCATAAAATCCATTATTAAAAATGGAAAGAATATGGCACCACAACAAACCTGCCAAGAGAGGGCCGCCTACCAAAAGTCACGGACCAGGCAAGGAGAGCATTAATCAGAGAGGCAACAAAGAGACCAAAGATAACCCTGAAGGAGCTGCAAAGCTCCACAGCGGAGATTGGAGTATCTGTCCATAGGACCACTTTAATTAAGCCGTACACTCCACAGAGCTGGGCTTTACGGAAGAGTGGCCAACAGGGAAATTCTTGAAGGGAAACCTGTTTCAGTCTTCCAGAGATGTGAGACTGGAACGAGGTTCACCTTCCAGCAGGACAATGACCCTAAGCATACTGCTAAAGCAACACTCGAGTGGTTTAAGGGGAAACATTTAAATGTCTTGGAATGGCCTAGTCAAAGCCCAGACCTCAATCCAATTGAGAATCTGTGGTATGACTTAAAGATTGCTGTACACCAGCAGGAACCAATCCAACTTGAAGGTGCTGGAGCAGTTTTGCCTTGGGCAGAAATCCCAGTGGCTAGATGTGCCAGCTTATATAGACACATCCCAAGAGACTTGCAGATGTAATTGCTGCAAAAGGTGGCTCTACAAAGTATTGACTTTGGGGGGGTGAATAGTTACGCACGCTCAAGTTTTCTGTTTTTTTGTCTTATTTCTTGTTTGTTTCACAAAAAAAGATATTTTGCATCTTTAAAGTGTTAGGCATGTTGTGTAAATCAAATGATACAAACCCCCCAAAAATCTATTTTAATTCCAGGTTGTAAGGCAACATAATAGGAAAAATGCCAAGGGGGTGAATACTTTCACAAGGCACTGTAACCTGCCTAAATGACTACCAACCCATAGCACTCACGTCTGTAGCCATGAAGTGCTTTGAATAGTTGGTCATGTCTCACATCAACACCATTATCCCATAAACCCTAGACCCACTCCAATTTGCACACTGCCCCAACAGATCCACAGATGATGCAATCTCTATTGTACTCCACACTGCCCTTTCCTACCTGGACAAAAGGAACACCTATGTGAGAATGCTATTCATTGACTACAGCTCAGTGTTCAACACCATAGTGCCCTCAAAGCTCACCACTAAGCTAAGGACCCTGGGACTTAACACCTCCGTCTGCAATTGGATCTTGGACTTCCTGACAGGCTGCCAAAAGGTTGTAAGGGTAGGCAAGAACACATCTGCCACGCTGATCTTCAACACGGGGGCACCTCAGGGATGGGTGCTCAGTCCCCTCCTGTACGCCCTGTTCACCCATGACTGTATGGCCAAGCACGACTCCAACGCCATCATTAAGTTTGCTGACACAACAGTGGTAGGCCTGATCACCGACAACGATGAGACAGCCTATAGGGAGGAGGTCCGAGACCTAGCAGTGTGGTGCCAGGATAACAACCTCTCCCTCAACGTGATCAAGACAAAGGAACTTATTGTGGACTACAGGAAAAGGAGGACTGAGCACGCCCCCATTCTCATCAACGGGCTGTAGTGGAGCAAGTTGAGAGCTTCAAGTTCCTTGGTGTCCACATCACCAACGAACTATCATAGTCCAAACACACCAAGACAGTCGTGAAGAGGGCACGACAATGGAGACTGAAAATATTTGGCATGGATCCTCAGATCCTCAAAAAATTCTACAGCTGCATCATCGAGAGCACCCTGACTGGTTGCATCACTACCTGGTATGGCAACTGCTCGGCCCCGACCGCAAGGCACTACAGGGGGTAGTGCATAAGGCCCAGTACATCACTGGGGTCAGGCTTCCTGCCATCCAGGACCTCTATACCAGGAGGTGTCAGAGTATGGCCCTAAAAATTGTCAATGACTCCAGCCACCCTAGTCATAGACTGTTCTCTCTGCTAAGGCTTCTTAACAGCTTCTACCCCCAAGCCATAAGACTCCTGAACAGCTAATCAAATGGCTACCCGGACTATTTGCATTGTTCCCCCTCCACCCATTTTTACGCTGCAACTCTCTGTTTATTATCTATGCATAGTCACTTTTCCACTATCTACATGTACCTATTACCTCAATTACCTCGACTAACCTGTGCCCCCACACATTGACTCTGTACCGGTACCCCCTGTATATAGCCTCGCTACTGTTAATTTATTGTTGCTTTAATTATTTGTTATTTTTCTATTTTATAAAAAATTATATGTATATTTTTTTACATAATTTTATTTTAGTACATATTTTTTTAACACTTATTTTTCTTAAAATTGTATTGTTGGTTAAGGGCTTGTAAGTAAGCATTTCACTCTAAAGTCTACACCTGTTGTATTCGACGCATGTGACAAATAACATTTGACTTGATTTGAATACCTCTCATGATCTATCACATGACCTTTATATATAAGGTATCTTGAAGGAACACTTTTATTATTGACCTGGGTCACATTCATTAGGCACAAAATGGTAAATGTTTTTTTAAACGGTTTGCACCAGAACCTACTAAAGCGTTTCTTATTGTATAAGTTCAGGTTGTCCATAGCTGTATCAGTACGTTTTCTTCCGTTTGGTGCCCTGCTGGTACCAAAACACTCACATGTCATATAATTAACATTGCATGTCATATCATCCTTGACAGATAGAACTCAATGTGTATCTACTGATGGTGTTAAATTAGGTTTCCTGGATATTACGAAAGGTGTCCCGTTGGGGTCGATTCTGGGTCCTGTACTTTTTACTATTTACATTACCAATATCGTCTGTAAAAAAACTTTAACCTGCGCTTGTATTTTGATGATACTGTTGTGTATGCTATTGCCTCCACGGTTGGCCAGGCTTTGGTTGTTTTCGTTGTATTACAGAAATAACTTTATTGACCTGAAATTAGTATTGAATGTAGGTAAAACTAAGTACGTATATGCTGTTCTCTAGAGCGCATAAAACTAACTATGATGATTTAAGCATACAGGCCCTTCGGAAAGTATTCAGACCCCTTGACTTTATCCCACATTTTGTTACGTTACAGCTTTATTCTAAAATTGATTAAATACAACATTTTCCTCAGCAATCTACACACAATACCCCATAATGACAAAGTGAAAGCAGATTATTAGAAATGTTTGCAAATGTATTACAAATAAAAAACAGAAATACCTTATTTACATAAGTATTCAGACCCTTTGCTATGAGACTCGAAATTGAGCTCAGGTGCATCCTGTTTCCATTGATCATCATTGAGATGCTTCTACAACTTGATTGGAGTTCACCTGTGGTAAATTCAATTGATTGGACATTATTTGGAAAGGCACACACCTGTCTATATAAGGTCCCATAGTTGACAGTGCATGTTAGAGCAAAAACCACGCCATGAGATCGAAGGAATTGTCCTTAGAGATCTGAGACAGGATTGTGTTGAGGCACAGATCTGGGGAAGGGTACCAAAAAATGTCTGCAGCATTAAAGGTCCTCAAGAACACAATGGCCTCCATCGTTCTTAAATGGAAGAAGTTGAGAAAGACCAAGACTCTTCCTAGAGCTGGCCGCCCGGCCAAACTGAGCAATCAGGGGAGAAGGGCCTTGGTCAGGGAGGTGACCAAGAACCCGATGGTCACTCTGACAGATGTAAGGGACACTAAAATATCTTTCTTTAAGCCTAGGCATTAGGCTTGAGATAGTTTCTTTCACTAACTCATATAACAAAGATAATTAAGATGTCTTATCTGCAGCAAATTTTTTTGAACCTTGGAACTCTTGTTATTAGAATGTCTCATTTCGGACACTGGTGTTGGCAGCTGCACTTCCTCCCTCATATAGGCCTCAGTCACCTTGGGTCCAGAGAGGGGAGAAGTCAGGCTTGTCTATCACATGTCCCTGTTGCTATGCAGAATATCAGCAAGGAGTATGGCAATTGTTTCCATTGTTTCCATATGTGAACCTCCGTCATCATGAAGTCATCATGAAGTGCTTTGGGAGACTAGTCAAGGATCATATCAGCTCCACCCTACCTGACACCCTAGACCCACTCCAATTTGCTTACCGCCCCAATAGGTCCACAGATGACGCAATCGCAATAACACTGTACACTGCTCTAACCCATCTGGACAAGAGGAATACCTATGTAGGAATGCTGTTCATTGATTACAGCTCTGCATTTAACAACATAGTTCCCTCCAAGCTCCTCATTAAGCTCGAGACCCTGGGTCTCGACCCCGCCCTGTGCAAATGGGTCCTGGACTTTCTGACAGGCCGCCCCCAGGTGGTGAGGGTTGGAAACAACATCTCCACCCCGCTGATGCTCAACACTTGGGCCCCACAAGGGTGCATTCTCAGCCCTCTCCTGTACTCCCTGTTCACCCATGACTGCGTGGCCAAGCACGCCTCCAACTCAATCATCAAGTTTGCAGACGACACTACAGTGGTAGGCTTGATTACCAACAACGACGAGACGGCTTACAGGGAGGAGGTGAGGGCCCTCGGAGTGTGGTGTCAGGAAAATAACCTCACACTCAACGTCAACAAAACAAAGGAGATGATTGTGGACTTCAGGAAGCAGCAGAGGGAGCACCCCTCTATCCACATCGAAGGGACAGCAGTGGAGAAGGTGGAAAGTTTTAAGTTCCTCGGCGTACACATCAAGGACAAAATGAAATGGTCCACCCACACAGGCAGTGTGGTGAAAAAGGCGCAACTGCGCTTCTTCAACCTCAGGAGGCTGAAGAAATTTGGCTTGTCACCGAAAACACTCACAAACTTTTACAGATGCTCAATCGAGAGCATCCTGTCAGGCTGTATCACCACCTGGTACAACAACTGCTCCGCCTACAACCGTAAGGCTCTCCAGAGGGTAGTGAGGTCTGCACAACGCATCACCGGGGGCAAACTACCTGCCCGATGTCACAGGAAGGCCAAAAAGATCATCAAGGACAACAACCACCCGAGCCACTGCCTGTTCACCCCGCTATCATCCCAAAGGCGAGGTCAGTACAGGTGCATCAAAGCTGGGACCGAGAGACTGAAAAACAGCTTCTATCTCAAGGCCATCAGACTGTTAAACAGCCACCACTAACATTGAGTGGCTGCTGCCAGCATACTGACTTAAATCTCTAGCCAATTTAATAATAAAAAATTGGATGTAATAAATGTATCACTAGTCTCTTTAAACAATGCCACTTTACATAATGTGTACATACCCTACATTACTCATCTCACATGTATATATTGTACTCTATACCATCTACTGCATCTTGCAGACATTGCTCATCCATATATTTATATGTACATATTCTTATTCATTCCTTTACACTTGAGTGTATAAGGTAGTAGTTGTGAAATTGTTAGATTACTTGTTAGATATTACTGCACGGTCGAAGAAGCATAAGCATTTCGATTAACTCGCATTAACATCTGCTAACCATGTGTATGTGACCAATAACATTTTATTTGATTTGAACTATGTGTCTTTATTGCAAACCATGTGAAGGGATGGTGTGAGTAATGGGGAACAAATCACTTGTCTCCACAGTGTCTGTGCGTCAGTCACCTCCTCCCAGGGGGAGATTGTTCTCTCCCCTAGTTCAAGGTGGAAACTGAGTAACAACAAATGTCCAAAGTTTTTAGTACTGAACAAAACAACAAGTTCTTTGTATTTGGGGCCGATGGTCTGGCACAGGATGCGTGGGCTTGGTGTTTGGAACCATTGTACGTCATCTCTAAGGTTGCACCTATCCTGAGATAGTATATAACCCAGAAGCTAACTCCGCTCAGTGGGCTCACTCAATCTCAGCTGGGGCGGAGGGGGGCGAGAAGCCTCCTTGTTATAACAAGTCTTTTAATAAAAGCAATACCTTGACAGATTATTAATTTTGCCTCTCCTCATTATTGATTAAGGGTAGAATTTCCATTACACAGAGCTCTAGAGGTCCTCTGTGGAAATGGGAGGACAACCATCTCTGCAGCACTCCACCAATCAGGCCTTTATGGTAGAGCCAATCCTCAGTGAAAGGCACATGACAGCTCAATCCCGGACTTGAAACCGATCGAACATCTCTGGAGAGACCTGAAAATAGCCCGTGCAGCGACGCAACCCATCCAACCTGACAGAGCTTGAGAGGATCATAAGCATCTCAAAAAAAAATCAAGCCTTGAGTGTTGAATATTATCTTCTACCTGTACTGGTAGTCTCATACTGTGGTTACCCTCTCATCAGCGCAGACCTCCACCACAAGAAACGTTTGTGGACAACATCTGCCGAGACACTGGTCACCGATCAGCGGATATGTCTTTAGAGATGAAATCTGAACGTACACACCAATGCATAGTGCAGACAATTCTTTGTTTTTTATTGAGCTGCTCTCTTGGCCATGTCTCCCTTGTAAAAGAGGTATTCTGATTTCAATTGGACTTCCTGGATAAATAAAGGTTCAATAAAAATGAAAAGAATAGATCAATAAAAACACAACCGTACAGCGCCAAATTTGATTTCATTGTAAAAAATGCAAAGATAACTCTCACACACATAATATCACCTATGCACATTGTTTATTGTGTCAGCACAAGTATAATACGTGTGCGGGAGTTACATATCTCCGTGTCAGCCGTCTGCAGCTGAGACAGCCGGGGCGTCAATTGAAACCCTGCGCACGCATTGGTGCTACGTTCAGAAGGGGGCCGGTGACCCTGAGTGAATAAAAATCAGGGCAGATTGGCAGATCTGTGAACATGCCTGCATATGCTATTTCAGAAAAGCATCACCTCTGAAGTGACCAGTTAGCGCCAAATAGTCACTCTCAGCTCTAAAGAACAAATTCCATCTCCACCAACAGCAGGTATAGGTCCTCTCATAGAATATCATATATTTCAGTCTATTTTTACGGGTCCTCTCTCCAGTCAGTGCAGTTGTTTGCTATGCAGTGGTCTAGCATTTCAAGGTTTCGAACTGACGCTGGATGTTATGCAACGCCTGCACTTGGGGACTCTGTAACATAAGCAGAAGAGACAGGAATAGAGCAGAAACTGGCAGTGAGGCAGAGCAGGAGCCTGTTGTCTCCCCATTAAAGAGCAGGCACAGCCACTGTCTAGCCACTGGCTAGCTGATTAGCCACCCTGCTGGCTTCTGCACAACATGGCCCCCGACATGGCTGAGATGGGCAGATAGGGGATGTCTGATTGTCGTTGAGTACATGGGAATAACCAAGGAAAACGATTTTATTTGTCAAGAGACCATGGAAGTGATTGAGCAAAGTTAAAGTGGATGGGCAGCTATGGGATTGACAAAGTCCAATTTGAATTAGCCTGGAAACAATGGGGATATGGTTAGAACAGGCAAATACACACATTTATATTTATTATTATTCACATACATTTACAATGGCAGGGCAGGGACTGCCATAAATCATAGAACATAAGCAGAAGATCAAGGGACTGGTGCCAATTTCAACATACAGTTGTCTTTATTACCCCAGCCTAGTATTTTCAGATCTAGAGAGAATATGGATCACAGATTTTCTTGTCTGAAACAGCTTGGGGTTAGGTCAGCATTTTATTATCAAACCATCATTCTGCCTCTAACAAAATATGTTCATGTTTATACTAAGTCAGAAGACAAACCCTCGCTCCTTGTTGAAGTTACACTTCGCAAAGGAAGAAAGAATATATCTGTTTGGAAAGTGTCAACTAAGAACAGAGGATGGACTGTTTCCTCACACTGACATTTAATTGCAGCAGTCAGTGTCATAAAGACCTGTTAAAATTCATTTTACAAAACCTCCGCTTCACTTTTCTCCATAGATAGAATGCATCTACAGTACGTTTGTGCTCAACAGTGCACTAGCTGTCATTCTGCCGCTGAAGTTCAATTCCTTTGACAGCAAGGTACAGATTTATCAATTGCTTTAGGTGAGGAAGCCATCTTGTGGATATTTCATGTACTGACGATTTATCAACGAACACCTAAGTATCAGCATGACATTTTTCCCCAAGTTAACAACTACTGCTATAGGCCGAGCAGTTTATTCCCCCCTTTCTTTCTGACGCCGCTGGGGTGTTTTGGGAAAATGGGGGAAACGGATGTTCTGTTTGAATCGGATGATGTGTCGAGTGGAGATAAGAGTGAGAAGAATTGGATTACAGTGGAGAATCCAGAAGGTAATAAAAGAAGTAAAGTGGTAGCGGAATCTAGTAAATCCAAACCTAGTTCTGATTCTTTTGGATTTGGATCGATGTTGTTACCTGGGAGATCCGTTTGAAGTCTCTATTAAAGTTGTGGATGCGTTGGATGAGGTGGTGTCGATGAGAATAACGAGAAGTGGACTTATTTCGTTTTTTTGTGTTTCTATGCAACAGAGAGAGCATACTCTGAGCCTCAAGAAGATGTCGGATTGGAAGGTGTCGTGTGTGGACCTTTGAAGCAGGGCGCCTATCAAGGGTGTTATCTCTGGGGTGGAGCTGGAAGTAAATGCAAAAGATATACATGAAGAATTGGATCAAGTGGTTGGTGCACAACAACTGACCCGCATGGTAGATGGAGTGAGGAAGCCCACTCCATCCATTCCATTGTTTCTTGACGAACACTCTCTCCCTTCTCACATGTATTTGGGTTACATGAGATTACCTGTGAGAGCCTTTGTGCCCAAACCCATGCAGTGTGGTGAATGTAAATCATTTGGTCATGTGTCAAGTGCACGTAGAAGGGAGGAGTATTATATGCCAGCTGAGCCTAAATGCTGCAATTGTGGTGGTGAACATGTACCCGAATTTCTGAAGGAGATGGAGGTGTCAAGAATAAGGGCTGTCCAGAATGTCTCCTATCCAGAGGGGTTGAGAAGAGTGGAAGAAAGGAGTGAAGTTGAAGAAGTAGTGGGAGTAGATGAGACACCAGATGATTGTCAACAGAGGGATCCTGACATGTTGCATGTTAAGAAGGTGGACTTTGTAGCATTTATGCCTTTGGTTATCAAATGCACAGCACAAACGGAGAGGAAATCTTAGAAAGTAGGCATCATGGCGAGTGCGGCTGAGCGTTTTTTGGGACTCAGGAACTTTTCTGCAGAGGCATTCCAAGGAATCCTGTTGAAGAACGCTCCATCCTCACAGTCACCTGAGCCTGTGTAGGGATGTGATTTGAATGTGACTAAAGGAGTGTGATTATCCATGTATTATCTCGGGTCCCCCTCTTCCCCAATGGAATATATAATTTAGTTTTTGTTTCAACACCCCGTACAGTACAGTAGGTGGCGACAATAAACCAATAGGTATCGTCTGCCATAAAACTTTAAAGAAGAAGAGGAAGAAGAAGGCAGAAGAAGAAGGCACCGTCGGGGCTGGAGAAGATGGAGGATGTTTTGTTTGAAACTGTCGAGTGGAGATGACGGTGAGAAGGAATCGATTACAGTGGTGAATAAAAAAGGAAACAAAATGAGTAAAGTGGTCATGGAGTCTAGTAAATCCAAGCCTAGTTCTGACACATTTTTTGTTGGAGTGAGGGTTTTGGATCGATCGAGATACCTGGGAGATCCGTTTGAAGTCTGGATGAAAATTATAGATGCGTTAGATGAGGTGGCATCAGTGAAAATTGCCGACTGACCCGTATGGTGGATGGAGTGAGGAAGCCCCCTTATCCATTCTTTTGTTCTTTGAAGAAGAGTCTCTCCCTTCGTACCTATATTTGGGTTACGTGAGATACCCTGTAAGAGCCTTCGTGCCCAAACCCTTGCAGTGTGATAAATGTAAACTATTTGGACATGTGTCAAGTGTATGTAGACGGGAGGAGTATCCATATGCCATTTAAGGAGAAATTCTGCATTTGTGGTTGCGAGCATGCATCAGAATTCATGAAGTGCCCTGTTAGGTGGAAGGACACCGAGGTGGCAAGAACAAGGGCTGTCCAGCATGTCGCCTATCCGTAGGCAGTGAGAAGAGTGGAAGAAGGGAGTAATGTTAAAGAAACCATGGTAGTTGGATTAGAGACATCATTAAATGTCTGTCGTCAACAGGATCCTGGAATGTTGTATATTAAAAAGGTGGACTTTGTATCGTTTACTGCATTGGTTATCAACTACACAGCGCAAACAAAAAAGAAATCAGAAAAAATAGTAATCGTTGTGAGTGCAGCTGAAAGTTTTTGGGGATTCAGGGAGTTTACAGCAGAGGCATTGCAAGGAATCCTGTCGATGAATGTTCAGTCCACACAGGCACCCGAGCCTGTGTAGGGATGTGCTTTGGATTATCATTGAAAGGGTGGAGATACATTTGTATTTTTTTATTGTGTTGTATGTGATGTTGGTATCCACCCTCCCAATGGATTTTTTTTTCTCACTACCTGTACAGTAGGTGCCGTCATTACACCAATGGGTGTAGTCTGCCATAAAACCATGAAGAAAAAGAAGATGCTGACGCCTTTCGAAATGGTGTGGGTCTTCATGCTTCAGCACATTGTTTATTCTTCTCCGAAGATTTAGACTTTAGCACCTAAATACACAGATTTACGGGTCGATTTTTAATCCGCATAGTGGAAGATCCATCGTATAACGCAATTCAAATTTAAAGAGCAACTGACACTAAAAAACAACTTCTCATTTAGGAAGCAGCCTACAGTGCATTCGGAAAGAATTCAGACCCCTTGACTTTTTCCACATTTTGTTACGTTACAGCCTTACTCTAAAATGTATTAAGTTGTTTATTTTTCTCATCAATCTACACCCCATAATGACAAAGTAAAAACAGGTTTTTAGATTTTTATATTACGTTTACGTAAGTATTCAGACCCTTTAATCAGTACTTTGAAACACCTTTGGCAGCGATTACAGCCTCGAGACTTCTTGAGTATGGCGCTACAAGCTTGGCACACCTGTATTTGGGGAGTTTCTCACATTCTTCTCTGCAGATCCTCTCAAGCTCTGTCAGGTTGGATGGGGAGCGTCGCTGCTCAGCTATTTTCAGGTCTCTTCAGGGATGTTCGATCGGGTTCAAGTCCGGGCACTGGCTGGGTAACTCAACATTGAGACTTGCCCCGAAGCCACTCCTGCATTTTCTTGGCTGTGTGCTTAGGGTCGTTGTCCTGTTGGAATGTGAACCTTCGCCCCAGTCTGAGGTCCTGAGCGCTCTGGAGCAGGTTTTCATCAATGATCTCTCTGTACTTTGCTCCGTTCATCTTTGCCTCGATCCTGACTAGTCTCCTAGTACCTTCCACTGAAAGGGAAGGTCCAGGTTTCCTAAAGACGTGACGCTTGACCTTCAGGCCAAAGAGTTCAATCTTGGTTTCATCAGACCATATAATCTTGTTTCTCATGGTCTGAGAGTCCTTTAGGTGCCTTTCGGGCTGTCATGTGCCTTTTACTGAGGAGAGACTTCTGGCCCCTTTACCATAAATACCTGATTGGTGGAGTGCTGCAGAGATAGGAGAACCTTCCAGAAGGACAACTATCTCCACAGAAGTACTCTGGAGCTCTGTCAGAGTGACCATCGGGTTCTTGGTCACCTCCCTGACCAAGGCCCTTCTCCCCTGATTGCTCAGTTTGGCCGGGCGGCCAGCTCTAGGAAGAGTCTTGGTCTTTCTCAACTTCTTCCATTTAAGAACGATGGAGGCCATTGTGTTATTGAGGACCTTCAATGCTGCAGACATTTTTTGGTACCCTTCCCCAGATCTGTGCCTCAACAAAATCTTGTCTCGGAGCTCTACGAACAATTCCTTCGACCTCATGGCTTGGTTTTTGCTCTGACTTGCACTGTCAACTGTGGGACCTTATATAGACAGGTGTGTACCTTTCCAAATAATGTCCAATCAATTGAATTTACCACAGGTGGACTCCAATCAAGTTGTAGAAACATCTCAAGGATGATCAATGAAAACAGGATGCACATGAGCTCAATTTCAAGTCTTATAGCAAAGGGTCTGAATATTTATGTAAATAAGCTATCCGTTTTTATATTTAATACATTTGCAAACATTTCTACAAACCTGTTTTCACTTTGTCATTATGGGGTATTGTGTGTAGATTGATGAGGATTTTTATTTATTTAATACCTTTTTAGAGTAAGGCTGTAGCGTAACAAAATCTGGAAAAACTCAAGTGGTCTGAATACTTTCCGAATGCACTGTATGTGGCATCAATATGAGTTAGAAACATTTATTCTACTTTCAAAATTGACTACTAAGTGTAAATATGATAATTTTGGGCATAAAGTCAGTCTTGTCCAAAACTTGTCGTCGGGACTGCATCACAACGCAAATTACGGTTGGGTTTGTTTCAATCTGGTCCACATGCCCACAGCTGGCAACACACAAGTAGTCATAAATCTAAATGCATGTGGTAAATTTGGGTTGACTTTGGATATCCCGATGAGGCGAATTAGGGACCATCAGTAAATTACACAATGTACATGGGACAATATGCTAAAAGCGCTTGATGGTTTTTGCGACTGCACTTGAAGACACTTTCAAAGTTCTTCATGTCTTACAGTAATGATGGACTGTCATTTCTCTTTGCTTATTTGAGCTGTTCTTGAAATAATATGGACTTAATCTTTTACCAAATAGGGCTATCTTCTGTATACCAACCCTACCTTGTCACAACACAACTGATTTGCTCAAACACATTAAGAAGGAATGAAATTCCACAAATGGACTTTTAACAAGGCACACCTGTTAATTGAAATGCATTCCAGGTGACTACCTCATGAAACTGGTTGAGAGAATGCCAAGAGTGTGCAAAGCTGTCATCAAGGCAAAGGGTGGCTACTTTGAAAAATCAAAAATCTATTTTGATTTGTTTAACACTTTTTTGGTTACTACATGATTCCATGTGTTATTTCATAGTTTGTCTTCACGATTATTCTACAATGTAGAAAATAGTAAAATAAAGAAAAACCCTTGAATGATTAGGTGAAAGCATTTAATGAGACCTAAAAGGTGTGCAACATGAACATATTGTCTCATTTACATTGTATAATTTATTGATGGTCCTTAATTAGCCCCAGGGATAAGCTTTACAAAGTTCAACCAACTTTAACACTTGCAAACACACACACCCTAAAACCAACTTACGTTTGAATTCAGTCATGCCATTCTTTAATGACCCAAATCTAAAAAGAGGAAAAATCAGGACATGCAGTCGCCTTTTAAAGGTCATTTCCAATTAAACAGACATATGCAGCGTTTACCATGAATCTATAAGAAAACCACACAACAATCTAATCAGTACTCCAGTAATTACATTGATTTTATTCTTACAAATAACTCCATTCATTCTAGCATGAAAATAATTAGTGTTAGGTTAAATTCTGATTAAAAGGTGTTTGTTAGTGTCTGTTAGCTTTCTAGGCCAAATAGTGCATGTCTGATATAAGCAACAACCTCACACAATGCATTCATAGTTTGACGATTCAACTGACAGCTACTTGTAAATTTGCACATACTAAGTGTGTTTTTTTCACATATGTGTGTAGTTGCACATAGACAGTGGTTCCTGTCCGTCTTAAGACACTGGAGTACAGGTGCTTTCGATCAGAATCCGCTGGTTCTTCCAAGGAGCACTCACGACAACAAAATGACAACGGAAAATCTGGAACGATAGAGAGTTTTGGCATTAGGGAGTCAGCATAGCAGAGAAACTTCAATATCCAAGTTCTTTGCGATAAGGACTGTTACCAAGGCAAATTGTGTAAACATGCACAGCCTCTGTGCTATTAGCAATAACTCCACCCCCTTAACAAAAGATTAGATTAAAGACTAAATACTGCTAGCTCTTGAAGGACTTTTATTGCCTCAAAAAACCTTGCGGACCCCAGTCTGCATCAATATATGTTCAGGTCTCTGTCTGCCCTCCCCCTCTCTCTTTCTCATGTCCCTAAACTAAATCCATAAAATACATGCTGCAGATACCGAGCGGGTTCAAGATGTGGTTGAGGCATACCTGGGTGTTGGAATTGTCTGGAGAACAGAAGGAGGACTGGCAACCTCTCACCTCCACATCAATGTCGTACTGACCTGCACCGACCTCCTGAGAGAGCCACACCTTAGTTCAGCTTCATTTGTGCATTAAAGACATCGGACACAGAGCAAACACGAGCAATTGCGAAATCATACTTCCATGTACAATGCAAATGCAACAAAGCTATGTTTATCTGGTTGGGAAGTGAAAATAAAATGTACAGAATTAGGAAAAAAAACATATGTAAAAATGCTAACTCTCGAATCACCATACCTAGGAAGAAAATGCACTCCCTAAATCTGTATTAGGAGTTGCAGTCTTTAAGAAGGTATGATCCCTTAAAATCAATTATGAGCTGGCGAGACTGCAGTCAAACAGGGGGGTCTCTCACCTCTCTGTGGACAGAGTGGAACTTGGTAATGTTGTGGAGCTGATGAGTCTGGCTGTGGAAGTTGAAGCTCTTGATGCCGAAGGCAACACAGGCCTGTACCTCTGGGTCAGCTGGGTCCACATCCTGCCCAAGATGTGCCGCACTGGCCATGGCTGACAGGAGGAAGAAAGGGCAAAGGAAATGCCAGAAGTAGAACATATTCTGTCTGGTTAGTAACAGGTTTTCCTAAGACTTAGAGAGACTCTGGCTGGCACCAAGAAGGGCGGCACCAGAGTATACACTGTATGTACACAGAAACTCACACGCATGCACGCACGCACACACACACACGCTGGTTTGTCAGTAGCTAAATCTGTTTAGTGAGCTGTGTTTGTGAGAGTCTTTGATACTTCTGTCTTGTGTAGGACTCAGACAGTAATCAGTTTAGTGGGTTAGGTTTGATTATCTCATGGTAGGCATGGGCTGCAGTGACACATGGTGAGGTCAGTGGCTGGGTAGGCACTGGCTATTATCAAAGCACAAATTAACCTTGATGAAGGCCAAGTTCACCATACAACAGATACTGTAGCTTCAACAACCAGGGTGACATAGGTCTGGGTTTATGAAACTTGGTCCTGGGGCCCCTCTGGGTGCCGTTTTGTTTTTTGCCCTAGCACTACACAGCTGATTTCAAATAGTCAAAGCTTGATGATGAGTTGGCTATTTGAATCCGTGTACGCTATTAACTGAAATTGAGAAACAATTTGATGTAGCCATCCACAATTCTAACCTATAGGTGGCACTAAAGACCAATATATGGACACATTTGTAAAAGTCAAACTAACGTTGTTTGGCCTACTTACTGTAGGGGGAGAGGGGGAGAGAATGACCTGTGATAAAGACTGTGATGAAGACAACTTCGATGACTTGCTGGTGCCAAAGCACCGCTTGTGATCAATCACAATTCATGGCATTGTCTGGAGAAATGGCCATACCACAAGGACTAGGGACTTTTTCAGGATAAAAGAAACAAAATGGAGCTAAGCACATGCAAAATCCTAGAGGAAAAACCTGGTTCAGTCAGCTTTTCAACCGGGGACTGGGAAACAAATTCACCTTTCAGCAAGACAACAACCTAAACACAAGACAGAATCTACACTGCTGTTGCTTACCAAGAAGACAGCGAATGCTCCTGAGTGACCTAGTTACAGTGTTGACTTAACTCTGCTTGAAAATGTATGGCAAGACTTGAAAATGGCAGTCTAGCAATGATCAACAACCAAACTGTCAGAGCTTGAAGAATTTTAAAAAGAATAATGGGCAAATATTGCACAATCCAAGTGTGCAAAGCTCTTAGGGGCCGATCCCGACTTAGGAATGTATGCCTTTCCTACGCACTTCTCTGTATTTCGTATTCAGCCTTGCCATGTTCAGTCATGTAATGCACTCTGAATACTTTTCATTCAACTGCTGAAAACCCTCCCACTTTCTGGCCAACAGATTTTCCTGTGGAGTTTTCATTCAGTGGGGTTTTCAGTACATTTCTCTGAAGCCACCCCTTTAAATACGGTGTTTTAATTATAATTTGTCGACAGACTCAATAGAATACATTGCAAGAGCCCCACAGAGGAGGTGTCATACTACCAATAAAACCTAGCGGTCAAACAGGGAAATGGTTCCGATAATTTTTGCACCATTCATTTTTCCCATAGGGGACGTTTTGATAACCATGTTAATCTCTCTCGGACAAGGTGACTTTTATCAATATATTCTTCTCTATTTACTCTCAGGTTCAAAAATGCTAATTAGCATCAAAGTAGGCATCATGCAAAACTACAAATCCCTGCAAGTCCCTGCATGTCATTTCTAGCTGACACCTTTGCTAACAGGTATTGTGTCAACTTAAAACGTGCACAAGACAGTTCACAGAATTGTCCATTTAAAGAAATGTAACCAATTTATTCATTACTACATTTATCTAACATTAGATAGTTAATCCAGAGATTCTTACCTATGCCTTGATTCGGCCGTCTCGTCCAGATCATGGCATTAGTAGTTCTTTATGATACCCACATTAGCGGCTAATTAGCATTGGGGGAATACAGGTGAATATACTGATACAAGTCACCTTGTCCTAAAGGGATTTACATGGTTATCAAAAGGTCACACCAGGGAATGCACAAAACACAGACCTTATTTTAAATGTTTCTAAAATCCCCTATGGAAAAAATGATTGGTGGAAAAACGAATGGAACCATTTCCCTGTTTGACCGCTAGGTTTTATGGGTGTTATGACTCCTACTGTGGTACTCTATGAAAGAAATCAATCTATGCATTTTCGTCTCAGTTTTAGCACCAACTGGTAGATTTAAAAAAATACTCTGATCTTATAGAATATTTAGGCACATTTTAGGGTTAGGAAAGTATGTATGAATCATTAATAAAACCGTTTGGAGATCCTTTATGCACGAAATACTGTGTATTACACCAATCAAAAATACAGTGGTTTGATTAATCCGGAAAATTGTTATATTAAAGTTACATCCCTGAAATATTGGAAGGTGGAAAAAAGTGTACAATAGGGGTTGAACAATAAACCTCTAAATCTACCCTAATTCTCACTGATCATGGAACTGTACGACAATAGTCCAGTCGTCGTGAACCATGCTTCAGGTTCCCGGTTTAACCTGCAGGCTCCCGGTCTAACCTGTGAGTTCCATAATGATTCAAATAGGCTACATGCCCTAACATATTGCACAACGTTAGCCTTATATAATCCACTAATTCTAGCGACACTCAGGAACATTTACAAGGAAGTGACAGAGGAAAGAAAGGTAAACGGAATGGAGTGATGCAAAAATAAATGTATCTGGCTATTACTGACGGTGGCTCCCTATAGTAGCTAATATTTTTAACATGATACACATTTTAAAACAAAACAAAAAATGTAATGCGCATATGGCAATTTTTCAGGTTCAGCCCTACTGAAGCCTATAGCTTGGGTCTCCAAATTTCATCCAAGCAAATTATGATGGCACACAATTAGAATTCGGAATAACGGCACAGCTATTCATATCCAATTTCACTGTGGAAAAGGGGCCGCAATACATGTCGATATGATTTTCAGTTTGCTTCCATATGGCTGGTTTCACATTCGTCTCCAGGGATCATCTAAAACAATTGCTATGTGTATTTACAATCCCCCTTTCCAAACGGATTAGTAATTTACCTAGTTATTATCAATATAGATTGTCAATTACAGTGCATGGAGAATGGTCTGATTTCTGTCGGAAAAAAAGTAGACGCTTTTTCCTCTTGGAACCGGTTGGTTCGCTGGACCTTATTCATTGTTTCCTCGCGCGTAAAGGTGTCGGCATTATTAGGGAGTTAAATCAAGGTCAGAATACAGTCTATCTGCAGACACACCTCCGCCACACCTTCATTCATTTGAGTTCCAACTCAAAACGCCTAAAATCAATGTCAGAATACGCATAGAGAGAAAAGTGCATAACCCGGTTAGAATCTGGGCCTTACTCAAAATGACTCACAGCTGTAATTGCTGCCAAAGGTGTTTCTAACATGTACAGATTGACTCATTTGGGTGAATACTTATCTAATGTATATGTGTTGTTAGTGGTTAATTAATTAATGTTATTGTTTATATTTTTATTCTTCCACTTTGACATGAGTATTTTGTGTAGATTGACAAAAAAATTGCAAATCAAATCCATTTCAACCTCACTGTGTGACAATCAAATGTGAAGAAATCCAAGGGGGGTGAACACTTATGATAGGCACTGTAGCCTATTAAACGCCATGCCCAAATCATCTTATACAATTTTAAACCATAGACAATAACCTAGTACATGTTTGTCTACTTCCAAGGTATTCATCAACATTTCCATAACTACAATTATCAGTGGAGAGTCCAGTGGAGGCTGCTGAGGGGGAGGACGGTTCGGTATAATGGCTGGAATGGAGTGCATAGAATGTTATCAAACACATGGAAGCCAGGTGTTTGATACCATTCCATTAATTCTGGCATATTATGAGCCGTCCTCCCCTCTGAAGCCTCCACTGGTGGATTCATTCTTTGTGAGATTACTAGATGAGATGACCAGAGCACCATATGAATGAATATAGACCTACCATTGCCATCATCTAAAATCCTCAACATTTTACAGATGCACAAAAAGGCAATTTCTCTCAAATCTTGTGCACAAATTTGTGTACATCCCTGTTAGTGAGCATTTCTCATTTGCCAAGATAATCCATCCAACTGACAGGTGTGGCATATCAAGAAGCTGATTAAACAGCATGATCATTAAAGGTGCACCTTGTGCTGGGGACAATAAAAGGCCACTCTGAAATTTGCAGTTTTGTCACATAACATAATGCCACAGATGTCTCAAGTTGAGGGAGCATGCAATTGGCATGCTGACTGCTGGAATGTCCACCAGAGCTGTTGCCAGAGAATTTAATGTTAATTTCTCTACCATAAGCTGCCTCCAACGTCCTTTTAGAGAATTTGGCAGTACAACCCCAGACCACGTGGATGGCATCATGTGGGTGAGCGATTTGCTGATGTCAACATTGTGAACAGAGTGCCCCACGGTGGCGGTGGGGTTAAGGTATGGGAAGGCATAAGTTACGGACAACAAACACAATTGTGTTTTATCGATGGCAATTTGAATGCACTGAAATGCCGTGATGAGATCATGAGGCCCATTTTTTTAAAGGTATCTGTGGCCAATAGATGCATATGTGTATTCCGAGTCATGTAAAATCCATAGAAAAGGGCCTCATTTATTTATTTCAATTGACTGATTTCTCAGCAAAATCTTGGAAATTGTTGCATTTATATTTTTGTTCAGAATATTTTACCTAAGACAAGCACCCCATTAAAACCTACAGCACCAGACCTAAATGACCATACCACAAGGACTAGGGACTTTTTCAGGATAAAAGAAACAAAATGGAGCTAAGCACAGGCAAAATCCTAGAGGAAAAACCTGGTTCAGTCAGCTTTTCACCAGAGACTGGGAAACAAATTCACCTTTCAGCAAGGCAACAACCTAAACACAAGACAGAATCTACACTGCTGTTGCTTACCAAGAAGACAGTGAATGCTCCTGAGTGACCTAGTTACAGTTTTGACTTAACTCTGCTTGAAAATGTATGGCAAGACTTGAAAATGGCAGTCTAGCAATGATCAACAACCAAACTGTCAGAGCTTGAAGAATTTTAAAAAGAATAATGGGCAAATATTGCACAATCCAAGTGTGCAAAGCTCTTAGGGGCCGATCCCGACTTAGGAATGTATGCCTTTCCTACGCACTTCTCTGTATTTCGTATTCAGCCTTGCCATGTTCAGTCATGTAATGCACTCTGAATACTTTTCATTCAACTGCTGAAAACCCTCCCACTTTCTGGCCAACAGATTTTCCTGTGGAGTTTTCATTCAGTGGGGTTTTCAGTACATTTCTCTGAAGCCACCCCTTTAAATACGGTGTTTTAATTATAATTTGTCGACAGACTCAATAGAATACATTGCAAGAGCCCCACAGAGGAGGTGTCATACTACCAATAAAACCTAGCGGTCAAACAGGGAAATGGTTCCGATAATTTTTGCACCATTCATTTTTCCCATAGGGACGCTTTTGATAACCATGTTAATCTCTCTCGGACAAGGTGACTTTTATCAATATATTCTTCTCTATTTACTCTCAGGTTCAAAAATGCTAATTAGCATCAAAGTAGGCATCATGCAAAACTACAAATCCCTGCAAGTCCCTGCATGTCATTTCTAGCTGACACCTTTGCTAACAGGTATTGTGTCAACTTAAAACGTGCACAAGACAGTTCACAGAATTGTCCATTTAAAGAAATGTAACCAATTTATTCATTACTACATTTAGCTAATATTAGATAGTTAATCCAGAGATTCTTACCTATGCCTTGATTCGGCCGTCTCGTCCAGATCATGGCATTAGTAGTTCTTTATGAGCTAATTAGCATTGGGGGAATACAGGTGAATATACTGATACAAGTCACCTTGTCCTAAAGTGATTTACATGGTTATCAAAAAGGTCACACCAGGGTATGCACGAAACACAGACCTTATTTTAAATGTTTCTAAAATCCCTTATGGAAAAAATGATTGGTGGAAAAACGAATGGAACCATTTCCCTGTTTGACCGCTAGGTTTTATGGGTATTATGACTCCTACTGTGGTACTCTATGAAAGAAATCAATCTATGCATTTTCGTCTCAGTTTTGGCACCAACTGGTAGATTTAAAAAAATACTCTGATCTTATAGAATATTTAGGCACATTTTAGGGTTAGGAAAGTATGTATGAATCATTAATAAAACCGTTTGGAGATACTTTATGCACGAAATACTGTGTATTACACCAATCAAAAATACAGTGGTTTGATTAATCCGGAAAATTGTTATATTAAAGTTACATCCCTGAAATATTGGAAGGTGGAAAAAAGTGTACAATAGGGGTTGAACAATAAACCTCTAAATCTACCCTAATTCTCACTGATCATGGAACTGTACGACAATAGTCCAGTCGTCGTGAACCATGCTTCAGGTTCCCGGTTTAACCTGCAGGCTCCCGGTCTAACCTGTGAGTTCCATAATGATTCAAATAGGCTACATGCCTAACATATTGCACAACGTTAGCCTTATATAATCCACTAATTCTAGCGACACTCAGGAACATTTACAAGGAAGTGACAGAGGAAAGAAAGGTAAACGGAATGGAGTGATGCAAAAATAAATGTATCTGGCTATTACTGACGGTGGCTCCTATAGTAGCTAATATTTTTAACATGATACACATTTTAAAACAAAACAAAAATGTAATGCGCATATGGCAATTTTTCAGGTTCAGCCCTACTGAAGCCTATAGCTTGGGTCTCCAAATTTCATCCAAGCAAATTATGATGGCACACAATTAGAATTCGGAATAACGGCACAGCTATTCATATCCAATTTCACTGTGGAAAAGGGGCCGCAATACATGTCGATATGATTTTCAGTTTGCTTCCATATGGCTGGTTTCACATTCGTCTCCAGGGATCATCTAAAACAATTGCTATGTGTATTTACAATCCCCCTTTCCAAACGGATTAGTAATTTACCTAGTTATTATCAATATAGATTGTCAATTACAGTGCATGGAGAATGGTCTGATTTCTGTCGGAAAAAAGTAGACGCTTTTTCCTCTTGGAACCGGTTGGTTCGCTGGACCTTATTCATTGTTTCCTCGCGCGTAAAGGTGTCGGCATTATTAGGGAGTTAAATCAAGGTCAGAATACAGTCTATCTGCAGACACACCTCCGCCACACCTTCATTCATTTTGAGTTCCAACTCAAAACGCCTAAAATCAATGTCAGAATACGCATAGAGAGAAAAGTGCATAACCCGGTTAGAATCTGGGCCTTACTCAAAATGACTCACAGCTGTAATTGCTGCCAAAGGTGTTTCTAACATGTACAGATTGACTCATTTGGGTGAATACTTATCTAATGTATATGTGTTGTTAGTGGTTAATTAATTAATGTTATTGTTTATATTTTTATTCTTCCACTTTGACATGAGTATTTTGTGTAGATTGACAAAAAATTGCAAATCAAATCCATTTCAACCTCACTGTGTGACAATCAAATGTGAAGAAATCCAAGGGGGTGAACACTTATGATAGGCACTGTAGCCTATTAAACGCCATGCCCAAATCATCTTATACAATTTTAAACCATAGACAATAACCTAGTACATGTTTGTCTACTTCCAAGGTATTCATCAACATTTCCATAACTACAATTATCAGTGGAGAGTCCAGTGGAGGCTGCTGAGGGGAGGACGGTTCGGTATAATGGCTGGAATGGAGTGCATAGAATGTTATCAAACACATGGAAGCCAGGTGTTTGATACCATTCCATTAATTCTGGCATATTATGAGCCGTCCTCCCCTCTGAAGCCTCCACTGGTGGATTCATTCTTTGTGAGATTACTAGATGAGATGACCAGAGCACCATATGAATGAATATAGACCTACCATTGCCATCATCTAAAATCCTCAACATTTTACAGATGCACAAAAAGGCAATTTCTCTCAAATCTTGTGCACAAATTTGTTTACATCCCTGTTAGTGAGCATTTCTCATTTGCCAAGATAATCCATCCAACTGACAGGTGTGGCATATCAAGAAGCTGATTAAACAGCATGATCATTAAAGGTGCACCTTGTGCTGGGGACAATAAAAGGCCACTCTGAAATTTGCAGTTTTGTCACATAACATAATGCCACAGATGTCTCAAGTTGAGGGAGCATGCAATTGGCATGCTGACTGCTGGAATGTCCACCAGAGCTGTTGCCAGAGAATTTAATGTTAATTTCTCTACCATAAGCTGCCTCCAACGTCCTTTTAGAGAATTTGGCAGTACAACCCCAGACCACGTGGATGGCATCATGTGGGTGAGCGATTTGCTGATGTCAACATTGTGAACAGAGTGCCCCACGGTGGCGGTGGGGTTAAGGTATGGGAAGGCATAAGTTACGGACAACAAACACAATTGTGTTTTATCGATGGCAATTTGAATGCACTGAAATGCCGTGATGAGATCATGAGGCCCATTTTTTTAAAGGTATCTGTGGCCAATAGATGCATATGTGTATTCAGTCATGTAAAATCCATAGAAAAGGGCCTCATTTATTTATTTCAATTGACTGATTTCTCAGCAAAATCTTGGAAATTGTTGCATTTATATTTTTGTTCAGAATATTTTACCTAAGACAAGCACCCCATTAAAACCTACAGCACCAGACCTAAATGACCATACCACAAGGACTAGGGACTTTTTCAGGATAAAAGAAACAAAATGGAGCTAAGCACAGGCAAAATCCTAGAGGAAAAACCTGGTTCAGTCAGCTTTTCACCAGAGACTGGGAAACAAATTCACCTTTCAGCAAGGCAACAACCTAAACACAAGACAGAATCTACACTGCTGTTGCTTACCAAGAAGACAGTGAATGCTCCTGAGTGACCTAGTTACAGTTTTGACTTAACTCTGCTTGAAAATGTATGGCAAGACTTGAAAATGGCAGTCTAGCAATGATCAACAACCAAACTGTCAGAGCTTGAAGAATTTTAAAAAGAATAATGGGCAAATATTGCACAATCCAAGTGTGCAAAGCTCTTAGGGGCCGATCCCGACTTAGGAATGTATGCCTTTCCTACGCACTTCTCTGTATTTTGTATTCAGCCTTGCCATGTTCAGTCATGTAATGCACTCTGAATACTTTTCATTCAACTGCTGAAAACCCTCCCACTTTCTGGCCAACAGATTTTCCTGTGGAGTTTTCATTCAGTGGGGTTTTCAGTACATTTCTCTGAAGCCACCCCTTTAAATACGGTGTTTTAATTATAATTTGTCGACAGACTCAATAGAATACATTGCAAGAGCCCCACAGAGGAGGTGTCATACTACCAATAAAACCTAGCGGTCAAACAGGGAAATGGTTCCGATAATTTTGCACCATTCATTTTTCCCATAGGGACGCTTTTGATAACCATGTTAATCTCTCTCGGACAAGGTGACTTTTATCAATATATTCTTCTCTATTTACTCTCAGGTTCAAAAATGCTAATTAGCATCAAAGTAGGCATCATGCAAAACTACAAATCCCTGCAAGTCCCTGCATGTCATTTCTAGCTGACACCTTTGCTAACAGGTATTGTGTCAACTTAAAACGTGCACAAGACAGTTCACAGAATTGTCCATTTAAAGAAATGTAACCAATTTATTCATTACTACATTTATCTAACATTAGATAGTTAATCCAGAGATTCTTACCTATGCCTTGATTCGGCCGTCTCGTCCAGATCATGGCATTAGTAGTTCTTTATGATACCCACATTAGCGGCTAATTAGCATTGGGGGAATACAGGTGAATATACTGATACAAGTCACCTTGTCCTAAAGGGATTTACATGGTTATCAAAAGGTCACACCAGGGGAATGCACAAAACACAGACCTTATTTTAAATGTTTCTAAAATCCCCTATGGAAAAAATGATTGGTGGAAAAACGAATGGAACCATTTCCCTGTTTGACCGCTAGGTTTTATGGGTGTTATGACTCCTACTGTGGTACTCTATGAAAGAAATCAATCTATGCATTTTCGTCTCAGTTTTAGCACCAACTGGTAGATTTAAAAAAAAATACTCTGATCTTATAGAATATTTAGGCACATTTTAGGGTTAGGAAAGTATGTATGAATCATTAATAAAACCGTTTGGAGATCCTTTATGCACGAAATACTGTGTATTACACCAATCAAAATACAGTGGTTTGATTAATCCGGAAAATTGTTATATTAAAGTTACATCCCTGAAATATTGGAAGGTGGAAAAAAGTGTACAATAGGGGTTGAACAATAAACCTCTAAATCTACCCTAATTCTCACTGATCATGGAACTGTACGACAATAGTCCAGTCGTCGTGAACCATGCTTCAGGTTCCCGGTTTAACCTGCAGGCTCCCGGTCTAACCTGTGAGTTCCATAATGATTCAAATAGGCTACATGCCCTAACATATTGCACAACGTTAGCCTTATATAATCCACTAATTCTAGCGACACTCAGGAACATTTACAAGGAAGTGACAGAGGAAAGAAAGGTAAACGGAATGGAGTGATGCAAAAATAAATGTATCTGGCTATTACTGACGGTGGCTCCCTATAGTAGCTAATATTTTTAACATGATACACATTTTAAAACAAAACAAAAATGTAATGCGCATATGGCAATTTTCAGGTTCAGCCCTACTGAAGCCTATAGCTTGGGTCTCCAAATTTCATCCAAGCAAATTATGATGGCACACAATTAGAATTCGGAATAACGGCACAGCTATTCATATCCAATTTCACTGTGGAAAAGGGGCCGCAATACATGTCGATATGATTTTCAGTTTGCTTCCATATGGCTGGTTTCACATTCGTCTCCAGGGATCATCTAAAACAATTGCTATGTGTATTTACAATCCCCCTTTCCAAACGGATTAGTAATTTACCTAGTTATTATCAATATAGATTGTCAATTACAGTGCATGGAGAATGGTCTGATTTCTGTCGGAAAAAGTAGACGCTTTTTCCTCTTGGAACCGGTTGGTTCGCTGGACCTTATTCATTGTTTCCTCGCGCGTAAAGGTGTCGGCATTATTAGGGAGTTAAATCAAGGTCAGAATACAGTCTATCTGCAGACACACCTCCGCCACACCTTCATTCATTTGAGTTCCAACTCAAAACGCCTAAAATCAATGTCAGAATACGCATAGAGAGAAAAGTGCATAACCCGGTTAGAATCTGGGCCTTACTCAAAATGACTCACAGCTGTAATTGCTGCCAAAGGTGTTTCTAACATGTACAGATTGACTCATTTGGGTGAATACTTATCTAATGTATATGTGTTGTTAGTGGTTAATTAATTAATGTTATTGTTTATATTTTTATTCTTCCACTTTGACATGAGTATTTTGTGTAGATTGACAAAAAAATTGCAAATCAAATCCATTTCAACCTCACTGTGTGACAATCAAATGTGAAGAAATCCAAGGGGGTGAACACTTATGATAGGCACTGTAGCCTATTAAACGCCATGCCCAAATCATCTTATACAATTTTAAACCATAGACAATAACCTAGTACATGTTTGTCTACTTCCAAGGTATTCATCAACATTTCCATAACTACAATTATCAGTGGAGAGTCCAGTGGAGGCTGCTGAGGGGAGGACGGTTCGGTATAATGGCTGGAATGGAGTGCATAGAATGTTATCAAACACATGGAAGCCAGGTGTTTGATACCATTCCATTAATTCTGGCATATTATGAGCCGTCCTCCCTCTGAAGCCTCCACTGGTGGATTCATTCTTTGTGAGATTACTAGATGAGATGACCAGAGCACCATATGAATGAATATAGACCTACCATTGCCATCATCTAAAATCCTCAACATTTTACAGATGCACAAAAAGGCAATTTCTCTCAAATCTTGTGCACAAATTTGTTTACATCCCTGTTAGTGAGCATTTCTCATTTGCCAAGATAATCCATCCAACTGACAGGTGTGGCATATCAAGAAGCTGATTAAACAGCATGATCATTAAAGGTGCACCTTGTGCTGGGGACAATAAAAGGCCACTCTGAAATTTGCAGTTTTGTCACATAACATAATGCCACAGATGTCTCAAGTTGAGGGAGCATGCAATTGGCATGCTGACTGCTGGAATGTCCACCAGAGCTGTTGCCAGAGAATTTAATGTTAATTTCTCTACCATAAGCTGCCTCCAACGTCCTTTTAGAGAATTTGGCAGTACAACCCCAGACCACGTGGATGGCATCATGTGGGTGAGCGATTTGCTGATGTCAACATTGTGAACAGAGTGCCCCACGGTGGCGGTGGGGTTAAGGTATGGGAAGGCATAAGTTACGGACAACAAACACAATTGTGTTTTATCGATGGCAATTTGAATGCACTGAAATGCCGTGATGAGATCATGAGGCCCATTTTTTTAAAGGTATCTGTGGCCAATAGATGCATATGTGTATTCCGAGTCATGTAAAATCCATAGAAAAGGGCCTCATTTATTTATTTCAATTGACTGATTTCTCAGCAAAATCTTGGAAATTGTTGCATTTATATTTTTGTTCAGAATATTTTACCTAAGACAAGCACCCCATTAAAACCTACAGCACCAGACCTAAATGACCATACCACAAGGACTAGGGACTTTTTCAGGATAAAAAGAAACAAAATGGAGCTAAGCACAGGCAAAATCCTAGAGGAAAAACCTGGTTCAGTCAGCTTTTCACCAGAGACTGGGAAACAAATTCACCTTTCAGCAAGGCAACAACCTAAACACAAGACAGAATCTACACTGCTGTTGCTTACCAAGAAGACAGTGAATGCTCCTGAGTGACCTAGTTACAGTTTTGACTTAACTCTGCTTGAAAATGTATGGCAAGACTTGAAAATGGCAGTCTAGCAATGATCAACAACCAAACTGTCAGAGCTTGAAGAATTTTAAAAAGAATAATGGGCAAATATTGCACAATCCAAGTGTGCAAAGCTCTTAGGGGCCGATCCCGACTTAGGAATGTATGCCTTTCCTACGCACTTCTCTGTATTTCGTATTCAGCCTTGCCATGTTCAGTCATGTAATGCACTCTGAATACTTTTCATTCAACTGCTGAAAACCCTCCCACTTTCTGGCCAACAGATTTTCCTGTGGAGTTTTCATTCAGTGGGGTTTTCAGTACATTTCTCTGAAGCCACCCCTTTAAATACGGTGTGTTTTAATTATAATTTGTCGACAGACTCAATAGAATACATTGCAAGAGCCCCACAGAGGAGGTGTCATACTACCAATAAAACCTAGCGGTCAAACAGGGAAATGGTTCCGATAATTTTTGCACCATTCATTTTTCCCATAGGGGACGTTTTGATAACCATGTTAATCTCTCTCGGACAAGGTGACTTTTATCAATATATTCTTCTCTATTTACTCTCAGGTTCAAAAATGCTAATTAGCATCAAAGTAGGCATCATGCAAAACTACAAATCCCTGCAAGTCCCTGCATGTCATTTCTAGCTGACACCTTTGCTAACAGGTATTGTGTCAACTTAAAACGTGCACAAGACAGTTCACAGAATTGTCCATTTAAAGAAATGTAACCAATTTATTCATTACTACATTTATCTAACATTAGATAGTTAATCCAGAGATTCTTACCTATGCCTTGATTCGGCCGTCTCGTCCAGATCATGGCATTAGTAGTTCTTTATGATACCCACATTAGCGGCTAATTAGCATTGGGGAATACAGGTGAATATACTGATACAAGTCACCTTGTCCTAAAGGGATTTACATGGTTATCAAAAGGTCACACCAGGAATGCACAAAACACAGACCTTATTTTAAATGTTTCTAAAATCCCTATGGAAAAAATGATTGGTGGAAAAACGAATGGAACCATTTCCCTGTTTGACCGCTAGGTTTTATGGGTGTTATGACTCCTACTGTGGTACTCTATGAAAGAAATCAATCTATGCATTTTCGTCTCAGTTTTAGCACCAACTGGTAGATTTAAAAAAATACTCTGATCTTATAGAATATTTAGGCACATTTTAGGGTTAGGAAAGTATGTATGAATCATTAATAAAACCGTTTGGAGATCCTTTATGCACGAAATACTGTGTATTACACCAATCAAAAATACAGTGGTTTGATTAATCCGGAAAATTGTTATATTAAAGTTACATCCCTGAAATATTGGAAGGTGGAAAAAAGTGTACAATAGGGGTTGAACAATAAACCTCTAAATCTACCCTAATTCTCAGTGATGTGAAGAAATCCAAGGGGGTGAACACTTATGATAGGCACTGTAGCCTATTAAACGCCATGCCCAAATCATCTTATACAATTTTAAACCATAGACAATAACCTAGTACATGTTTGTCTACTTCCAAGGTATTCATCAACATTTCCATAACTACAATTATCAGTGGAGAGTCCAGTGGAGGCTGCTGAGGGGAGGACGGTTCGGTATAATGGCTGGAATGGAGTGCATAGAATGTTATCAAACACATGGAAGCCAGGTGTTTGATACCATTCCATTAATTCTGGCATATTATGAGCCGTCCTCCCCTCTGAAGCCTCCACTGGTGGATTCATTCTTTGTGAGATTACTAGATGAGATGACCAGAGCACCATATGAATGAATATAGACCTACCATTGCCATCATCTAAAATCCTCAACATTTTACAGATGCACAAAAAGGCAATTTCTCTCAAATCTTGTGCACAAATTTGTTTACATCCCTGTTAGTGAGCATTTCTCATTTGCCAAGATAATCCATCCAACTGACAGGTGTGGCATATCAAGAAGCTGATTAAACAGCATGATCATTAAAGGTGCACCTTGTGCTGGGGACAATAAAAGGCCACTCTGAAATGTGCAGTTTTGTCACATAACATAATGCCACAGATGTCTCAAGTTGAGGGAGCATGCAATTGGCATGCTGACTGCTGGAATGTCCACCAGAGCTGTTGCCAGAGAATTTAATGTTAATTTCTCTACCATAAGCTGCCTCCAACGTCCTTTTAGAGAATTTGGCAGTACAACCCCAGACCACGTGGATGGCATCATGTGGGTGAGCGATTTGCTGATGTCAACATTGTGAACAGAGTGCCCCACGGTGGCGGTGGGGTTAAGGTATGGGAAGGCATAAGTTCACGGACAACAAACACAATTGTGTTTTATCGATGGCAATTTGAATGCACTGAAATGCCGTGATGAGATCATGAGGCCCATTTTTTAAAGGTATCTGTGGCCAATAGATGCATATGTGTATTCCGAGTCATGTAAAATCCATAGAAAAGGGCCTCATTTATTTATTTCAATTGACTGATTTCTCAGCAAAATCTTGGAAATTGTTGCATTTATATTTTTGTTCAGAATATTTTACCTAAGACAAGCACCCCATTAAAACCTACAGCACCAGACCTAAATGACCATACCACAAGGACTAGGGACTTTTTCAGGATAAAAGAAACAAAATGGAGCTAAGCACAGGCAAAATCCTAGAGGAAAAACCTGGTTCAGTCAGCTTTTCACCAGAGACTGGGAAACAAATTCACCTTTCAGCAAGGCAACAACCTAAACACAAGACAGAATCTACACTGCTGTTGCTTACCAAGAAGACAGTGAATGCTCCTGAGTGACCTAGTTACAGTGTTGACTTAACTCTGCTTGAAAATGTATGGCAAGACTTGAAAATGGCAGTCTAGCAATGATCAACAACCAAACTGTCAGAGCTTGAAGAATTTTAAAAAGAATAATGGGCAAATATTGCACAATCCAAGTGTGCAAAGCTCTTAGGGGCCGATCCCGACTTAGGAATGTATGCCTTTCCTACGCACTTCTCTGTATTTTGTATTCAGCCTTGCCATGTTCAGTCATGTAATGCACTCAATACTTTTCATTCAACTGCTGAAAACCCTCCCACTTTCTGGCCAACAGATTTTCCTGTGGAGTTTTCATTCAGTGGGGTTTTCAGTACATTTCTCTGAAGCCACCCCTTTAAATACGGTGTTTTAATTATAATTTGTCGACAGACTCAATAGAATACATTGCAAGAGCCCCACAGAGGAGGTGTCATACTACCAATAAAACCTAGCGGTCAAACAGGAAATGGTTCCGATAATTTTGCACCATTCATTTTTCCCATAGGGGACGCTTTTGATAACCATGTTAATCTCTCTCGGACAAGGTGACTTTTATCAATATATTCTTCTCTATTTACTCTCAGGTTCAAAAATGCTAATTAGCATCAAAGTAGGCATCATGCAAAACTACAAATCCCTGCAAGTCCCTGCATGTCATTTCTAGCTGACACCTTTGCTAACAGGTATTGTGTCAACTTAAAACGTGCACAAGACAGTTCACAGAATTGTCCATTTAAAGAAATGTAACCAATTTATTCATTACTACATTTATCTAACATTAGATAGTTAATCCAGAGATTCTTACCTATGCCTTGATTCGGCCGTCTCGCCCAGATCATGGCATTAGTAGTTCTTTATGATACCCACATTAGCGGCTAATTAGCATTGGGGAATACAGGTGAATATACTGATACAAGTCACCTTGTCCTAAAGGGATTTACATGGTTATCAAAAGGTCACACCAGGGAATGCACAAAACACAGACCTTATTTTAAATGTTTCTAAAATCCCCTATGGAAAAAATGATTGGTGGAAAAACGAATGGAACCATTTCCCTGTTTGACCGCTAGGTTTTATGGGTGTTATGACTCCTACTGTGGTACTCTGATTTCTTTCATAATCTATGCATTTTCGTCTCAGTTTTAGCACCAACTGGTAGATTTAAAAAAATACTCTGATCTTATAGAATATTTAGGCACATTTTAGGGTTAGGAAAGTATGTATGAATCATTAATAAAACCGTTTGGAGATCCTTTATGCACGAAATACTGTGTATTACACCAATCAAAAATACAGTGGTTTGATTAATCCGGAAAATTGTTATATTAAAGTTACATCCCTGAAATATTGGAAGGTGGAAAAAAGTGTACAATAGGGGTTGAACAATAAACCTCTAAATCTACCCTAATTCTCACTGATCATGGAACTGTACGACAATAGTCCAGTCGTCGTGAACCATGCTTCAGGTTCCCGGTTTAACCTGCAGGCTCCCGGTCTAACCTGTGAGTTCCATAATGATTCAAATAGGCTACATGCCCTAACATATTGCACAACGTTAGCCTTATATAATCCACTAATTCTAGCGACACTCAGGAACATTTACAAGGAAGTGACAGAGGAAAGAAAGGTAAACGGAATGGAGTGATGCAAAAATAAATGTATCTGGCTATTACTGACGGTGGCTCCCTATAGTAGCTAATATTTTTAACATGATACACATTTTAAAACAAAACAAAAATGTAATGCGCATATGGCAATTTTTCAGGTTCAGCCCTACTGAAGCCTATAGCTTGGGTCTCCAAATTTCATCCAAGCAAATTATGATGGCACACAATTAGAATTCGGAATAACGGCACAGCTATTCATATCCAATTTCACTGTGGAAAAGGGGCCGCAATACATGTCGATATGATTTTCAGTTTGCTTCCATATGGCTGGTTTCACATTCGTCTCCAGGGATCATCTAAAACAATTGCTATGTGTATTTACAATCCCCCTTTCCAAACGGATTAGTAATTTACCTAGTTATTATCAATATAGATTGTCAATTACAGTGCATGGAGAATGGTCTGATTTCTGTCGGAAAAAAGTAGACGCTTTTTCCTCTTGGAACCGGTTGGTTCGCTGGACCTTATTCATTGTTTCCTCGCGCGTAAAGGTGTCGGCATTATTAGGGAGTTAAATCAAGGTCAGAATACAGTCTATCTGCAGACACACCTCCGCCACACCTTCATTCATTTGAGTTCCAACTCAAAACGCCTAAAATCAATGTCAGAATACGCATAGAGAGAAAAGTGCATAACCCGGTTAGAATCTGGGCCTTACTCAAAATGACTCACAGCTGTAATTGCTGCCAAAGGTGTTTCTAACATGTACAGATTGACTCATTTGGGTGAATACTTATCTAATGTATATGTGTTGTTAGTGGTTAATTAATTAATGTTATTGTTTATATTTTTATTCTTCCACTTTGACATGAGTATTTTGTGTAGATTGACAAAAAATTGCAAATCAAATCCATTTCAACCTCACTGTGTGACAATCAAATGTGAAGAAATCCAAGGGGGTGAACACTTATGATAGGCACTGTAGCCTATTAAACGCCATGCCCAAATCATCTTATACAATTTTAAACCATAGACAATAACCTAGTACATGTTTGTCTACTTCCAAGGTATTCATCAACATTTCCATAACTACAATTATCAGTGGAGAGTCCAGTGGAGGCTGCTGAGGGAGGACGGTTCGGTATAATGGCTGGAATGGAGTGCATAGAATGTTATCAAACACATGGAAGCCAGGTGTTTGATACCATTCCATTAATTCTGGCATATTATGAGCCGTCCTCCTCTGAAGCCTCCACTGGTGGATTCATTCTTTGTGAGATTACTAGATGAGATGACCAGAGCACCATATGAATGAATATAGACCTACCATTGCCATCATCTAAAATCCTCAACATTTTACAGATGCACAAAAAGGCAATTTCTCTCAAATCTTGTGCACAAATTTGTGTACATCCCTGTTAGTGAGCATTTCTCATTTGCCAAGATAATCCATCCAACTGACAGGTGTGGCATATCAAGAAGCTGATTAAACAGCATGATCATTAAAGGTGCACCTTGTGCTGGGGACAATAAAAGGCCACTCTGAAATTTGCAGTTTTGTCACATAACATAATGCCACAGATGTCTCAAGTTGAGGGAGCATGCAATTGGCATGCTGACTGCTGGAATGTCCACCAGAGCTGTTGCCAGAGAATTTAATGTTAATTTCTCTACCATAAGCTGCCTCCAACGTCCTTTTAGAGAATTTGGCAGTACAACCCCAGACCACGTGGATGGCATCATGTGGGTGAGCGATTTGCTGATGTCAACATTGTGAACAGAGTGCCCCACGGTGGCGGTGGGGTTAAGGTATGGGAAGGCATAAGTTACGGACAACAAACACAATTGTGTTTTATCGATGGCAATTTGAATGCACTGAAATGCCGTGATGAGATCATGAGGCCCATTTTTTTAAAGGTATCTGTGGCCAATAGATGCATATGTGTATTCCGAGTCATGTAAAATCCATAGAAAAGGGCCTCATTTATTTATTTCAATTGACTGATTTCTCAGCAAAATCTTGGAAATTGTTGCATTTATATTTTTGTTCAGAATATTTTACCTAAGACAAGCACCCCATTAAAACCTACAGCACCAGACCTAAATGACCATACCACAAGGACTAGGGACTTTTTCAGGATAAAAGAAACAAAATGGAGCTAAGCACAGGCAAAATCCTAGAGGAAAAACCTGGTTCAGTCAGCTTTTCACCAGAGACTGGGAAACAAATTCACCTTTCAGCAAGGAAAATGATTTTTTTTTCTAACAAAACGACACTTCATGTTATCTCTGGGACCCTTGGGTTGATTAATCAGAGCAAGATTTCAGAATATAAGTAGACATTTCACCTGCAGAGGTGAATTTATCAAACCTATCGCGGTGAAAAGTGTTTTGCTGTTAGGAGCTCTCCTCCAATAATAGCATGCCAATTTTTCGCAGTAATAACTACTGTAAATTGGACAGTGCAGTTATATTAACAAGAATTTAAGCTTTCCGCCGATATAAGACACTTATATGTACCAACATTTGTTGTTTCTCTAAAATCTGCGATCTTGACACACGGCGCTGCATGATTTACAACTGCCTCGTTGACGGGACGCCTATCCCTTAAGTTAGATGGGGATCGCAAGTGAACCGCAATCTTCGTCTTCCAAAGATTGTCTGGGCTTTTGGCTGGGCCACTCCAGGACTTTCACATTCTTTGGCTGTATGCTTTTCCTGTTGGAACATACATCTTCCCCAGCCTAAGGTCAATTGCACTATTTGACTCCATTCATTGCTCCCTCTATCCTTACCAGTCTCCCAGTCCCTGCCTCTGAAAAGAATCCCCTTAGCACGATGCTGCCACCACCATGCTTCATGGTAGGGATGGTGATAGATGGGTGATTAACTGTGCCTGGTTTTCTCCAGACATAGCTCTTTGCATTCAGGCCAAAGAGTTACCACATAATGTTTGGTATTATGCTCAATCTTTCACGTGTCTTTTTGCGAACTCCAGGTCATGTGCCTTTTTCTCAGGAGTGGCTTCTGTCTGGCCACTCTCCCATCAAACCCAGATTGTTGAAGTGCTGTCGAGACGGTTGTCCTTCTGGTAGGTTCTCCCATCTCAGCCAAGGAACTCTGTAGTTTTGTCAGAGTGGTCATTGTTGGTCACCTCCCTGACCAAGGTCCTTCATGCACATGTGCTCAGCTTGGTCAGATGGCCAGCTCTAGGCAGCTCCATATTTTTTTCAATTTCCAAATGATGGAGACCACTGTGCTCCACTGTGCATTGATAAAAAAGTAATAAAGTAAAGTAATAAATGCTACAAAGTCCACCTTCTTAACATGCAACATGTCAGGACCCCTCTGTTGACAAGGAACATCATCTGGTGTCTCATCTACTCCTACTAGCACTACTTCTTCAACTTCACTCCCTTCTTCCACTCTTCTCAACCCCTCTGGATAGGAGACATTCTGGACAGCCCTTATTCTTGACACCTCCGTCTCCTTCACCCTAACAGGACACTTCAGAAATTCGGGTGCATGTTCACCACAATTGCAGCGTTTAGTCTCAGTTGGCATATACTGTAATACTCCCCGTTTGGGCGCGAAGGCTCTCACAGGGAATCTCATATAACTGATAGGGACATGTGTATGTTTAAGTAATGACTAGAATATTCCACCCTGAAAATGTATAAAAAAGTGTATAATGGTGTTAGAGTTATGAGACAATAATCCTATAATGTGTGTGTCTAGAACTTTTTAAAGACTAGGACATTGTGTTACTATCTTGCAATATAAGCAGGGTGTATTTGAGATAACAAAGGACGACTTGTGAAACCAACTACAGAAAAGAGGCCTCCCCACCCTAGGGAGGGGAGGAACTGTTAGAAATGGTCTAGCTTGAAGAAATATGTTACAGAAGTGATGAAGTAGGTGAACTGTGGAAAAATACAGACCGCATAAAGTGGGGTGGAGTTGATTTGTGGGTACATATAAAAAGACTGTGTTCCCATTTTGAGAACAGAGCTCTCTGAATAAAATAAACTGATTCTATTGCAGATTGGGACTTTGTCTAATTCTTCATTAACCAGAGCCTTACAACCTCTGGGAATTATTCAAAGCATAAGTAACAGTTGAGTTCAACCAATGAGATAGCAAAATTCTCGTGACAATAACCCAAATACACGCCAGCTGATTCAAACAGAACATCCGCTTCCACAATTTTCCCCCACGGCGCCATGTCTTCCTGCTCTCACCCTGACATGCACTATCAACTGTGGGACCTTATATAGACAGGTGTGTTTCTTTCTAAATCATGTCCAAACAATTGAATTGGCCACATGTCAAGGATGATCATAGGAAATTGGATGCATCTAAGCTCATTTTGGAGTGTCATAGCAAAGGGGTGTGAATAATTCTGTACATGACGACATTTCTGTATTTCATTTTCAATAAATTTGCTGAAATGTCTAAAAATATGTATTTTCTCACCCATCTACACACAATACCCCATAATGAAAAGGTGAAAACGTATTTTTAGACATTTCAGCAAATTTATTGAAAATGAAATACAGAAATTTAATGTACAGAATTATTCACACCCCTTTGCTATGACACTCCAAAATGAGCTTAGATGCCTCCCCCATTTCTCCATCAAGTTAGCTGATGTTCTGAAAGAGCTGCAAAATCTGGACCCCTACAAATCAGCCGGGCTAGACAATCTGGACCATTTGTTTTTAAAATGATCTGCCGAAATTGTTGCAACCCCTATTACTAGCCTGTTCAACCTCTCGTGTCGTCTGAGATTCTCAAAGACTTGAAAGCAGCTGTGGTCATCCCCCTCTTCAAAGGGGGAGACACTCTAGACCCAAACTGAAACAGACCTATATCTATCCTACCCTGCCTTTCTAAGGTCTTTGAAAGCCAAGTTAACAAACTGATTACCGACCATTTCGAATCCCACCGTACCTTCTCCGCTATGCAATCTGGTTCAGAGCTGGTCACGGGTGCACCTCAGCCACGCTCAAGGTCCTAACGATATCATAACCGCCATCGATAAGAGACATTACTGTGCAGCCGTATTCATTGATCTGGCCAAGGCTTTCGACTCTGTCAATCACCACATCCTTATCGGCAGACTCGACAGCCTTGGTTTCTCAAATAATTGCCTTGCATGGTTCACCAACTTCTCTGATAGTGTTCAGTGTGTCAAACCAGAGGGTCTGTTGTCCGGGCCTCTGGCAGTCTCTATGGGGGTGCCACTGGGTTCAATTCTTGGGCCGACTCTCTTCTCTGTATACATCAATGATGTCCCTCTTGCTGCTGGTGAGTCTCTGATCCACCTCTACGCAGACGACACCATTCTGTACGCTCTCGTTGGCTGGCCCTCGCTTCACACTCGTCGCCAAACCCACTGGCTCCAGGTCATCTACAAGTCCCTGCTAGGTAAAGCCCCGCCTTATCTCGGCTCGCTGGTCACCATAGCAGCACCCACCCGTAGCATGCGCTCCAGCAGGTATATCTCACTGGTCACCCCCAAAGCCACTTCCTCTTACTCTGTCTGCCAAATTCTCCCTTTGCTCTTGTTTTCCTTAATAGGATGTCGGTGGGCGGAGCCGGGAGGTTCGTCAGCGAAATGGGACACACCTGGGCCCGGGTGTGTCCCGGGATAAATACACCTCTTCTCCATTCATTGAGGAGGCTCTCTCCATGCAGACACATTGTTGGAGTTTGTTTTGGTTTGTTTGGGCACCTTTCAACACCCCTCATTATCACATCTATGCACGCATCCACTCACTTGCACTACCGGCTACATACACCATTGTATATAGGTTACTTCAGTTATTAAATATATTTTTGTTATCTCCCTTTATGTTATGGGCTTCGAACCATTTCGTGTCACTGTTTAAAGAAAAACAAACCTTGGATTACAGTTTATCCTGGCCCAAAGACTACTTTAATGGTGCGGAACCATGAGTATTTTTACTTTGTTGTTTTACACCAGCTTCAACAGTTTTGAAAACACGATGTTTTGGGTTATATTTCACAGCAGTTAAGATGAAACAATGATTCAGTACACAACCATTTTTTAAACAAGGACATTTCTACATCAGTTTGCGGCTTTAATAGTCCACAATAAAAAGGAAGACGAGTGAATGTCAAGATACATGATTAAAAGTCAATGTGCTTATGTGTGGGGAAATACAGCACATCTAACTAAGCATGATACATTGTGTGCAGTGGCGATTTTAGCATGAAAATCTTGGTGGGGGGAAAAATGTATGCATGCCAGCAAAGCCACAACACTAAACAATACATTAATCACAGTAACGGTGACAAACGGTGCCCACAAACTGTTAGGGCCAACATAAAGCTGTCCCAACAGCAGAGTCCCAACCACAGTCCCAAAACCTTACTACTGCTACACCTATCAGCAGATCCTTGTCTGGCAGCGTAACAGTTAATTCAGCCTCATTTACTGCCTTTTAAAAAAGCATATCTAATGTGGCTGACTTGCTTAAACAAATGCGGTTTCTACTGACAATTGAGATGTACAAACTGTGGCATAAGGGGACGACGAGCGGATAAGCGGCAATCCGTAAATTAGATTAAGACATCGATGAGCGAGCTAGGACGGACATAGTCAATATAACTATTTGTTCAGCACTTTTGAAATGTACAGAGACAGAATTCGGAACATGGGCCATTCTTACAGTATTCTCCCTGTACACCAAGTCAGAACCGTAGGATAAATAAATGGGGCATATAAGCAGACAATGAAAGCTCTTGCAATATTCAATGATTACATTTCTATAAAACAGGTTATATGCTACATGTGCACCACCAAGTCAGACAGTAGGCAAAATTATGAAGGGAAAAGGCACCAAATTATTAGGGTGAGGCACATTGGCTACTACCAGCTTACTACAAAACATACACTTAGTATTACTTTCTTAGCTACAGTGTACATATGTCCCTGGCATATTATATCATTTATGCAGCAGCATACAATACATTTTTGGACTCACCTTGTTGTGTTGTGCTCACTTTAACAGGAAGGTGGTGGGGCGGCCCTTTGTAGGGAAATTTTGACATCAAAGTCTGGCATTCTCAAGATTTATGGTGCTTTCAAGATAACTTGAAACTCTGAAAAGGTTGACTCATGATGACGAATTATCAGTGATCTTCAGGTCGGAGCTCTAGAAAGAGGCCTGAGTTCCCGACTTGCAATTCAGAGTTGGATGACCATTCAAAACTTATTTGCCCAGTCTTGTTTTATTCAGAGTTCCCAGTTGTCTTGAACTCACTGAAGTCAGAGTTCCGAGTTTCCAGTTGTTTTGAGTGTGGCAGAAGTCATGCTGGATTGACAATATGTCAAATGTTCAATGTTTATCCTTTTAAGCTTGGAAAAGAGACCCTTAAACCCAGACTTAGGACCACACACACACTCCACTGAATAGCAGGCTAAGGATTGCTTTGCAATGCTTGCAGTGAGCCACCGATTCCTTCCAAACCACTCATTGTTGAATTAGCAATTTCCAACTTCTGTAATGTCCAATGAGCACTGATATGTGCTTATCTATAATTGCTCTTCGTTACTTCTCTTCATATGACAAGGATTTGCCAGTAGATTGTCGACCTTGAGCCTTCTTGGATGGGCACTTCTAATGTAACTCTATGACAGCACCCAAAGGCCTTGAATTTTCAAACTCTACCCGTAGAGTTTGCGGTGACGTAGGGTCCCCATGAGTGACAGAACACTGAGGCAATCACGGTGCAACTATAGAACATTACCAACCCTTACGCTTTGTATTTTCCGCTGGCTGCCCCATCACCACAGAAAGCACTGAGCTAGGCTGAAACACCTGCCTTACTCAAGAAAGCAAAAAAAGAGACCAAGTTTGTATGCAGCTTTATTAACCAATTTTTTTTATTTTTTTATTACATTGTTTGCAAACCGATGTGACACATTAATGCCAACGTGCAAAACAATTGTTTTACTAAACAGAGCCTGATTGTGTGAAATGTGTGAAAATAAGGTCTAAAATGTTGAATAATTTATTATCTCCATTGACCTTAAAAACACTATTAGAGTGAGATTGGATAAACAACAAAGAAATACACCTGGGTTTACACATTTCTGTGTACCAACATTCCTGAACTTTCCTGTGGTGTTGTCCTTTCCAATGTATACAGTGCATTTAACCCCCATTTCCACAGATAATAACAGCCAGACTCTGTAAACCCCCCCCAGAATACACACATTACTCGATAACCTAATCCTCACCACGGATGGACCTTCTTGTCCATCACAAACTGTCCGTGCGGCTCCCCGGCCCCCGCAGGAAGCAGGGCCAGGTAAACGGGGGTGATGGCGCCCTCGTCAGGTGACTTGGTGGCGTTGGGCCCAGCCATATCGGTCCTAACCCAGCCCGGGCAGCACGCATTCAGAAGGATCTGGTCAGCTGGTCTCTCATGCCTCAGCTTGCGGGCGTGGATCCTGGAGAGTACGGTGAGGCCTGTTTTGGACACCCCGTAGGCTGTGTCGGGCCAGCCCCCCTGGGAGTGCGCCCCTGCCTGGGCCTCCTGGACAAACCTCTCCATCAGCCCCACCAGCTCCTCCTCTGTGATGTCATTGCTGCGGAACCGGGCCTGGAGTTCAGGGCTGCAGCGGTTCAGGGCGATGGAGCTCATACCACTAGACACGTTCACCACCCTCCCTGAGGACAGACAGACACAACAAAACTGTTGTTAGTAAAATAAACAGTTAGAGTATCTACTGTCAATTGACACAGCAAAGTAACCATTATTTTGGGTAATGTGGTTGTCAGGTTCTGTGGCACAGGAAAAACAAGGTCCTAGAACGTGTATGGTCACAGAACATCATTGTTCTGAAGTGATAAAACACAATGATGTGTGGTTTATAAAAGGTCCCTCTGTTCCAGGGGATAGGCTCTACAATCCATTGCTATGCATCAGTGTTCTAGCCGTCTGTCCGTTGGCTTGTTCTAACAGCATTACCTCCTGGTTTGATGATGGGGAGAAACTCATTGCACATGTCTCTTGTGGCAAAGAAGTTCGTTTTGAGAGTCACCTCAGCTTGGGTTCCAAAGGGTGTAGTATCAGCATCTGTAAAATAAACATCAGTTGTCTCTCAGATCCAAGGGGCATCATATAGCATCATTATGGCCAATCATAGTAGCTGTTACCCTTCATCAACTTATTTCCATACTTTTAAAGGCAATCCCAGCATTGTTAATGAGCACATCAAGGCCACCATATTTCTCCAAGAAGAAATCTCGGGCCGCGCGCACACTTTCTGGGTCGTTGATGTCAAGCTGTTGGAAGAGGGGTTTCAGCCCTTCAGAACTCAGGCTCTGCACAGCCGCTTTTCCACGGCCAGCATCCCGGCCGCTGAGGAAAACATCACCATTGTATTGCTGGCAAAGCGACCGCACAATTGCAAATCCAATCCCCTTATTGGAACCAGTCACCAGTGCAACTTTTGGCATGCCTGAAATGCAAAATTGACGAGAGAATTAGATTATACCAGGGGTGTATTCATTAGCCAGATTCCGTTGAAAAACGTTACGAGGACCTGGATTTGTCCAATAGAAACTCTCGTTGGCGTTGCAAACGTTTTTCGGTTGGAGTAGCAACACGGTTTCCATGGCAAAACAGGCAGAGAGCCATTTTTCTGGGAGGGTTTAGCCAACTCTTAGAGAGCTTTGCTGCTCAAACTAGCGATGTGTTCTAATTAGCTAAACGTTAGTTAGTTGTGTGCTAAATTGAAGTGACTACTCTAAAACAGAAGCAGTTAAGTGGGTCTATGGTACAGAAGTTGTGATGTACTTACTTTACTGTGGGGGTAGTCTTGACGTGTCGTGCAGAAGTGGCTTGAACCCACTGGTGTCTGAACGCCTCCGGCTGCTTGCTGGCTACCCTAACAGTAACAGCCTAGTGCGCACAACCGGTAAAACTAACCAACATGTAGATCCGGGTGAGCATGCGCTGAATTACAAAATCGACTTTTACACAATTATAATCTGTCTATGCTATTATTCATTTCCTTTCAACATAATTCAATAGACGGATAGAGACTTGGACCTGTGACCCCACTGGTTTTTTGACTAGATTGGATACAGTTTGTATCAGAATTGACTTCTCGTAGCAGGTTAGAATTTACGCTGCAGGTTAGGATAATTAACGTAGCAGGTTATGACAATTAGGTTAGGAAAAGGGTTAACTAAAATGCACTAAAACATAAAAAAAGATTCACCTTTAGACCTAAATTTGACAAACTGTATCCCATCTAGCCATGACCGCAACTACATGCTGCTTGGATAAACGCATAAGTAGTTACGTTAGCCAGCCAGTCGTTTATTTCTTGGCCATATGATATACTACATATTACTAATGTCAAAACGGTTTTAGCCACAGCATTAGCTAGCCACGAACATCAAAACGACATGCTTACAGTTAAACAACATAACCATGACAGTGAGTTATAGAGGCATGAGTGGGATTATTATCGACATTGGAACACAGGGAGCTTGCCAGTTAATACGAATGTCTATGGATCTGATTTCCCATCAAAGCCCATCATCATGACGAGGAAGCAACATGGGAGGAGGGCGAGAAAGAAGAGGCAACGGGAGTGCAGAGAAACAACTGTTCAGTCAGGTGCAAATCATTACTGTCACAACCTCATCCTTCTCAAATCGGGTTCATGTTTCTTAGCCTTACCTTGTGGTGCTATTTGTTACCTCTCCAGTGACACTCTCTCCTGAACCACAGTTTGTGGCTCTAAGAAGATGGCTGCAACTGAGAGGCTTCAGCTCCAAGCTTCTAGTGCCTGCACACTTCTCAGGTATAAATACTTCAGAGCCAAGATAGATGCCAAAACGCTATACATTCTTGATAAAGAGTTGTCTCTTCTGTTCTTCATACATTTCTGACCGGCAGCTTTGTCTTTTATTTTTCTTTACAGACACAGGACGTGGACTGATGACCTTACAGCCTATCAAGGTTATGAGAATGCCTAACTTTTTTTAATTAAAATACCAATTTGGTTCCAGCACACCTTCAAACTCTTGTTCTGATTTACTTTAGGCTGACGATTTGGTGATCTCCTTACCTGAAAAATGCCTTTTAACTACCTCTACTGTTCTAAGAAGCTACATTGGTGAATACATAGAAAGGTAACACATACAAACAGCATCACACACACCAGGGGTGTATTCATTAGTCGCACACAGTATAAACATTTTTTGCAGTTGAAACTGTTTACTCAATGCTCTGCAACTTGACGTAAAAGCTGCTCTTAAACGGAAGTTGTAGTTAATAGGAATTTCTCTCTGCTACTCTGTTTCAAAATAATTAACTGCAACTTCCATTTAAGAACTTAACGGAACTCGACAGCTTTTACACCACGTTGCAGAGTTTTTATAGTTAACAGTTTCCATTCGAAACGTTCTCTCATGAGAACAACTTGATGTTCAAGTCCGGTTCAAATACATAAAGCTATCTGGTTAAAAAAAAAGAAATCCATAAATATTTATATTTCTAGTTTGTTGATATGTTTGTTAAATCCTCTCCTAGATGGAAACCGCCTGTGTCTCCTCTTTTAGCCCTCTGTGCTTTCCTCATCTCTGAGAGACATTTTGGCCAACGTGCAGAATGGAAGCCCTACATCGACGTCCTGCCCCAAAAATACACGTGCCCTGCTTACTTCTCAGATGAGGTCATCAACCTGCTGCCGGGGAGTCTGAGTGGGAAGGCCCTGGAGCAGAGAGCCGTAGTTCAGGAGCTGCACTCCTCTTCGTTGGACTTCTTCAGCTCCCTCCAGCCTCTCTTCAGTCAGCCTGTGGAGAGTGTGTTCACGTATGATGCACTGCGCTGGGCATGGTGCAGTGTGAACACGCGCACTGTGTACATGGAGCACCAACACAGCCCCTACATGTCCAGGGAGAGAAATGTGTATGCCTTAGCCCCCTACCTGGACCTGCTCAACCACTGCCCAGCCATACAGGTGAGACCAGTGAGTGCACCTACAATGTAGGAACACAACTTACTAACCTGGAATCCAAACTGAATTCTGCTCCGTTCACTGAAGTGAAACAGTAGGGAAATGGAGAAAATGTTCAGTTTAGATTCCAACAAAAATATAAACGCAACATGTGAAGTGTTGGTCCCGTGTTTCATGAGCTGAAATAAAAGATCCCAGAAATGTTCCATATGCAAAGCTTATTTCTCTCAAATTTTGTGCACACATTTGTTTACATCCCCTGCTAGTGAGCATTTCTCCTTTGCCAAGATAATCCATCCACCTGACATGTGGCATATCAAGAAGCTGATTGAACAGCATGAGCATTACACAGGTTCACCTACGGCTAGGGACAATAAAAGGCCACTCTAAAATGTGAAGTTTTGTCACACAACACAATGCCAAAGATGTATCAAGTTTTGAGGGAGCGTGCCATTGGCATGCTGACTGCAGGAATGTCCGCCAGAGCTGTTGTCAGAGAATTGAATGTTAATTTCTCTACTATAAGCAGCCTCTAACGTTGTTTCAGAGAATTTGGCACTACGTCCAACCGGACTCACAATTGCAAACCACGTGTATGGTGTCGTGTGGGTGAGCGGTTTGCTAATGTCAACGTTGTGAACAGAGTGCCACACGGTGGCGATGGGGTTATGAAATGGGCAGGCATAATCCAGGGACAATGAACACAATTGTATTTTATTGATGGCAATTTCAATGCACAGAGATACCGTGACGAGATCCTGAGGCCCATTATCGTGCCATTCATCCGTCGCCATCACCTCATGTTTCAGTAGGATAATGCACGGCCCTATGATGACGGAAGGATCTGTACACAATTTCTGGAAGCTGAAAATGTCCCAGTTCTTCCATGGCCTGCATATTCAGACATGCATATATATATATGTCTGGTGACAGTTCAAATTGAAGGTATCAGAGTGAAGTATCAAAATGTACTATGTCCTCAGGTAAAGGCGAGCTTCAGCCATGTGAGCAGGTGCTATGAGATCCGTAGCGTCCAAGGCTGCAAGAGATTCCAGCAGGCTTTTATCTGCTACGGTCCCCATGACAACCAACGTCTCCTGTTAGAGTATGGGTTTGTTGCTCCTGGAAACCCTCACAGTGTGGTGTATGTGGACCAAGGTAAGGAGGGCTAGCTTAGTGGGATAAAACGGTACACTGACTAGTTCTTTTCAGCAACGATTATATGTTCATGGTCTCAATCCTAACTTGAGTTCTGCACTCCATTGACAGCAATGCATGATGTACGCAAAAGTTAGAGCTTGCACCTCAAGTTAGTTTGGCCTTATGTTTGCCGTAATATTTAGTATGCATTTATTACGCTGTCCCTTTCCCAATTTCCAACCAATAGAGCCAATTGACTTAGTTTTTTGGTTATTCATGTGTTTTCCAGTTATCCTTCAACAGTGCATCTGTATAACAGACATAAATCAGCTGGCACAGAAGCTACTCTTCCTGAAGAAAAATGACTTTTTAGCGTAAGTGTTAGCAGCATCATAACTTACTGCTGTCTCAGACAGATGTCAGTATTTACACTCCCATGAGTTCACTTGTGCTCTCTCTCTCTAAAACAGAAACTTGACCCTTAGTTTGGATGGACCCTCCTGGAGATTGATGACCGCCCTCAGGCTGCTGTCACTTAAGACAGAACAATAGTAAGAAATATAATCTTTCCGTTTTATAACACAATCAACAGGAGCTGCAAAACATTCTTCAAGGGGCAATCTGCAGTTCAAATAATAACAAAGCGGTCACACCCCCACCACTGTTTAGGTAAACAGCTGAGGGGTGGGGCTGGAGAAATCTAACCACTCAAATAGGATCCAAGAACTGACCATCCATGATATTAAAACCATGTTTTGAGCCTATAGTGTTTTACAATTACATTGTTTACAAACAGTGGAGTAAGAAAACAAGCTTATATTTAGTTCTGATGGGGTACAACAGTTGAATTAAGCTCATGAGGCATTTATAAATTATATTGTTCTAGAATCAATGGGTATACACAGCATGTGGACACCTGCTTGTTGAACATCTCATTCCAAAATCATGGGCATTAATATGGAGTCGGTCCCCCCCTTTGCTGCTATAACAGCCTCTACTCTTCTGGGAAGGCTTTCCACTAGATGTTGGAACATTGCTGCGGGGACTGGCTTCCATTCAGCCACGAGCATTACCTGGACTGGCTTCAATTCAGCCACGAACATTAGTGAGATCGTGCACTGATGTTGGGCGATTAGGCCTGGCTCGCAGTTAGCATTCTTAATCATCCCAAAGGTGTTTGATGGGGTTGAGGTCAGGGCTCTGTGCAGGCCAGTCAAGTTCTTCCACACCGCTCTCGACAAACCATTTCTGTATGGACCTCGCTTTGTGCACAGGGGCATTGTAATGCTGAAACAGAAAAGGGCCTCCTCCAAAAACTGTTGACACAAAGTTGAAAGCACAGAATCATCTAGAAGGTCATTGTTAAGATTCATCACTCCAGACATTGTTTCCACTGTCCAGAATCCAATGGCAGCGAGCTTCACAATAACAACACTTACAGTTACCCGGGGCAGCTCTAACAGGGCAGAAATTTGACAAACTGACTTGTTGGAAAGGTGGCATACTATGACGGTACCACGTTGAAAGTCACTGAGCTCTTCAGAATGGGCCATTCTACTGCCAATGTTTGTCTATGGTGATTGCATGGCTGTGTGCTAAATTTTATACACTTGTCAGCAACAGGTGTGGCTGAAATAGTCAAATCCACTAATTTGTGTTTTTAAATGTAAAAGTCCCAAAATGTGTGTACCAATCGCAGATCAAGATTGTTTAAATTTGGAATGATTTTGGAAGTGTGTTAATGTGTCTTTCAGCCCTTTCTGGAAGAGTGTCCTCTTGGGGGCGGTGGTGAGCCAGGACAGAGAGGAGTGGAGTGTCGATGCAGCCCTTAGGCTTTGTAACTACCTGATGGTTGACAACACTAGAGCTCTGGACAAGGTACTGTAGGAAAAAGAGACCTGAAATTTAAATCCAAAATAGAAAAAGCCAAAAGCAAACCCATAGACGCTCACAAAACGTGTCATGAAAAAGTATGGGGGGTGTGACTTAAGCCAAGAGATGTCAGTCTCTAATGGCAGGAAAAATGGTCATCAGGGTGACAGGATTACTAAGAACTTTGGAGGTCCATATATAATAGAAAGAATAGTTGGAAACTCTGTCACCCTTAACAAAAAGGCAGTATGTATAGGGCCGATCACCTGAAGCCTCAGAGGTAGGATGAAGATAGTCTGAAATAATACAAGGACAACAACTCATGAAGAAGACCGACAGAGGTGAGATATAGGAAGGTCAGAGACAAAAGCAGAATTCAGGAGCAAAGAAATGCAGAGAAGACACAAAGAGCGAAGCAGAAAAGCTAAGAAAGTCATGAAGACAAGGTACCGTAGTTGTGAGTTGCACTTGATACCCATGGCTATATCCATAACATTCAAGTTTTATTAGGTTCAGTTATTCTCCATTGGCCACTAACAGATACTTGCAACTACAGACTTAGAGTGGAGCAAGCTTATTTAGGATTTTGCTGATGTGCTGATTCTAGGATCTGACAATGAGTTTGTTTCGAAATTGTGTTGAGGCTTTATCCTCTGTTTTTCCAGATATCCCAACTAACAGAGAGGGCAGACGCGTCTCTCAAGGAGCAGCTAGCTGTGGTGGAATGTCTACGACGAGAGGAGCAAGTAATTATGGGTCTTAACCAGGAAATGCTGCAGAGTCTTCAGAAACAAGTGTTGCCAAGCAGACAGAACAGCATGCACAACTTAGTATGACGTTCCAGAACCAGTCACTTTATTTATCTATCACTGGCTATGCTTCTATGAGGAGACAACCGTGCCTGTTTCATTATCAGTGCAATGAATTGGCCCAGCAAAAGGGCACTGTCACTAGCTATGTTTCCATAAACTTGTCCAGTGACATTTTATTTTTAAAGGTCAACATGTTGAACGTTTGCATAGAAAATAGCGACAATTGCCTGCTAGGGTGCATTTCCATGTAACTATTTTGACGATTAAAAACAGCTGGATGTAATGACATTGCACCTAAAAAAAACTATTTACAACAAAAATAGTAGCAGAAACCTTTTGTAGAATAAAAATGTATTGGTTCAAGTGTTTCCATTACCCATTTAGGAAAACTGCACACTAATAAATTGGCAACAGCCTGTATGCCCTCCCACCTATCTGTTTAATGTTTCAGGTAGCCCGCAAAAGCCAGCGGGGATAGAATACAATTATCAGGGGTACAACTTTGGTTTTAGAAGTGTTGGGGACAATTTTTTTTTTTATCCAGTTGGATAAACAGCCTACCTGACCGCTCAGGCATCCACATGGTCCTGAAGCACACCGTTGCCTCGTTTTGTATCACAATCCAATAAAAAAAATGCAATTTAAGAATGTGAAAGTTGTACCCCTGTCAACAATTGACTAATAATTCTCATGTACCAACGTATAGCCTCGGATCTAGCGCTCATGGGCAGGCACTATCAGCTGCCTAGGCTAGTCTGTTCCATGTTGAAACTTGCACTGAAATAATTAATGATGAAACTTGCATTCAGCCAACCAGAAAAGCAAGGGGAAGTATTCTAAGGTCAGGACCATCCTTGTGCTATTTTTATAGTTGGAAAATTGTTATTTTGTAAGCAGTAGGCATTTAATATTAAAATGTAGAGTGGATAATGACATCATGTGCCCCACGTACCTTAAAAGGTATTCGCAATCTTATTCGAAAAACAGTCAATTTGTCAAAGAATGTTTGAAATATACATTTTTTGGGTCCATCTTTCGAAAATGTCTCATATCTGCCGTTTCCATTACATGGCAATGATTTATTTTGCTACATTGCTTTTGTTGAATAAACCCGGGTTAATGGAAACCTGTCTATTGATAGGTCAACGACCTCAGACATCAGGGGTGCGTTAAGTTCGCTTGAAGGTTTGCTACATTGCGGAATGGTTTGTACTGAATGACACATTTTCCCCAAACGTTTTTGTATGTTCTTGAACAGACTGAAATACGTTTGCTCCAGTCGGTGGGTTTGCCAGGGTGTGGGTTGAAGCAATGAGTGACGCATTTAAGGACAGCAGTGCATTTTGAACCCACAATCAAACCCCTCCCATGTTTTTTTTTTTTGTTTTTTCCCCCAATTGGTCGTTCAGTACAGCACGGTTTCTGTTCAATTGAACATTCTATTATGTTATGTACTGAACACAGCCCTGTTAACTCTGGCCAATCACAGTGAAGGTCACCTTAGGACAGAGCGTTGACTGGAAGGACAAACTATTTGGAAGTGACCCGTCTCTCAACACTTCTGATATGCCCTCAGAGAGAGGTACAGGTGGACAATGGTATCTCTCCAATCCCAGAAAGCCTCCAGAAACAGGACATTGTTGTTTCCCCACTTTTAGATTAATCATTTAGCGAGAATTTCTCTGGTCACAAATGACACACGAAAATAATTTGCAGTTTATGTAGAATTCAAGCTGGGTCATGTTCAGTAAGGCACCAAACGGAATAAAACTTTTCAAACAAGGTTCTACAGATGTTTTGCTTTCTGTTGCAAACAATTTGCTACGGTGTGTCATACTAAACGCCACTGATGTGTTGCTCTGTTGGAGGCTGTAAAAAAATGCCAATGCTTCATGCTTGAGGATTAAGGTTTTTAATAAAAAGACAAGCCTCAATGTGCTGAATGTAATTACACTAAGCAGAGCAAACATTATTAGATATCCATCTCATTTGATATGTTTTGATCAAATCAGAAACTTAGCACACATTTACATTGTACTGGAATGACTGGCAACCAGTGGTATAACATACTAAGGTTGTTTTTTTGGGTCACTTTTTATTCACTACATGCCTATAGAAAATATTGTACTTTTTACACCATACATTTTCCCTGCCAATCAAAAGTACTCGTTACATTTTGAATGCTTAGGACAGGAAAAATGTGAAATTCACGCACTTATCAACAGAACACGTGGTCATCCTTACTGCCTCTGGTCTGGCGGACTCACTAAACACATGCATCTTTTGTAAATAATGTCTGAGAGCTGGAGTGTGCCCCTGACTATCTACATTTTAAAAACAAGAAAATGGTGCCGTCTGCTTTGCTTAATATAAGGAATTTACTTTTTATACTTAAGTCTATTTTAGCAATTACATTTACTTTTGATAATTAAGTACATTTAAAACCAAATACATTTAGACATTTACGCAAGTAGTATTTTACTGGGTGACTTTCACTTTTTATTAAGGTATCTATACTATTACTCAAGTATGACAATTGGGTACCTTTTCCACCACTGCTGGCCACAAATACATAGGCTCCCAAATTCTGCCTCTCATATTTCCTGTCTTTGACAAGGGGAACGCTGGACCAGTGTCTGTCCGCCTCAGAGTTGAATAACCAACCTCTTCCGGACTTGTTTCTTTTGCACCATCTCCATGGAAACTGTGGCATCAAACAAAGGCACCGGGTCCTCTAGCTGGGGCCTGCATAAGACAGATGGCAAAGTGAGCACTGTCCACCAGGATAAACACAAACTCATCAACATACCAAGAACAAATGTACAGTATAACCATGCTTATTCAAACATTTTTCTTTTACTTTTCACCCCTCTCGTGATATCTAATTGGTAGGTACAGTCTTGTCTGTACGGGAGCTGCAGAAATGGGACTCGGGAGAGGCGAAGGTCGAGAGCCATGTGTCCTCCGACACATGACCCTGCCAAGCCGCACTGCTTCTTGACAAACCGCTCGCTTAACCTGGAAGCCAGCCGCATCAACGTGTCGGAAGAAAACACCGTACAGCTGGCGACCGAAGTCAGCGTGCATGCGCCCGGCCTGCCACAAGGAGTCGATAGAGCGCGATAGGACAAAGACATCCCGGCCGGCCAAACCCTCCCCCAACCCGGACGACGGCTGGGGAAATTGTGCGCCGCATGATGAGTCTCCCAGTCAAGGCCGGCTGCAACACAATCTGGGATCGAAACAGGGTCTGTAGTGACACCTCTAGCTCTGCGATGCAGTGCCTTAGACCGCTGCGCCACTCGGGAGGCCCTAGCTTATTCACACTTGAACTGCACATACACACTCATTACTGCAGTTCTGCTGTACCTCAATGTCCCAGTGGAAAGCTTCTCCACTATATCCTTCATGATGTCTGAAAAGGAGCATGTAAGGTTAACACGTAACATATTAGCAATTCTATTATCCATGCTCAACCCCTTGTATCAGATTTTCATTTCAATGTGTTTGTTTCATCTCAATGAATTATAGTTAGGAGATTTTAAATTCCTGCCCCTTCCAGAGGCTGACCCAGAGGGGCTGGGGTAAACTAAAGGATACGGAGGTACCTCCCCTGGCGGGCACTGGATGCCCCCCACACCTCCTCGTTGAGGAAAGACAGGGAGGCGGCCTTCAGGAAGAGGCTGCGGCTATCTGGAGGGTCCAGCTGAGAAACAGAAGAGAGACGAGCTCAGATTAAACCCCAAACAAAGACGTTGTGTACAAACTTGAGCAAATCCACTTGAAGGTCAATGGGAAGACTGAGATAAATACACATTATTACAGGAAACATCATCTAACCCAGATCTCTTCACTACTCCCAACATAACATTGGCAGCGTTCATGGTCTGGTTTTTTGGGGGTGTTTAACTTCTCAGAAAGCACACATTAATAAGCCATAACAAACACAAACGATATTTCAAATCACCCATTGTATGTATTAGTGTGACAAGCAGTGATTAATACATCTTATATGATGACAAATGGCTGCTCTAATCCAACATGAATGGATAGAATACTTGACTGCAGTCTACCTGCAGGTTTTGCTCAGTTGTAACCCAGTGACCTCCGACCCCGAGCAGGGTGATGATGTCATGCTTGTAGGGCAGAAGTCGCCTGGCCTCTGGCTCCTCCTCATGCAATCTCACTGGAGGGACCACACACACACACACAACCACAATAACTTTGAAGGACACCTCTTAAGCCCGTGTCAATAGTATAAAAACAACAGGGCACAACAGTGAATCCATTTTCCTTCTATTCCTGTTACAAACCTTTACTGTTTTGTGTTAAGATACAAAATCACAGAAGCACACACTCACAGCACTACGATTTATGTTAGACAAAGCTAGCTAGCATAATGGATAACAACAACATACGGCCCTACATTGGATTCTTACCTCCAGAGTCCATGACAATGTCCACCCCTAGACCACCTGTCTCTTCCAAACAGGAATCCACCAGGTCCACCTTGGCATCCCACACACCTATCACCCTGGCTAGACACAGGACAGGGAAAACCCTTACGAAGGCTACACGCCAAACAGTGTTCCAACAATAAATAAGCATTTTTGGTACTCCATTTCTACTGCCCTCCAAGGGGACACGCACCAGACTTACCTACAAGAGACTCTCGCACTCCTAGAATGCGTGATTTGAGTCGAAGAGTGACAGAGGAAACAGAGAGCATAGACTAGGATTAAATACTACGGGCCAGGTTCCCAATGAATTTCCATCTAGCATGCTTTTTCAGTCCGGGACTATGCTTAACCTGTGTCTGAGAAACTGGGCCCTATGTGTTGCTGTCAGAACTTTACTACTGTATTTTTCATGATGAGAGTGGTTTAGGTAACTGATAATAACGCTGTCTCTTCGCATCCGTTATTACCCGGCTGCATCAATTTACAATTCTCAACTTCCAACACCTTCTCTACTGTGACACCGTTACTCTATTTACACACACACGTTACTCTATTCTCAACTTCCAACACCTTCTCTACTCTATCTCACCCTCCCTGTTCTCACCGACGCTGGGCCGAAGCTGCTCCAGGAACTTCTGGTCCTCAGAGGACAGGGCTGACGCCAGTACTTTAACCCCATGGTAGTGGGCCAGCTGGATGGCCAGAACTCCAAAGGGCTGAAAGGCATAAACACAGCCAAAATAGCAGTTAATCGTCTTGTTCTCTTAAAGAGAAATAGTGTGCTATTATTAAGATTCTTTGCTGCCATCTTCTTGTGATGTCCAACTATGGATTTATACAGTGCCATTGAATGCTCAGATGAGGGGCCACTATGGGGAAATACCTACACTGGCTCCGTCCAGCACCAGCAGAGTGTGCCCGGATGCAATACGGGCTAGGGTATGGAGGGCTGTATAGGCCCGCAGTCCATCCCGAATGGCCCCTGCTGCCTCCACCCAGCTCAACTTCTCTGGCTTCTGCACTGGTGAGCGAACACAAGTCACTCATTATTGCAGAAGAAACAATTACTTAATTTGTACCAACAAATCCCTTTATTACTTTGTTAATTTGTACCAACAAATACTAATAGATGCTATAGATGTACTCTTGCGTAACTTTTGGATGTGTGCAACTTACCAAGATGATGCTCGTTGATGACAACGGCATCGCACAAACCAGACATCGCTGTATCCAAGGGCAGAATTCCTGTCATGTGGAAGAAGGGAAAAGCATAGCCTAGATAAATACACAATGGTCATATTCAAAAATTATAAGAAGGGAAAGGTCTTTCAATAGGTTATCGGGAACATTGCAGTTGACAATGTCAAAATCATTAAAATAAGGGGATGTTTTGAAGCTCTAGGATTTATCCTTTTGTAGCAGGTTCAGATCCCACCTGTAACATTTACCTACAACTTCATCATCAGGTTGGAAAAAGGTCACCTTAGGCCCAACTGAAAACAGACCAAAAACATTGCAAAAGATTAAAGGTTTGCTCCAGAAATATAGTACATTGTGTAATTAACATCAAAGTGATAAACAAGGTCAATTACAATCCATGAAGTCAATATTCTGTTTACCTTGGAGGACGATCCCAACAATCTCCCTCCCTACTGGCACCAGGTCCCTTTGGAACTTTAGATCCTCATGGAGCTAACCAGAGGAGAGAGGGTAAGGAAATGTGACAAGTAGCCCATACAGCCATACATGATGTGTGGTCATGTAAGGTAGGCCTATCCTATAGCAACCCTGACGAAAAGCAACACATATACTTTGGTAAAAAAAAGAAAAAAAAATCCCGGGGCTGATACTTATTTTCAGCAGCATATTGAGAGCGACAACAGTAAGTCTTGTCCATTATGACTGAGACAGTAGGGCTATTGCTAGGTCTATATAGTCAACATTGACAATACAATGAGTATAACACACATTTACACTTACTTTTATATCCAGTGGACTAAGGGCACATGCTTTCACTTGCACTTTGACCTGGTTGCTACCGAGGGCACTGGGTACATTCTGTGACATGTTGAAAAGACAATCAGTGAGTTTGTCAGACAGCCAAGTAACGTTATGAGCCTTCCTGCTAAAATTGTTGGCATGCTAGACTAAAGTGACAGCTACATTATTATGCTGGGCACTCACCGTTTCCTGGATGACAAATTTCGCCTCTGCAGCGGTTTCACCCAGTTTACAGTAAAGCCCTTTCATGGTGGTAAAACTGTCAACATACAGGTGGAATTCACGCGCAATAAGAGCAACTAACGTTAGCTAGCAATGCTGTTTGTTTACCTGTGCATTGAAAGTAGAAACTTGTAGTTACTGCCAAAACTCTCGTTAAACCATGTCAATGAGTATGCAGAGATCTTACAAAACAAATACATGTCATATTGAACATATGATATTAGTTAACGGTCTTCGTTTAATTGAAAATGGGAAGAAAGATAGCTAACGTTAGCTAACTACTTGCACCAACAAATATTTGTATGTTTTCCTTTAGTTCCTCTGTACGCCCGAAAATGTTGATACCGCGAGATTTGCTTAAGCTGCCCATTGGTCTTTTGATTTATAGCGTTCACAAAATTCGTAGTCAATCAACGATTATAGTCCAATAGGGCACTTCCATCACATTTTTGCTATTTGTGATTAGTACAATTTTACGTCGATCATATTATATCGTTCGCTGATTGGCTCGATATTGCCGATGCTCAGCAAACTCAACATCTCGCGGTAGTACCCCATTTCCCAATTTGCTTAGCCTTACCGCGGGCCCTTGGTGGAAGGGAATTTGGAAGTACAGTGAAAATATCTCGCTAAATCGACCATTCAATGTTATATTATAAGTAACACACAGTACCTTAACTTATCAATTATTTAAGAATGGAAAACGAATGATGAGGTAAGAAAAATATGGTAATCAATCAGGAGAAATGTGGAAGTATTTCTGGCTAGCGCCAGCTGGTTACAGTAGCTGGTAGGGGGCAGACAAGACGGTCGGTAGGAAATCGCTGCACTGCACTTATCAACCCATTTCGTGTTATTAGCTAGCTAACCAGTCAGATGCCATTGTATGCATTTTTTTGTGGATGATATTTCCAAGGTTCCTTACCTTGCTAACTAGTTAGCCAACTAGCTGACCAAGTTAATTTGTGTTGAATGTGATGTTAAGCAAGCTAGCTAACGTTAGTTAGTTCGCAATTAGTATGCACATTGACGTTAGTTAGCAACCAGTCGGATTAATCAGACTGTAATGCACAATTAATAGGCACGTTATATACAGGCTGAAACATTTGTGTGCAACATTGTGTAAATGTTCCTTACAAAACAGAATGTTGAATATTTGAACTTATTCTACCGGTTGTCTGTGGGTTGTCCTTCCCTTCAGCTGCTCTTAATTTGAGACAACATTTCCTCGAGAGTATTGTTTACCCGACTATTTAGAGAGCAGGTAACGTTAGGTAGCTACATATATTATTATATGGTTGAGTTCAGCACCGAGGTAAAGGTAGTTTTGTATTTGATTCTCTCGTCAATAGATATTGACCCAAGCATGCCATGACAATGAAATTTGTATATGAGGGGAGGATAGAGATCCACAGCTTTTTTTGTGAGTTTTGTTGCATCTTCCCCTGATTCAGAATATACAATTGTCGTTGTCATGGCATGCTTGGCTCAATAGCTAATGATGCGAGAGAACCGAATATCCAATATAAAACTAATTTTACATAGGTGACTAACTGAACCAAATGCCTACCAACTGCTAAAACGTTTGGTAAATAATAAACATTTCTTTCCTGTGGATATTATTGTAGAATAAGTTTCAATTTAATTTTATGCAACATTCTGGCTTGTAAGGAACATTTTACAAGATTTTCACACAAATGTGTTGGGCTGTATATACCAATTAACTATGTATTACAGCCTGACTACTCAGACTAGCTAGCAACCAATCATATAAGCCAACATGCTAGCTAGTTATGCTTTATTTTGTGCTGTGGGCTCTAAGAATTTAAATATTTTGCTTAGCTTCAATAGGGATGACATGGCCATAGCTTTCTATTTGCAATAGAAAAGAAGGCTCTGGACCTGGCCATATCTAACAAAAGCTGAGCTGTGCCCTTGCCCTGACATCATTAGTCTTGCACAGGTTGGATTATTTTGGTTATTTTGTTTAGCTAATGAAATTTATATCCCTCACAAACGTGTCTATTTCTGTATGACATCTCGCCATGCCACTATGTGTGCATTTGCGCGTGTGTTTATCAGAGAGAGACCGGCAGAGAAAGAAAGAGGGCATGGTTTTTAACAGCCATGTTTGACATTGCCTCACACACACCCTGTGGGCCAACCTAAACCAAGCCCCACTGTCTGACGCTGTCTGACTCTAGAAGCCATGCCAGCTTGGCTGTCAAGAAAGATCATATAAATGATTCATGTGCATTGAACTTTGTTGTTGACACCCTACAGGGACACCCTACACCCTACCCCAAATGATCTCTAATTGAGGGGCATAAAGGAAGTGACATGCTTTGATTTTGGAATATGATTTTGGTCTCAAGGCCATAGCATAGAATCATTTTGCCACTGTAGTTTTACTTTCCAGTGCTATAGCCTGCTGAGTTTTGTCTGACTTGTAGGATACCCACTATACTGCTCCGGCTCCAATGATTAGTGTTGGCGTGCTAATTCAGTTATTTGGTTTTCTGCTCTGTCTTACCACGTCTTAACAGCCAAGGCTGGGGGAACTCTGCTTATCTGGACTTGCATCTCCCTCTCAAATGGGGCTTTGTATTTTTCTTTATCAGCTTTGTTCAATACCGCAGAGTAGGGCTGGGCGGTATATACCGGTATTGATGCATGGACCATTATGGGTTTTTACTTTACCTTCTATAACAGTATTTGAATGTTTGGTTTGTTAAATGTGATATGCCTTGTGTAACATTTTTTTAAAATAGTTTACACCGCTCCTTGAGTCATCCCTCTCCACTCTCCCAAGCCGCTTTCCACACAGACCTAACCCCACCCCGTCACTCAAGGAGCGCATTTGTTGTTGCTTTATCACGAGACACTTGCGTTCAGTCTGCATGGTCAATGCTGCACATGCAACAATGTTGATGACAATGTTTTCACTTTGCTTTTTACTATAAATCTACAAGTGTTCTATAATTACACTATTAGTTAGATTTTCTTAAATTTGCAAACAACTAGTTTGTTTTTCCTTGGCATGTTTTAGCTAAATTGTGTTAGCCTCGAATTCTAATCACTAGTTAACTGGCTAGCTATCTATTAAATGTACTGAGTCAAAGCAAATGTACAGTTGAAGTCGGAAGATTACATACGCCTTAGCCAAATATATTTAAACTCAGGTTTTCACAATTCCTGACATTTAATCCTGGTAAAAAATTCCCTTTAGGATCACCACTTTATTTTAAGAATGTGAAATGTCAGAATAATAGTAGAGAGTGATTTATTTCCGCTTTTATTTATTTCATCACATTCCCAGTGGGTCAGAAGTTTGCATACACTCAATTAGTATTTGGTAGCATTCTCTTTAAATTGTTTAACTTGAGTCAAACGTTTCGGGTAGCCTTCCACAAGTTTCCCACAATAAGTTGGGAGAAGTTTGGCCCATTCCTCCTGACAGAGCTGGTGTAACTGAGTCAGGTTTGTAGGCCTCCTTGCTCGCACACGCTTCTTCAGTTCTGCCCACATATTTTCTATAAGATTGAGGTCAGGGCTTTGTGATGGCCACTCCAATTCCTTGACTTTGTTGTCCTTAAGCCATTTTGCTACAACTTTGGAAGTATTTTAGGGGTCATTGTCCATTTGGAAGATCCATTTGCGACCAAGCTTTAACTTCCTGACTGATGTCTTGAGATGTTGCTTCAATATAACCACATAATTGTCCTTCCTCATGATGCCATCTATTTTGTGAAATGCTCCAGTCCCTGCAGCAAAGCACCACCACAACATGATGCTGCCACCCCATGCTTCATGGTTGGGATGGTATTCTTCAGCTTGCAAGCCTCATCCATTTTCCTCCAACATAACGATGGTCATTATGGCCAAACAGTTCTATTTTTGTTTCATCAGACCAGAGGACATTTCTCCAAAAGGTGTGATCTTTGTCCCCATGTGCAGTTGCAAACCGTAGTCTGGCTTTTTTTATGGCGGTTTTGGAGCAGTGGCTTCTTTCTTGCTGAGTGGCCTTTCAAGTTATGTCGATATAGGACTCGTTTTACTGTGGATATAGATACTTTTGTACCTGTTTCCTCCAGCATCTTCACAAGGTCCTTTGCTGTTGTTCTGAGATTTATTTGCACTTTTCGCACCTAAGTACGTTAATCTCTAGCAGACAGAATGTGTCTCCTTCCTGAGCGATATGACGGCTGCGTGGTCCCATGGTGTTTATACTTGCGTACTATTGTTTGTACAGATGAACGTGGTACCTTCAGACGTTTGGAAATTGCTCCCAAGGATGAACCAGACTCGTTGAGGTCTGCAATCATTGGTCTTTGCTGATTTTTTTTGCTTTTCCCATGATGTCAAGCATAGAGGCACTGAGTTTGAAGGTAGGCCTTGAAATACGTCCACAGGTACACATCCAATTGACTCAAATTATGTCAATTAGCCTATCAGAAGCTTCTAAAGCCGTGACGTAATATTCTGGAATTTTCCGAGCTGTTTAAAGACAGTCAACTTAGTGAATAAGCTTTAGACCCACTGGAATTGTGATACAGTAAATTATAAGTGAAATAATCTGTAAACAATTGTTGGAAAAATTACTTGTCATGCACAAAGTAGATGTCCTAACTGCCTTGCCAAAACTATATTTTGTTAACAAGACATTTGTGGAGTGGTTGAAAAACGAGTTTTAATGACTCCAACCTAAGTGTATGTAAACTTCCGACTTCAGCTGTAGGTTACAGCCAGATATGTTTCAAAGAAGCAGGCAATACCCTTGTCTTGGCATGCACCATAGACGCTGTCGCTACCCTAGTGCCCTGTTCCCCACAGCAACCTTTTGATCATTGACCAGTGAACCAGTGCTTCCCTTTGGTCACCAGACTACCAATCGGTTGCACAGCATTCACTGCAGGATCTGTGGGCCCGAGATTGACAAGCATTGTGATATCTTAGATAGTCGTTGGATGTTTTTTTTTTTAAACACCAACTCCCTTATATCCAAGGTCATGTTGGTTTGATGACTGATAATTCTGATGTTGGTGCTGCAGTTTGGAGTAGGATTCCCTCATACTATCCGCATGCAGTTTGGATCTCTCTTGGAGATGGTGGAAAGAACTGTGTGTGTTGCACAGTTCTCACTTCGTTTGTGCAGTGCATTCGGAAAGTATCCAGAACCCTTGACTTTTTCCACATTTTGTTACGTTACAGCCTTATTCTAAAATGTATTAAATCCCCCCCATCAATCTACACACAATACCCCATACTGACGAAGCAAAAACAGGTTTTTGGAAATGTTTGCTAATTAATGTTAATTTGTTTACTGAAACATCATATTTACATAAGTATTCAGACCCTTTACTCAGTACTTTGTTGAAGCACCTTTAGCAGCAATTACAGCCTCAACTATCCTTGGGTATGACGCTACAAGCTTGGAACACATGTATTTGGGGAGTTTCTCCCATTCTTCTCTGCAGATCCTTTCAAGCTCTGTCAGTGTTGGATGGGGAGCGTTGCTGCCCAGCTATTCTCAGGTCTCTCCAGAGATGTTTGATGGGGTTCAAGTCCGGGCTCTGGCTGGGCCACTCAAGGACATTCAGAGACTTGTCCCAAAGCCTCTCCTACATTGTCTTGGCTGTGTGCTTAGGGTCATTGTCCTGTTGGAAGGTGAACCTTTGCCCCCAGTGTGTGGTCCTGAACACTCTGGAGCAGGTTTTCATCAAGGATCTCTCTTTACTTTGCTCCGTTCATCTTTCCCTCTCCTGACTAGTCTCCCAGTCCCTGCCGCTGAAAAACATCTCCACAGCATGATGCTGCCACCCAATCTTCACCGTAGGGATGGTGCCAGGTTTCCTCCAGATGTGACGCTTGGCCTTCAGGCCAAAGCATTCAATCTTGGTTTCATCAGACCAGAGAATCTTGTTTCTCATGGTCTGAGAGTCCTTTAAGTGCCTTTACACCTTTAGGTGTCCTTCTCCCCCAATTGCTCAGTTTGGCCAGGCGACCAGCTCTAGGAAGAGTGACCTCTTTTTATTCCTTTCTTCAGTTGATCCCGATGGGACTGTGTCTGTGCGACTTGGATCACTTTGTATGTCTGTGTGTTTTTGATTGCTTTTTCTCCTACACTTTCTTGTTTGGATTTTTCACAGTGCTTTTTTTGTTGTTGCCGCTATTAGTATTCTGCTGAGCAGCTCAAGGACACCTATAGAAGTCACTTGATTACTTAAATAGCCTCCCCACCTGTGCAGGGATTCTTCTGATGTTACCCTTGGACGTCTAAGTCCAAACTGTAAAAATCGAAGAAAAAATCATTTGGGATGGAAAAATGCTTTGTGTAAATTTAAATGACTAAAAGCACATATAAAGGTTGTGAAATTATATTATAAAAAAATGTTTTTGAAAGAGAAACACTTTCTTTTTTTTTTGTCCATTTAAAATAACATCAAATTGATCAGAAGTACAGTGTAGACATTGTTAATGTTGTAAATGACTATTGTAGCTGGAAACGGCAGATTTTTTTTAATGGAATATCTACATAGGCGTACAGAGGCCCATTATCAGCAACCATCACTCCTGTGTTCCAATGGCACGTAATTGCATATAATTGCAGGAAATTATCTTTTAAAACTGCAACATTTTCTCTCAGCTCCATGGCTAAATGTGTAGAATTGCAGGAAATGTATGTTAAAACTGCAAAATTGTATCTTGGCTCCATGGAAAAATTCAGAGAACTGCAAGAAATTGTCTTAAATACTAAAATTGCTAAATAAACTAAGATGGGAGGCCTCTATCGTTTTCTCAAATTCAACCGTGCCGACAGCGCCCATTTTTCCCGTGTAAAATAATAATAATCTTATTGTTCTCAATGCATGTTATTGTCCACCATAGATCTTTAGTATTGTCATCCATGTGAGTATCAAAATCACAGTCTGTCTTGCAATTTATACATACATCAGGTACCATATTTCTTTCGTTCTGTAGCAGTTCATTAAAAGGTGTCTTAAACTCTCTTCATCACTACAATTCGGCATTGCCACGTCCCCTGCCACGCCCACCACCTAAGCCCCTTTTTGATCCAGAAAAAAAACACTCCTGTGCCATTCCAGTCAGCACACTTGGTGCTGTTCACCTTAACTAGTAGGGTTTTTTTCCATGTCAAAAATGAAAACAGGAAGTAGGCCACCTATTTGGTCCTTTATAAACCTGCTGTATGTAAAATATTGTGTGCTATAGCTTGGAAAATAAATACATGTGACTCTGAATGACAACACGATGATGTTTCCTTCCAACATTAGGGCTGTTTTTCTAAATAAGGTAAATCCAGTTTGTTTTGTTTCCTTGCCATGATACTAATGAGTATCACATTACTGGTAGGGTCTCAGCTCTAATATTTAGGCCATATCAAATCAGACAGGTGTAGACCTTAGAGTGAAATGCTTACTTACGAGCCCTTAACCAACAATGCAGATTAAAGAAAAAGTTTGAAGCATGTCCTAAATAAACGAAAGGAAAAATTGTAAAAGTTAAAATAATGATAACAATAACGAGGCTATATAAAAGGGGTATGAGTCCCTAGTCAATGTGCAGGGGTACGGGATAATTGAGGTAATATGTACATGTAGGTAGGGGTAAAGTGATTATGCATAGGTAATAAACAGAGTAGCAGCACCGAATGTACAGTGGCAAGAAAAAGTGTGAACCTTGGCGCTCCGGTCATCAAATTTGATCTTCATCTAAGTCACAACAATAGACAAACATAGTGTGCTTAAACTAATAACACACATTATTGTATTTTTCTTGTTTATGTTGAATACATAATTTAAGCATTCACAGTGTAGGATGGAAAAAGTATGTGAACCCCTAGGCTTATGACTTCTCCAAAAGCTAATTGGAGTCAGGAGTCAGCTAACCTGGAGTCCAATCAATGAGACGAGATTGGAGATGTTGATTAGAGCTGCCTTGCCCTATTGTGCAGGTCTGATCCGCAACTACAGAAAACGTTTGGTTGAGGTTATTGCTGCCAAAGGAGGATCAATCAGTTATTAAATCCAAGGGTTCACATACCTTTTCCACCCTGCACCCTGAATGTTTACACGGTGTGTTCAATAAAGACACGAAAACGTATAATTGTTTGTGTGTTATTAGTTTAAGCAGACTGTCTATTGTTCCGACCTAGATGAAGATCAGATCAAATTCTATGACCAATTTATGCAGAAATCCAGGTATTTCCAAAGGGTTCACATACTTTTTCTTGCCACTGTATGTGTGGTGTCAATATGCTGGTGTTTTGTGTGGAGTCAATATGCGTGTTTGTGTCCAGTGTAGTATGTGTGGGTATGTGGTTAGTCCAGTGAGTGTACATGGAGCCTGTGCAAGAGAGTCAGTGCAAAAACCTAGAATAGATGAGAATAAAATAAGGGTGCCAATGCAAGTAGTCCAGGTAGCCATTTGATGAACTGTTCAGCAGTCTTATGTCTTTTGAGGTAGAAGCTCTAAGGAGCCTTTCGGTCCCAGGCTTGGCGCTCTGGTACCGCTTGCTGTGCGGTAGCAGATAGAACAGTCTATGACTTGGGTCGCTGGAGTCTTTGACAATTTTTAGGCCCTAGCCCTACTAGGATGACAGTCCCTCTACTTGTCATAGCCACTTTTGTCCTGCATTGTGGCACTGCTTTGGATGTCAACAATACAGCCAAGAATGTGATAACGGTAGCGACACAGGACTTTCACACTGGAGTGTGTGTCTAGGCGTGGCTGGTGAGGGTGAAGTGGGGGGGCTATTATTACCCCTCACACTGTCCCGTCACCCCATGCCCCAATTAAGACGGAGAGAGAACAAAAACACATCGACTTCCAGTTGCACACACATTTTGTTCATCATCGTAATTCCCTGATCCACTTAATGACGATGGAAGAATTAGCCCAAAGAGTAATGCCCAGGATTTATTATTGCTTTGTCTGGTTGGTTGTTGTGTATCAGGGATATTTTCAACCTCCCCTGGAGTTAACATGGTCAGCTCAGACTCAGAGAAAACAACTCTAAGCCTGACCTAGTGTACTCGGGGCTTAGTGTACTCAGGGCTTAATGGACACACATCTGCTCTGGCGGGCCCAATGAGAGGGCCTCAACCCATATCACCCCTAAGCGTTAGTTACAAATCCTTTATGCATACATACAGTGCCTTCAGAAAGTTGTCACACCCCCTGACTTTTTCCACATTGTGTTGTGTTACCAGCTACCAGATTTGTGGGTCACTGGCCTACACACAATACAATGTCAATGGAATGAGGTTTATTGACATTTTTACAAATTAATAAAAAATGAAAATCTGAAACGTCTCGAGTCAATAAGTATTCAACCCCTTAGTTATGGCAATCCTAAATAAGTTGAGGAGTTAAACTTTGCTCAAGTTTCATAAGTTGCATGCTTTCACTCTGCAATAATAGTGTTTACCTCATTTCTGTACCCCCACACATACAATTATCTGTAAGGTCCACAAAGACCAAGGAGGTTTTCCAATAACTCGCAGAGAAGGGGACCTATTGGTAGATGGGTGAAAATAAGACATTGAATAAAGCCATTGTACACTCAAGGTTGTGCGAAATGTCTTTTTCAGCAGGGATGTGCTGTTCTACAGTGCTCTGCTCCACCTTGTACCTATGACTGCAGCACAGCCGTGCTAAAAAGGTCGTTTTGCACAAGTGTTTAATGGCTTTTCTACAATGGGTTACAAATGAAATACATTTTTTTTTTTTTATAAATGTATTCATATGCTGCTATTTCATCCATCAATTAAAATATAGGTCTAGTCCCAACACATCTGTGGTTTCTAGCCAAGCCAGCTGGCCGTTCATTCTATCAGTTATGTTGCCAGACACAATCGTTAAGTATTTTTGTTCTATATCTATGGATACAACCCAGTCGTTCGTTCTAAATGTTCCGTTTCCACGCTGGCTGGCAACACTCTTATCCCTTGCTTGCTAGCTAGCCAACTACGGCTAACACAGTCGCGTCAAACTGTGCAGCGAGAACAACACAAAATGACTCAAACCAATGGAAACTGTGTTGAAATGATAATGGATCTACATTCATACAGTTTATTGACTGGGTCCAGCTTGCAAAAAAGAATTGAAATGAAAGCTAGACAGTCAGGGAGCATTGATGATTTACAAAAAAGATGGATAGAGGACACTATTTTCACACTCACTGTTTGCACCCTTTCCTTTTGGCCTCTATATTGGTTTGAGCAGTGGAAATGTACAGAGGAAGTGAAACTGAGACAGTCCATGATGTCCTATGAGCAGGCAGAATGTTGTTCTGCACCGTTGTCTTGTCCTGCCCCCTGAGCTGTGAATGACACTGCCGTAGTGTTTCACGGTATACTGGTAGCACAGTAATATCACGGTACCAAAACATCATGATACCCAATTTTTTTTTTTTAATACCTTAGCACTGTTTCATTTGATACCACCAACTTTTTCAGCTCTACCAATCTAAGGAACTTGCTGGCGCCTTTCTAAAATGTTTATAATGTCAGTCTAGTTTATAAATTCAGTTAAGTTTAAGCAACTGCCACTAGTCTCTTGTATTCACAGGTCCAGTAATATCCCCTTCACTTTCCTGCTCATATCACGTGACCGCTGTAATCAGCCAGCAGCATCCCCTACCAACCCTCAATCACCTGCTTTTCTCCGCCCGCTGTCAGTTTTTTCAAACGGAATTTAGCCGTGATGTCGAGCAGAGATGCAGACCCTGATGAGTCTTCTGTTGTTACATTTGTTAAATTGGAGCAGTGCGCAAAGCGAGCAATGTTGATACATTGTATAATTTCATCTGTCATAACCAAGAGTACAGACCAGCCTGAGCAAGTTCTGTCATGCAGCCTCTGAGTGCCAGAGAGGCACAATTGAGCACCTGCTTCATGACAGGCAAGCTTGAAACTTTACAGCAAAGAAAATGGCTGTAGCCTAAATGGTAAAAAGAAATATGACCCGTATTACCGCTGCCTTTTTTTCTTACTATTGGTATTTGCACACTTTTTATATCATTTCACAAGTGGCCATTTTAAACTAATCCCGAGTCACTAATTATTGGTTGTTCAGTCATGTTACCTCGATAGCTAACAAGCCGGTACCTTGACAGTAGGTTTATGCAAATTTGATAGGCACAGCAAGAAAGTAAAAGGGTCTGCTACTCATGAGATGTGCTTCAATGGTAGCATTCATATAAAACAATCCTATTTCTTTCTGGTGCTCCTTAATAAATTCTGTTTGGTGAGAGAGGTGTTAACTTAAAGAGTATTTCTTGCAGTGTTTTCTCCTTACTGGCACACTGATAATGCAGACCATTATGGATGTATATTCCTTCCTCCCATTCCTCCAGCCAAATCACAGGTAGTATTTTATTATAGTTCAATGTGTTCACATTTCAGTGACAGATTTTTGGAGAATGTTTAGAAAACGTGAACAGGGGACAAGGCAAACAGGATGCTTGGAGACAGATTATTTTCTCACCGTGCTATCGCGATACTAGGCCTGGTATCGTTTATAAAATGAGGGTATCGTGACAACAATACACTGCAGTATACAGGGCCAAACAATACCTGCTTCCTGTGTTGGGCCTCTTAAAAAGAGGGATGTGGTGCGTGAAATAGCGGGAGAGAAGTTTTATACTGCAGGCCATAAAACTACTGCGTGAGGAGAACCCTAGAGAGGAAGTTGGTGTCTGATCCTTAGACTCAGGAGAAGTAGGATTCAGTCAGTCATGACCAAAGTAATGACTCCCCTCTTCTTCCTTCAAATCAAATTTGATTGGTCACATACACATGCTTAGCAGATGTCATTGTGAGTGTAGTGAAATGCTTGTGCTTCTAGTTCCGACAATGCCGCAATGTTTAACAAGTAGTGTAACAATTCCACAACAGCTACCTAATACACACAAATCTAAGTAAAGAAATAATAAATACATATAAATATATGGATGATCAATGAAATATATTTTTTGGGGTGTTTGTATCATTTGATTTACACAACATACCTACCACTTTGAAAATGCAGAGTGTGTTTTATTGTGAAACAAACATGAAATAAGTAAAACAAACTGGACTTGAGTGTGCATAACTATTCACCCCCATAATAAGTAGTATTGGATAGAAAACACTCTGAAGTTTCTAAACCTGTTAAAATAATGTCTGTGAGTATAACAGAACTGATATGGCAGGCGAAAACCCAAGCAAAATCCATCTAAGAAAATTTTGTTTTGTGAGCTTTCTCATTTTCCAATGAGTTGCTATTGGATCTGCTGAATTCCAGCTCCCAGGTTGCAGTACCTATGGCTTCCACTAGATGTCAACCATCTTTAGACAAGGTTTGATGCGTTTATCTTAAACTAGACGAATGCAGGAAGTTTATATCAGTGGCGTGAGAAGGCAATTTCTGTCTGTGACGCGCAGGACCCGGGAGTGCGCACCTCTCGGATTTTTAGTTTTCTATCGCTCAAGATATTATCTGTGTGAAATATAATCGTTAATAAACATAATAGTGTAGCTAAGGATCGATTACAAACGTGGTTTGATTTGTTTGGACAAAGTTTATAGGTATACTCTTACCGGTCTCTGTCTTCTGAACAGAACACGCCAACCAAACAGAGATTTATGGATATAAATAGGGACTTTTCCAAACAAAAGGAACATTGGATGTCTTGCTTGGACACTTCGGATTACCATCAGCAGAAGATCATCAAAGGTAAGCAATTTATTTGAGCTCTTTTTATATGTTTTGTGACACCCGCGCTGGTTTTATAATTATGCTAATGGAGGAAGTACATGGGGTGCTGTCCTCAGACAATCAAATGTTGTGCTTTCGCCGTAAAGCCTTTCTGAAATCTGACAATGCTGTGCGATTGCCAAGAGTCTAAGCTTTTGAAGAGTGTGCAACACTTGTATTTTTATGAATGTTTTATAATACTACATTTGCATTTTTAAATTTTCCGGATGTTGTCAAGGATGGGGCGTGCTTAATTATCCCCAAGAGGTTAAACCACTCAAGTGTTGCTTTAGCAGTATGCTTAGGGTCATTGTTCTGCTGGAAGGTGAACCTCCGTCCCAGTCTCAAATCTCTGGAAGACAGAAACCGATTTCCCTCAAGAATTTCCCTGTATTTAGCGCCATCCATCATTCCTTTAATTCTGACCAGTTTCCCAGTCCCTGCTGATGGGAAACTCATCCCCACAGTATGATGCTGCCACCACCATGCTTCATTGTGGGGATGGTGTTCTCGGGGTGATGAGAGGTGTTGGGTTTGCGCCAGACAGCGTTTTCCTTGATGGCCAAAAAGCTCAATTTAGTCACATCTGACCTGAGTACCTTCTTCCCTATGTTTGGGGAATCTCCCATGTGCCTTTTCTTCTTTAAGCAATGGCTTTTTTCTGGCTACTCTTCCATTAAGCTCAGCTCTGTGGAGTGTACGGCTTAATGTGGTCCTATGGACAGATCTCCGCTGTGGAGCTTTGCAGCTCCTTCAGGGTTATCTTTGGTCTCTTTGTTGCCTCTGATTAATGCCCTCCTTGCCTGGTCCCTGAGTTTTGGTGGGCAGCCTTCTCTTGGCAGGTTTGTTGTGGTGCCATATTCTTTCAGTTTTTTAATAATGGATTTAATGGTGCTCTGTGGGATGTTCAAAGTTTCAGATATTGTTTTTATAACCCACCCCTGATCTGTACTTCTCCACAACTTTGTCCCTGACCTGTTTGGAGAGCTCCTTGGTCTTCATGATGCCGCTTGATTGATGGTGCCCCTTGCTGAGTGGTGTTGCAGACTCTGGGGCCTTTCAGAACAGATGTGTGTGTGTGTGTGTGTGTGTGTGTGTGTGTGTGTGTGTGTGTGTGTGTGTATATACTGAGGTCATGTGACAGATCATGTGACACTTAGATTGCACACAGGTGGACTTTATTTAACTAATTATGTGACTTCTGAAGGTAATTTGCTGTTTCCTGAAGTCCACGATCATATCCTTTGTTTTGTTGATGTTGAGTGAGAGGTGTTTACTGGCACCCCACTCCCAGGGCCCTCACCTCCTACCTATAGGCTGTCTTGTCGATGTTTGTGATCAAGCCTACTACTGTTGTGTCGTCTGCAAACCTGATTGAGTTGGAGGCGTGCGTGGCCACGTAGTCATGGGTGAACAGGGAGTACAGGAGGGGGCTGATTACGCATCCTTGTGGGGCTATAGTGTTGAGGATCAACAAAGTGGAGGTGTTGTTTCCTACCTTCACCACCTGGGAGCGGCCTGTCAGGAAGTACACAACCCAATTTCACAGGGTGGGTTTGAGACCCAGGGCCTCAAGTTTATTGATGAGCTTGGAGGGTACTATGGTGTTGAATGCTGATCTGTAGTCAATGAACAGCATTCTTACATAGGTATTCCTCTTGTCCAGGTGGGGTCGGTGTCCATGACGTGGCTGGTTTTCTTTTTGTAGTCCGTAATTGTCTGTAGACCCTGCCACATACGTCTCGTGTCTGAGCCGTTGTATTGCGACTCCACTTTGTTTCTATACTTACATTTCCCTTGTTTTATTACCTTACGGAGGGAATAACTACACTGTTTGTATTCGGTCATATTCCCAGTCAACTTTCTATGGTTAAATGCGGGGGTTCGCTCTTTCAGTTTTGCGCGAATGCCGTCATCTATCCACGATTTCTGGTTAGGGGAGGAATGAATAGTCAGTGGGTACAACATCTCCTATGCATTTCCTTATAAACTCACTCACCGAATCAGCGTATAAATCCATATTATTCTCTGTGGCTACCCGGAACATGTCCCAGTCCGCGTGATTGTTTTAATCTTGAAGCGTGGATTCTGATTTGTCAGACCAGCGATAAATAGACCTTGTCACGGGTACATCCTGTTTGCCCTAATTTTGTCTACCTTGTTATCTAGACTGGACGTTAGCGAGTAATAAACTCGGAAGCGGTGGGTGGTGTGCGCGCCTCCGAAGTCTGACCTGAAGGCCACTCCGACTACTTCTTCTGCAGCTACATTGTTTTGGGTCAGCCTCTGGAATCAGTTCAGATGCCCTGGGTGGTTTGGACAAAGGATCCGCTTCGGGAAAGTTGTATTCCTTGTCGTAGTGTTGGTAAGTTGACGTCACTCTGATATCCAATAGTTCTTCCCGGCTGTATGTAATAACACTAGTTAGTTTTACTGCGTTAATGTCTTCCCTCAAAGGTTGGAACAGGGGTGTACGTAGTGATTGGCCATCCTGCAAAATCGTAAGCCTCCTTTTTATGTAATTGTATTTAATCTGTAAAAACAATACTGAATCAAACTCCATTTGATGTCTTTCAGAAATACATTATT